>CM030359.1:419741235-420341235 GCA_017893485.1 Hemerocallis citrina | reverse complement strand
AAATAATAAGTATCAATTCATGTTTCTGCTATATGGTGAATGGAATAGTGTATCCATCCCTCTAGCCCATAAAGAGTCTTTGAGGCCAGAGGGGAATTTGTACAGCCATCTTTGATTAATTAAAATTGGGCCATGGGCGGTTTCTAAAATAAAAACTAAAAAATAAAAAAAACTCATGTTTCTGCTGCTCTTGGATAGTTAGGAAATTGAGAATTTAATTTTCTGTGCCAACTTATATCTGTACGCGTAATCCAGGTAACATGCACATATCTTATTTTTTTCTACATGCACTTAGTTTATTAGTATGTATCTTCAAGAAGAGAAAAAAAAGGAACTTGTATATAATTTTTTGCATCTAATGTTGCAAATGCTATTCTTGTTTACTCAGGTTCTCAGGTTGCATATTGACAGTCTGGAGACAAAAAAGGAGGAAACAAAGACAACACCAGACCTCGCTGTTACCCACAGAAATGGAATGGAATTCCTTATGACTGGTATTATAGCTGGCACTGTTGTAGTGGCCGGGATTGGGGTAATGCTAAAAAAACTACCCAATACTAAGCAAGTAAGCAGTTGAAACCCTTAGTCCATAGGACCTATTTGTTGGTAGTATTTCTGATTAATCTGTCCAAGGAAATATTTGAACTTCATCTGTAATATTCTTACAAGTTTTTATAATAACATAGTTTTATAGTCTAAAATTCATATTTTATATGGAATACTTTTTAGAAAACACTTTTTGACATAAAAACAAAAATAAGAACAAAGGCAACAAAATTTAATGTTTTTTGCTAATTTTACAGAATTATGCACTGACTTTATGCTTTCAGATTAAATAGTTATTTATTCATAAAATATGTTATTAAGTTTTGAACACTTTAAGAAGCTACTACCGAAAAATCTGAACTGGAGTTTTCAAACCCTGATTTGGAGTATCTTACTTTACTCTTGGTCACCTGTCAATTTCTTTTAATAGGAACAAGGCAGGAGCTTGCGTGGCCAAGACATTTATATGCAGGGGCGTAGCTGCCCCATGCCCAGGGGTGCAGCTGCGCCCCCTGAGATTTTAAAAAAATTTAAAAAAAAAATATTTAGTAAAAAAAAATTTAATAAGGATTTATGTGTAGAATTCCCAACCCATTTAGTCATTTACCGATTTACTTTATTCTTTCTTCTTCCACTCTTTTGTTTCCACTCTAGTGAACCCAAACCCACTTCATAATGAATTTGTAAGAGGGATTAAAATATACAAGTGATTAGTTGGGTTTGTAGAGGAGGTCAGAAGAGAGAGAGAGCGAGGAGTCGATCGATTCCAAATCCTATTGTAAGTAAAAAAATTTGTACATTTTGATAATTAGGGTTCATATTCTGAAGTTTCGTGAATTCATATATGGTAGGATAATTAGATTGCTAATATCTGTTTCAGTGTTACTGATTTGTTTGAGAATGGACTGAATTAGTATGATATGTAATCAAATTAGAACCCAAATGGGTACAGATTATAGTGTTAATTTCTGTCCCAATTTTGAGCTAATTTCCGAAATTTTTTATATTTAAACACATGGAGTTTAGAGTTGAATTTTTTATATGCGTATCTTATATATGTGAGCAACATTTCCACAAATTTTCATGATATTTAGAGAAAACCCAGGTTCAAGGCGCTATATTAAATTTGTACATCACATTGTTCAATGCCCAATCTGGTTATTTGTACAAACATATACTATTATGATTCACCTTCATTCTATTTCTCTTTTCCTCTTTTGAATTCAACTTACAAATCTCATCGTAAATTCAAAGGAGACCTGAGAGGAGTTCGAGAGAAGTAAGAAATAGATCAAACAACAAACACAAAGTGGGTAACTAATTCTAACCATTAGTTTTTACTCTTTCTATGCATGTACTTATGAGATGAACATCTAATGCTTGATGCACTTAATTACTTTGAGGTAGACTGATGATTGAAGTTGGAAATAGAGAATGTTTAACTACTAGTTTATTTTAATGGCATTGCTATTACCCGTTGCAACCGTAACATTAGAGAGAGTATTTTCTGCAGTGAAAATCATCAAGACTTCATTATGAAACTGATTGGGAGATGAGATGATGAATGATTGTTTGGTTGCATATATTGAAAGAGATGCATTGGATGCCATTGACAATGAAGATATCATTCAATATTTTCAGAATATGAAATTTCGAAGGATTTTATTGCTAAAGAAAAATGCTATTTAGTGACTGTAATAGTTTGTGATATTTGATAGTAATATATGACATTTTGAGGCTTGCAAATGTGTTTATTATAATTTTTTTAATAGTAAGTGTCGCGCCCCCTAGATGGAAATCCTGGCTACGCCACTGTTTATATGGTGTGGTATTTCTTGGACTTGTGGAAAACAACTCAAGCATTACCAAGCATTTACTCGTAACGGGACCTTCATTACTGTAAGCATTATCCATGTTTTCTTTCCTTAGCTTTTGGTTTTTCCTTCCAATTTTACTTTCTATGACTAGCAACATTTTCTCCATGCAGACACATTCTTTTGTCCTTGTAATGTCTGAAGAGGAAATTCGCTATCTTGCCTATTTAGAAGATATATATGAAGATAAAAATGGGCAGAAGAAGGTTAAAGAGCGGTGGTTTCATCAAAACCAGGAATTTGCTTGCACCATTCCTCCTCCAACTCCACACCCTTGTGAAGTTTTCATCACTCCATACTGCCAGCTCATCAGTGCAGAATGCGTCGATGGTATTTCTACTGTTTTAACTTCTGACCACTATGAGAAATGAATGGCCATGCTTCCCTACTCCTCTTCAGTAGGAGTACGAATTTGCTTTTGCCAGTACAATAAAAACAAGTTCAAACTTTTTGATCTACACACTTTACGAGGATATCTTAATCAGGAAATTCTTTCATGCTTAGATCTATGCAGTGTGTCTGGAGATGATGAAGAGTATGGGCAGTGGGAACCATAAAACATGGATGTTCCAAAAGAATTAGGTTTGTGAAAGGTGGTCATAAAAGGTTTCTAACTAACCATTTGGGGGTCAAAAAATCAGGACATATGAAAACTTTCAAGCAGGCTTATCAGAAAATGAAGAATGATTCGGCCATTAGAAGACCTTTTTCCGTGAAGTTTATAGGGCCTCGGAATTCTTTCACACCGCCTTTTAACATTGACGAGAAGATAGAGATGCTTTGTCAAGATAGCGGCATTAGAGGTTGTTGGTTTAAGTGTACAGTTTTGCAATTTTCTCAGAAGAGGTTGAAGCTGCGATATGAGGACTTGCAAGATGAGGATGGTTGTGGGAATTTAGAGGTAAACATTGAACTCTAACGGCATACACACACACACAAATCTTCACTGTAGCCAACATGTTCATGCAATGTACCTGTTTTCTTCCTTATATAATGGAAAATAGTGCACATCATTAAATGCCCCATAATTAACTTTTGCGCGCGCACGCACACACATCTTCACTGTTGTAAGTAGTGGGAAAGGGTGTTGTAAGTGGTGGGAAAGGGTGTCTGAAGCCGTCTCTATTAAATTAGGAAGATATTAAGAATAAGGTATAATATGTTATTCTCAATAGTGTTACAAATAATTAAGATCTAATTTCTTAATTCTATATGCAAGAAAAGAATGTTGAAGAATTTGATAGACGGACCAAGAAATGCATTGGAGATGAGTATACTTTTTTGATCAAATTACAAGATCTCCAATATGGAAGAACAACTACAAGAATATTGTTAGGATGCAAAATTAAAAAGGATGAATAAGAAATTACAAACAATTTTAAGCTCAAGAAAGTTAAAGTCGAAAGTGATGATTGATCTTATGAAAAATACGATGATATCAATTTAGGATTTACTAATTTATTTTTTTTAATATCAGTTTTAAGTTCACGAAAGTTAATGTCGAAAATGATGATATATCTTATGAAAAATACAATGATTATATCTTTATGTTTTAGATGAACTCTTACGCTATCTCTCTTACATCGTTCAAATTTTGATCCATTTGTGCTTTGTTTTGATTGGAATTTTGCTAGAATTGATTAAACTTGGGTTCTTGATGCTTGCTTCAAATCTGATTTCGATGAGCTTACTTTTTACGATGACTGACTTAGTCGAATTTGTAGTTTGGAGAATATGAGTGTGCTAAATGCAAGTATATTTAGATAAAATTTTCAACATTTATGTTCACCAAGTCACGTGCACTTGGTGCACGGTAAATTCCATCTAGTATTATATTATAGATAGATAGATAGATAGATAATTTGCACGTGTGATGTACAATTAATATATTAAAAAAAATTAAAGTAAAATATCTAACGTAGTGAGGACTCGAACCTGAGACCTCCTTCATATTAGTTGTGCACGGGCAATGCACGCATTAGTAGATTTACAAAGAGTAATGCTTTAGCCACTTCCAATTTCACTACCATTTTCTTCACTACCTTAGGTGGTATACTCCTATTGGAGAGTTCTCCCACCTACTCTATCATTCCCTACCTATTGGAATGTGCCACATAAGGTAGTGAAGAAAAATGTAGTGAAATTGGTAGTGGCTCTAGCATTACTCATTTACAAATGCCACTAAGGCATTCTCCCATTATAATATTAGAGATTAGAGATAATGTAAATTTATCACCTTACATGCATCGCACATGCAACTCCAACTCTCCCATTATACACTTTATTTAAATCAACCAACTTACGTGCGATGCACGTACAACTCTCCCATTATACTCTTTATATATTTCTTTAAAAAATATATATTTATTAACACGTGCATCACACATACTATATTATTTTACTTTAAAAATTATATATTTATTAAAACGTGCATCACACCGTGCTATACTAGTTTAAGTTAAATTAATTTTAACAATTCATTCTAATCCATCGCATTGTTCACTCCATCTTTTTCAACCGCAAAAGTGTGGAAGATTTACCCTTAACCATTTTTCAAAATGCTCCCTAACTTAAATATCATTACATATCTATTACTTAATTTGATATCTTCCCCTTATTGTCAGTTTTTTCTTCCTTTTAAGACATTATATATGGTCATTCTGTCACTTACTATTGAGACCTTGGATTGTTGATGGTCATGTTGATATTCAATGGTGTGATACTCAAGATACTACATGTCGTAGCTTGTGGTTTTCTTCTAATTGGATTCATTTGTTGCTACTATTTTTTTTAGAGTAATAAATTTGTTACTACTGCTATTTGATTTTTTGACATTGTATATGGCCGGTCATTCTTTCAACTTATTTTGCTTTAATAGTTGTGCAAACTATGAAACTGTGTTGCTTCATGTGAGCTATATAAAGTAACTTTTATTTTTCTTTTTATTTTATTTTTCTTTTGTTACCAAGTACAAATTAATTATTAGTTTTTTTTATAACACGGATAGAATCTTACGATTCCAGCCCAATGAATAAATAAATTATAGAGAGTTACTAATTACAATTTACCAACGGTAAAAGCGAACCGCAAACAGCAACAACTAGAAATAAATGAAATGCAATTGAGAGAATTGCCACAGAAAACAACGAAACAAAACAAGACCCGAAAGAAAGCTGCAAACGGGGTACACCAACAACCCCGGACCCAGAGCGAGCAGCAGGTCGATCCTCCACCGAGCACAGTGAGAATCCGCAAGCCCTAGGCCCCAGGGAGCGCTGCACGAACACCACCCACATAACCTAGAGGCCCACCCTGCCGCGAAAAAAAGGCCATGCTCGAGAGAGCAGCACAGCCAGAGGAGGGCCGCCAGCCCCGAAGCCAACCTCACAGCCGAAGAACACTGGACCAAGGCATGCCCAGAAAATCGAGAGAGCAAAAAAACACAACATAACAGGTGGTGATGGTATGAAGCTTATAAAAATAAAGGCTCAATACCGACCTCAGCGGTGCAAGATCGGAGAAGCAACCAACCACCAAACCCAAAATACGCTAAACATAAGCCACAGCAAACTAACAAGGATGAAACGAACCACAGTCAAACTGAATGAAACAGAGAGGGGAAGATAGAAACATAGGAGAAAAGAGGGCACTGCCTCAACCAAAGCCCCATGAAACAGAGCACCCAAAACACAGCAAGACAGAAAAACTCAAAAGCAAAGAAACCGCCGAAAACCTCCTCTAACACCACCGAAAAGGAGGAGAATACACTAAACATTCAAAGCAAAACAACACCGCTCAAACCCCCACCTCAGAACCAGAGAGCCCAACACACAGCAAGCCCGCCATTAAGCACAAAGACAACAGGAACCGACACACAACTGAAACAGCAAGGGACACAGCCAGATGAGAATACCAATACAACAAAAGAAAGAGGCAAATAAGCCATAGAATACTACCATTACCTACAGCAGAACAGGGTAAGCCAAAAGATGTCTAGCAAACATGCCCAAAGACCTCCAACCTAACATCACCGAAAAGGAGAAGTACAAGCTAAACATCAATACCCAAAAATCACAGCCCAAAAAAACCCCACATCAGAATGAGAGGTCTCGGGGTACACAAACCAAACCTGATGGTCCAGAAAAAAAACCCCAAAAAGCAAGCCAAAAGGAGGGCAAGCAACCACCACAACAGCATCAGGTCTGTACAAAAGGCAAGAAAACATCGATTAGAAGAAGAAAAGAAACCAGGAATAGTTTCTAAGATGAACGAAAAACGGTAATTGCATAATCCAGGTGAGAAAGTTGCAGGCCTTCCACTTTATCCTCCTTTAAAGTGGATGGCCAGAACTTAACAAAAAATAAAAACTCCTCATTGATTCTATCAAGCGACGAAACCAATTGGTTAAAAATACGATTATTACGTTCAGACCAGATAACCCAAATAATGGCCATCATAGAGAAGTTCTAGGATTGACGAAATTCTTTTCTGATCGAATGATTCATCCAACAGGTAGGAATATCGCAGGGGATATGCGACGCCTGCCACGCAATAGCAAAAATCTTCCACAACGGTTGGATAAATCTACAATTCAGAAACAAATGGTCTGCGTCTTCATGAACCGAGGAACACAAAGCACAGAGCTGCCCTATGGCCAGGTTCCTCTTGTTAAGGACATCAACGGTAAGAATTTTGTTCTTCCGCGCTAGCCAGACTAAAATTTTAGCTTTAAGTGGCATGCAACTAGACCACAGGAACTTAGCACTCGGGGAGTAGATACCCTCAAAATTGAGAAAATTATAGAAGGATTTAACAAAGTAGTTACCCGAGCTGGTCTATCTCCATTTGAAATCGTCAATGGGATGCTAGGGATAAAGGTTGATGTAACTGAAAGGGTCTTGAAGGCAGACCAGTAGAGACGGCGGAAGGACGCACAAGAAACGAATCGACCAGAATTTTTGGTTATTGATGACCAAAACATAGTCCTCCACCGTAGCAGAGGAGTTGGACGCTAAATGGTATAATGCCGGGAAAGCGTTAGAAAGCTTGAGGTTGTTGTGCGGAATACAAATCAAACCAACAATCAAACCAACGCGGAAACAAAGAGAGAACCAGCGAGAGAAAAACAGAAAAACAAGCAACACAAGAACACAAGATTTACGTGGTTCGGCAAAACGATGCCTACATCCACAAGGGGCGGTTGGGGTTCTTTACTATGATCTCCAATGGGCAAACAAAGCTTTTACAAGAGATGACGGCTGCAAAATCCGAACAAGGTGTTACAATTTACAAAACCCTAACGGGTGTATTTATAGGGAAACTATTGGGCCTTTCGAATTGGGCCGAATCTGGATCCAAAACCCGCCGACAGTCGACTGGTCTTCATACTAGTCGACTGATGATTCCTTCGGGACAGTCGACTGATCAGTCGACTACTGCTGCTGTATCTTTAGTCTTTGAAAACTCCTCTCTGGACAGTCGACTGCTCCTCCATCCAGTCGACTGAAGCTCTGAAACTTTCGAACACTGCAGATACCAAATACCAGAATCGAGCCATTATCCTACAATCTCCACCTTGGCGAGATCTTCCAAGTATCCAACAATCTCCACCTTGGTGAAATCTTCCAAGTAGCCCAAACAATCTCCACAAATACTCCAAAACAACTGCTCATCACCAAATGTAACAAACGAACCCAAAACTCCACCTTAGTATGATATCACATACTAAACAAACCAATAGCAAAGCGCTATCCCAACTGCCCATGCCAAATCATCAAACATGCAAAATATTAGCCAGGTTCATGCAATGCTTGAACTTGGCTGCCCCAACAACTTTGGTCAACATATCAGCAGGATTATCAGCTGTTCCAATCTTCACCAAATGAATATCACCATCCTTTATCAAATCACGCACAAAATGATAACGGACATCAATATGTTTGGTCCTCGAATGATGAACTTGGTTCTTCGCTAAATGAATAGCACTCTGACTGTCACAGTGTACCTCCACCTTCTCCCGATGAATCCCCAAGCTCTTCAAAAGTCCATGTATCCAAATGGCTTCCTTCATGGCCTCAGCAACCGCCATGTATTCGGCCTCAGCAACCGCCATGTATTCAGCCTCAGTAGTAGACAACGCTACAGTGGACTGCAAATTTGACCTCCAACTTATAGGTGCCCTAGCCATAGTAAACAAATAGCCTGTAGTAGACCGCCTCTTATCAAGATCACCTGCATAGTCCGAATCAACATAACCCACCAATAACCTGCTAATATTGTCATCCCTTTCAAATTTCAAACCCACATCTGTGGTGCCACTTATGTACCTAAAAATCCATTTAGCTGCTTGCCAATGCTCTTTGCCTGGATCATGCATATATCGACTAACCATACTCACCGCCTGAGAGATATCTGGTCGAGTACAAACCATGGCATACATCAAACTGCCAACCACACTAGTGTAAGGTACATTAGCCATATCTTGTCTCTCTTCATTTGTACTTGGAGACTGAGAAGCACTAATTCTGAAATGAGGAGCTAAGGGTGTACTGACTGGTTTAGTTTTCTCATCTATACCGAACCGTTTCAGCACCTTCAAAAGATATTGCTTCTGTGTCAAACTCACTATGCCCTTTGCCCTGTCTCTAGCTATCTCCATCCCAAGTATCTTCTTGGCTTCACCAAGATCCTTCATCTCGAATTCAGAACTCAGCTGATTCTTCAAATTTTGAATCTCCTTAGCATTTTTAGAGGCAATCAACATATCATCCACATATAATAACAGATATATGAAAGAACCATCCTGCAATTTCCTGAAGTAGACACAATGATCAAACTCACTTCTGGAATATCTCTGCACCTTCATAAACTGGTCAAACCTCAAATACCACTGCCTTGGAGATTGCTTCAACCCATAGAGAGACTTCTTCAACCTGCAGACACAACTTTCCTTCCCAGCAATTTTGAACCCATCTGGCTGCGACATATAAATTTCTTCATCTAGATCCCCATGTAAGAACGCAGTCTTCACATCCATCTGTGTCAATTCAAGATCAAACTGTGCTACCAAAGCTAACAAAATCCGAATAGAAGGATGCTTCACAACTGGAGAGAACACTTCATTATAGTCAATACCTTCCTGTTGAGCATACCCCTTTGCAACTAGTCTAGCCTTGAACCGAACACTGCCTTTTGGACCTTCTTTCTTCGTATACACCCACTTGCAACCAATTGCTTTCTTCCCCTTTGGTAGTTGCACTAGATCCCAAGTCTTATTCTTATGAAGAGAGTTCATCTCTTCATCCATAGCAACTTTCCAATCTGCATTTTCAGAACTTCTAGTAGCTTCTTTGAAGTTGGAGGGAACTTCATCATCCACAATGGGAAGAGCAAATGCAACTGTATCTGTAAAACGAGACGGTCGTTTGATATCTCTTCTTTGCCTTCTTACTGCAATTGATTCTACCTGCTGGATAGGAACTTCTTCTTCATTCTCAGTATCAACCACATCATCTTCATCTTGGACAGGAACAGGATTTTCAACTGACAATTTTTCTAACTCCACCTGTTGGAGAACTCTCCTACCAGTCGACTGGTTATTGCCAACAGTCGACTGTCCCGAGCTCCCACTCTTCTGCTGTTCTAGACCACCAGTCGACTGCTCCTGTACATCAGTCGACTGTCCCGAGATTCTGCTACTCACCTGTTGGAGAACTGTCCCACTCTTCTACTGCTCACCAGTCGACTGTCCTATACCACCAGTCGACTGTCCCGAGCTAATCATGCTGGTCTCATCAAAAGTCACATCTCTGCTGATTACTAACTTCTTCTGTTCTGGACACCACAACCTGTAACCTTTGACACCAGTACTAAAACCAACAAATATAGCCTTTTTGGCTCTTGCATCAAGTTTAGTTTCAGTTACATGAAAATAAGCAGGACAACCAAATATATGCAAAAAACTATAATCAGATGCAGGTTTACCACTCCATACCTCAATAGGCGTTTTGCCTTCAAGTGCTGCTGATGGTAAACGGTTGACAATGTGGCTTGCATATATAACAGCTTCTGCCCAAAATGTCTTCTTCAATCCAGACTGTGCTAGCATACATCTCACCTTCTCAAGTAAGGTTCTGTTCATCCTTTCTGCAACCCCATTTTGCTGTGGAGTCTTCCTAACTGTGAAGTGCTTCTGGATCCCTTCATCTTCACACAATTTCAGAAACGGATCATTCTTATATTCCCCTCCATTATCTGACCTCAGAACCTTAATCTTCCTACCAGTCTGATTTTCAACTTTCTTCTTCCAACTTGTGAACAATGTCAAAACTTCATCTTTGTGCTTCATGGTATATACCCAAACTCGTCTGGAGTAATCATCAACAAAAGTAACAAACCAGTGTCTACCACTCATAGAAGGTGTCTGAGTAGGGCCCCAAACATCTGTGTGCACATAATCGAGGATACCCTTTGTCTGATGTACAGCTGTACCAAATTTCATCCTAGTTTGCTTACCCAAAATACAATGTTCACAAAATTCCAACTTGCACCCTTTAGCATCCTTAAGCAACCCTTGCTTCACAAGCCCCTGCAAGGCCTTTTCTCCTGCATGCCCGAGTCGCATATGCCACAACCTGGTAGAGTCGGGAACAACCTGTTTAGGCCTTTCAGTTACACTGGCAGCCTCACCCAAATATGTTTTTCCCTGCAAGAAAAACAAGTTTCTTTTTCTTTGCCCTTTCATCACCACGAGTGATCCGCTAGTCACCTTCAGAATACCACCTTTACTAGCAAATTTCAATCCACTGGCCTCCAAAGCACCAAGTGAAATCAAATTCTTTTTCAAATCTGGAACATACCATACATCTGAAAGCTCCCTAATAAGACCATCGTGCATTAGCAATTCAATCTTCCCGATTCCTACCTTCTTACAAGGCGCATCATTTCCCATCAAAACTACACCACCATCCATATACTCCAAAGAAGTAAACCACTCCTTTTTCCAAGACATATGATAGGAGGCTGCTGTATCAAGAAACCATACCTCTTGATAAAGTGAGGGACTAGAAGCAAGTGCAAAAGAAAAATCCTCGCCACTTTCTAAATTATCAACAGTCACATTTGCAGTCGAATTTTTCTTATTTCGTAGCTTTGGACAATCCTTTTTCCAATGCCCCCTTTCATGACAGAAAGCACATTCATCTTTGGCCGGTATTTTCCTGTCCTTCGAAACTCCTCTCGATTTGGAACGAGATTTGTTTCCCTTTTTCCCGATTTGGACTCAGATCTGGTCTCAGTCCTGTCCCTTACAATCAAAGCTTCAGAAGTTTCTCTATCAACCATTTTATCCCTTCTCCTAGTTTCATTATTCAACAGGGCATTTGCAACATCTTCATATCTAACAGTATCTTTTCCATATAATAAAGTAGTTGCTAAATGATCATAACTTTCAGGTAATGAATTCAACAGAATTAGGGCTTTATCTTCATCCTTAATTTGCTCATCCAAATTTAATAAATCAGCCAACAATTTATTAAATGATTCAACATGAGCATTCATAGACATACCTTCTGTATAGGTGAAGCGAAAAAGTCTCTTCTTCAAATACAGCCGATTCTCCAAACTTTTCCTCATGTATTTGTCTTCGAGCTTCTTCCACAACACCGCAGCAATGGTATCCCTCATCAAATCATACTTCTGAGCCTTCTCAATAAAGAGCCGAATAGTTCCACACGCAACTCGATTCAACTTCTTCCAATCTGCTTCGGACATATCCTTAGGTTTTTCTACTTCCAAAGCAACATCTTGTTCTTGTTGAACAAGAACATCCAACACCTCACATTGCCACATCCCAAAATTGTTTGTCCCGTCAAATTTTTCAACTTCAAATTTTGCGTTGTGAATCGTTGTTCTTGACGAACTTGATCCCACAACATCCTTGGTTGCATCTGCATCACCCGCCATCTCCCTCTAGGTCGAACCAACAGCTCTGATACCACTTGTTGTGCGGAATACAAATCAAACCAACAATCAAACCAATGCGGAAACAAAGAGAGAACCAGCGAGAGAAAAACAGAAAAACAAGCAACACAAGAACACAAGATTTACGTGGTTCGGCAAAACGATGCCTACATCCACAAGGGGCGGTTGGGGTTCTTTACTATGATCTCCAATGGGCAAACAAAGCTTTTACAAGAGATGACGGCTGCAAAATCCGAATAAGGTGTTACAATTTACAAAACCCTAACGGGTGTATTTATAGGGAAACTATTGGGCCTTTCGAATTGGGCCGAATCTGGATCCAAAACCCGCCGACAGTCGACTGGTCTTCATACCAGTCGACTGATGATTCCTTCGGGACAGTCGACTGATCAGTCGACTGCTGCTGCTGTATCTTTAGTCTTTGAAAACTCCTCTCTGGACAGTCGACTGCTCCTCCATCCAGTCGACTGAAGCTCTGAAACTTTCGAACACTGCAGATACCAAATACCAGAATCGAGCCATTATCCTACAGAGGTTACCATACCAAAGGTCTTCCCAGAATTTAGTCTTGGCTCCCTTGAAAATTTTCCTTTATATTTCAATTCCTTATTTTGGAATCAATTGTTCTCATGCCCAGATTCACTATCCTTTAAAGCAAATGACTAATAATTGTACTTTGGAAGAGCGAGGATATTTTTTTGTCAAAAAAGAAATATGATGAACTTATGTGTAAAATACAAAAATGTTATTTTGAGGGAGCTTTTTGATTTTTTTTTTAAAGACTTAATATGGGGAGCTTTATGAAAAATTGGGATTGCGGTTGAAGAGAGATGGAGTGAATTGTGACATGATTAGGATGGTTTTTAAAAATTAATTTAACTTGAATTATTTGTATCCATCCATTTTTAAATGGACGGTTATAAAAAAAATGAAGTGAATAATTCACTATTTTAGGTCCACTAGTTGGAATTTACCGTGACTTGGTGTACATAAATGTTGAAAATTTTATCTAAACATACTTGCATTTAGCACACCCATATTCTTCAAACTACAAATTCGACTAAGTCAATCATCTTAAAAAGCAAACCATGTTTCAAAATTACTCCAACGACAATAAGCTCATCGAAATCAGATTTGAAGCAAGCATCAAGAACCCAAGTTTAATCAATTCCTGCAAAATTCCAATCAAAGCAAAGCACAAATGAATCATAATTCGAATGTTGTAAGAGAGAGCTATATGCGTAATAGTTTCATCTAAAACATAAAGATATAATCATTGTATTTTTCATAAGAATAATCATCATTTTCGACTTTAACTTTCTTGAACTTAAAACTGATATTAAAAAAAGTTATTAAAAAAAATAGTGAATCCAAAACTGATATCATCGTTTTCTTCATAAGATCAATCATTACTTTTGACTTTAACTTTCTTGAGCTTAAAATTGCTTGTAATTTCTTGTTCATTCTTTTTAATTTTGCATCCTGTCAATATTCTTGTAGTTGTTCGTCCATATTGGACATCTTGTGATTTGATCAAAAAAATATACTTATCTCCAATGCATTTCTTGGTCCGTCTATCAAATTCTTCAACATTTTTTTCCTGCACATAGAATTAAGAAATCAGCTCTTAATTATTTGTAACCCTATGAGAATAACATATTATACCTTATTCTTAATATCTTCCAGGTCTTTTGCAGAACAGCCAATGATGCATCATGCTTCCTCATCAAATAAAGTCAATTCTGCCTCCGCATTTGTACCTTTTATTGTGATTTTGAATACATACCTGAAACATGTTATTTTTAGTTTTTAAAAAAAATTTATTGTTTATTATTTTTTTAATAATTTGATGGAAGAATAGAAAGATGAGAAACTAACAATATGGTGTTTTGTATACCTTGACTCATATTCAACATTATTTTTTTTACATTTTCGACAATAGGTTTCATCATTTTCAACAATGACTTTTGTCGAACAGATTTTGCATGCAATGTACCATGGATCTCTAACGTCTTTAACACTTTTGATCAAAACTTTGCAATAGTAGTATATTGCCTTGAAATATGAATTTTTTTTTGAAGTTATCAAAATATTTATAAACATATACAGAATTGAACAAAATATTTAAAAATAATATCATTATTCATAATACCTCAGAAGAATCTTCGTCTGCACAATAGAGAATGTCAGATAGTTTCACTTCTTTCACATTCATTACTTTTCTTTTGTTTATTTACAAGGAATTACTTTTTAACAAAATTTCATTACAGTTTATCCTAAAACAAACAAACAAAATTATGTTAAATGATATTCCAAAAGGAAACAATTAAAGGATTAAAACTACAAAATAAATTATACAATTCTCGAATTTTATATGCTTCTGGTTCATTCGGATTTATCTCTATTGTACTGTTGTTTGTTGATGTGAGAGAAAATCTTGTTAAAAAATTAATAATAAATAAATAAATAAAATATATAGTAAATAACATTATTAATTTTTATTGTATATAATTACCTCCAAAGTTTGAGGTTTTTATAGAGGTAATTGCAATAATTTGCATGTTGGGTGATAATTCTTTCAGAGCTTTTCCTTCCTTGATTATTAGTTCATCCCATAACGTAAGTAGGATTGGTTTTGACCTTAAATTAAGACAAAGCGTATGAATTACAAATTTTTTTTGTAAATTATTATACAACTTAATTAATCGATATTACATGAATCCTACAACTGTAAGATTTCGCTTCTCTACTTCATTACCATATTTTGAGTCTACCTTATCTATATTTCCTGCATTAATTACGGCTAAACAAAGATCTGTAGTTCAGTGCAATTAGTATTTGATATCCTTTATCAGTAATACAATTATATATATATATATATATATATATATATATATATATATATATATATATATATATATATATATATAGATAGATAGATAGATAGATAGATCTTTCTCAACTTCATTTACAACACTTCCCAACTTCAAAATGATGTCAAATTTATTGTTCTTTGGGTCATATCTTTTGTCGACATTTTTTAGTATTCCATTAGAAATTAAGTAAGTTTTATGTTGCTCAAGCGTATGTTGGAACGCTTCCACCGCTTCATTAAACATTATCGTCAGTATTCTAGTTCCCTACAAAAGATGAAAATTTAGTATTAATAATTATTTATGTATTCATATGTATGAATATTTTAACAATATTTAAAGTATCTTACCTCATCATCCATAAATGCCACTTTTGAGATTTTTCATGTGCCTTTACTATTTTTGTATTCTTTCACACCATAATGTTTCGTAACCAAAACTTTAATAATCCACAATTATTGATTTTCTTGCAAGGAATTGATAGAGGAGTATTCATTGTGGGGTTTGTCCATTGATATAGATAATCTGCAAAAATATAATTATTAATAAGTTAATTTTAAAAAATAAAAGTTGGAAACAAAAAGAATTGAAAAAATCATTAAAGTGAGCATTCATCTTAAGCATTATATGTTTATAATTAAAACCAACACTACAAACCATATTGGCTATAGCGGCGCTTTTATAAGGCTATAACGGCGTTTTTTGGCGCCGTTATAGCTCGTAACGGCGCTTCTGAAATCGCCGCTAGAAAGTGCGTCGTTATAGCCATATAGGCTACTGCGGCGTGTTCGATCGCCGCCGCTATATGGTGTCCACCTATAACGGCGCTTTGTTAGCGCCGGTATAGAAGCGTTTCGTTTTTGGGGAAAATGGCTATAGCGGCGCTTATGTGAAACGCCGGTATTGCATCGCAATCAGAAAACCAACCTTGGTACCTTGCTGCGGCGCTAGCCCAACGCCGCGATAGAGGATTAGAAACTGTGGTACCTATGGCGGCGTTTTGTGGTAAACACCGCTATAGGTTTTTTTTTTTTTGTTCATTTACATTTACATTTTATTATAAAATTTTCAATTAGAAAAAATCAGTAATTAATCGCATATTACAAATACATGTAATCATATTAAATTTAAATGCAAATCAAGTAAATCAATAATATCATAATCAAGAACTAAAAGTCACAAATCACAAAAACAACTCAATTGTAACACAAACTGTCATACAACGAGTATCAAATGTATATGTTGTACAACACTTAGTTATTACAAAACATAGATATAATTCCTACAAAACATTTTTTAAAAAAGTCCAAATTCGACAAACTACGGTAGGGGAGTCTCTTCGTATGGCCCGCTGTTGCTTCCAATTCCATCGTTATTTTGCCCTCGTGTATGTGCGTGACTGAAAACCGATGGAATACGCTGACCCTGTAGAAAAAACAATCAAAATTCACAAATATCATTTGCTCGATCGTATATGAATTAATTAGTGAATAAGATACAGTATGAAACTCAGTCATCTATAGTGACAGAGGAACTCAAACTTAATAATCATCATAATAGTAATTTATAACACATAAGAACAAGAAGAAGATGAAGAAGGATCACCACCTTCCAAGCTAAAATCAAACACACCATACATTGCCCTAACTGATACACTCTTATTCCTCCCCTTCACATTATGATATTTTCTAAAGATAGTTTTCTAAAGACTATCTGTAACATGGTTCCCCTACTTCTCTCGATATAAAGGCATGGTTGTTCCAAACTAATGCCTGATAAAAAGAATGGCCCAGGTCATCGATCGGGGTACTTAATTATGATATTTCAGTTTCAGAAATGTACATTTTTTGTTTTCTGCTCTAAAACTTTCAACTTTCAACAATATGCATGATAAATGTATTGTGATTAGGTATAACTATCTAAAACTTTCAACAATATGCATGATAGCAGCACCAAATAGCTTACACTCTGAAATACCATTCAGCTATTTTTGTGAGTAACCAAGTCTGGACAAATTGACTTGTCATTTGTCATAAACATCAAATATTGTAAATATCTGTAGGCCAAATTACTGTCTGATTGGGCTGATGCATCATATTTGAAACCGGGTTTTAATTAGTATGTCTCATTTGAACATTTATACGTCTTCAATATCTATAAATTTTAAAAAGTGAGAATATATATTTTAGTGTTACCAACATTGGAGAACTGTACCATAACCTGAAATGAAATAGTATGAAATCAAAAGCTTACTTGGGGAGGGGTATGTCTCCAATCTGAATTGTATCTGAAGAACAGTTTTGGGGTTGATAGTTGTACTCAGGTGGCCCTGAAAATGGATTGCAGATTGATCCGACTACGGCCGTCAACTGGGCACTTGATACTCTTGAATTTGCCTGGTCAATTATATTGTAGATTCCCGATCCAACATCGTGCAAAGTTGTCTTTGATGAAACCCGGTCATTACAAGGGAGAATCGAGCTCAGTGTGCTGTTTGCAGGATTCTGTTGGTACTCATCAAGTGCTGCACACGCATCACCGGAAAATCAAGTTTAGGTCAACAAATCATGAACTTCAGTCTAACTTGTTTATGTTAATACATAAGTTGTTTCTAGCAAAATCAAGTTTCGGGATTAACATTTTCTAATATTAGACTCCTGTTAGTTGAAATTTTGTTTCACTTTCCCAAGCCTAATCCTCATTTCAATAATAATAAAGTTAAACCAATATAGGAATGGACATAATAGTTTCTTCTTCCTCACCCTCATTTTTATATTTGCAACTCAAATCAATCCATGAATACTGAAATCCCCATTAGGCACTGACACTATTCATAGGAAGTTGTGCAATGTTGGATACACGTATCACAACCTATTTCAGTGTAAGTTTTACAGTCATTTTCTGTATATACTTGTCCAGTCAATTAGCCCATGTTGGAGTATCAGTGTCAGTCATCTTCTTTAGTTCCATTTTTTTCCCATCAAAATCTAGAAAACAAAATATGAAAGTTCAGAAACTGGACAATTAAGTGGGAACTAAGAGGTGGCAGATTAGTAAATACCCACTATGAAAGAAAAGGGTGATTCCCCGGTCTGCAACAAAAAAGAGACTAATAAACTATCCCAATTGTTGTCATAGTATGTTATAACACTTGAAAGTGTATGATGCACAAAGTCAAACTCTGTCGATGAAATTCTCAGTAAGGAATTTGAAATGCAACATAAGAATAAAAACTATACTCAGTGAAGATGGAGATCTACATAATTCAACAATATGGATAATCTTCTTAAGGAAAAAGAAAAAGAAAATAACAGTGCACACGTAAATGATAAAAAATAATTACAAAAATGAAAAGACCTTTTTTGACCTTCCATCCACTGCATTGTTATTTCCTGATACCTTCCCCCTACAATAAGATAAGAGACATGTCAGGAAATTGTCAAGCTTGATCACTGCAAAAATAATTAATTAAAGAAACAGACACTAGAAGAAGCATGTGTTTAATAGGGTTCCCCAAATAAAGAAAAGTTAGTTTATGCAAAACACATCAATTATTAGACACTTCTCAAATTTTAGTACGTAACAGGAAAGTTGTATATGATTATATATATCTAAAATGACCAATATCATTTACAGACCGAAATAAATGTGTCAATAAATCTGCAGAGCTAAAGAGTTAGGATCTTTGTCGCCATGGAGATGAAGGCCATCCTGCTTTTCTATGTTTTATTAAACTTAGAATGTAGAAGAAAGAAGTATAAGTTTTTTCATTTATAGTCAATATAAACTTCAATTTGTAACCATATTTCTGGATTTATAAAATACAAAATTTAATTACTCTTCTACATGTCACTGATTTGATGATAGGTGACAACAACTCCAGCTTAGAAGTCACCTTGTAGGCTCTCTTGTTTTGAGAACACCACTATTTCAATCCATTAGCACTCCGTTTTTACATGTATGATTTGTAGACATAATACTACACATTCCTCCAGACAAGTATGAGCACAGGTGCCAGATGGTTTGCCTTTTAAGGTCTATTCAATAGCTCTCTTCTTATTTACCCTCTGGCACCTAGGAAGTGAGGATACAAGGTATGGGTAAAGAGACAAGAAAATTTTCTAAAATAAACACACCTTGTTCACAGGTATTGGCTTCCCATAAAGTTTGATCATGTTTAATATCTTGATAGCCTGAACAGATGCAAAATCAAAGAAGGATGAGTCATTTCTGTGAATAACAGATGAAGTAAAAGCTCAAGGACTCCCACCGTTTATGATATATAAAAAAAGCTCAAGGACTCCTTGGGAGATAGTCAATACTGAATGATTAGAAGGAAATGATGTACATCTATATAATACTTACATAATCAGCATCTTCTTCACTACAAAATTCCACAAATCCATATCCCTGATGTAGATTTGTAACTCTATCTTTTGGAACATAGACATTCACTGCAGAAAGATGACAAAGATGACAGCATGTTGTTATAGAAAGATTATATATGATATGAATTATCTTTATATTAAATTTAAAAGTAAACCAGAACCATCGAGCATTAACTATATCATTCAGTCAACTAAGGTACTCACACAATTGAAAAGTCACTTGGACAAAAAAAAAAAGAGCAAATTCAAGGAGAACATACTGCTAACAATCATAGGTTGCAATAACATCTAATAAACTATACAAATCACATTTAGCAACAAGATAAGTTACCAACAGTACCTTTTACTATTTATTTAAAATTAAGATAACCAACACATATAGAGATGCATACAGCATATAAAGCATTCGTAAACTTCTTGTCTTGATAAGTGTAGGTTTTTGTCTTTTCTTTTAGTTATTGAACTACCTTAAAATCCAGTAAGAGGAAATATGAAATGAACACAAAGAAGTGATCACAGAATGAACTAATACGGTAGACACCTTATTACAACAAACCATTCTTTTACATTCCACCAACAAAAAATCTATACATCAAAATCAATCTCCTTAAATCTCAATTCAAGTGCACATTATGATAACAAATATCCATAAATCCCATAATAATAATATGCATCATAGAGTACCTGCAAGCACATTGCAGCCTCCAAGTTGTTCCGAATGCACGTCAGAAACAACCTCAGAGTAGTATTGTACCTACATAAACAATCAAAACCCACATAAACCAAAACCCACATAAACAATCAACCAACTAACAAAACCCAAAATAAAATAAAAACCATACACAGTATTGTACCTGATTCCTGCAGACGACGACGACGACATCGACGACGACAGCGACATCGATGGCGACGACGACAGCAATGGTTACGGGATTTGATTTGGGATTTTGAGAGATTTTGGGGTTTTGAGATCTGTAGGGCTTTTGATTTGGAGGGAATTTTGAGAAATTAGAGGTTGGAGGGATTTTTGTTGGCGACGGCGACGACAACATCGATTTGGGGGTTTTGAGATCTGTAGGAATTTTGAGCGATTTGGACGTCGGGAACGGTGGGGACGGCGGAGTTGAATTTCGATTTGGGTTTTGAGAGAGAGTGAGGGGAAAATGAAGAAATATTGGGGATTTAAGGGTTATAAGGGGGGTGGGTCTATGCTGGCGTTTAGGAAAATACACGCCGTTATAGACCCCTTAAATCCCGACGTTTTGCAACAATGCCGTGGAAAACGCTGCTTATATGATGGCAGATTTATCTATGAGGCTATCACGGCGTTACTTTAAAACGCCGGGTTAGAATCACCGCCATAGACTATTTTTCTTGTAGTGCAAAGGACGTTGTGGAAAGTGTATAAACTATTAACCAAGAACCACTTTACACTTGCATAGTTAAAGTTCTGTTGTAACATCAGTTCACATATATTATGTAATACACGCTTGTTCATAATGTAATCCTTTCATTCATTATTCAAATATAAAGAGTAATTCGCAATGGATGGGTCAATACGAAGGCGGGAAGGTCGAGTGCATATGAGTGTAGACCAATTTAGATGTGTATGATGATGATAATGTAACGCCCCGGCCCAGATCAGCGATTTTAGCAAACAACTGCCCGCCACAGGCTGCCTCATAAATTGTGTTATAGCTTATTGGTGACCTTCAGTCCTAGGCAATCATATATATATATTTAATTAATTTTTGCAAACTCCTCGTGTGGAACAAATCCCACATCTATCCCGTGCTCTCTGTGAGAAATGCACCGCAAAGACAGCAGGGCCCACGGCCACGTCATCAGCTGCAACAGCAGCTGTATGTTGTCTTCACCCGGGGCGAGCCCCACAAGATATGCCATGTGGGCACACCCCACGTCACCCTAGATTCAAATCTGCAAAGCTGCCTTTGTTTCTTCAACTGGGTGGGTCCCCCCTTTTCAAATTCCATACTCCATTTCCTACAGAAATTCTATAGGACACCCCTCCAATTATATATATATATATATATATATATATATATATATATATATATATATATATATATATATATATATATATATATATATATATATATATTTAACACAGAGTGTTACAGATAATTTTCTTCTCCATCAAAAGAAGTGTCCAAAACTGTCGGGAATTTGATTCCAGTTTTTTGTTCAGCTGCATCTCCCGACCAGGATATGCTTGGGATACGAAGAGTACTACAACTTCGATAATCACCATCAGAATGTCTGCTAATTTGTTCATCGTGGTCTTCAATTGGGATGGAACCACCAAGTACCTTCGAGAATCTTATACCCAATAAAAGTAGAGAGAAGATTAAGTAAATCTACGGGGAATAGAGATTTGTATAATTTAAACTGCATTCTGCACTGAACAACCTAGTTCAATTCATCATGGTCATAAAATATATGATGCAATACAAAAAATTTCTCGTTAAACCACTACATTATATTTCAAGAATTCTATAATATATCACCAACAGTAAAGAAAATATTTTGAAAGGTACTCACAAACTGTCATATGGTGGTAGAAGAGCTGCTGCTAATGCTAGTACAGTAAAAGCCTGATTCTTTTGAACATGCATCCACAGGAACTTCAAGGAGGACGAAGTAAGCTTTGCAAAAAATAACAGCTTTGCTCCAGACAATACATGTTTAATTTGTGTTTCTACAATATGAGCCCTGTGAGTTCTTTGACATATTACGAAACACATTGGAATTTGATCCAGTTGAGGACCAAATAAAGAATGCCTCTGAAAACTTGGAAATGCAACTAAAATTTCTTGAAGAGATACACTTCCAGATTTTATTAATTGGTTGGAATGGTTTTAAGAAATTTCCACCAATGTACCAAACTGTGACAAAAATTGAGAAACATCGGACTCTTTAGAGAAGAAAAACTGATTCCGACCATCTAGATCTAAGTTTGTTAAAGAAAACCAGTGAACCATGTTAGGTTGTTTTGCTAAGAATATCCTCTACAAATGAGCCATTCTCTCAAGTTTGCTAAACTGATCCTGTTCACATAAAAGAAAGATTGTGAGAATCAAAGTTGATCACAATTTCCATTACAAACGGAATAATGCAAATATTACAACAACAACCCATTTATCTCAAAATTCAGGGATCAGCTAAATAATGCAAATATGGTATACACACAAAACCATGGGTTATTCTAGATACAAAAGAATACACAAGCCACCACCCAGTGCGGTTTATAGAAATATTCTAAGGAAGGAAATGTCAATCAATTGAAACCAATAAAGAAGTGTACACAGAGAGTAAATAACATAAAATGATCACTCCATGTAATGAAAATGTAATCAACGGGGAGAATTTAGCTTTCAATATCAAAATCATATTAAAGAATATTCACCATGTCAAACTCTAATTTTTATCAGCAGGACTTGTAAACAGTGTACTCACATGCACACGCACATATAATGTTCCAAATATCACTAAGCCCAAAATCACACACAAAATATTAAAAAATTGCTCACACATATGTTTACATATCACCAAGCCCGCAATCAATAAATGACCAAGCTTGAACCTATTATTTGAGATCAAAGTAATGAATGACAAAATGTTCAACTGTTTTCTTCCAAATATGATGCACAACATGTAAAAGATTTAGCTCTTGGTGAAGTCCTCTAATTTTGATCACCAAGAATGACCATAATTTGCTCAACTATACTTGAAATTTTATAAGTGCATATATGCTGGAGCACAAATCCATAACGAATTTAAAGTTAATGCATAAGTACTATTTTCTTCTAAAGGTTCAACCAAAATTTTACCATAGCCCTTCCCTTAAGAAGTCAAAGAATGGAAATCATATAATAGGTAAACAATCCATTAACACCTTCTGTCCTGATCTATACTGACCAAGCTGAGTCAAATCCAGCCTTTGAAAAGTTCATAATAATTAAAAAATTGGTCTAGAAAAAGACCCATTCAATTCCGCAATGCTGAAACTCTAAGTATTTCTCTCACAGGTTTTTTTAAGTAGATTTCAACTGAAAAGGCTATAGGCTTAAATATTAACTAAAAGAAATAAATGCACGCTCCATATGGTAGTATCGTTCAGAAGTAAAAGAACAGCACCAGAAGCGGCTCTAGTATCTAATACTCGAAGCTAATTACATGCAATGCACATGCCCATAACTACCTGCTAATTGCAATTCCATCATTTACTCGCAAGCGGTACATAACCAAACTATCTGTAATGTATAACCAGAAATCTTAACCTATGTAAATCTATATAAAAACAAAATAAATTTAACCCCGAAATTCTACCACTGCCCGAAACCTTCAAAGTTGTAGGAAGGATTAAATAAACAAATAAACACACTGAATAATGATAAATTTATCAATCAAATTAAACCCATAACAAAAAAAAAGTCACCATTTTTTAATGAGAATTGAGATGGACAGATGTGGCGAGGAAGGTGGCGATGGCTGATGTGGCGAAGAGGGGAGGAGGTTGACATCCAAGGGGATGGAAGGATGGCGCGAACGATGACGGCAGCGGCGGCGGGATAGGATAAGGGTTAGAGTTGGGGGGATCAGAGGTATTAGGAGTTTGGATGAGAGGCATCGGGACTGGGAGTGGAATTGGGGTTAGGATTTGGGTTTTGAGAGAGACAGAAGTTGTTAGGGTTAGGGTTTAGAGAAAGGTTGGAGATTTCGACGTACACTAGAGGAAGAAGGATAGGAAGGGGAAAGTTGGGTATATTTGTTGTTATTTATATTTAATTTAAATATAAAAGGTAGTTTAAATATAAAAGCTAAATAAATGATCACAAGTCAATAATAGTATCTGATCATTTTGATCAACAATGAACGTATGGTTGGGATTGGCTCTGGACATATTTTTTTTTTAATTCTTGCTTTTATAATAGAAATAGATGTAAGAGGATTCAAATCCACTTTTAATATGTATATATATAAAGAAAAGTGAGCCTCATATTTGCATGAGAAATTTTTTTCATACAAAGTGATGTGTCAAAACAAGAACCCTTAAATCATATGTTTGATCAAAGAACTCATTTGCAAGTTACAGTAGAGAATCTTAATAACCAAAATGAAGTAAGAGGCTCACTTTTCACACACACACACACACACACACACACATGATCATGTGTGAACTGGTGCGAACTCGGCTGCTGACCGTTCGATCTTGCATCGGATCATGATCAAGATCGGATGATCATGATTCGATCTTGATCGGACGCTTAGCGGCCAAGTTTGCACATGATCAGGTGCGAACCAATTCACACCTGATCACTGCTTTCTCTCTATATATATATACTAGTAATTTACATGTGTGAGGCACGTCTTAATATATATATATTTTTTCAAAGTAAAAATTTTGACATAGTCTGACCTCGAACATGAGGCATCTTTTATATAAGTTATACATGAACAATGCGCGTAAGTTGGTATATTTACAAACGAAAACTCCATCTATCCCATTATATATACTAGTAATCTGCACGAGCGATGGACGTTATAATATTATTTTTTTAAAAGTAAATACTAAGACGTAATTTGGCATCGAACCTGAGACATCCCTATATTCATCAAAAAAAGTTTACAAATTACCCATAGTGACACAAAGTTTTATTTTATAGTCACTTTTGTAAATAATTATGTCGTAATTAAATTTGAACTTTAAGGGTATTATGGTAACTAACAAAAGTTGAGTAAATGAATGGTTAATATAACTTCCACTTAAAAAATAATGGTTGGAATTAGACAGTTGATTGTCTACAAATTACACAACCCTAACTCTCGCATGATAGTATTATTATTATTATTATTATATATATATATATATATATATATATATATATATATATATATATATATAGAGAGAGAGAGAGAGAGAGAGAGAGAGAGAGAGAGAGAGAGAGAGAGGAATTTCTTCCATTGCAAACGCAAATGTTGTGCAAACGCGTGTACACCACTTAACCCATCATTGGCAATGACGGGTTAAGGCTTAAGCCAAAAAATTATATTTTGCCTTAACCCGTCAAACATTTGCGTTTGCAATGGAAGAAACCTCATATATATATATATATATATATATATATAAGAAACTACAGAGAGTTCTTAGTAAGCATGTCTATATGACATTCAAATTAACCTAGTGCAACACGTGATGATGGTAAAAATCGCAGTTGCTCAGAGCCGTACGATTCCTGCACAGATCTCAAAGCATCTACAAGCAGATTAGTCATCACATACCTGTTTTACAGGTCTGGACCCACTCCAAGACATGGGCTTCTTCCAAGCCCAAAAAAAGTGACAGGCTAGGCCCACTAGGAGAGACACCCAGCCCATGCAGGTTAGGAGTCAAATCTCTTATCCCCTAACAATGATATCATATCTCTTGAGGGGGAGAGACATGAAAGAGATAAGGTAGTTAAATCGATCCAGCGGATACAAATCAATCTCTTGAAATGTCTCTCAGGCCTATAAATACCCCTCCCCCTCTTCAGTCAGAAGGTAATCAACAATTTGCCAGTTTTCACTCTCTTACTCTCTCTCTCTTTCTGATTCTAACTTGAGCGTCGGAGGGTCTATCGTCGGGGCCATCCCCCGGTATTCAGGCTTTTTGCAGGTCCAGCGGTCGCATCAGCAACCGTCAGATTTAGATCATGGTGGTCAATCAATGATCCATATTCATTCTCAGGAGCTCTAACAGTCTTTAACGACCAAAGTCACATGTTTGACTTTAGTAGTTTTCTTCAATTATTAACTCACTATCTGTTTGCTCCCACACCGAAATAAGCATCAACAGATTGGCGCCGTCTATCGAAAATACTACACAAGTAAAGCTTGTCTCCATGCCACCAAGACTAAGAGGTAAAGGGGCGGCCTCCAGCCATTGCACTACCTCTGTTTTTTAACCAGCTCCTCCTATGGAAGATCAGATTCCTCCTTAATAGTCACCCCAGCAGCCTAATAACGTGTAACACCCCGTACTTAAGCGGGTATATATATAATATTATATATAGAAATATATATAATAATATATATAATAAATAAATAATTAGAAAGAGTGAGAGTAGTTGGTTGTTGGCCCATGGGATTTCTATAGGAGGCTTGCATTATGGATTAAATGAAGAGCCCATAGAAGTGGCCTATGGGGCTTAGGCCATTAAATGATGGAAAGTGTGCATGCATGCATGGTTGGTGACGTTGGGGCTTGGGCTTAAAAGTCCCATATCGGAAAATGCTTGGGGAGAATGAGAGGTTATATTAGGACCCAAATGAGAAAGGTTCACCTAATGGGTATACCCACCTTTTGATGGTGCATGTAGTGGGCGTGGCTAGAGTTTTGTGTTCGTTGTTTCGCGTGCGCACATCATATAGCCATGTGCGCAGCTGAGCCAGACTCGGGGCGTTACATCACGCTCCTTCCAACGGAGAGGTACCGAGGGGCTCCCAACATGAACAACATCCTCAATACGACCGTGTACATCCTCAATACGACCGTGTCTCAATCCATAATGCTTCAACTAATTCAATGACCTCGCAAGGCCCATGGGGGTCTAGAGATCTTCGCCAAATCATTAGTAACAGTAAATAAGAAATCGACCTGCGAATTAGGTTGGACGAGAGGCGCGCCCGATCTGAGGCCTCCCGCTCAGGTCATCAAGCAAGTAGGAGAATACGTTTTCCTAGATAGCGATCAAGGTAATCCTCCTCTCACAGGGGGCACCCAATAATGAGAAGCCCAACTCCTGAGAGTCAAAGTCTTCCTGTGCAGAACAGAGGGGAAAATGCTCCAGTCACTAGGGCCGAACTGGATAAGTTCAAGCTTGACATCCTCCATGCTCTCCAAGGGAGTCAAGATCTGGGCCTACCCCCTAACGAAGGATCCGCCGAATCAACTGGATCTCAGGAGAAGGGCGACCAAGTCTTTTGCCCTAAAGATCGCCTAGAATAGATGAAGAATGAGAGAAACTGCTCCAGTAGGGCCTACCGCCCTAGTTAACCTCCCTTTAGTATAACCATCCTCGATGCACCCATCCCAAGGGGCTTCAAGGCTCCTCAATTCGAATTCTATAATGGGAAATCAGACCCGATAGACAACACAGAAAGCTTTAAAACACTTATGATGGTCTATAACACCACTGATGCACTCATGTGTCGAACATTTCCCACAACACTGAAAGGATCAGTAAGGAAATGGTATTCATGTCTGACACTCGAATCCATATTTTCTTTCGATCAGCTTGAAGAACTCTTCATTGCACACTTTGTTACTAGCCGAAGAGCTGAAAAAAACCAGTGTCTCCCTGCTAGAACTGAACCAAAGAGATAGAGAACTGCTAAAAGACTTTGTCAAGCGTATTAAAACTGAAACAAGTTCAATTTTCTCCTTGAACACTTCAGCAACTGCAGCAATTTTCTTCCACAACGTTACTAACAAAGACCTGAAAGCCTTCCTCGCCAAAAAGCCACCCAAAAGTTTCACTAAGCTCCTGGAAAAGAGTGACACGTATATCAGGGTTGAGGAAGCTCTCTATCCTCAAGTCTAGAATGATTCATCTTTCGGGAACAAACGGAAGTACTCCAGCGAGGAAGAACTCAGGAAGTTTCAGAAAAACGGTGCAAGTTCATGCCGTCCAACTCTAGTGCCACACTTTGACAAATTCAATCCTTTCAATGCAAGCATATCAGTCATCCTCATGGAAGTGGAGAAGGACGGAATAATCCGCCCTACCCCCACGATGTCAACATCTAGCAGAAGAAGAGACAAAAATAAGTAGTGCACATTTCACAGAGATCATGGACACACTATTGACATTTTTCAAGCCCTTAAAGAAGAACTGGAAGCCCTGATTCACTGGGTTATCTCTCCAACTTTGTTCATAAAAACAATGATGCCAAAAACCATCCGTCTCGAGGGGCTAATAAGCGTCAAGAGAGGCCATACGAGCCACAAGACTCTTAACACATGGCCATCCTCCTCTCCATTCATGGAGGCTCGATGGGGGGAGATTCCAACTCCTCCTGCAAAGCTTTTGTCAAGGAATTCAACTCCATGGATAACATTCTGCCCGCCAAACGCACCGGGGTTCGGGTATCCTTCTCCGACAAGGACTTAGAAGGCATCTGAATGCCTCATTGCGACGCATTGGTCATAAACCTTTGCATGCTAAATCATGAGTTATGCCACATCCTGGTGGACAATGGCATCTCAGTAAACATCCTCTTCATGGCCACATTCGAGGCTCTCAAGCTCTCCCAAGACCGACTCAAGCCAGCCAATTATACACTCCACAGATTCTTTGGTACCCTTGTTACACCCTAGATTTTTAAATAATATTTTTGAGATTAATAAATGAATTAAAATAATTTTTTGATGATTTAATAAATGTTTTTCCTGAAATTTATCTTTTTACACGTGCAAAACACGTGCAAATATTTTCTTGGGAAGTTCAAAGTTAGAAATTATTTTGGGAAAACCTATTATTTATTATTAGGAATTATTTGTGAATTTTTTGAATTTTTTGATATTTATTTGACCTATTTACAAATATTACAAAAAGATTGGCTTTTGTGCAAAATTACCACTTGGAGTGAAAACTCCAGATTTTCGGATTTTGGGCTGAGCATGATTGCTAGTCAACTCAGTGGTAAAAATTTTTCTTTTTTTTAATAGATTTGGTGTATTTCGTAAATTTCTTAAAAGAATGGTTTTTTTTGCAAAATTGCCATTTAGATGCGAAAATTACAAATTTCATTTTCTGGGTTTACAAATAGTGCCGGCCACTATTAGGGTGGTTGTTGTGTTTTTAAATTTAAATTGAATTGTTTTATCTAATTTCCAAGTATAAGGATTTATATATGTAAAGATATATTCAAAAGGGATATTTCACAAAATCTATTCAAAACCCCAATTACCCATTACCGACCTAATATAAGGGGTGGTGTAGCCGTCTCTTTGATTTATTACACAAAGGGTTTTTTATTATTATTTTCTTGGAGTTTCGAAACGAGGATCTTGGTTTTCTTGCGAAAGGAATGACTTTTCTTATTCTTTTATTATTTCGGTTGATTCTCCAAAAAGGTGAGTGACATATGTTTGTTTTATTATTGTTCTAAGCATGTTGTATGTGATGATTTGTCTATTAGAGAGCATGTTAGAGAATTGTATGATGATATAATGAATTGTGATGGATGGATGAATAAAATCGAATCTTTTCATGAAAACTTTGCTATTGATAATTAAAATTCTATATAGATGATTTGAGATTGTTAAGAACTTAATAGAAACCGTGTGTAGGTTGATTTCTTTCATATTATTGCTGTTTTGATTGTTTGTATTAAGACTACATGATGAAATTGCTCAATTTGAACAAAAGATGGACCTTTACTGATTGAATATTTATATATATATGCACACTGTTGGGTATTTTTAAATGAATGAAATTTGATGAATGGTTGTTATAATTGGACATTAATCATGGGTATGTTGCTTTCATTCATATTGTTGCTGATTTGAACAATTACTTTGAGATTATATGTTGTGGATGAATAAAAGTGAACAAAAACATAAACTTTACTAATGAGCATGTACACATACACTATTTTGGAATTTTGATGTGCAAAACTTGATTTTTACATGTTGAAATTGCATATTATTCATTTGTAACTATTGAAATCAGTGGGGCATGTGTATAACGAATTGTAGAAGGAGTTATTGAATCAAAAAGATCAACTTTGAAGTGAAAGGGGGGAATGTTGAGTTTCGGGTCTGATGGGTATGGCCAAATTTGAGTTTTTTGTGATTTTGCGAAGTTTTCAGTTGGATCTTGATTGTTTTAATACTGAGATTGAATTGAAACTCTATACTACTCATAATCAGAAATTTCTTGATGCTCTAACTAGTGCATATGCATATATTTATATATATATGATTACATTTTACTGTTTTGAAGTATTTTGATGAAAATTTACTCTTTTATGAATTTGATGAGATTTTGATTAGTTTTATAAACTCCAGTATATTAGACAAGTTGTATTTGATCATCTTGGGGTTTTAGAATTTTAGATTTGAGCATTTAAAAATTATAATCATGTATCAGTCGAAAAGTGCACAATTTTGAAACTAGTCGAGTAGCAGCTAATGGTCGACCGATCCCATTTTGAACTAAGATGTGCGGTCGACCGACATTTGAAAGATTGGATTTTTCTGGGCTTGTGCAGTCGACCGTTATGTTTTTGAACTGTTTCTGACAGTCGACTGTCACCTGCTGTTTTGATGATTTGTTGAGTTTTCTTGCTGATTCATTGAACAATTATTTCTTCAAACTTATGGATTATTGATCCACTGTTTTAGATAATATTTTTACTACAGATTACCGTATTTTTACAGGAAGATATATTTTGATTATAATAGAATTTGAATTGTCTTTCTATGACTTTATAAAATGAAACATATACGGATTTCGAAGGAATTGATATTTTGTGTTTTGCTACGACTTCAAAATATGATTCTCAGTTATTTAGTGGATTTTATATCTTATTTCAGTTCTGAAAATTTACGAATATATTGAATGAATTTGGATTTTTTTTTATTAAAGAAGCTTTCTTAACATCAACATTTTAATGTGGGAATTAAAAGTTTAATTGAAAGTTTTGGTGTTGATATTCATTTTGTGAGTCTCTAGGAGTTGAGTAGGAGTCCTGTGAACCGGCAGATGAGATTTTATGGATTTGTCCAGTTGGGGTCATTGGGGTTGTTGTTGTGGAACTAAGTCCAGCAGGATACATTAACTTTAGAGAGGGGAATTTGTGTTTTAATAATAATCAATCTAAGGACAGGCACTAGCGGAGATGTGATGGAACTTGGGAAACGTGAGAATATGCTCTTGGGGTCCAGTCCAACAGATGCGTTTCAGGACTCTGGGTGTTCTGTCTCGAGAGGACTATTAGTATGTTCGCGTGTCGAGGGTCTGTAGTGCCTATTCACGGAACATACAGGTACATTGGCATGTCGATGGCCGACGGGTCTATTCACGGGATGTGCCTGTGTACTTACACGTCGAGGGGCGGCGATGGGGTACACGACAGGGAGGTGATTCTCCGGCTTTTGGAGCTATTCTTCCATGATGCTTGCGCGTTGAGAGTTGTGTGATGCTGATTCGCTGCGTATTCTGGGTCTTATTTTCATCACCGTAGTAGGATTAGTTGCATAACGAGGGATCTAACCCTATAAAGTGGAGAACGATAAAGGCTTGCACCGGATCTATATAGTATGGAATGCATAGAATCCGACAAGTATGCATTAGAGAGCCATTATATCGCATTTGTGTTTTCTTGACTTGGTTTTATGCATGTTTGTTTTATGTTTTCCTACACTTGACACTTAGTCTAGTTTCACCTAATGCTTTCATGTCTTATTTACTGTCATTTCATATTCCATATGTATCTACTGTTGGTATGTGTTGTTTAAGACTTATTCTTTATGTTTTATATATGTTGTATTTTTTTTTGATGTCACTCACATCGTTATGGCTGACCCCCGTAGTTTTGGGGGTTAGAGTTATCTCTAGCCTCATATTTTACAGGTAGGTACCTATAGCATTGAGATTTGGATGCATGTGGTAGAATGATAATGTAGCTTATATAAATTGTAAAGACTATGTTGTAAAAGAAAGAATTGTAATGCAAGGTATTTAATTTTCCGCTGTATTTTGTAAAAAAACTGTTGTAATAAAAGTTGAAAATTTTATCTGTGTTTTGGGTTTACTATTACATTGAGGTTGATGCTGGAAATTGTGCCACGTATTTCTGAGATATTATATTGGAAATTCAGAGCCCTACATCCCCATTCAAGTAGAAGGAGTCGTCACACTGGATGTGATAGCAGGGAAAGCCCCCGCTATTCGATCGGAAGCACTGGACTTTATGGTAGTCGATGTCAAAGCTGCATACAATACTATATTCGGTCGTCCCGGCCTAGCGGCATTCCATGAAGTTGCTTCCGCATTTCACATGAAAGTGAAGTTCCCAACAACAGTTGGCCTAGGCCAAGTTGCAGGAAGCCAACAGGCAGCATGAGCATGCTACACCGCTACAACGGGGGGCTCGGTTCTCTCCCTCGATGCCATATAGCTACCGCCAGAAAGCAGTCGCGATAATTCAAAAACTGTAAACGAGTTTGAAGCCACTATCATAAACAACTCTACCAAGAACTTCCAAACCTGCCACATCATCTCTCACCAGGTCCAAACTAGTTCTCATCATGACACAGTAATTAACCTGAATCACTCGCCTGAAGCCACTCCGCTCATTCAACAGAGCCAAATAGTCATGCTTAAACATATTGGTGTGTCAGAAGATTTCTCTTTCTTTATGCAAAAGAATGGGGGATCCCTCCAAAACTGGCAAGCCTAGGCAAGGTCAGCCAAGTTGTTTGCCTAACGGCTCATCAACTTAAAGACCCAGGGGCAAGGAGATATCAGCAGGGACTTGGAAAGTAGAACACCTTGCGAAGGTGAACAAGGGCGTCTCAAACGTCCTCTCTTAATAGTAGTAGCAAATTTTCCCAATTTTTGATAACAGCCAGCCACTAGAGCAGTCGCTTAGTCCTATTTCCCAGCAAATTTCCCCAATTTGTAATAACGGTCAGCCACTAGAGCAACCACTTAGTTTTACTTTCCAATAAAATATACTACAAATTTTTGCAAAATTCTTGTACAACTCTACAAATGCATACAATGAGTTGAGTGCCAAACTTGTACACAAAAACGGTACCAAAAACTCGTTAAAAGCTTCCTACAAGACGAATTTGGAGTCCACACCCATTGTTCGAAGTTACTCCAGCAATTTGCAATGAAACAAGTTTAGAGTGTGCTTCGCCATTCGATCTGCTCCTACAACCTATTAATTCATTAATGTAAACAATGAGCTAAACGCCCAACTTACACTTAGAGCGGCGCTGAACACTCGTTATAAGCTTTCCACAACACAAGTTCGGAATCCAGATCCACGACTCGGGGTTACTCTCGCAACATACAATCCTACACATTTAGAGCACAAATCACCGATCGATCTGTTCCTGCAACTAGTTGAACTTCCTTGGAGACTTACACAATGAGTTAAGTGCCACACTTATACATTTAAGCAGCACCAAACACTCGTTACAAGTCTTTTCGTAAGATGGATTCGGAGTCCATACCCATGGCTCAAAGAGACTCTAACAATTTGTAACAAAGCAAGTTCACAGTGCACTTCGCCATTCGATTTACTCCTGCAATTCGTTAGTGCCTCCACAACCGGTTCGGAGTCCATACCCATGGTTCGACAGAGACTCTCACAATTTGCAAAGAAGTGAGTTCAGAGTGCGCTTTGCCATTTGATCTGCTCCTACAACCTGTTAGAGCATCCACAGTCATGATTGCCAAAAATGGCAAAATGCATATTTACATATAGCATATATAGTGTTTGCTGCAGTCGTCGAATGCTAAATTACAGCAATTTAAAATAAAAAATTATAAGACGGACTTGGGAGATCCGACTTTAATATAAAAAGTTTGTCAGATGGATCTTGAAGATCCATTGGAAGAAAAAAAAAATCAAAAAAGCGTCAGACATTAGACGTAATTTTAAATAATTTTTTCGATTTTTTTAACAATTAGAAACAACTTTTTTTCTGGAAAAAAAATAAAAAATTTGTGGGCCCTTCCACGGATGGATCTTCAAGAACTGTCCAAGAGGGTAACCTTATTGAAAATAAAAAATTATTCAGAATTTTTTTTAAAAAAAACATGGGACGCACTGTGAAGATCCGTCCAACGAATTAAAAAATAATTTTTCGACGAGATCTGTCCTGTATAATATGCATAATTCCTATATCTGCTCTCATATATGGCAATCTACTGTCACAAAATCATCAAAATATGCATAAATGGCAAACGACTGCAGCGCTTTTTTAGCTAAAATATGCATATTATGCATAAATAGCATACGACTGTGGATGCTTTTAATACTCAAAATAACAAGTTCGGAATCCATACCCATGGCTCAAAGTTACCCTCGCACCTTGCAATTACACACGTTCAGAGTTCAACTCGCCATTCAATCTGTTCCTGCAACTAGTTAAATTCCCTCGACGACAAATTAGGAGGTCCAAAATCGTGGATCGCAGTTACTCAAGCAACACCTGTAAAAAGTAACACTTAGAGTTCAACTCTCCACTCGATGTGACTCTCACAATTTGTTAGAAGACCCACACAGCAAGTTTGGAAAACAAATCTCCTTCAGAGCTGTCCCTACAACTAGCTGAATTCAAGACAGAGCAATGCCAAACTCCGTCATACACCGTCGGCAGTTCGTTAACTATACACAACAGAATTGAGGCTCTGTTATTTAGCTACAAAGAAGCTAGTCGATGGAACCTCAACCATGACCGCAAGGATCAAGCATATGAAAGGAATTCTTCAAATCACAGAACCATCGCAAACTCATATGTCTAGATCCAGTACCACTACAGACATCTACAAATACAAAATGACTAGTCCAAAGTCCAACTCCCCCCAAGAGCAGCTCATACGACTAGCCAACCCCCAAGACGATGTATTACATGATAAGACACCGGCACATAGAAGACTTATTATTCTACAAAATACAAGTCTCATTACAACAGCAAAGTTACAATGAGTCCACGTTTCACGTCTAAGAATTACTACCAAAAGTCCTGCGAACATTGTACAACAAACTGTCATGTAAGTTGTTCTTCCAGCTACACACTGAAGAGATGATCTACCTAAGAGACACAAATCCCATCACCGGCCTCCTACCAGCTAATAGCTCCACAGGGTCTGTAACACCCTGCAAATTTGAAAATGATAATTTTACCCTCCGATGTTACGTGTATTTTGTACTGAAACTGGTGATATCCGTAACGTATTTCGATATGTATTTTGGATTCTAACTATTTATGCATTCCCAAATTCTTAAAATCTCATTTGAGACAACTCAAATGCTAAATTTTAATCTTTATATTTTTACGTGCTTTTTACGTATTATCGATGCACGTGTCGATTTTGGGTATTCTACCGTTATGTGCAATATTTTCGATGGGTTTCAATTATTTATTCTTGTGACATGTTTTAAATTTTTTTATAAACAGAAATTCACTTTTCGTCTGTTTTGATTAAAATACTTTTATACGAGTAGTGCACGTATTTTCAATGTACGTATTAACTACATTATTGAATGTGTATATTAAATATATTTTTTTAGATTATATTTCGATTATTTATAAATATTTTTCGATCGATAAAGTTAATTTTGTATTTTTGAGATTTTACGTGCGACGCACGTGTTTTGGTGCACGTGTTTAAGCGTATTCTTCCTTTAAAATAAATTTCATGAAATGTGTGTGTCTATTTTAATTGTGCATGAAAAATTATAAATTTAATTAAATTAAATTTTATATACATCTTATATATTATATACATATATTTTAAATTAAATAAATAATCAAATTTGTGAATGAAGTGTGTGCACGTGCAGAGCACGTACACGTGTTTTGCAAAAGAGAGAGGGAAACCGGCCGGTTGTTTTTAAAGTGGAGGGAGAAACAGTTTTTGACACATGTGAGTGGTGTTAGTGATGCTAGTGGAGAATAGTTATTATAACTACTCTACTACTCTTCTATAAAAAATACCCCTACACCCTTCCTCATCATCAACCCTATTTCTCCTTCTCTGTTCATTTCCCTAAAACCAAATCCAGCATGCTTTTTGACTTCTCCATTAAAATTCACCATACTAATTGATGTATCTATACATATAGATATATATATGTATGTATATATATACATACAATCCATCACCTCTTCACATCACTTCTTCCCTTCTCTGTCACTCTTCCGAAATCCACCCAAACCAACCATGTCCTCTGTTGCTTATCCCAAACCTACCATTCTACCTATAAGCCTATACTAGGTATATATATAGTTGTGTGTGTGTGTGTGTGTGTGTGTGTGTCTATATATATATATATATATATATATATATGAGATGAAATTGCCCTTCTCTGGACTTGCCAAAGATGATGCTTTTGGTCTTGCTGTGCTCTGATCGAAATGGAGCTTGGGCTTGGCTTTGGTGCACAGATATCGAGGAGGCAGAGTGGAGTTCTCTAGGAGCTCCTAATTCTAGGAGTACAATTGCTAGGAATTAAATTTTCTTGGGTTGGTGTTTCTTAAATTCTTTCTCATTTAGGATTAGAAATTGCATGATAGATAATATATAATTTATTTGTTAAATTTGAATTGGTATGATGAAAATTTCATGCTAGTTGTTGTAGATATTAATTGCAAAATTTTAATTAGTGTGATGGATGTGAATTGCTCGATTTATTGTCAAAAGTTTGTTATGATGGTTGTTAGTATATTTGCATGTTAAAATATGTGCAATTTGATAAATCGTGATTGTATGATGCATGAATAGAATAGTAGTCGAAATAATGCAAATATGTGAAAAAATGACTTTTTGATGCTAATGTGGCAAAGATGTGCGGTTCTAATCTCACTAATATTTATTTTATGAGATTAGAAATTTTATAAAGGAATTTTCGATGAAAGACAACATTTTGTTTTGGAAAAATAAATGATTATATGTGTTTTATGCATTTTGAAGAAAAGCTCTTATTATATTGCAAAGAAATGAGAAGCTTATGAATTTAAAAACATGAACGATACTGTTTTTCAAAGAAAAGCATTCTGGAAAAATTAATTAAATTTTGTGGAAGCATGAACGGATCGAGTTTATTAAAAGAAATTAAATAACAGGGCGGTATAAACCAAAAGTATGTAACTATTTTCATAACAATAAGTGCTCTTGGACATACTGGTCTTTGGGTGCGTCACAAGTATGTTACTGTAGCTCAGTGGAGCAGTGGTCTTGGGTTCGAGTCTTGTTAGGGACTCTGTTTTTATGAAATTTCGTTTTTAACTCAATCACCGAAAGCACTCTTAACTATAATTCGAGCCCACCTTTCATCAGTTAGCAACTTTGGCCAAATTGGTTGTTGGGTGCGCCACAAGACCATCACTGTGGCGTGCGGGTCTGGGCTTTGGTATTGGGTTCGAAACCTGGTTTTGCCACTTTAATTGTTTTTTGATTTTAATGGGTTTTTGAGAGTTTTAAAGTGAAATAAAAATTGGAAAAAATCGTATTTAATTTTCTAAAATTGTTTAGACCTTATGAAAATTATTTCTACAATACTTGGATATTACATAAATTAAAAGAGGATTTTTACATTAAATATTGTTGAAGAACACGAGTTTATCGATTAAAGAATTAGAAGTGAATTTTATAATGAAGATTGTGACTATTGCTTAATTAAAGAGAGATGAATATTTGGATTGCAATTAGATTTTCTTCTTAATGAGATTTTATGAGTATTAATACTTGATTTAAGATTATTTAAATTGCACACAAAGTTATGAATGATTAAATTGATGAAAAGTGGTTGAATTGAATTATCTCATGTTATGAATTAGAAAGAAATGTTTCTCTTTGAGAAAAAAATTTTGAATAATAAAATTGAATTATTATTTGGAGATTTAATATGAAATATTGTTGATCTCTAGAAAGAGATAGTTGTTGGAATCTAGAGCCTAGGCGAGACCCTAGTGGCCGGCAGTTTTATTTATGATTTGAAAGCTAACTAGTGTGGGTTGAGCATCTCTTGAGAAGTAGCCAGGTAGGCTTACTGTCTCTGTTGTTTTGATTTAAATCCGGTAGAGTAAGCTAGCTCTAGGTTGTGATGATTTTCTTTTAAAACAAACAAAATTGCAAGGATTAGATACATAGTGAAGATGTGACGAAAGTAAGAGAAAAACACGAGTATGAGGGCCATCGGATTGGTGGTGTGAGAGTAATTCACAGACTGCCTGCTTGATGCATCATGTCAAGGCATGAGCAATACTCCGAAATTATCGTCCCGGTGGCAACGCTTGTGGGGTGTTTGGTGACTACGGGTGGTGTCATCGTTCCATGACGGAGGCTGAATTGTCCACAGACTGCCTGCATGATGCGTCTTGTCAGTGCGTGGGATTTTCTTCCAGACTGTCTGGACATGGGCTCATAACTCATAGAACATCTAGGATACATACCGTAGTTACCGTAGTAGTTTAAGTCATGGCGATAGATTGAACCCTATAAGATGAAGAACGATTAAGGACTTGCCCTCGAACCTATGTAGTATGGGATGCATAGAATCCGAACAAGTGCGCATTAGTGTCATGTAATATAAATAACTACATTAAGGATTAAGTGCACGGCACAACACGACATCAATAGGATAGTCCCTTTGTAGCATTATTTGTGATCAAGTATGTGTGTTTGCTAAAGTATTTAAGAATCGTTATACTGTTTGACATAACGAGGATAGCCGTGTATAATATTTCATCGGTTGTAAGCAACTGACGTGCCCACAATTTTATATGCAGAAATTGGAGTTTACAAGAAGATATAAAGATGATTTGATGTTGTTGATTACTTAAATGTTAAAGTTGATACAGTTGTACATTTATTATTGATATGGCTAAAATGGGGTTAAATCGGAACCGTCCAAATCAAATGCAAATCTCAAAGCTTGGGGGTAAAATGGTAATTTCACTTACAAATGGGTCTAAGACGGGTACTGGGTCTTCTCTCCTAAGGCCCAATGACCTGTGAGCGGATCCACCTCAACTGGGTGTGGGTTTCAACCCGCAGCAAACCCAGTCCAGCAGGATGGAATTAGGGTTTCTGATTATGCTTAATCAACGGCCCTGATTCGCTCTATCCTCTCACTGGGAATTAGGGATTTCCTTCCTAAACTAATCCCAAAGGCGGCTATAAATACCCCCCATCCACCACCATTAAGAGGTAATCAATCTTTTTCCAGTTTACGCTCTCTCATAATCTTTTCTGGTTATTGACTTAAGCGTCGGAAGGTGCGTCGCCGGGATCAACCCCGGTGTCTCGCACTTTTTGCAGGTGAACGGCAGGACCCAACAGTCAAACTCCGGTGGAAAGGTTCCAGGTTCTCTATTCGATTTTTCTAAGAATCCATAAATTCTATCTGTTTGCCCCCACACCAGATTTAGCGGTAACAGATTGGCACCGTCTGTGGGAACTCCCGAATAGTGAGCCTTCCTCTTCCCATCGATCAGATCATCTCCAGCCATGCCTCTAAGGAAACTTAGATCCAGGGGGTCCAATCGTGGACCCACTGCTCCTCAACAGCAAGAGATCGCCCTCCAAATAGTCCAGCCGCAGGGCCTCCCTCCTCAGTCCGACCAAGCCCCGCTGCAGGACCAACCTCCTCTTCAGAATTTTCAGCCCCCTCGGGGTCAAACCGGGCCTCAGAATGCCATTGCGAGGGGCTCCCGTCCCAATCCTCAGAAACAACCTCTCCAACATGACCACGTCTCCGTGCACAACCCCTCTACTGACTCCATGGCATCTTACAATCCCCGGGCCTCTGATGACCTCCGCAACACCCTCAACAATCGGCATAAAGAAGATGATTTTCGCCGTCGTTTGGATGAAAGGCGGACCTGAGAGGGACCCTCCCGCCAACAACGTCCAAATGAGCAATCTCCTTATCACCGAGAATATAGGAGGTCCTCTCCTCACCGAAGACGGAGAGAGTCCCCCGAGCACCATAGAAGAAGGCCACGTTCTCCTACTGGTCGGCAACCCCCGAGGGATGATAATGCTCCTATCATCCGTGCCGAATTCCAGCAATTCCAAGCAACCATCCTGCAAGCCCTCAATCTCCGACCCAAGAACAACAATGCTCAGAGGGTCCCCACTCCTCCTCCGGTCCAAAGTCCTCGCCATTGGTCCCTAACTCCTCCTCCAGCTCCAAGCAACCGCCACCATGACCTTAGTCCTTATCGCTCCCTGAGCTACCGTCGTCGTAGCCCCCCTCCCCTTCGTACGAAGACGAGTCCAGAGGCTCGTTTGGCTACCGTCGAAGGGATGACACCGTCTACCGTCATCTCCACGAGATGGAGAGGCACCTGGGTCAGCTAGACAAGGAAGAGGAGCTTAGAGGAAGGACCCTCCGTCCAAGCTGACCTCCCTTCTCTCGAACAATCATGGAGGCGCCCGTTCCAATAGGCTTCAAGCCCCCACAGTTCGAGACTTACTCTAGGGAGTCAGACCCCGTGGACCACATCGAGAGCTTCAAGACCCTTATGTTGATCCACCAATCTTTCGATGCCCTACTGTGCAAGACCTTCCCAGCTACACTCAAGGGTCCGGCCCGGGAATGGTACTCTCGCCTTGCCCCAACCTCCATATTCTCTTTTGAACAATTTGAGACCCTCTTCGTCACCCACTTCGTGAGTAACCGTCGCACAGAGAAGACCAGCATTTCGCTACTCTACCTCAACCAGAAAAAGGGTGAGAAGCTCAGGGACTATGTGAAAAGGTTCACCGCGGAAGCCAGGTCCATTGCTTCCCTCGACCAGTCAGTTGCTGTAGCAGCCTTCTAATCGAATGTCCTTAACTCCAGCCTTCGGTCCTCCCTAGCCAAGAAGCCCCCGCAAAACTTCTCCGACCTCCTTCTCAGAAGCGAGAAGTATATTCGGGCTGAGGAAGCTGAGCATCGCCCCACCTTTTAGGGGCCTTCCTCCGGAACCAAAAGAAAGGCAACTGAAGAAGAGAGAGCCAAGAAGCTCCAGAAGGATAATGGGGGCCTGCGCCGCCCACCTCCCAGATTCGAGAAGTTCACCCCTCTTAATGCCAATATTTCCACTATTCTCATGGAGGTTGAGAAGGAAGGGGTCCTGCCGCCTGCCTCGAAGATGAATACCCCCGACAAGAAGAGGGACAAAGAGAAGTGGTGCCGATATCACCAGGACCACGGCCACGACACCAATGATTATCGGGTCCTAAAAAATGAAATCGAGGCCCTCATTCAGAGGGGGCGGTTGTCTAAATTTTTGAGAAAGGACCGAGTTGATCCTCCACCTCCTCCCCCCAGGGGGGCTAACAAGCATCCTGAAAGGCGCGAGGAAACTCCCGAGTTCGAAGAGGAACGCATCCTGCATCTCATCCATGGAGGCCCCATTGGAGGCACCTCCAACTCCTCTCGAAAGGCTTTCATAAGAGAAGTCAACTCAGTACATGGTATGCCCCCTCCCAAAGGCCTCGGAGTACCGGTCACTTTTTCAGATGAAAACCTTGAGGGTGTTCGAACCCCCCATTGTGATGCACTATTCATCAACCTCCATATGGTGAATTTTAAAGTGGAGAGGATACTGGTGGACAATGGCAGCTCCGTTAACATTCTCTTTCTCGCTGCTTTCAAAGGGCTCAAACTATCCAGAGACAGGCTTAAGCCCGCCAGCTACACACTCCACGGGTTCCCGAGAGTGTCAGTGACTATCGAAGGGGTAATCACCCTCGACATAACCGCTGACAAAACTCCTACTACCCGAACGGAGTCGATAGACTTTATGGTCGTCGATGTCCCCGCTGCTTATAATGTAATTCTAGGTCGACCTGGCCTAGCTGCTCTAGAGGCCGTCCCGTCGAATTATCACCTCAAGATGAAGTTCCCCACCAGGGCGAGAGTAGAGAAAGTAAGGGGTAGTCAAGAGATGGCCCGCAAATGTTACATGACCTCCACCGGGGGACCAGTCCTCTCCCTCGAGACTCTTGAGATTCCCCAAGAGAATGTCCGGCAAACGTCCGAACCGGTGGATGAATTGGAAGAAGTTCTCTTCTCCGAGCAAGATCCGAGCCGCAAGTTCCTCATCAGCAAGACCCTCCCATCTGCCCTATGTTTCGACATAGTCCAATGCATTAGAAAGAACCGCGACCTCTTCGCGTGGTCGGCTGTCGACATACCAGGAATCTCCGAAGAGCTCCTCGTTCACCACTTGAGTGTTGCTCCGGGGTCCAAATCGGTCCAACAAAAAAGGTGCAAATTTGCCCCTGAGCGCCAGCATGCTATCAAGGAAGAAGTGGACAAGCTCCTTAAAGCCCGGTTCATCCAAGAAGTCAACTACCCCGAATGGCTCTCAATGTTGTTATGGTTAAGAAGTCTAACGGGAGTTGGAGAATTTGTATTGACTTCACGGATCTGAACAAGGCATGCCCTAAAGATCTATTCCCACTCCCAAGCATTGACACCCTGATCGACGCCACTTCGGGCCATGAGCTGCTCAGCTTCATGGATGCCTTCTCTGGGTACAATCAAATCTGCATGTTTCCCCCGGATATTCCGAAAACCTCCTTTGTCACCGATCAGGGGCTCTACTGCTACAGGGTAATGCCCTTCGGGTTGAAGAATGCAGGTGCGACCTACCAACGCCTTGTCAACAAAGTTTTTCAGAACCAAATCGGCCGAAACATAGAAGTATATGTTGATGATATGCTGGTCAAGAGCATCCATAGGGCCGATCAAGTGACCGATCTGCAAGAGGCATTCGATGTATTGAGGAGGCATGATATGAGGCTCAACCCGAACAAATGTGTGTTCGGAGTCTCGTCCGGGAAATTCCTAGGCTTCATGGTCAGCCAAAGAGGAATCGAAGCCAATTCCGAGAAAATCAAAGCCATCCTGGACATGGCTCCTCCCAAGAGTGTGAAAGATGTTCAGAGACTCACGGGGCACCTCGCAGCCATAGGGCGCTTTCTGTCCAAGTCAGGGGAGAAGTGTCTTCCCTTCTTCAAAGCCCTCAGGGGGGCTAAGGGCTTCGAATGGGGTCAACAACAGCAGGAGTCATACGATCAGCTTAAAGCCTATCTAGTCAACCCCCCTCTCCTCAGCAAGCCTATCCCCAAGGAAACACTCTACCTCTACTTAGCTGCCTCCGAACAAACCCTCAGTGCTATCTTGGTGAGGGAAGAGACAAGGCTCAGAAGCCCATCTATTACGTGAGCAAGGTACTTCGGGATGCCGAGCTCCGCTACCCAAGATTGGAGAAGATGGCGTACGCCTTGGTCATGGCAGCTAGGAAGTTTCACCCTTATTTTCAGTCCCACTCGGTGATCGTCCTTACCGACCAGCCCCTTAAGCAAGTCCTTCACAAACCAGAGACCTCCGGCTGCCTCATGAAGTGGTTGACCGAGCTGAGCCAGCATGACATATCATACCAGCTTCGGACCGCAATCAAGGCTCAGGCCTTGGCTGAATTCATTGTTGAGAGCACCATTCCAGAGGTCAGTCGAGCAGCAAACGAACCCCCTATCTGGACGGTATATGTAGACGGATCCTCTTGCACCGAAGGGAGCGGAGCTGGGGTCATTCTGGCAAGCCCAGATGATTTCATTCTCTAATACTTCCTCTGTATCAACTTCAAGGCCTCTAACAACGAAGCAGGGTATGAAGCCCTTATAGCCGGTCTCGGAATGGCCCGCAAGGCGGGGGCACAACGTCTCCGAATATTTAGTGACTGGTCGTGAACCAAGTCTTAGGCGAGTATGAGGCGCGAGATAACCGAATGACTAAGTACCTAGCCAAGGTCCAAAATCTTATGGCTTCGTTTGAAGAGGCGCTCATTCAGCGGATCCCCAAAGAAGAAAATTCCCAAGCAAATGCCCTCTCCAAGTTGGCCTCCTCCTCTCTACAAGGTCTCGTGCAAACCATCCTGATTAAAGTGCTCCTGACACCGAGCATAGAAGAAGAAACCCCCAACTCGATGGAGTCGCTGCCCGTCCAACTTCAAGATAATTAGATGAAACCTCTGATAGAATTCCTAAGGGACGGGCTCCTCCCCGAAGACCCTAAGGAAGCTCGTCGAGTCAGAAATCGAGCGGAGCGGTACACCCTTATTGAAGGGGTCTTTTACTAATGCTCCTTCACCCAGGTAGATGGCAGACCCTACTTGAAGTGCCTCTCCCCGGGAGAAGCTTCTTATGCCTTGCAAGAGCTCCACGAAGGTATAGGCGGAGCACATTCAGGGTCAAGGTCCCTTTTCAGGAAAGTGTTAAACTATGGGTACTTCTGGCCTACCCTCCTACAAGATGCCGAACGACATGTCTGGCAATGCAGCTCCTGCCAGAAATACTCCAACATCCGTCGCCTACCCCAAGCTCAACTCACCTCCCTATCAAGCTCGATCCCTTTTGCAATGTGGGAGATGGAATTACTAGGCCCTTTTCTGCCAGCTCCTGGCCAACTCAAGTTTTTAGTCGTGACAATCGACTACTTCTCTAAGTGGATAGAAGCCGAACCATTGGCTACAATCACTGAGAACAAAGTGCTTTAGTTCTTCTGGAAGAACGTCATCTGCAGGTTCGGCGTGCCCTGGGTCCTGATAACCGATAATGGAACACAGTTCACGGGGGCTACCTTCCGATCTCTGTGCGAAGACCTCGCCATTCAGCAGCGCTTCTCCTCTGTCTCCCACCCTCAATCAAATGGCCAAGTGGAAAATGCCAACCGGCAGATCCTCTCCGGTATCAAGAAAAGGCTAGATAAGGCAGCCAAAGGCTTATGGGCAGATCAGTTCCCCAACGTACTGTGGAAATACCGCACCACAAAGCGGACCCCCACAGGTGAATCGCAATTCAACCTCACCTATGGGTCCGAAGCTGTGATCCCCTTGGAAGTCGGCCTACCATCTCCTCGCCTCATGGCCTATGAAGAAGAACAGAATGCTAGGGAGCTTCGGGCAAACTTGGACTTGATTGATGAGCTACGGGAAAGAGCTTCAATCCGCCAACAAAATTATCAAAGGAGGATCGAGTTAGCCTTCAACAAGAAATTCCGACCTACCAATCTCAAAGAAGGGGACTTAGTCCTCAGAAAACTGGCTATCTCCTTCCCCAGCCAGAAGAGTAAGCTAGCTCCGAATTGGGAGGGACCCTACAGGATTACCAAAGTAGTTCGGTCCGGTACATACCGCCTAGAAGATCTTGAAGGCAGAGAGATTCTCAGGACTTGGAATGCCGACCATCTTTTGAAGTACCAAGAGAGCGCCTGAACGCATATCTAAGTACCTTCGGATGTCGAACCATTCCTTATCTTTCACTTGTATTTTGCTTCTTTATTTCTTCAGTGTAATAATGGCTTGCAACTTAGAAGCAGCCGACTAGTTGTTATCAGTAAAAAGCCTCTTTTTTCCATATTTTTTGTGATTGTGTACATCTCTGTTTTTAATTTCTTTTACTTAAACGACGAGTTCGGAATCCAACACTTGGCTCGACTCCGCTTCGTAAGTTCGCTCTTAAGCGAGCTAGAAGTGGTTCGCCATTCGGAATTGCTCCCACAACCGTTGAAATTTACTCAAACGAAGAGTTCGGAGTCCAAAACTTAGTTCGACTCTGCTTCGCAAGTTCGCTCTTAAGCGAGCTAGAAGTGGTTCGCCATTCGGAATTGTTCCCACAATTGTTGAAATTTACTCAAACGATGAGTTCGGAGTCCAACACTTGGTTCGACTCCACTTCGCAAGTTCGCTCTTAAGAGAGCTAGAAGTGGTTCGCCATTCGGAATTGCTCCCACAACCGTTGAAATTTACTCAAATGACGAGTTCGAAGTCCAACACTTGGTTCGACTCCGCTTCGCAAGTTCGCTCTTAAGCGAGCTAGAAGTGGTTTGCCATTTGGAATTGCTCCTACAACCGTTGAAATTTACTCAAACGATGAGTTCGGAGTCCAACACTTGGTTCGATTCCATTTCGCAAGCTCGCTCTTAAGCGAGCTAGAAGTGGTTCGCCATTCGGAATTGCTCCCACCACCGTCAAAACTCGCCTCGCCATCACGCGCGAAGTTCCTATAACTAGACTAGACATGGGAGAAGAGTACTTGGAGAAGCTAACCTTTGGTTCTTAGGGTTCGTTTAAATTCGAAATAATCCTCCAAAAGGCTACTCTACATTGCAAGAAACTCACTTCTCTTACAAATTCACAAGTTAAGAGGCTCGAAGCAGTGCTCGGCACGCCTTGCCGAGCGCTCTTGGCACCGACGACCAAACAAGCAAAAACCTTGCTCTGGACCTCAGCACTTCTCGCCGAGTGCTCTTGGTGAGTAAGAATCTTGCTCTGGGACCTTGGCAAGCCTTGCCGAGCGCTCTTGGCACCAACGACCAAACAAGCAAATATCTTGCTTTTGGACCTCGGCACGCTAAAGATAGTAACGAATAATTCAACAACGACATAAGGCTAACAAAAATGCACAAGTCTAAGGAAAAAGCTTCATTTCAATTAAAGTGTGGGAAGACAGTACAAGACGGTACCCTTCTTTACAATGAAGTATACAAGTCGAAAAGCCAAAACTACAAAGCCCCCTCGTAACACTTAGACAAATTACAAAACTTGGAGAACAAGAGATTTTTAGTGCCTCCTAGGCACAGGGATGTTCCGCTTCAAAGATACCCGGCGACGTCGGTGCTTGACCCCGGAGCTCGTCCCTAAGCCGGTGAACTGAGACGTATCTTCGGCACTGCTCTTAATAGTTGCGCCGACGGACGCTCCGCTCGATGATATCGCCACACCACTTTGGGCATCACCCGAACTTTGCCGAGCAACTGGCGAACGGATCGCTAGTCCGTAAAACGAAATCCCTCGTTCGCTTTCTTCACGAGTGCACGAAGTACTCCGGACGTTGATCAGTCCCGAATGCGGTTTGAGGCGAGCCACACCCACCTCGAGCTCGGCTATCCGTTGCTTCAGAGAGTCATCTTTTATGCCCACCTCAAAGCGAGGATGCACTGCGGGACTCGGGATGTTAGGACGGCTGGCTATGATTCGGCGGAGCTGAGTGACTTCGATGCCCCTGTCCACTGTGGCCCTCTTCAATGCGTCGACCTCAGCCGTTAATTCTTCGCGTTCGGCCATCAGCTTGCCCACCGCTGTCGTTAATTCCTCTTCTTCTGCCAGAAGCTCTGCCTCCACAATCTGTAGGTGGTGAACCTCGGTGAGCATGTTGTCCCTCTCCGCTGTCATTTTCGAAAAGGAGTGTTGGAGACATTTAAGCCTCAGCCCATTGGTGAAGGCTGTCGACGAGCCATCGTTCTCGTCTACGGGAGCAATTTCAGCGAGCTTGCCCTCTATTCGCCGAATCTCGATGTCTTGTCGTCCTAAGATCTGCTGCAGATGGTTCCGCTCACTCTCAGCCCTGCGCAGCCCCAGCATGACTTCGTAGAGGTGCTCTCGGCACCTGGTTAAACACAACCTTGTCGCCCCTAAGCTAGCCTCGGAGCCTAACTCCTCCCCAGAGCGGGTGTGTTCGGCAGACTGGGTCACCTCGGTGAGCTGAAATATTCAAAGCAAACAACGAGCACTCAGTAAACACTCAAAAAATTGCTCACATCAAACTTCAGAACAAGGCCACATGCACCCAGCTAAGACTAAAATATATTGTTTCAACACTTAGTCAAATTTAAGACTACAAGGAAAGAACAAAACAAGACGAGTTCGGGCACAAAAATTGTATTTCCATTCATCAAAAAAATGCGGTGGTCAGTCCGCAATTAGGCAGTACAAGAATAGCTCGAAAAACAAAACAAAAAAACAAAAGAAAGAAGAGGAAATCAGGGGACGACCTCATTCCCGGGGCGTCGAGATTCGGTGGGGGCGGAATCCCCCGAATGAGCCACCACTTCCAGCAGAGTCACCATTGACCCCTGCACCTCACCGAAGACCTCGACCTCGGGGTCATCTTCGTTCTCCCCTCCTTCCTCCTCCGACTCGGGGTCGAAGCTGTCGACGTGGTCCGGGAAGAACCGACACCCGGAGCAGTCGACCTCAGGGTAACGCTACGACACCTGAGTGATGGCCTGGGTGAACGCCTTGGCCATGTTTGCGGCGAGGAAGCCTTGCACCTTCGTCATGGTGGCCGCTTCGGTTTCCTTCACCGCCGCAGCCTTGGCCTCCGCCGCCTCGGCCAGCTGCTTAGCCGACTCCTCCCTCTGCCGGAGAAGGTCGCCCTCGAGCCTCGTGACAAGGTCCTCGAGGTACTCGAGCCTTGTCGCCTTCCCCTCGAGCTCGACCTTCAACTTGTCGAGTTCGTTACCCATCCGAGCCTTTTCAGCCCGAGCTCGGTCAGACTCCTGCTTCAGCTCCTTTTCCAACTCTGTCATCTTCTCCATGAGATGACGAAGTGGACGGTAATCTGCAACAAAATAACGAGAAGTACGAGGAGTTAGAAAATCAAACATAAAAGCTACCTTCAAAAGCACAAAGACAATGCTTACCGATACCGTCGAGCGAGCGATCTAGATGGCATCATCGCCTGCCTGGCTGGCATCCATGGCGGCCCGGTCCTTCGGCGTCACCAGGTGCTTTACCTCCTGCATACTCGCCAAGGAGTCACCAAGGAACCCATCATGCTTCCGAACCTACCAAACCGGGACATGGATCCTCTTGTGCTCCTCCGTCAGGAGCTCCTCGGCCGCCACCGTCAATGGGGGTGCCTCCATCCCTAGTGCGGCGGCGATCGGGAACTCCCCTCCCTCGGCCGACGCCGATGCTACTATCGGAGCGCGGGTCTGGGTCACATTCGCTGGTGCCTCCACTTCCTCGGTCGCGCTCGCGACCTTTTGGGTCTTTGTAGAGGGCAACTTGGTGGCGACCCTTTTGCGCTTCTTCGACGCCTTGCTTCCCAAGGCAGCCCTTTGCGCCAGCACTGCGTCATAATCCATGGCCTCTGCATCAAACAAAAAAGTTGGTTAAAAAAACACAAGCCACGATAAGCAAAGTGAAAAAGAAAAAAGAAAACGTAAAAAGAGCCGCGTACTGGGATCTACGCGGTTGAGCCCTCCCCTGAAGAGGATGTCTTCGGTCAGTTCTCGCCAATCATACTTCGGCCGATCTAGAAGGGTCCGAACTGCCTCTTCTTCTTGAGGGTGAAGCACTGGCAACTCCTTTACTCGCTTCGTCACCTCCTCCACCCAACAGGAGGGTATGGGCCACGCCTCCACACTCCGCACTATGAGATACTTATCACGCCAGTGCTTTATGGAGTCGGGGCAAACGACGAGCCGACCTCCGTGCCTCGGAGCCAGGTAATACCGAAACTCTGACCGGTTCTGCTGATGAAGCCGGTAGATCATCCGAAGTACCTCAACTCCGGCTCGACCCTAGCCGTCTGGCAGTGGAGCACGAACCCGTTGATAACTCTCCACGCGTTTGGCATTAGTTGGATGGGGCTGACCCCAAACCACCTAAGTACCTGAATCGCGAACGGGTGGAGAGGCAGTTGAGCCCCGGTGATGAAAGCATCGACCGGCCAGAAACACATGGTTACTGGCAGCAGCGAATTGGCCCTAACACCCCGGGACCCGGCAGCATCAGTTTGTACTCCTCCGGAATCTGAAAGCAATTTCGGATCACTGCCAAGTCCTCCATGCTGAGGATGGACACCGTTTCGTCGGCCTCGGAGGTCTCCCTTGCCGCGTTCTCCTCAAAGGTCCTCCCCCTTCCGTGGATGTTGCGTTCGGCATGCTCCTCCGTAAGTTCTCGAACCCTCTGGAGCTCGGTCAGCGGACCTGGCAACCTGCCGAACGGCCCCATGCGCTTCGGGTCCTCCACTATGGTGTCTCGACCAGATACCCTCTTGCCCTTATCTTGGAGAACTCTCGGACACGGAGAAGAAGCTTCGGCAGCAGAGGGGGAGGGCTCGGAGACAGGTGAAAGAGACATATTTATACTTGGAAAAAACTAAGTATAAGTTACCTTTGGAGTGATGGGAACGGTCGGAATTTTCACCGGAAAGCAATCGACGATCACCGTGAGCTCTCACTAGTAGAAATTATCGCCTGAGTAAAAATTCGGAGAAGTGAGAAATAAGAGGGAGAGGGGTGGAGTTTTATAGAGCTTGGCACACAAAACGAGGTTAATGGGCCCAAAGAGCTAAGCCCATCTACACAAGGCGACAAAATGAGCTGAACCGTCACATTATTTACCGCGCCCAGCTGTATTGTCACATTAATGGCTGTTACATCCGTCAGAGTTGTCAGAAGTTCAACAGTCACCTGCCTAGCCTGTCATTTCCTAAGCCGCCAAAAATCTTTCCCTGGACCTCGGCACATGCTGCTGAGCACTCTTACCACCGACCATGTTATATAAAAAAATTGGACCTCGGCACATGCTGCCGAGCGCTCTTGGCACCGACCCAATTACATGGAAAATTGGACCTCAGCACATTTTGTCGAGCGCTCTTGGCACCGACCCAATTAGATGGAAAATTGGACCTCGGTGCACTTTGCCGAGCGCTCTTGCCACCGACCATGTTACATAGAAAAATTGGACCTCGGCACATTTTGCCGAGCGCTCTTGGCACCAACCCAATTACATGAAAAATTGGACCTCGGCGCACTTTGCCAAGTGCTCTTGCCACCGACCATGTTACATGGAAAAATTGGACCTCGGCACATACTGCCGAGCGCTCTTGGCACCGACCCAATTACATGGTAAATTGGACCTCGGCACATTTTGTCGAGTGCTCTTGGCACCGACCCAATTACATGGAAAATTGGACCTCGGCGCACTTTGCCGAGCGCTCTTGCCACCGACCAAATTACATAGAAAAATTGGACCTCGGCACATTTTGCCGAGCGCTCTTGGCACCGACCCAATTACATGGAAAATTGGACCTCGGTGCACTTTGCCGAGCACTTTTGCCACCGACCATATTACATGAAAAAATTGGGCATCGGCACATGCTGCCGAACGCTCTTGGCACCGACCCAATTACATGAAAAATTGAACCTCGGCACATTTTGCCGAGCGCTCTTGGCACCGACCCAATTACATGGAAAATTGGACCTCGGCACACTTTGCCGAGCGCTCTTGCCACTGACCATGTTACATGGAAAAATTGGATCTCGGCACATTTTGTCGAGCTCTCTTGGCACCGACCCAATTACATGGAAAATTGGACCTCGGCGCACTTTGCCGAGCGCTCTTACCACCGACCATGTTACATGGAAAAATTGGACCTCGGCGCATTTTGTCGAGCGCTCTTGGCACCGACCTAATTACATGGAAAATTGGAACTCCGCGCACTTTGCCGAGCGCTCTTGCCACCGACCATGTTACATAGAAAAATTGGACCTCGACACATTTTACCGAGCGCTCTTGGCACCGACCCAATTACATGGAAAATTGGACCTCGGCACATTTTGCCGAGCGCTCTTGGCACCGACCCAATTACATGGAAAATTGGACCCCGGCACACGCTGCCAAGCGCTCTTGCCTCAAATACGGGAAAAAGGGACCTCGCGCCGGCAGCCTAGCCGAGGTATCTCCGCACTTCGGCAGAGGGATCCGAACCCTCATAGACTTCGGCCTCCTCTAGCAGCGTCGAAGTATATAAACTGTGAAATAGAGGAAATCACTCCTCCAAGCAAGCACAAGCGCTAGATCTCCTGAAAATTCGTGCCCAATACTGACGAAGAGATCAAATCCGACCGCATCGTGAATAATAGCGAGTCGTCTACCTAAATATTGCGAAAAAAATGATTTAAAATTCAAAAAAATTAAATAAAAATTCTAAAAAATAATTATAAATCCGGAGAAATACTTTTGAGCCCCTAAGTAAATAATTATTACTTAGAATGGTTAATTAAGACCCCCGAAAAACAAATCACCACTTCGCAAAATTGAGAAAAATCACCAGATGCCCAAGAGAGCTCAAGAATAACCTTGAGCACGCAACTAACTCAACAATCACCATAATCCCCCACACAAGGATTCCACACCTCCTATTTGGACTCCGATACAACTCCGCAAGCCATTAAAACAGTGAAACTACTCCTCAAAGGCTAATCAAACTCAGTCTTCGGGAGTGGGGGGCTCGTGATATGGCTAAAAATGGGGTTACATCGAAATTGTCCAAATCAGATGTGAATCTCAAAGCTTGGGGGTAAAATGGTAATTTCACTTACAAATGGGTCTAAGACGGGTACTGGGTCTTCTCTCCTAAGGCCCAATGACCTGTAAGCATATCCACCTCAACTGGGTGTGGGTTCCAACCCGCAGCAAACCCGGTCCAGCATGATAGAATTAGGGTTTCTGATTATGCTTAATCAACGGCCCTGATTCGTTCTATCCTCTCACTGAGAATTAGGGATTTCCTTCCTAAACTGATCCCAAAGGCGGCTATAAATACCCCCAATCCACCACCATTAAGAGGTAATCAATCTTTTGCCAGTTTACGCTCTCTCATAATCTTTTCTGGTTATTGACTTGAGCGTCGGAGGGTGCATCGCCGGGATCAACCCCGGTGTCTCGCATCTTTTGCAGGTGAACGGCGGGAGCCAACGGTCAAACTCCGGTGGAAAGGTTCCAGGTTCACTATTCAATTTTCCTAAGAATCCATAAATTCTATCTGTTTGTCCCCACACCAGATTTAGCGGTAACAATTATTGTTGTATTTTAATTATTCCGCTGTGTGTTGATATAAAAGACTCTGATGTAATTATTGTTGAAATAAAATTTTTAATTCCTTGTAAAATTGTACGAAATAAAGTGTAAAGATCCTGTAGAACTTCGAAATCGATCTTATTTGGAATTCGAGGTGTTACAGGGTTGCTTCAACTCTTGATGATGAAATTCAGTACAAGTTTTCCTTAGGTGGGCAAGCTCCAGGTTTATTCGACTACCTTCACCTGAGCAAGCTCCAACTCTCTCTCGCTTAAAACGCCATGCAAATGGAAGACTCTTAACTCCGTCAAGCACAGCGTATCACGAAGAAGAGCAAGCTCAGTATCTCGGGGGATCTCATTCGATGCACGCAACTACTTGTCAGTAAAGAGAAGAATGGAATCAACTCAACGCTGATCAAACACATGTGACTTCACTTCAATATTGAGAAGATTTAGAATATTCACAGATCGTTCGCTCCATGAGTTCGGTGCTACCCGTGCCACGTGAGTTCCCCGGCCAACTACTCGTCAACATCAAACGACAAGTTCAACACTCTACTCTCCGCATGAGCTCTGACCACAACTCGTTGACTCCAAACAACGAGTTCAATGCTCCGCACTTGCTTGGGCTCCATCAATGACTCGTTGAATCCAAACAACGAGTTCAATGCCTTGGTCTTTGCTCAAGCTTCACCTAATAGCTCATTGACTCCAAACAATGAGTTCAACGCTCTGCTCTCCGCACGAGCTTCGTCTGCAACTCGTTGACCCCAAACAACGAGTTCAACGTCATGCTCTCCGCACGAGCTCCGTCTACAACTTGTTGGCTCCGAACAACGAGTTCAACGCTCTGCTCTTCGCACGAGCTCCGTCTGCAACTCATTAACTCCAAACAACAAGTTCAATACTCTGCCCTACGCATGAGCTCTGTCTACAACTCATTGTCCCCAAACAACGAGTTCAATGCCATGCTCTCCGCACGAGCTCCATCTACAACTTGTTGGCTCTGAACAACGAGTTCAACGTCATGCTCTCCGCACGAGCTTCGTCTACAACTCGTCAGGTCCAAACAACGAGTCCAATGCCTCGGTCTTCGCTCAAGCTCCACCAAATAGCTCGTTGACTCCCAACAACGAGTTCAATGCTCTACTCTCTGCATAATCTCTGTCAACAACTCGTTGGCTGCAAACGATGAGTTCTATGCTTTGATTGCCACTTGAGCTCCATCAATAACTTGTTGGATCCAGACAATGAGTTCAACATCTTGGTCTTCTCTCAGGCTGCGTCTAAAACTCGTTGACTCCAAACAATGAGTTCAACACTTTGCTCTCCGCATGAGCTCCATCAATAGCTCGTTGGCCCCAAATAACGAGTTCAACACCTTGGTCTTCGCTCAAGCTTCACTCAACAACCTGTTGGCACCAAACAACGGGTTCGACGCTCTGCCCTCTGCATGAGCTTTGCCTACAACTCATTAGTCCCAAACGACGAGTTCAACGCTCAGCTCTCCGCATGAGCTCCGTCTACAACTCGTTGGTCCCAAACAACAAATTTGATGCTCTACTCTCTGCATGAGCTCCGTCTACAACTCGTTGTTCCCAAACAACAAGTTCAATGCTCTGCTCTCCACACGAGCTCCATCAATAACTCGTTGGCTCTAAACAACGGGTTCAATGTTCTTCTAACCGCTTGAGCTCCATCGACAACTTTTCGGCTCCAAACAACAAGTTCAAACAACCAGCTCCACTACGAGTTATCTCCCTAAAATTGCCAGGATCAAACGGCAATTTCTAAATCAACTCGATCAAGGAGTAACCTCTATAAACTCGTTGCGGCCAAACAGCAAGTTCAAGCTCAAGTTCATCTCATAGCTCTCCCAACAAGCTCATTGGGATCAAACAGCGAGCTCTACATCAACTCTGTCATAGAGTTATCTCTTCTAAACTCGTTGGGTTCAAACGGCGAGCTCTACACCAAGTCTATCAGAGAGTTCTCGCTAAAACTTGTTGGGAACAAACAAAAAGTTCAACGCACAACTCCGTCACGGAATTACCTCTCTAAGCTTGCTGGGTCAAACAATAAGTTCAAACACCCAATTCCGTCTCAGAGTTCCCTCACAAACTTGCTGGGTGCAAATAGCAAGTTCAACATCTAACTCCGTCGCAGAGTTCTCTACTCGCTTGCTGGGCACAAATAGCAAGTTCAACATCCTACTCTATCTTAGAGTTGTCTCGAAACTCGCTGGGATCAAACGACACTTTCTACATCAACTCTATCTCAGATTTGTCTCCAAACTTGTCAGGATCAAACGACAGTTTTTACGTCCAATTCCATCTTAGGAATGTCTACAGTTTCGTTGGGCACAAACGCCAAGATCGATACAAAATCCATCGTAGAACGTTCTCCACAAACTCGTCGGGATCAAACAGAAGTTTCCACATCAACTCTATCTTAGAGTTGTTTTGAAACTCATCAGGGTCAAACGGCAGTTTCTACATCAACTCTATCTCAGAATTGTCTCCAAATTCGCTGGGATCAAACGGAAGTCCCTACACCAACTCAGTTAAACAGTTGTCTCTTCAAACTTGTTGGGAACAAACAACAAGTTCAACGCTCGATTCCGTTGTAAAGATCCCTCCACAAACTCGTTAGGATCAAACAACAAGTCTGCAACAGCTCTCCTAGGACAGCCATATATGTACAAGATCCACCAATCGAGGGTGATGAAGTAAAAAGCTGGGTATACACATATAAGTAGTTATATATATATGTTGTTGCTTATACACAAAAATATATATAAATAAATTTTTATGCAAACCCAAGTCCAAAGAGCTTCAAAAATCTCCACAAAAAAATTCCCCAAACAAAGCAAGCTTGTGGTTCAAAAGAAGAGAAGAAAAGAGATGGTTTTCGGGTCGGGATCAGATCCATTAGCTAAAACCCAACTCATAAAAACTCCAAATGGGTTCTACGGGTATGGGTTTCGGGTCCACAACACCAAACCCGCAATCGCTTCACATCTCTTCTTCTCCTTCTTCTCTTTCGAAACCGAGCGCTAAAGAAGAAAACTTGACTTCGTCCTCGACCTTGAGTTCTCTCCTCGTCAAGTGCTGAGCTCCCCCTTCGTTGAAAACCCTCGCCAATCTCCTGGTCGATGGCTTCTCCCAAACGTCCAATCACGACATCGCCGAGAGGCCGAAAAACTCATCACCTTTTAGTTGCCATCTCCAATAGCTCAGTGAAGGGATCGAAGCCATAGTACGACGAATTCGTTGGCAGCTCGACAAAGGATCCCTGTAGCTCGACCAGAGCTATGGCTCGACGCCGCCATGGCTCGACGCCTCCATAGTTCGACGCCTCCATAGCTCGACCATGTACAGGGCTCACAGCTCGACGAGCTCAAAACCCCATACCTCGCCAAAGCTCTTCCACAGTCCTACCATGAGCTCGTGGCTCCATATATCGACGAGAGAAGCTCCGAAGGTCGACGAAGAACCATAGCTCCATCCAAAAAACAGAGCTCGACGACTTCGGCTCGTGGCTCGACCAAAGTAGCTCGATGATGACTCCCCAGCATTGCTCGAAGACATACCTACAGCTCCGCAGCACAACGCAGCTCTCAGAAGTCAGAATAATGGGCTGTAGCTCGACCAAACGGTTGGCCGAGCTCATGGGTCACTCACAACCGTTTTCGACCCTTGGATCTTTCCGAAGATCGAGTTTGAGCGCGAGGGGCGGGTCAGATGTGCCCACATCACCCTCCATCACAGCGATCAGATCTGAAAATCTTCCCACCGTCAGATCGACCTCAGCGCGCGAGCCAGCTCTGGTCAACAAGCCTGATCGCTTCAAAATACGCGCCAGCTCTGATTATTCTTAAAAAAATCCGAAAAATCATTCTTATTTCGGAAAATTATTTTAAAAAATTCAAAAATAATTATTTAAATTTGGAAAAATCATTAAAATTTCTGAAAAAAATAATTAAAATTGAATTTATTAAATATAAATTCAAAAATGTGATTTTGAAATTGGGAAAAAATTCAGAAAATTCGGAAAAATCCGAAGAAATATGGAAAAATTACAGAAAATTCGAAAAATTCTGAAGAACTATGGAAAAATACAAGAAAATATTCACTGCCTTCAGAAGCCGCAGATCAGTTTCAAGTATCTCCGAACACTTTGACTGCTAAGATTATATGCCAGATTACAAAAAAAAGACATACTACTCCCCGAAAGCTAAGAAAATTGCCTTCCGAAAGTGGGGGGCATATGTTGATGGTAAAATCGCAGCTGATCAGAGTCGTATGCTTTCTGCACAGATCTCAATGCATCTACAGACAGATTAGCCATCACAGACCTCTTTTACAGGTCTGGGCCCACTCCAAGACATTGGCTTCTTTCAAGCCCATTGTGGTAGGGTAAAAATGGCCTGGGGGCCCAACCAGGGCCCAATACAACTCTCACTCAAGAAAGGTAAAAATAGCAATCTAGTTCGGCTTCGAACCACTGCAGGGTCGGCGCCGAACCTCAAGTTCACCCCCACAGAACTGGCCTCCTCGTATCCGACGAGCCTCAGTGGTCCTCGGCTTCCGATCCGTGACAGCCCCACGGGTCGTCCCCCTTTCTGGCGAAGCATGGGGATGACCTGGCACAGCCTAGGCCCTCCGATTCTCCCAGAAGCACAGGAGACCCACGATCAGCCATGTCAGCTCCAAATACCACCAAGGGTTTTGCCATGTCAGCCCTATACCGCTCCTGGTATTGCCACGTCTGCCCTAAACCCCCTGGGCCTTCTGCCACGTCAGGCCCATGGGCTTTCGGATCCAGACCCGGCCCCCAAGCGGAACCAAACCCGGTTGGGATTCTCTATAAATATTAGACCCTCACCTACCTTTGGAGGTAATCAATCTTTTACCACTTAAATTCACCTAGTTATTGCTACTCTCTCACAGAGACTGACTAGATCGTCGGAGGGTCCGCCACCGGGATAAACCCCAGTGTTTCAGGACCGTCTACAGGTACACAAGACCTCGGATCCGAACCCTCTGATCCGAGCCCAGATCTCCGCCTCATTCCGAGCCCGCCGCAGGTTCCGCCCGGTCAGCCGAGGGTCGTCAGACGAGCAGCTTTCTCCTTCAAATAAAAATTGAGTCCGAACTCACACCTGGTGCATCCACACGTCTCCCAGAAATAAACCGCATCAGGTTGGCGCCGTCTGTGGGAACACTGCTTCAGAAACCGACCCGAGCACGACCATCAAGGCCCCTCGACAGCCGAACTCTCATGGCCTCCAAGGGCAAGGGGGCTGCTTCCTCCGTCAACCGATGGGACTCGCCCCCACCAACTGCCAACGCCGGGCCACACACTTCAAAACACAGGGCTCCCCATCAGGAGTCCCAGAGGAGCGTCACCCAGCAAGTCCAACCCGACCTACGAGGAATAATCGTCAACCGTCAGATCACCCGCAGCAGGGGAAGGGCCGCTTCCAACCCGGCCCCGAACCATCCAAGACCGCCGCCCGAGTCCGAGGGAGCCGTGGGTACGCCATTCACCCTGCACTATATCCACGGGGGGCTAAGGGGAGGAGAATCCGATACTTCCCGAAAAGCCTTCATCCAAGAGGTGAATGCTGTCCAGTACAGCCCCTCGCCCAAGCTACAACCTCTGCCAGTCTCCTTCTCAGGAGAGGACCTCGAAGGAGTTCACCTACCCCACTGCGATGGCCTCGTCATTAGCCTCCACATAGCTAATTGTGAGGTTCGCCGAATCCTCGTCGACAACGGCAGCTCGGTAAATATTCTTTTTCTCAAAGCCTTCGAAAGTCTCAAATTATCCAAAGGGAAGCTCAAACCAGCCGGATACACGTTGCTTGAATTCTCCGGCGTCCCGGTCGTAATAGAGGGGATTATTACCCTAGACGTCACCACGGGATCGGCTCCTGTCAAGAGGACCGAATCCATGGATTTCATGATCATCAACATCAAGGCGGCATACAACGCCATTCTTGGCCGACCCGGACTAAACTCCCTTCAAGCGGTACCTTCGGCCTACCATCTGAAACTTAAATTTCCCACCCCCCAAGGGGTCGGCATCGTCCGAGGTAGCCACGAAGCAGCACGATCGTGCTACATAACCGCCGTCGGAGGAGGTGTATTCCCCCTCGACGCCGTTGAACTCGAACCCGAGAGGGACGGCCTAGCTCCCGAGCCTGTTGACGAATTAGAAGAGGTCCTGTTCGATGCCAAGGATGAATCCAAATGGTTCCGAGTGAGCCGCTCGCTCTCCAAGGACTTGAAGTCAGGCATCATCGCCTGCATCCGTCGCAACGTTGATCTCTTCGCTTGGAAGCCCTCCGACATGCCCGGGATCTCCGAAGACTTGATTATGCATCGACTGAGCGTCATCCCTGACTCTAAACCGATCGTCCAAAAGAGGCGCAAAGTCGCCCCGGAGAGGCAACAAATTGTAAAGACAGAAGTGGACAAACTCTTGTCCGCTCGATTCATCCAGGAAGTCAGCTACCCCGAGTGGTTGGCTAATGTCGTCATGGTGAAGAAGGCAACAGGGGGTTGGCGGATCCGCATCGACGTCACAGACCTTAACAAAGCATGTCCGAAAGATCCTTTCCCCCTCCCCCGCATCGACGCTTTAATCGACGCAACCTCGGGGCATGAGCTACTATCCTTCATGGACGCATTCTCGGGGTACAATCAGATCCGGATGTTTCCACCCGACATATCCAAGACCTCGTTCATCACCGACCAGGGTCTTTATTATTACCGCATTATGCCCTTCGGGCTGAAAAACGCTGGAGCCACGTACCAGCGACTCGTCAACAGAGTCTTCAAAGACCTGATCGGCCGCAACGTGGAAGTTTACGTCGACGACATGCTTGTCAAAAGCCGGGTCGGGCCGGACCACGTCGCCGACCTCGAGGAAGCCTTCGGTGTCCTCCGACGCCACAACATGAGACTCAACCCGGCTAAATGCGCCTTCGGCGTCTCCACGGGGAAGTTCTTGGGGTTCATCGTCAGCCAACGCGGCATTGAAGCAAACCCCGAGAAAATCCAAGCCATTATTGACATGTCCCCGCCCCGGAATGTCAAGGAGGTTCAGAGGTTCACTGGTCGGTTGGCGGCAATCGGCCGTTTCCTCTCCAAGTCAGGGGAGAAGTCTCTCCCCTTCTTCAAGGCCTTGTGCGGAAAAGGGGGCTTCGAGTGGGGTACCTATCAACAAGAAGCCTTCAAACAGCTGAAGCAATACCTCGCCAACCTGCCTCTCCTCAGCAAGCCCGAGCCGGGCGAGCCGCTTTGGCTCTACCTGTCCGCCTCGGACAACGCTCTCAGCGCCGCCCTCGTCCGAGAGGAGGAAGGGGTTCAAAAGCCACTGTATTATGTGAGCAAAGTGCTCCTCCCAGCCGAGATGAGATACGCAAAGATAGAAAAGGTGGCCTATGCCCTGGTCATGGCAGCCCGGAAGCTTCGCCCTTACTTCCAGGCCCACTCCGTCCAAGTACTGACCGACCAACCACTGAAGACTGTCCTTCACAAGCCCGAAAACTCCGGCCGCTTAGTCAAGTGGTCAATCGAGCTGAGCCAGTTCGACATCAGCTATCAGCCAAGGGCGGCCATTAAAGAACAGGCCCTCGCCGAGTTCATAACTGAGTGCACCGTCTCCGAGCAGCCTAGCCTCGAAGGGTCGGATCCGACCTGGGAGGTCTTCGTCGACGGCTCGTCATGCAAAACAGGGAGTGGGGCTGGCATCATCCTTCGTGGCCCCGACCAATTCCTACTTCAATACTCCCTCCGCCTCAACTTTCCGGCCTCCAACAACGAGGCAGAATACGAGGCCATGATCGCCGGATTGACCCTCGCCAACCGAGCCGGAGCCAAGCAAATCCGGGCCTTTAGCGATTCTCAGCTCGTGGTCAATCAGATCACCGGAGAATACGAAGCCCGCGATGAACGCATGATGAGGTATTTGGCGGCAGTCAAGCGACTCCTGGCGTCCTTCAGCTGCGCCACGATTATCAGAGTCCCCAGGGAACAGAACGCTCAAGCAGACGCATTATCCAAACTTGCCTCTTCCTCCTTCGAGGGCCTCGATCAGACGGTGCTCATAGAAGTCCTCCTGAAACCGAGTATCAGTGACCCAGAGCCGGAAGCGATGTGTGTGCAAGATGGGACCAGCCCGGACGACTGGACCACTCCCATCCGAAGATTCTTAATCAGTACCGAGCTTCCTGAAGACAGAGTCGAGGCCAGACAAGTCAGAGTCCGAGCTGAAAGGTTTGTCATGATTGATGACATCCTCTTCAAGCGCTCGTACACCTTGGCCGATGGCAAACCATACCTCTGCTGCCTCACCAGCGACGAGGCCAGCTACGCCCTCAGAGACCTGCACGAGGGGATCGGCGGATGCCACATGGGGAGCAGGACGCTTGCTCGGAAGGCCGTGAATCAGGGGTACTATTGGCCAACCATGCTCCAAGACTCACAAGACTTAGTCAAGAGGTTTGGCCCCTGCCAAAGATTCACCCCTATCAAAAGGCTTCCTCAAGTCAATCTCCGGTCCCTGGCGAGCCCTACGCCATTCGCCATGTGGGGTATGGACCTTGTGGGGCCCTTCCCCCCAGCGGTGGGACAAAAGAAATTCCTGATCGTCGCCATCGACTACTTCACCAAGTGGATCGAAGCCGAACCACTGTCCAGCATCACCGAGCGCCAAGTGCAACAGTTCTTTTGGAAGAACATCATTTGCCGGTTCGGAATCCCTCGAGTCCTCGTCACAGACAACGGAACCCAGTTCCAAGGTCAAAACTTCCAAACCTTCTGCGCAGACATCGGCATCCAGCAGCGTTTCTCCGCCATTTGCCACCCTCAGTCCAACGGCCAAGCGGAGAACGCGAATAGGCAAATCCTCGACGGCCTCAAAAAATGCCTCGACAGTTCCCCCAAAGGGCTGTGGGTCGAGGAACTGCCTAGAGTACTATGGGCGCACCGAACCACCCAGAGGATCCCCACGGGAGAGACACCATTCAGTCTGACCTATGGGACTGAGGCAGTCATCCCCGTCGAGGTCGGCTTACCTTCTCCCCGGATCATAGCCTTCGATGAAGCTGACAATGCGTCCGGCCTGAGGGCCAACCTGGACCTCGTCGCCGAGGTACGAGAGAAGTCTTCAATCCGGAGAAGCATCTACCAGCAACGGATCGAGAGGTTTTACAACAAGAAGGTCCGCCCCACAAACATCAAGGCAGGGGACCTGGTATTACGAAAGCTATCTGTCTCCGATCCAACCAAGAAGAGGAAATTAGCTCCCAACTGGGAAGGCCCATACCGTGTAGTCGAGGCTGTATGCCCTGGTACATACCGACTGGCAGATATGGAGGACCGACTCATCAGCCGACCCTGGAACGCCGAGCACCTAATGAAATTCCTGGAAGAGCGAACCTAGGTTCTAGCCTGACTAAAGTAAATTAAAACTGTTGTAAGCTTTCATGTGTAAAGGGCCACTTCAGCGACCCTCCCTATCTGGTATAAAAGAAGTCTCTTTTTGTCAAAATCCAAATACCTCGGCAACTCCGACCTGGTACCGGACAATGGGATCAGCACCCAGGTTCTCACTCCGGTATCGTCCCCCAGCGTCTCGGTAGGGTCGACCCAGCTCCGGACCAGGGGGTCTTCCTATTTCCCCGCGTCGATCCCTCACGAATCTACGGAGCCAAACCTCGCCTCCACCGCCCTTCACTACACTGCTAACCAGAGCAAAGAAAGAAAAGATTTCTTTATTCATACTCTTTTATTTTGTTCGGGGAAAACAAACAAAGACCGTTACAGGACCACTCCACTCATCTCAAACTAAAGGAAATCACCGCCTTAGGGCTCCTCGGATCCAGCGAAGGGCGGGATCACTCCGACCGAACGACTTGGAGCTCTCTCTTCGTCATGACGGTCCTTCGGTTCTGCCACAGTCGACGCACCGGCCACGGAGCTTTGGGCATCAACGGATCGCATACGCTCCATCAGAAGCATCGCAGAGGAAACCCCCTCTGCTCGCCGACCTCCCGAGGAAGATATCGAGACGCCCAATATCGTCCTATAACGGTGTATCTCCATCTCCTTCTCCACTATCACATCACGAAGTAGCTTCTCAGAGGAGGGCCTCTGCACTGAGGAACTAGACATAGTATATCCAAGGCCGACGCCCCCGAGCTCCCAATCCGCCATTGCCCTCCTCAGCTGGCTTGCCTCCTCACTAAGGGCTTCGGACTTGTTCCTGTAGTAATTGAAGGCCGCATCAGTATCACGGGCCCCCTTTCGGTACCGAACCAAAGTGGCCTCCAGGGCCTCAACCTTGCTCCGAAGCCATGCCACGTCGGAACGACGGGGGTCCGCCTCAGGAGGGGGAGCCATAACCTACAAGAGAACCTGCCCACTCAAAACACATAAGCAATGAGGTTCGAAAGTGTTCGAGGTCAAAACACTTGGCCAGCCAAAAACCCTCTTTTTATAAATTTAGTTTATCCATACAAAAAATGCGGTGGCCAGTCCGCGGAAGGCAAATACAATCGAGAGAAGGAAAAAGAAGGACAAAAATTATACAGCTAGTTTTCCCACCTCAGTGTCGGTCGGGTTCACAGGGGGGTCGGCAGCCTGGTCACCATCGAGCCCTTGTTCGCCAGGGATCTTCGGTGTCCCCTCAATCTCCATATCAAACTCGAAGTTGGACAGGTCGATAGTAGGATAGAAGTGCCTCACATGACTGAGGGCCTTTTCATAACAGTTGTCCTGGGCTTTGATCACCAGGAGCTGACACGACTCCGTCAACTCATCCTTCTCCTGAGCCGCCATCTTCTCCTGAGCCGCCATCGTCTTCGCCCATTCCTCCTTCTCCTTGTCGAAGGCCACCTTCATTTCCGTCTCCCTCCTATGAGAACCTTCGAGCTCTACCTTCAACTCCTTCACCTCCTGCTCGGCCTTGTCAGCCCGGTCTCGCTCTCGCTGCAAAGCCGCCTCATAAAGGCCTCTCACGTGGACCCCCTGCACGGTCGCCTGCAGTAGCCAGACAATACTAAGAAACCTTTCTTAGCGACATAATCTGAAAGCAAGTGGGTTCGGTTGACTTACCAGCACATTGGCCTGCGCAAGACGCACGTACGCCTCGTCCAGGGTCTGGGCCTTCATATCCGAACGGTCCCGAGGGGTCGCCAGCTTATCTGCAACCTCCACGGCCTGGCGCCCTCGGACCAGGCAATCACCCTCGCCGATCGACCAATTCGGCACCCACGGTCGCCGAAGTCTCTGCTCTATCCCGGGATCCACCAGGGGACCCTTCCCCTTATCAAGGTCAGCAGCCCTGCCCTGATCCAAGCCCCCCTGAACCACCGCGTCCCCGCCTGTCTCCGAGCGAGTCCTTTTGGCCCTCGGCTGAATTGGGGCCTCGGAGACCACCTGGGACAACTCGGTCGTCTTCACTGCGTCCCCCTTCTTCTCGGCCTTCTTCTTCTTCATAGCGAGCCTCAGCGCCTTAATCGATTCTTCATCCATATCTGTCAAAAATCCATTAAGAACAATGAGCAAGAAAGTACAAGAAGATCGAGAGAAAAGAAACAACCACATACTAAGCACGGCCGGGCTCAGTCCAACGCTCGTCAGGTGGACCTCTGTCAACTTCGCCCAATTGATGCTGTACGACAGACGGAGGCGCTCAACAAACCTCCACTCCTCAGCCATCAGGTCCCTCGGCCTTGGCATTTCGTAGCTCGGCTTAGAGTGGTTCCACCGAGTGGGAATATCCCAAGGATCCTCACTCCGGATCACCAGATATTTTTTCTTCCAAAACTTGATAGAATCCGGGTGACCGTGGACTACCTTCCCCTTACCACGAGGCGAGATATAGTATACTCCCTCTGCCGATGAGCCGATCATCAACATCGCTCGGAACACATTCAGCCTTAGGGGTACCTTCTGCTCCTCGCACATCAGCACGAAGCAGACGATCTGCTTCCAGGAGTTCGGCCCAAACTGCATCGGTGCCAAGGATGCCCAATTCAGCACCTCCCGAACGAATGGGTGGATTGGCAGCCTCAGTCCGGAGATAAAGGCGTCCACAGGGAAGATGCAATACCTATCCGGCAGGGGGTCGGTCGGCCGAAGAGTGGAGTTCGGCAGCATGAGCTCATAGCCGGACCCTATGTAGTATGCCAACTGCAGAGCCCCTAAGTTGCCTACCTCCAGAACTGTCGGGTGTGCGTCCACCTTCACCCTCTTTTGGCTCGGCGACGACGGCTGGACCCCAGAGAGCTCCTTATCAGAGAGATCGTCGGGATAGCAACGGAAAGGCTTGGGTTGTACAGACGACCCTGTCATCAAGTCACCGTAAACAGGCACCTGACTCGAGCCGCCGGTCCACGACCCCTTCTTCTTCGGAGCCCTCTTCTTCTTGGCTCGCTCCGGCGAGGGTGTAGACAATCGAGCCAGACCGGTCGGATTCCGAGGCCCTTTGGCGCCATCCCCTTCGGGACCACCCTCCTCTCCGGAAACCAACCCTAGAGTCCGGACTACGTCTGAACTACCGCCCCCCTCCTCAGAGTCGCTACTATCCACCACGAAATGCCTCCGAGATCGCAACGGCTTCACATTATGTACCACCTCCTCCTCACCTACCGTCTCCTCCCCCGAAGTCGATTTGAAGACAAGCTTCACTCCCCCCCCAGACGTCGACGCCGACGAGCCAGACTGAGCCCTGTCCATCTGTGCCTAAGCTAAACAAACTTACCAACTAACCTGAGATCACTTCGGAAGAACGAGCCTGCTGCAGGAAACTGAAGGGACGAACACTGAAGAGTCGGAAGATTTTTGAAAAGTGAGGAGCGAGAAAGAAGTGGGCGATGGAAGGAAAGGGGAGAACATTTATAGAGGATAGAAACGACTCCTCGATTTCTGCAGTTACTATTCACCGATTGACGTGCAACTGCCACCTGGAAAATCGCGCCATGACCTCGAAATGTGCGCTGCTGACGTCACCCAGTGCCAGGCTGGCAGCCCTGCACAGAGGTCGGTTCGGGTGGAGTGCTCGGCGGAGACAACGTTTTACTTAAGATTTAAGGCTCCAGAGTTCGGTCGGCTCACCTCTCACCCGCGAACAACTCGGGGCTTACGACCTCGGCAGCCGAAACCCCGAATTGTTCCCGGGTGGGAGAATAGCCACCATCGCCTGCGCCCCGGGCTCCAGGACTCGGTCGGCTCCCCTCTCACCCGCGAACAGCTGGGGGCTTACAGCCTCGGCAGCCGAGACCCCAAACTGTTCAAGGGTGGGAGAAAAGCCACCATCGCCTGGGACCCTATCGGAAAGCGGATCGCCCCCCATATCCGAGGCTCTTCAGCCTCAGGCCCAGAATACGGTGAGCACCACTCCCGTCCGGATCTCTCTCGGGCCAGACAACCGTGTGAGGGCCGTCTGAACCGAAAAGGGATCCGGACGGCAGAGTCACCACCAATCAGGATCGGGAGATAAAATTTGTCAAGAAAGAGACGTCCGCCGAAGCAGACACCTCTGGCGGCCAATGGACCACCCTTGCTGTGATCGAATCCTCGGGGGGGAATTAGGTATTTATAACCTCCACCATTGTCCTACCACTATGGCATTGGGAAAGCCAAACGACGGAAGCCCATGCGCCATGCATTTATTAGGCGGCGCCATTAATGCCCCTAGGAAATTGGGACACCTGCACAGATCTCGGAGTGCCTTCAAAGCTCCGCAAAGACAGCAGACCACCCCGCTTAATCCTTCTAAAAACACCACGGCTCGTCATCACCCTTACCGACCCATAATCCCTCGCCAGCTCGAGGTCCGGTCTGGCACCAGGGTACTCTTCTTCGAAAGATCCACCGGCTCGCCATCACCCTTACCGACCCATAATCCCTCCTCATCTCGAGGTTCGGTCCGGCACCAGGGTACTCTTCTCAGGAAGAAACAACGGCTCGCCATCACCCTTACCAACCCATAATCCCTCGCCAGCTCGAGGTCCGATCTGGCACCTGGGTACTTGATGCTGTTTATTTCTGGGAGACGTGTGGATGCACCAGGTGTGAGTTCGGACTCAATTTGTATTGAAGGAGAATGCCGCTCGTCTACCGACCTTCGGTTGACCTTCTGGGACCAGCGATGAGCTCGGAAAGATGTTGAAGGCTGGGCTCGGATCGGAAGGGTCGGATCCGAGGTCTTGTGTACCTGCAGACGGTCCTGAAACACCGGGGTTTGTCCTGGTGGCGGACCCTCCGACGCTCTAGTCAGTCTCTGTGAGAGAGTAGCAATAACTAGGTATATTTAAGTGGCAAAAGATTCATTACCTCAAAAGGTGGGTGTGGGTCTAGTATTTATAGAGAATCCCAACCGGGTTTGGTTCCACTTGGGGGCCGGTTCTGGATCCGAAAGCCCGTGGGCCTGACGTGGCAGAAGGCCCAGGGGGTTTAGGGCGGACGTGGCAATACCAGGAGTGGTATAGGGCTGACGTGGCTAAACCCTTGGTGGTATTTGGAGTTAACGTGGCTGATCGTGGGTCTCCTGTGCTTCGGGGGGGAATCGGAGGGCCTAGGCTGCGCCAGGTCATCCTTCTGCTTCGCCGGAGAGGGGGGGGACGGCCTGTGGTACTGTCACGGGTCGGACTCCGAGGACTACCAAGGCTCGTCGGCACGAGGAGGCCAGTACTGTGAGGGCAAACAGGAGGTTCGGCGCCGACCCTGAAGTGGTTCGGGGCCGAGCTAGATAGCTATTTTTACCTTTTCGAGTGAGAATTGTAGTGGGCCCTGATTGGGCCTCAGGCCATTTTTACCCTATCACACAAGCCCCCCACTCCTGCAGGGGGTGCGGGAGCTAGCCGTGGAGGAGTGCTTATGGTTGTAGAAATGGGATGGCGAGTCATCGGGCCTTCATGAGAGGGTTATCCTGACGGTTAGAGCGAGGGCGAGCCAAGGAGCCTTCCTGAGAGGACTGCCCTGGTGTCAGACCTGACCTCGAGCCGGTCGAGGGTTTACGGGCCAACAAGGGGGGTGGCGAGCCGTTGGCCTTCCTGAGAAGACCTCCCTGGTGCCAGACCTGACCTCGAGCTTGGCGAGGGATTACTGGAAGGCAAGGGCGATGGCGAGCCGTGAAGCCTTCCTGAGAAGACTACCCTGGTGCTAGACCTCACCTCGAGCTGGTCGAGGGATTACGGGCCAACAAGGGGGGTGGCGAGCCGTTGGCCTTCCTGAGAAGACCTCCCTGGTGCCAGACCTGAACTCGAGCTTGGCGAGGGATTACTGGAAGGCAAGGGCGATGGCGAGCCGTGAAGCCTTCCTGAGAAGACTACCCTGGTGCTAGACCTCACCCCGAGCTGGTCGAGGGATTACGGGCCAACAAGGGGGGTGGCGAGCCGTTGGCCTTCCTGAGAAGACCTCCCTGGTGCCAGACCTGACCTCGAGCTTGGCGAGGGATTACTAGAAGGCAAGGGCGATGGCGAGCCGTGAAGCCTTCCTGAGAAGACTACCCTGGTGCTAGACCTCACCTCGAGCTGGTCGAGGGATTACGGGCCAACAAGGGGGGTGGCGAGCCATTGGCCTTCCTGAGAAGACCTCCCTGGTGCCAGACCTGACCTCGAGCTTGGCGAGGGATTACTGGAAGGCAAGGGCGATGGCGAGCCGTGAAGCCTTCCTGAGAAGACTACCCTGGTGTTAGACCTGACCTCGAGCTGGGGAGGGATTACGGGCTAACAAGGGGGATGGCGATCGGTTGGCGCCCTAGAGTGATTGAGTGGGGATATCCCGCCATTCCTGTGGAGCATTGAAGGCTCTCCGAGAACGGTGTGATGGTCCAATTTCCTAGGGGCGTTTAATGGCGCCGCCTAATAAATATAGATGGCGCATGGTTTTCCGTTGATTGACCTTCCCCGCGCCCCAACGGTTAGTCCCTGGGGGGGGTTATAAATACCTCTCCCCTCCATCGCAGGTATGATCAAAACAGGGGTGGCCCATTGGCCCTCAGAGGTGTCTGCTTCGGCGGACGCCTGTCTTTTGCTAATATTTTTCGACCCCAGCAGCGTCGGAGAGGTGGTTACTCTGCCGCCCGGATCTTCTCTTGGATCTGATGGACCTTGATACGGCAGCCAGATCCAGGGGAGATCAGGGCGAGAGGGGTAACGGCCGAGATCCGTGCTGGTGGAAGAGGAGCCTCGGATTGGTGGTGGTTTTGCCGTCTGGATCCCTTTTCGGGTCAGACTACCCTGTCATGGATGTTTGGCCCGGGAGAGATCCGGACGAAAAGATGCACCAACCGTATTCCGGTCTTGGGGCTGAAGGGCCTCGGATGGGGGGGGGCCACCTCCCATCGGGGGTCGGCCGGTCCGTCTTGATAGGGCTGCAGGCGATGGCGGTTTCTGTCCCACCCTCGAACTGTTCGGGGTTTCGGCTGCTGAAGCTGTAAGTCCCGGGCTGCTCGAGGGTGAGAGGGGAACTGGTCGAGCGCTGGAGCCCGGGGCGTCTGTCATATGACGGCACCTTAAACCTTAAGTAAAAATATTTTCTCCGTCGCGTATTCCATCCGAACCGACCCCAGAGTTGGGCTGTCAGTCTGGCGTCTGATGACGTCCTCCGCACAGGTTTCGAGGACGCGGCGCGATTTTCCAGGCGGCAGTTGTGCGTCAATCAGTGAATAGTAATTGCGGAAGTCGAGGAGCCTTTCTTCCCTTATATAAGTATTCCCCCCTTTTCCCCTTTCGCCCACTTCAATCTCGCTGCTTTCTTCTTCAAAAAATCTCCCAACCCTTCAGCGATTGTTCTTGCAGTTTACCGTACTCGGCTCGCCCTCCCGAAGCAGTCCCAGGTTAGTTTGGTAAGTTTGTTTTAGCTTTAGGCACAGATGGATAGGGCTCAGTCCGGTTCGTCGGCGTCGTCTTCCAGGGGGGAAGTAAAGCCTGACTCTCCGTCGACGTCGTGGGAAGAGCCCGTGTTCGAGGAGGAGTCGGTGCCCGTTGTGGGCCCTACTGGCTTGGTTTCTTTGGAGGACTCAGTAGGTGAGGGGGAAGCGGTACACAAGACGAGGCCGTCGCGCTCCCGTCGTCCCTTTGTGGTGGAGAGTAGCGGGTCGGAGGGAGCCGGCGACAGTTCGGACGGCATTCGCGTGCTGGAGTTGCCTTCCGACGAAGAGAGAGGCGAGGGTGACATAGCGAGGAGATCCACCGTTCAGGGTCGAGGACTGTCGGAGCGAGTCAAGAAGGAGAAGAGGGCCCCAAGAAAACCGGGGTCGAGGACCGGCGGTTCGATCCAGGCGCCTGTTTTCCGTAATTTGATGACGGGTTCGCCCGTTCGGCCGAAGCATTTCCGTCAGTATCCCGACGACCTTTCTGACCGGGAGCTCTTCGGAGTGCAACCCTCTTCGCCGAGCCGGAGGAGGGTGATGATGGACGCGATCTCGACCGTTTTGGAGGACGGGGATTTGGAGGTTCTGCAGCTGGCGTATCATATAGGGCCTAGTTACGAACTGCTGATGCCGAGCTCTACTCTGCGCCCCACCGATCCCTTATCTGCTTGGTACTGTGTCTTCCCAGTGGACGCTTTCATCTCTGGCCTGAGGTTGCCAATCCACCCGTTCGTTCGGGAAGTGTTGAACTGGGCCTCCTTGGCGCCGATGCAGTATGGGCCGAACTCTTGGAAGCAGATAATCAGTTTTGTTCTGATGTGCGAGGAACAACGGGTACCCCTGCGCTTGAACGTATTCCGAGCGATGCTGATGATTAGTTCGGTGGCAGAGGGGGTTTACTATATCTCCCCCCGGAGCAGGAGGAAGGTTGTTCATAACCACCCGGATTCTATCAAGGATTGGAAGAAAAAATATCTGGTGATCCGGAGTGAAGAGCCCTGGGACATTCCGACTCGATGGAACTATTCCAAGCCGAGTTATCCTGCGCCGGGGCAGGGGGATCTGACGGCTGAGGAGTGGGGGTTTGTCGAGCGTCTTCGTTTGTCCCCTAGTATTAATTGGACGAAGGTGACGGAGGTTCGCCTGGCGAGCGTTGGACTGAGCCCAGCCGTTCTCCGTATGTAGTTGTTTCTTTTCCCTTGATCCTTTCGTACATTCTTGCTCATTGCTCTTAATGGTTTTTTCTGTAGATATGGATGAGGCATCGATCCAAGCAAGGAGGCTCGCCATGAAGAAGGAAAATGCCGAGAAGAAGAAGGGGGAGGCGGCGAAAAGGCCGAGGGAGCCGCCCCTTGTTATCTCGAAGGTACCGCTCGAGCCGAGGGTTAAGAGGACTCGTTCGGAGACAGGCAAGGGGGGTGCCCCTTTGAGGGGTAAGGGCCCGGCGAGGGCATCCGATCTTGATAAGGGGAAAGGTCCCTTGGTAGGGGTCGAGGAGGAGGACCCGGTGGTGGAGTTGTTGCGGCAGCGGTGGGCGCCGGACTGGTCGGTTCGGATGGGCGATTGTCTGACCGAGGAAGCCCAGGCCGTAGAGGTGGTGGAGAAGCTGGCAACGCCTCGTGATCGCCAGATGATGGAGAACGAGCCCGTGGAGGTGGCGTTCACGCGCCTGGCGCAGGCCACCGTGTCGGTAAGCTTGTCGACCTCCTCCTTTCTGTTTGGTCTCGCCTCTGGAGTTTTCTTCTTATCTGCGTCTTTCGGTTGCAGGCTTGTATGCAGGGAGCTAATTTGAAGAATCTCTACGAAGCGTCCCTGTTACAAGAGCGTGCTCGGGCGGACCAGAGCGGACGAGAGACGAAGGAGATGCGGATCGAGCTCGAGGGTTCGCGTCAGAGGGAGCAGCAGATGAAGCTGGAGCTCGAGGCCAAGGACACCGAGTGGGGGAAGAGGGTGGCCTCCTTGAAGAGGAAGTTTGCCAAGGAGAAGGGGGAGTTGACAGCTGCGTTCGCCAATGAGAGGAAAGAGCTGACGGATGCGGGCCAGCAGATGGTGATAGCCGCCCAGGATGAGTGCTACGCGAAGGCGCTCAGTCACGTGAGGCATTTCTATCCGACCCTTGATCTGTCGAACTTCGAGTACGACATGGAGATTGATGGGACCCCGAAGATTCCTGCCGGAGAGGGGCTCGTTGACAACCCGGCCGTCGATCCTCCTGTGAACCCGATCGACGCCGAGGAGGGAGACCGAGTTGTATAGTTTTGTCGTTCTTTCTTCTTTCCTCCTTTCGATTGTATTTGCCTCCCGTGGACTGGCCCCCGCCTTTTCGTGTATATATATATAAAAAAGTAACTCGGACTTGCCAAGGGTTTTGACGCCGGTTGTTTCCGGATCTCCCTGCTTATGTGCTTCGAGTTGGCTCACTTCGTAGGTTGTGGCTTCCCTTCCCGAGGTGGGCCCCCGTGCTCCGACGTGGCGTGCCGCTCGAGACGAGGGGAGTATTTCTGTAACGGCCTTTGCCCCGGTCGACAGTATACAAAGTGATGAAGGGGATGTGGCTCGGCCTCATTGATTCGCGAGGAATCGGAGTGGGGTGAGGTGACGCCTTGGGGGTCGACCCCCTAACCTGGTATTAGGTCGGGTCTGCCGAGGTGTTTGGAGTATGACACAACGAGATTTCCTTAGTATAAGATAGGGGGGGCCGTTAGAACGGTCCTATACAAAGGAAAGCTTTACAAAAAGGTTTACTACTAGCTAAGTTAAAGTCCGTGCTTGGTCTTTGCAGGAGTTCACTGGGTGCTAGGCGTAACGGGGGAACCTCTCTGGCTCGACGGTAGGTCCGGGGGTAGGGCCGTCCTTCTTAGGTTTGAACATGACGGCGTTGAGGGGGAACATTGCTCCTCCGTCGATGGTCATGCAGTACGATCGCGTTGCTTCTTGGCTGCCTCGGACGACGCCAACCCCTTGTGGGGTGGAAAATTCGAGCTCCGGATGGTAGGCCGAAAGCATCGTTTGGAGGGAGCATAATCTGGATCGGCCGAGTATGGCATTGTAAGCTGTCTTGGCATTGTGACAATCCCTTCTAGCATGACAGGGACGCCGTAGGACCCATGTAAGGTGTATCCGGCCGGTTGGAGCTTGCCTCTAGGTAACTTCAGTTTCTCGAAGGCTTTGAGGAAAAGAATGTTCACCGAGCTGCCGTTGCCGACAAGGATTCGGCGAACTTCACACTTAGCCATGCGGAGGCTAATGACGAGGGCGTCGCAGTGGGGGAGGCGAACGCCTTCGAGGTCCTCCCCTGAGAATGAAACTGGCGCGGTTTGTAGCTCGGGAGAGGGATCACCTTGGACAGTATTCATCTCTCGGATGAAGGTTTTTCGGAAAGTATTTGATTCCCCTCCTATTAGCCCTCCATGGACTCAATGTAAGATAAATGGTGTGTCTGCGGCTCCTTCGGACTCGGGATCCCGACCCGGTATGCGGCTCGGAAGGGGGTTCGGGGGCGAGCGTATCCCGCTCCTAGTATCTCGTCGACCCCGCGGAACTTCTCGGGTGAATTCTCGGAGGTATCCTCTGGAGATGAGTTCCTCAATCTCGTCTTTCAGGGCCCGGCATTGATCTGTGTCGTGTCCATGGTCTTGGTGGAAGCGGCAGTAGAAGCGCTGATCTCGGTTCTTGCCGTTGTTAGGTCGGGGAGGTAGTCGAACAATGCCTTTGTCTTCGATTTCTAGGAGGATGGCGGATATGTTATGCGTCAGGGGAGTGTATCTCTCGAAGCGGGGGACTGGCGGGACCTTCTTCATGGCCCCCGGGTCCCTTGGAGCTTTCTTTGGTGGTTCGACTTCCTCGGTCTTCTGCTTTCCCTTCCCGGTGGCATCCCTGGCATCTTCGGGATTAAGGGCCTCTTCAGCCCTAATGTATTTCTCGACCCTATTAAGGAGGTCGGGAAAGTCGACGGGGGGTCTCTTGGCCAGAGAAGCCTTCAGCTGTCCGGGGCGGACGTTGTGTCGGAATGCCGCTGAAGCGACGCCTGGGTCGAGGGAGGAGACCGACCTTGCCTCAGCGGTAAATCTCCGGACGAACACTCTGAGTGATTCCCCCTCTATCTGCTTGAGCCCAAGTAACGAGGCGCTGGTCCTTTCGGCCTTCCGGCTAGTGACAAAATGGGCAAGAAAATTGCCCTCGAGTTGGTCGAAGGAGTAAATGGAGCCGGGGGCGAGCTTCGAGAACCACTCGCGAGCCGGACCCCGAAGGGTGGCAGGGAAGGCTCGGCAGAGCAGGGGATCCGCGGCGCTGTGAATCATCATGAGGGTTTTGAAACCCTCCATGTGATCAGCAGGATCTCCCTCGCCATCGTAGGTCTCGAATTGAGGGGGTCGGAAATTCCGGGGTATTTCCGCTTGGAGGATGGGGGCGGAGAAGGGAGGACGGACAGGTCTGTACCCCTGAGCCACTCTTTGGCCGCCGTCCCCTATGTGATCGAGGCGATCCTCCATTTCTTGTAGGCGTCTTAGGAGTACGTCATCGTCTTCCGGCTGGATCGTTGAAGGGCGGGACGCGCTGGCTTCGGCGTCTGACCCTGTTTGGGAATGGAGGGTTTCTTCCCTGGGGGCCCGTCGGAGGGCTCCCAGAATTTCTCTTCGGAAGTCTTGGAATTCCTTATGAGTGACGGGGGCTCGCTCGACCCGGTTTGGTCGGTCCGAGGGTTGTTTTCCGACTCGGCTGAGCGCGGGTCTTCGCACCTCGGGCGGCGGCCTCGGATGGTTCGGGACCGGGTTGGAAGCGGCCCTTCCCCTGCTGCGGGTAATCTTGCGGTTGAGGATTATTCCCCGGAGGTCGGGCTGGGCTGGCCGGCCGACGCTCCTTTGGGACTCCCGAGGGGGAGCCTTGTGTTTCGACGTGCGTGGCCTGGCTTTATCAGTAGGTGGGGGCGAGTCCCGTTGGTTGACGGAGGAAGCAGCCCCCTTGCCTTTGGAGGCCATGAGGGTTCGGCCGTCGATGGCCTTTGAGGGTCTGGACCGGATCGGCTTCTGGAGCAGCTGATTCCCACAGACGGCGCCAACCTGATGTTGTTTATTTCTGGGAGACGTGTGGATGCACCAGGTGTGAGTTCGGACTCAATTTGTATTGAAGGAGAATGCCGCTCGTCTGCCGACCTTCGGTTGACCTTCTGGGACCAACGATGAGCTCGAAAAGATGTTGAAGGCTGGGCTCGGATCGGAAGGGTCGGATCCGAGGTCTTGTGTACCTGCAGACGGTCCTGAAACACCGGGGTTTGTCCCGGTGGCGGACCCTCCGACGCTCTAGTCAGTCTCTGTGAGAGAGTAGCAATAACTAGGTATATTTAAGTGGCAAAAGATTCATTACCTCAAAAGGTGGGTGTGGGTCTAGTATTTATAGAGAATCCCAACCGGGTTTGGTTCCACTTGGGGGCCGGTTCTGGATCCGAAAGCCCGTGGGCCTGACGTGGCAGAAGGCCCAGGGGGTTTAGGGCGGACGTGGCAATACCAGGAGTGGTATAGGGCTGGCGTGGCTAAACCCTTGGTGGTATTTGGAGTTGACGTGGCTGATCGTGGGTCTCCTGCGCTTCGGGGGGGAATCGGAGGGCCTAGGCTGCGCCAGGTCATCCTTCTGCTTCGCCGGAGAGGGGGGGACGGCCTGTGGTACTGTCACGGGTCGGACTCCGAGGACTACCAAGGCTCGTCGGCACGAGGAGGCCAGTACTGTGAGGGCAAACAGGAGGTTCGGCGCCGACCCTGAAGTGGTTCGGGGCCGAGCTAGATAGCTATTTTTACCTTTTCGAGTGAGAATTGTAGTGGGCCCTGGTTGGGCCTCAGGCCATTTTTACCCTATCACAGTACTCTTCTTCGGAAGATCCACCGGCTCGCCATCGCCCTTACCGACCCATAATCCCCCCTCATCTCGAGGTTCGGTCTGACACCAGGGTACTCTTCTCAGGAAGAAACAATGGCTCGCCATCACCCTTACCGACCCATAATCCCTCGCCAGCTCGAGGTCCGGTCTGGCACCTGGGTACTCTTCTTCGGAAGATCCACCGACTCGCCATCATCCTTACCGACCCATAATCCCTCCTCATCTCGAGGTTCGGTCTGGCACCAGGGTACTCTTCTCAGGAAGAAACAACGGCTCGCCATCACCCTTACCGACCCATAATCCCTCGCCAGCTCGAGGTCCGGTCTGGCACCAGGGTACTCTTCTTCGGAAGATACACCGGCTCGCCATTACCCTTACCGACCCATAATCCCTCCTCATCTCGAGGTTCGGTCTGGCACCAGGGTACTCTTCTCAGGAAGAAACAACGGCTCGCCATCACCCTTGTCGACACATAATCCCTCGTCATCTCGAGGTTGGGTTGAGCACCAGGGTACTCTTCTCCAGAAGATTCAACGGTTCGCCATCGCCCTCACCTACCCATAAAACCCTCGCCAGCTCGAGGTTCGGTCAAGCCTCAGGGCGACCCCCTCATGAAGGCCCAGCGATTCGCCATCCCATTTCCACGACCATGAACACTCCTCCCCGGCTAGCTCCCGCACCCCCGCAGGAGTGGGGGGCTTGTGTGGTAGGGTAAAAATGGCCTGGGGGCCCAACCAGGGCCCAATACAACTTTCACTCAAGAAAGGTAAAAATAGCAATCTAGTTCGGCTTCGAACTGCTGCAGGGTCGGCGCCGAACCTCAAGTTCACCCCCACAGAACTGGCCTCCTCGTATCCGACGAGCCTCAGTGGTCCTCGGCCTCCGATCCGTGACAGCCCCACGGGCCGTCCCCCTTTCTGGCGAAGCATGGGGATGACCTGGCACAGCCTAGGCCCTCCGATTCTCCCAGAAGCACAGGAGACCCACGATCAGCCATGTCAGCTCCAAATACCACCAAGGGTTTTGCCATGTCAGCCCTATACCGCTCCTGGTATTACCACGTCTGCCCTAAACCCCCTGGGCCTTCTGCCACGTCAGGCCCATGGGCTTTCGGATCCAGACCCGGCCCCCAAGCGGAACCAAACCCGGTTGGGATTCTCTATAAATACTAGACCCTCACCTACCTTTGGAGGTAATCAATCTTTTACCACTTAAATTCACCTAGTTATTGCTACTCTCTCACAGAGACTGACTAGATCGTCGGAGGGTCCGCCACCGGGATAAACCCCAGTGTTTCAGGACCGTCTACAGGTACACAAGACCTCGGATCCGAACCCTCTGATCCGAGCCCAGATCTCCGCCTCATTCCGAGCCCGCCGCAGGTTCCGCCCGGTCAGCCGAGGGTCGTCAGACGAGCAGCTTTCTCCTTCAAATACAAATTGAGTCCGAACTCACACCTGGTGCATCCACACGTCTCCCAGAAATAAACCGCATCACCCATAAAAAGTGACAAGCTAGGCCCACTAGGAGAGACACCCAGCCCATGCAGACTATGAGTCAAATCTCTTATCCCCTAACAAGGATATCTTATCTCTTGATGGGGAGAGACATAAAAGAGATAAGGTAGTTGAATCGATCCAACGGAAACAAATCAATCTCTTGAAATATCTCTTAGGCCTATAAATATCGCTCTCCTTCTTCAGTCAGAAGGTAATCAACACTTTGTAAGTTTTCACTCTCTTACTCTCTCTCTCTCTCTCTTTTTCTGGTTCTGACTTGAGCGTCAAAGGGTGTCGCTGGGGTCATCCCCTGATGTTTCAGGCTTTTTGCAGGTCCAGCAGCCGTCAGATTCAGATCACTGTGGTCAATCAACGATCCATATTCATTCTCAGGAGCTCTAACAGTCTTTAACGGCCAGTGTCACAGATTTAACTTTTAGTAGTTTCCTTCAATTATTAACTCACTATTTGTTTGCTCTTACACCGGAATAAGCAGCGACAACACGTACTTGAGGGAAACCAACCATCACATTGTAGTGACAGTGAATAAAAGATTACTTATATATATCATAGCATGCATTAGTATGAACAAAATACGGAGGCATAATTAACTTCTTTTTATAGGGCATACGTACTGTTGAGCCTATATTTCTGTTTTGATATGATATTTCTTTTCTTGTTTGAGAAGATTTCATGCATTGCTCGTTTTTGTTAAAAAAGAAAATCATATATCTGTCACTAGTTTTTGCCATATAAAATTTTCTTTTGCAGTCAGGTTCTCTTTAATGGGAAATTTTTTTTGCCATTCAGGTTCCATATATAATGGCAATTTTTTCTTTGCATTCAGGTTCTATATAAAATGGTCTCCAAAGAAATGTATAAATATATTGCATATGATGCTTCATTAAACATGATGCTTCGTTAAGAGCATCCACTATCGTTTACTATGTAATTTTGCATATATATCATTTAGAAATAGCAAAAGAAGGAGCACATTGCAGTCGTAAAAGCCAAAAATAGAAGAGACGGAAGATAAAGATGAAGATGAAGATGATCTTCCGTCTCACTTTTTTTTTTAATGACACATTTGTAAATAGCCAATGGCATTTTGATGAATATCATAAGAAAAAATGAGAAGGAATCCATATTTTTTTAATTTTTTTTACAACAATGGCATTTCCGTAATAACAAAGTGGCATTTTCGTAATTATATATAAAAAATTATTATCTCCATGTGAACTTTTAACATTAAAAAAACTAGTAGTTTACACGTGCGATGCACGTCTTAATAAATATAGTTTTTTTAAAAGTAAAAATTCAGACGTAGTCTGAATTTGATCTAAAACCTCATTTACAATAGTTATGCACAGGCGTTGCACGGGTTGGTAGATGGATAAATTACACTAAGGGACTGTTCTTTTTTTTGCCTCTTATAAGAGGTGACCTCTTATAAGAGATTTACAATAAGAGCCTCTTGTAAGAGCCTCTTTTTGAAGTGTTCTTTTATATAAAAATAACCTCTTATAAGTACCACTTATAAGAGATTTATGTTCTTTTTTCACCTCTTACAAGAGCCTTTTTTCTACTTTTAGACATTTTTGCCATTACTATATAATTTCTCTATTTATATAATTCGATGAAATGTTATCTTTTTAATGATGTTGCTGTTGTTTGCAAAGAGTAATTTTCTGAAGCAAAAGCACTGATTCATTCGATTTTGAAAGAAAATATATATACATGCAAACATACAATGATAGGAATATATGCAAACATATTAGCTACAGTGAGTGGTGGCTAGCTAGTTGGCCCCAGAACTGTCAATATATTCTGCAGCTATTATACATCAGACTAGACCACAACATATACCTTCCATATATATGAATCTAAAATGAATTACCTTTCCTACATAACATACAACATTTGCACATTCAATAAATAAAGAGTAAAACAGCTAAAGGATTACTCCAGCGCATTCAAAAATACATCGCATGCATCACACTAGCCAATATAATTCCTGAAATCTTAACAATGAAACTTCAAAATTCATAATTAACAAACTTCAAAATTTCTGCAGTTGATTAACGAATTGCAAAACTTCTGACTTGTGTCACATTTTCAACTTGAACGAGTTTATATGACAAAATGACAGAATGCTGAAAGCAAAGTCAAGATTGTAGCAAGAAACTGGAGGTTTATGGAAAGAGAGAACAAATGGACAATAGAAGTAATTGCAAATGTCATCGACAAAAATTCTGCCTCTGGATAATTGCAGTCTTCAGGGCACAACATGTTTTTGTCACATACATAGAAATTCATTCTTTTCTAGGGAAAGAAGGTGGGGTATTTCCTTTTCTTTTAATTCTTCCAGTTTAGGCACATTGAAATCAACTACCACAATAGGAAATACAAAGAAAATCAAACAAAGCTCCAATGAGGTGCTGTTCATATCCTCCCATTTTCAATAAGGTGATGTGGGAAAGAAATCTGGGCATCCTTAATTTCGGGGTAGTGTAGTCATTTTAAGTTATAGAAGACTTTTAAGATTTTGAAAGAGGCTAGTAGAAGCCATTTAGGTTTAGAAGCAATTTTGAAAGAAATCTCTTATAAGAGGTAAAAAAAGAACATTAAAAAAACTCTTGTAAGAGGTGGACCACCTCTTACAAGAGGTAAATCACTTATAAGAGGAGAAAAAGAACACTACCTAAGGCCTTCTTCCATTATAGTAGTAGAGATTATAAAATAGAAGAGAGAGACTCAACTTTAATTTTTTTTTTTTAAATAATAAAAGATCAGAGACGGGATATCTTCTTCCATCTCTCTTCTTTGATTAATTAATTACATAATTAAAATAGAGGACGGAAGATCTTCTTCCTTCCCTCTACATTAAGTAAAAAAAAGTGTTCAGACGAAGATCTTCCGTCCGACCTATTTTAATATTTGAAAAAATTGATAGACGGAATTCGATCTTCCATCTCCTATATGTCGAGATCGCTATTTTTGTTAAGGACGGGAGAGGACAAGCCTACAACTTGATTGCAGAAGAAGCAGAGGCAGCTGAAGCTATTATCGAAGGTATGTTGCAGTTTGTTATTTTGTCATCGTCCTGTCATTTCTTTCCTTACATCGCTTATTTCTGCATACCTTCTTGTACATGCACATTTTGATTGTACTCTTAGACTCAACCTTAGTATTATCTAAGCCCACTCATTTCTTTTCATTGTTTCCTGCGTTTCCATCTTTTGGGTGTTACATTTGCCCCGTCCTGTATATCGCCTACGCAAATTTCGAGGACGAAATTTTGTTGTAAGGTCGGTAGGATTTGTAACCCCTGTTTTTGTTAATTTGTATTTTCATATATTTTTCCGTATTTTAAATTAAACTATTCTCTTTTTAATTTAATATGTTATTCAAACTATTTTGTGAAGACCAATATTTGATTATTCAACTATTTTAATATTTGAAATGTTTTGGAACCCAATTTTTATTATAAGCCCAGTAATTTAAATTAAACCCAATGGTCTAATTATTTATTTTGAGCCCAATTCTATATTTATATAATTGAATTGTTTTGAGCCATAGACCAAGCCCATCCCCTATTGGGTCTTGAACTACTAGCCCAAACCCAAAAACTCCCCATTGTTGACCAGATCAACAAATCCCTAAAGTTTGAAATTTGAACCCCTATTCTTCAGCCCTATAATCCCTCTGCATTATATGGCTGTTTATAACAATCCTAATTACCTTTTAATCTTCCCCTCAGAATCAGCATATTCATTGTGATCCCATAACCCCCTTCCCTAAAATCACTCTACTCCTTGTTTTAATATTATTCCCATACATTTACTATAATTTAGTATCTCTCTCTCCATCTCTGTTTAAACCCATACCAAAAACGAAACCAAACAAACAAACAAAACAGAAAACCCCCACTCTCAAACTTCACCTCCCCCCTGCGCCTTCTCCCGCTCGAACCCATCGACACCCCTCCTTCTCCTTCTCGCCTTCACCCAAAACTGAACCCAAAGACCTTCGCCACCCGTCTTCCTCCCTCCCCCTTCCCCGTTCACCTTTCAAAACCAATCCCTCGCATCTCGCCATTACCGACTTCAACCCCACCTCGAAGCTCCGCACTCCCATCGTCTCCGTCCACCACTTCGTCTTCACCCCGAGCCACCTCCATTGCTTCTCCACCTTCGACCTCGCTTAGCTTCGTCTCCCTCCATCCCCGTGCACCACCACAGAACCCAAATAACACCCCGACCCATCGCCATTGCTGCTCGAACCCAACTCAACCCATCGCCGTAACCTAATTCACCATGAGCACCCACTTCGCCTGCACCCCTCATCCGCCTCATCGTCGTCCCTCACCCTCCCCACAGCCGTCGCAACCCCCAACTAGCGTCCTCGTCGCCGACCCAGCCGATCCCCCGCTGTGTTCGCCTTCCCCTGTTTTCGAACGAAGGCAGAACTTGCTCGCTGGAGTTCGTCGAGGTTGCTGTTGTTGCTTCCCGACCACAGCGTCGTCGTCCCCGCCCCGCCGCAGTGCCGTCACAGTCGCCGGAGAGAGTTGCTCGCGCTGTGCTTTCTCTCTCTCCTTGCCGAGGAAGAAGACGGAGCCCACTGGGTGGAATCGCTGTTGTGTGTTCATTGCACAGTGGATCCCCTTCCGTATTTGCTGTTTGGCCTCCGATCCGGTGTAAGGAAAGATTCCTATTGGTTGGTTTGCTATTCCGTGTTCTGGGCACAGCGGATCCGATCGCTGTTTGGTGTTTTGTTCCGATCTGCTGTGGGGATTTCTTGCTGAGTTGCTGTGTTGTTTTGCTGGGACTTCTTGCACATGTTTCGCACATGATTTTGGAGAGTTCGTCGGACTATTCTCTTTTGAATCGTCAAAAAGATAAGTATCTCTTGTACAAATTTATTTATTCTAGTACAAGCCCCTTTGCATAAATACCACAAGTATATTATTTTTTACTCCAATTGACATTTATAAGTCGAATTGATACCCGTTTCTATACCTAATCCGTCGATCCTGTATTCACATGTGATCGTGAATACTTTGTTATTATATGCATGACATGAACACAAATAAATACACACAAATGTACTCTTAGGATTATACATGTTTATGTGCAGGAATGTTTCACCCGTGACAGTAGTTAAATATGAATATGACATCTTATTCTTGTTGATTAAATTAATAAAAGTAACAAGCCGGGGTATCAGGGAAAGATTTAAGTAGTGGGCAATATAGAAGAGCATACTCGGAAGGGAGCTCGTGGTTTTCCGATGCAAGTTGCAAGTTACATGTTACAAGATTGCAAATGACAAGTTTACATGTTCACGTTACAATTTTACACTCTACATGTTCCACGTTACAAGTTTGCACGTATCTCGATACAATATTGAATGTACATGTTTGAATGTACATGTTTTCCCGAGTACGTGACCTATAAAACCCACTACTAAATCTAAACGAAATTGTATTGACTGTAGCAATCATGTAGTAAAAGTATGGATGCATGAAGTGCTACCTAGATAGAATCAATCATTAGACATAAGATTAACACGTGCATTTGCATGATCCAACTACATGTTACATATTCATGTTGACTCGATACTTGTTTACTTGATTACTTGTTTTATATGTCACTTGTTCCATATTGCCTTGTTCATACCATGTTTACATATTGTATTTTCCCTATTTCATGACTCTCGATTCCTTATTCTTTTCCTATTTTTCTTTTGTTTTGGTTTATATCTGTTTTCCTTAGCTTGTACCCCCCTTGCGGCCCGTAACTTGTATTAACGGACGTCTTCTTATTTCCTTTTTCTTTTCTTTTTGCAATAATGTACTTGCAGTTCCAAATAGAGAATTACCAGAAGGTGTCACTGACCAAGTATTCTAGTTTATTGTTTATCATGTTATCTTTAGTTTGTGTTTTACTTCATTAAACTTTATTGTAATCCGAGCTTGTTTGACCCGTAACTATTTGTATTTTTCCAGTTGTTGGTTATATTATGGAATATGTCATGAACTTTCATTATCATATTGTGATTTACATGACTGCATTGATTGTTTTATTATTGATTGTTTTATTATCTTGTTGTTAAGTTTACTTGTACAACTCATGAATGGTGTGTTCGCACCATTCGCTGGGCCTTAGTCTCGCGCCCGTATTCCCGTATTTTGGGAAGCGGGGCGTGACAATATGACTATGATTTACTTGGAGAAATTTATAAATTAACTTTGTAGGCATGACGATGAATATGGTCGTGCAAGTCCTCCTCATTTTCTATGGAGTTTCCTTCTCGTAGTACTGTCAGGAATGTGCCTTTAATAATCGTGGTTCAGATTAGAAGAAGGTAAGATGAAGTACGGAGGTCGAAGCGTAGAAAAGAGTAGAAGAAAACAGAGCAGCAATAATGCAAGCAGAGTTGCGGTCGACTGTCAAAAGTTGCGGTCGACCGCACCCCCCGACCGCACATTTAACGCCCCGAATTCCAAAATACACTGAATTCGAGATTCCACAGGATCTTTACACTTCTTTCGTACAATTTTACAAGAAAATTAAAACTTTTCGCTTTACATCAGAGTTACATGAAAACTTTACACTTTACATTTTAACAGAGAAAGCAAATTTACAACATTTATATAAAAGTACATCATCATTTGAATAATCTCTAAGCATCTGTTCTTCTTTAATCTTTATCATGTCATTCACCCTGCATACAAAACTGTGGGTACGTCAGTTTATTCAACCGACGAACATTATACACGGCCATCCTCTCTATGCCGGAAATAGTATAACTGATTTTCCATATTTAACAAACACAAACTGTCACATATCAAACTAAAGGAAATACCCTATTGATGTCGTGTTGTGATTGTGCACTTAGTCCTTAATGCAATTATTTATATTATATGATACTAATGCGCACTTGTTCGGATTCTATGCATCACATACTACATAGGTCCGAGGGCAAGCCTCTTAATCGTTCTTCATCTTGTAGGGTTCAATCCCTCGTCATGACTTAATCTACTACTGTAACTACGGTAAGTATTCTAGATGATCTATGAGTACAAGCTCATGTACAGAAAACCTGGAAGGGAATCCCACGCCATGTCCTGACGCATCAAACATGCATTATGTGGCAATTCAGCCTCCTTCATGGCACACGATCCTCTTGCAGTCACCAAACATCCCACAAGCGTCGCCAAGATCCCGATAATTCTGGAGTAGTGCCCACGCCATGTCCTGACGCATCAAGCATGCATTCTGTGGATCACTCTCACATCGTAGACTCGAGATCCTTATACTTGTGTTTTTCTCTCACTTTCATCACCTCTTCACTATGTACTAATTCTTAATTTTAATGAAATCATGAACAAAATCAATCTCTTAGAGTTAGCCCTCTCACTACTACCGGTTTTATTTCTTTCATTTCACAATGACCCAAACTGGTCTTTTCAATTTCAATATTCATGTTTCATCACTTTCACTTGCCGGTGTGAGTTTTGGCTACACCCTAATTTTCAATTTCAATTCACAAATTCACATATTTGAGTTGTCATACTCAATAACATTCTCTTTTCCAATCACATGATTTCAAATTATTCATGAGTCAATAACCATACATAGAGTTTCATTATTCATCATGAATTTCATCCAATATTTATTTCCACATAAAAAATCGTATCACTAAGTATATGGTCAAAATGAATATTCACAATTCATTATTGTCACATTATTCTTCACTAAGAATAATTCACACAAACTTCACAACATACTTTCTTTCTTTGTTATATTTTCTTTTCTAGCACTTTATTTCAAGTCATTTTTTAAAACACAATTTTCACAAAAATATAAGTGTAGAACCATAGTTCTAACTACACTTTTGTTCTCAAAATATACTCTATTTCATTTCAATAACTCCCAATTTATTTTTCATAAGTCACACATAATTTTAGAATAATAATAGTATTTTTTTCATAATTTTTAGACACAAAATCCACCAAAAAAAGACATTTTTTTCCACAAAGTTTAATACTGGCCGAGACCAGGATTCGAACCAGCCACCACAGAGAAGCAAGCCGCACGCTCTGGCCACTAGGCCGATTGTGCTATTCGGTATAAAGATGGGTTCAGAGAGTTATATACTCTCGGCTGAGGCTTAATTCAATTTTTAAATGCACAACAAAAAATATGGTGTTATCAAGGATCGAACCATCGACCTGTGAGAACCCACCGCTAAACACTGTAGCATTTAGAAGCCTCCCGACCACTTGAGCTATAGGCTCAAGTTGTCTTGAATACAACTTACATTTTAATTAAATCAACTCTCTGTTTAATAGGACATTTTCGATGTTTCAAAAAGCTCTCATTTGAATCTTTGCTTTTACTAAATTTACTGTAAATCTCCAGAATAATTATTCACATGATAATTGATACTCCAGTAATTTAAAAATAATTTTTCCAATAATTAACACATATTTTTCATACAATTAGTTTAATTTGTATGCTACTACTGTAACACCCCGCAAAATTAGAAATTACAATTTTGCCCCTGGGTGTTACGCACGTATATTTTTGTAATATTTTTCACTACATATTTTGGATTCGTACTATTTATACATTTTCCGCATTGATTTCAGTCAACTAAAATATAATATTTCAATCCCTGGGATTTACGTGCTTTTTACGTGTTTTGATGCACGTGTTTCCACCACTATGTATAATATTTTCTATAGGTTTAAATTATTTATTTTTATGTATTTAAATCTATTTTATAAAACGAAAATTCATTTTCCCCTTATTTTGATTAAAATGCATTTTTCGATTTTCTGCACGTATGGTGCACGTGCAAATTTTTATTCTCATTTTGCTACTCTCATTTTACTATTTTTAGCATGCATTAGTTTTATTTAGCCTTTCTTTTGATCCATGGACCTATAAACTAAAATGTAGCCCATTAGGAGAGGAGCCCACTAGATAATTAAATAAATTAATTAGTAATGAGCCCATTAGGAGAGGAGCTCACTAGATAATTAAATAAATTAATTAGTAATGAGCCCAATTAATTAGTAATGAGCCCATTAGGAGAGGAGCCCACTAGATAATTAAATAAATTAATTAGTAATGAGCCCATGTAGCAAGCCCACTAGATAATTAAATAAATTAATTAGTAATGAGCCCATGTAGCAAGCCCACTAGATAATTAAATAAATTAATTAGTAATGAGCCCATGTAGCAAGCCCACTATTAAAATCACATTTTTAGTTAAACATATACTAATACATGACAAGTTACACATATTAGTACACATTTAGAGTTATAGAAATGTGTTCATATTTGTTTATGCATGTGTGCATGCATACACAAATGTATTTGGACCATTTTTTGGGCAAGGGGAGGAGAAGAGTTGGTAGGTTGAGTTAGTGGAGAGTGGGGAGATGAAGAGATGGAGGTTTTAGGAGTTAGGAAAATGTAAGGTTGCATGAATTAATTTGAAGAGTTATTAGGGAGGGATTTTTGCACTTTAAACCCTTCCAAAATCCTATAAATAGAGTCTCATTTCCTACATTTCTCTTGCACCAAAAATAATATCAAAATAAGTGTAAGAAAAAGAAAGAGAGTTTTGTGCTTGGAGGATCTCTTGCTTGGAGCATTTGCTAGGAGGAGAAGAGGACTAGGAGTTGCTAGTAGCAAGAATGAGCTATTCATTTGTAGTTTTCAACCTTCAAACAAGAGGTGGGTTCTCATACTTTCTAATTTAGAACTATGCATGCTAGTGATAATATATGAACATTTTGTTTTGATGTGTAGTTAAAATTTCATGTTAGTGTTACATGCTATTGTTATGATTAAACAAATAATAGAAATTTTTGACTAAAGAGCTAATGCCATAGATCATGTTAGAATACTTGTAAAATGTTATGCATGTTAAAAGTGTGTGGTTGTATGAGAAATTTGTTGAAAAATGTTGGGAATACATTCTTTTGCAAAAATATTTTTGTGAAGAATCTTGTTATGAATAGATAAAATTCATGTTAGTTTAAAGTGATGTTGTGATTAAGTAGAAAAAGGAAGTCTACCATGCTAACTAAAGAAAGAGAATTACTTGATTGTTGTGAACCATGCTAATACGTTTGCTTAGTCTTGTGTTTACAATAGTGTTAATATATGAGAATAACTTTGATGTGAAATTTACAAATGGGAATCATGCTATCATAATTGCGAAAGTAGTCTTATTGCGACAATTACCATGTTAATGAAAAAAAAAAAAAGACAAATTCTTGTATAAACCATGTTGGTAAATTGTAGAATTTTATGCTTATAATATTATTGACCATATTAGATTTTATAATAAAATAAAATTGAAATTTCAATTAGTTTATAATATGTCGACATGAGTAGGTTCTATTTTTAAAAGAATGGGAACTATTGTGTGAAAGAGCAATTTTTATTTTTATAAAATATAATTTATGTCAAATTGAGATTTTAATCAAATAGACATGGATACTAGTTTTCATTTCTTTTGTAGGATTTAGTTCCTAAAGAAAAGTCTAAGTTTTGCAAAAGATGAGAAAAATGAATTTCTTTAAATAAGTGAAAAATAGTATTTTTAAAATAATTGGAAATTTTATTAGTTACTATCTTTTTATTAGTTGCTATCTTTTTGTTAGTTACTATCATGGAAAGGATTATTTCTAAAATTGTGAAAGAATTGGTCTTTTGGAATGAACACATTTTATGGAAAAAGACACACTTTGTGGATAGTTGAACAAAAAAACATTTGTGTCTTTTTAAACAGAGATTACACATATACTTACTGGTTAGCGTAATAAACTTCGGTTTGGTTGAGAATAGTCACAGGTTCAAAACTCCCTGATGACTTATATTTTATTTTGGGTTTTTAAAATGATTTGGTAAATAGTTTCGAAAGTGGGTCAGTTTGGTAAAAACTTCCGTGGGAACTAGATCTGTAATTTTGATAGTGAGTAGGTCAATTTGGTAAATAGTTTCGAGAGTGGGTCAGTTGGGTAAAAATTTTCAAAAGTGTTTCATTTTGGGTAAATTTTAGTATTCATAAAACATAAATGAAGAATTTATTCTTAAAGATTGTTTTTGTGTAATTGATAAGTTTTAACGAGGATTTGAGATAGGAAGAAAAATAAATGACTACAAAAGTATTAGTAAAGAGCATGACTTTTAATTTACAAAATAATGATTTAGGGTGAATTGAAATCTCTTTATTTCTAGAAATACAATATGGTTGAGTTATGTGACTTTTGAGATCATGAAAGATTTTTTTTTGTGAATGAGTAGATCATGTTTAGTGCTAAAGATGAGACATTGAATCGTGTTGAAATGAGACATCGTATGAATTTGAAATTATGAATGAATTATTTATAATGAATAACTAGATCATGAATAGTGGCAAGACTATGAAATGATTACTTTGTGGATAAGTGTTAAGACAAGATTTGATTATTTTTTTGAATAAATTGAAAGATGAAATTATATAAGTTTAAGACATGTTTACTAAAGGGTATATGTACCCATGTTTTCTTGTACATTAAAGTTTATGATTTAGAGTTAGAAAGACCTCGGTACCGGCTGTATTGAAAGAAAAGATTTGATATATGATTTGGAGATATGGCCATGGGGCTATCTCGTATTTGTTGATTAAGTCCGGTAGGAGGTAACAACTAATTCTACATGTAGAGATTATTCATGTCTTGAACTTAGGAAAATTTAGGCACATAAGTGAAGATGTAGTAAACTTAGGGAAACGTAAGTGGGGTGCTCTATATAGTTGTTGGTGGACTCCAAGACTATAGACCCAGTTGGTGGACTGAGGTTGCCCTGTGAGAGACGGATTATTATATTTTAGTCCGGAACTATGAGGACGGGTCAGCGGTGGACTCCGGGATCTTAAGTAGTCGGACGGATGGATTTTTGTGTTTACCGTCTCCAATGTATATATATATATACTGGGCTAGAGGGTCACATACGGGACGGTTCGTACGATGTGGAATCTGTTATAACAGCTGGTGGTGGACTCCAAGGCTGGGATTCACATTCGTGGAATAGTCTGAACTTTGTTTTGCTACCGGGTAGTTTTCATGGCGAGGGATCGAGCCCTGTATTGTGAAGAACGTAGGTGCTTGCCCTCGGACCTATGTAGTATGGGATGCATAGAATCCGAACAAGTGTGCATTAGTGTCATCCTAGTTTAGAAATGTGTGCATTAGGCATTAAGGCATGACATACATTTATGTTTAGAATAATCACTTTTGACACTTTATATGTTCATTCAATCTTTTTGTGATTTGTTAAAGTATGAGATCGTTATACTATTCCCGGCATAGAGAGGATAGCCGTGTATAACATTTCGTCAGTTGTAAGTAACTGACGTGCCCACAGATTGACATGCAGGTAATGGACTATTCATGGAGTTATAAAGTGGACATGCTGTTGCTGTTTAGAAGTTAAAGATGTTGCAAATGATGTTAAAGTTATACAAGTTGTATTTTATTGTTATAATCTTTTAGTCTTCCGCTGTGTAAAAACCAAGTGTAAAGGAACTCTGATGTATTGTGAATAAAAAGTTTTAAATTTCCTTGTAAAATTGTACGAAGTGAAGTAAAGATCCTGTGAAATCTCGAATTTATCCTTATTTGAAATTCGGGGTGTTACAACTACTACCACATTTCTTTTCAATATTTCTTATCCAACTTAACATCAATATTCTCTATATCAATTCCCTGTTTGCATTCCTTTCACAAACCCACAAATTATATTTTTATGTTATTCCTTACAAACATTAGCACAAAAGTTCATTCAAGCACATAAAATAATATTTTCATCTACTAACATTTGCATTTAGTTTTTTATGCCAACAACAAATTTTACTTCAAGCAATCCATAGCTATAAATAATTAACATACAACTTAAGTTTGATAATGGAATCACATACAATCTTTTTAGCAACATTCCAATCAACTAATAAGCCATTATTCCAATTAAATGTACTCTTATTAATCTTTTTCATGCAATATCATTTCAATTCAATTTTATCATGCTATCTAATTAGAAACATGAAAAATAACCCACCTTAATTTGGAGAGAAATCAAATTGCAACACCTCCTAAACAAAAGTCCTTGCCAAAAGAGCGTTCCTCCTCCTCCTTGATGCGCGCACCCGACCTTCAAAGTACAAAACCGAGAGCTCCTTGATGCCGGCCTTCTTCTTGGTACAAGCACAACTCACTCACACACAACTCTCAATCTTTTATCTCACTTACTACTAATAAATCACTACTAACAAATGTATTTTCTACTATAGGTTTTGGATAAATAAAGAGTACAAAAATAACTAGGCTAGAGGGGGGGTATTTATACTAAAAATTGGAGTAAATGAAAGGCTAGGATCAAACTAGGAGTTAGAAATAAAAGGCTAGGATTCAAGGGGGAGTTGTAGTAACCAACCATGATCAAGCAACCACCACCCATGACTCCACTCATTTTTTTCATTTCCCTCCATACCAAAACCGGCCACAAAGGTATGCTTTGCACGTGTACGTGCAATGCACGTGCATGCATTAGTCCTCCATTTAAAAAGTTGTACATTATATTTTCTATAAAAATAATCTTTAAAAGATGTTCTACATTACAAGTTGTAATTAAAATAAAAATAACTCATGGGCTTTAATTAATGGGCCAAAATAATAGTTTTATAAAAGAAAATAAATAAGTTAGATTTGGACTAAAAAGAAAGACTTATGTTTATTTGAAGAAAAATGGGCCTTTATAAAATAATTAAAGAACACATGTATATATATATATATATATATATATATATATATATATATATATATATATATATATATATATATATATATATATATATATATATACATATACTCATCATCCATAATGAAAATAATTATAAGATTTCATACTACAAAAATTGCACGTGCACACTACGTGCAAAATTAAATAATTTTCATAAATAAAAATCGGGGTATTACAGCACACCCGACCGCAGTTGCACAGGGTTTGACCGATAGGAGGAAGGTCGACCGGTCTTGTTGTACGGTCGACCGACCGCGGTACTGTGTTCATTTTGGGCCTCGATTTGTTAGGTCATTTCAGCCCAATCTTCAACTTCAAGTTAGATCGTACAACTCCTACTTAGTTACTTTTTTCCATGTTTCATCGGACGACTAAAAATCAAGATTAGACCTAGGTTTCTCTCTATTCTTCTATATATATTGTAAACTCCTCCAATATGAGATAGAGTACTTCATAGATTATTTTCTCCATTACAAAGAGAGACTCGGGAGAGATAGTTCTTGGTGAGTGAGTTTAATTCCTTATATTGAGTGGATCAGTAACTCCTTGTAATCTCTTCTAGTTGAATACCATATCTCCCTATATTTCCCTCCAGATTAAGCAAAAGTTAACTGTGATAAATTCTCGTTGTGTTTGTGTTGGATTGGTGGATCTACTTGCTTGCTCAATTGATTCGTCTCATCTACTTTCACTTCCTCATTGCTTTATTTAGTTCTGCTGCGACAACAGGCATTCGTTGATGCCCCAATCCTAAGAACTGGTATCAGAACTTTAGGTTGCCGAATCCCTTGGTTAAGATGACATGTCAGAATCTTTTGAAGATCAAGCAGTTCGATGGAAAGATCAATTTCAATTTTTGGAAGGTTGACATGTATGATGGCCTTGTTCAAGAACGTTTGCAGTTAGCCGTTAAGAAGAAAGAAAAGCTAACTGATATGAAGGATGATGTTTGGGAAGATATTCGTGAAAGAGCCATAAGTCTGAACCGACTATCATTGGCGGACGAGGTCAAGTATAAATTTCTTGAAGAAACTAATACGGCGAGTTTGTGGGGAAAACTCATTGCTGAATACTCTGGTTTTTTGTTATTAGATCGGATGCATTGGAAGAGGAAGTTATTCCGTTTATTTATGAAGGAAGGTACCGATCTCCAAGACCACATTACAGAGTTCAATAAGGTATTATCTGAATTTAAGATGATTAATGCGGATGTGTGTGAGGAAGATAAAGCTTTCAACCTGATATATTCACTGCCAAATTCATACGAGATTTTGATCACTACTATGCTACACGATGAATCTGCCAAGGAGAGTATTCAGTAGATGGTGTAATCAAAGCATTGAAGAAAAATCAACTTAGGAAGGAGACTCAGAAAATATCGTCTATTCCCATAAGTTGTCTAGCAGTGGAAGGTCCTTCAGGAGGAAGACAATGTTCTATGCAAAAGGGTTCGATCCGTTGCCGATATTGCAAGAAGTCAGGCCATATCAAGAAAGACTGTTGGAAATTGCAGAATCAGGAAAGCGCCAAGAATGAAAATTCAGCCGCTAATGTGGTTAGTGCTTTTGATTCAGGTGATTCATGTCTTCTTATTTCAAATTCTTTAGAAGTGAATTCTAGTTGGTTTCTTGACTCAGAGAGTTCTTCTCATATTTGCTCCGAGAGGGAGTTGTTTTCTACTTATAAATCTACTACAGGGCGTTGGGTGACAACGGGAACTGGAGAGATTTGTGAAGTAGTAGGTGAGAGGACAATTGAGTTGAAGATGTCAGGTCTAAATATGACCACTTTAAGAGATATTTTGCATATTCCTCTACTGAAACGGAATCTGATTTTCTTGAGAACTCTTGATGCACGGAGCTGCAAGTACACAACTCGATGTGGAGTTCTGTCTATTTTTCAAGGTCGTTGTAAGGTAATTAGAGTTATGAGAATGATTGGGCAAAGCCAAAACAATCTCTACAAGCTTTGGGAAATCCAAAAATCCTGCGAAGGTGTTGTTACTTCTTTTCCCATTATCCCCGCAAGCTCAGCTAGTTTTCCGCAACTAGATACATCGAGACGAGACTACGATGTTCGAATATTGTCGAGAGGTGGAGAATGCCTAAGGGTAGGTGGATTTCGTGCGGAGGTTGGCAACTCCGTGAGTATATCTATAGAGGTGTGCCCTTGAAGGGGTTACACTGGATTTGTCACGCCCCGCTTCTAAAAAATACGGAATACGAGTACATGACATTGGCCCAGCGAATAACTAACGTCACTCATAAGCTATTTATCCGATCAACTCAATAATATAATCAATACAGAACAATTGCGCAAGCAATAATAATAATCTCATGAACAAAATACTTGAAAAGAAGCAATATACAATATCCAAGTACAGTAATCCAACGTCTGGAAACAATAATAAAAATTCCAGACATAAAACCAATACAATAATAAATTCCAAATATAATAGTAATAAGTCTCAATACAATGAAATAATAATAGTCTAATAATTAAGTCTTCATGACAAAGCAAAAATTTATTAAGCAGCAATGTTATCAATTCTTTCACCAATATTGTTCTCCCAATCTATCGGGCAATTCTCCATCAACACCTGTAAACACTTCATCTAAAAAAATAGAAAAAATTGTCCTTAGAGCAAGTCATGGACAGTAAGTAAAGAAAGCAGGGAACAATGGAATAACGGTATAACAATGATGTGAATTGATCAATAGGAATCAATAATATGGCACGATAGCAATAATCAATAACATGGTATTCGATGCAACGGTGTAACAACGGTTAATACAATAACACTTAGACAATATTGGATACAAATAGGAACAATGAACAATATGCAATGTCGGTGATGTTTCAATTCTTATATCTATTAATCATTTTAATCCTAACTAATGCATGTACTATTGCATTCCATACTACAGGTTCGATGCATACAGTCAATTTTGTTTAGACTGAGTGGTGAATTCTATAGATCATATGTCGGTACGGTAATCACTGATACGATACAATATTGCTGCACAATTCATTATAATGATACAATGATACACTGATTCACGAGTTCACGGGTTCACAGGTTCACAGGTTCACGAGTTCACGAGTTCATGACACGAAAGATTGGAGTGCTGTAGTCAATGCTCCGCAATCAATCGATAAACACTGGCCGATACAGTCACTATATTATTCACTACTCAATTCATTCCCTTAAACCCCGGCTTGTTAACTATTTTATTAATGCAACAATACAATATGCAATCTGAGACATGAGATGAACGATAGTATCATTAGGGGGAAAATAGGGTGATAACATGAAGTAGGACAATTAGAATGATGACAATAACTCATTAGGATCATGCAATGCAACATACATACATCAATTCACGCAACATTACGATGTAGGAATAATTAATTTATTAAAAAGAGGAATCTAAAATTCTGAACAGCAAGCGCAGTCTGTACAAAAATACAGTTTTCCGCTGACTCAGAAATTGAAAGTTGAAACCGTCAGAAAATCTGGAAACTAGACTTCCACACGGTTCCAACTCATATTTAAAGTTCAAATTCCGACAACAATAGCTAGGTCAAACACAGTATTCTTTACAAATTTCATGTTCATGCAGAATGTCGACATTATGTTATAATAATTTTAGAATCAGCAAAAACTCCATAATAAATTCATTAAAAATATTTTCTAGACTCCTAAACATGTTAAGCAACAATCTGAAAATTTTCAGAGCAAAATTTTATCATTTGATCAGTCTTTTTACTGTTTAAACATGAAAGGTACTAGAATATGAAAATCTGAAAGTAAAAACATAGCTATAGTAAAATAGGCATAACTTTTGCTACACAACTCGGAATTCAAAGATTCAAGATGTTCTGGAAACTAGAAAGATAAGTCTACAATTGATATTCAGAAAGTATTTCATTTTAATGTAGTTTACTAGTTCGAAAACAGCAATCAATATTCAGGTCAGCAAGCAAGATACAATTTTTAGGGTATTTTTCATGTAAATTAATTAATTAGACATAATGAGTATCGATTCTTTAGTCAGTAAATTATATAATCAGCATGATGAGTGTCAAAATATGATAAATAAAATTAGAACACGCTCATACATCAATTTATCATCAATCAATCAAACAACATACAACCTAGCAATTGTCTCTACAATAAGTCATTGTGTCATGACTATATGTGTAACCCTATTATCTATACTATATAATGTATGCAAGATTCAATATTTTTGGAGTCAAATTGGTACGATGTCAAGAGTATTGGGGTTAGCCCGTATAAACCCACAATAAACACAACGAAAGAGATAAACAAAGTATAATATGATAACAAGAGATCTACTTGCAAGAGTTTCAATGAGACTTGAATTTGATACAATTAGCAATTCAAGAGAACGGTGACTTATCTGATAAACGGTAAATTTGAATACCAAGAATAACGGGATAAGGATCCCAAAGTAACGAGCCCACGAACACACAATTAACACGTACAATATACGTGCAAAAATAGAACCCAAGCAAGGCAGCACAAAGAGACAGCCACGACTGCAAGGGAGAGGGAGAGCGACGGTCAGGGGGTCGTCGGCATCGCTGGCTGACGTCAACGGTGACGGGGCGATGCGAACGGCGCTGGGACGAGGCACCGAGGAGAGAGGAAGGAGGTTGGGGTGGGGTTTTGGTCACCTGTTAATGTCAAGGACGGAGGAAGGAGGCACAGGGGGGTTTCGGTCTGGTGGTGGCGTCGACTGGAGGGCGGTGCCGGGAGGGGGTCGCCGGAGGGTCGACGGTCTCACCGGAGAAGAAGCACAGGGGATGGTTCACCTGAGTTTGGGCGGGAAACCAACGGGGAGAGAGAGAGACGGGAGAAAAGAGGAGAGAGAATAAGCGTCTCTTAGGGTTCAATAACGTGCAATTTTTAGGGTTCGCATTAGGATTGTATTTATAGGATACAATTAGGGTACTGGGTTAGTAAATTATGGTCCAATAAAAACGGATTTGGATCAAGAACAATTGGAATTGGGTTTTAGGGTTCAATAAGAGATAGATCAAAATCAATAAAGTTCAAATAAAAATACTCACAATTAAACAAGGGATAACAGGATCAACAAAAATGGCTCAATAAAAAAGAACGGAGATTCGTGAACAATTCTTTATTAAAATAATAGTCAAGAAAGAAATTAGGGCTTTTAAAATATCCATACACACACACACACACACACACACACACACACACACACACATTGAATCAAACAGTGAAATGCATATAAATTGAGCATGCTCGGGCTTAAAACAAAATAATAATAATAATAATAATAATAATAATAAAGGTGATAATACTGATAAAAATAATAATACCAATAACAATAATAATAACAACAATAATAATAACAAATATTAACACTAATAGTAATAAGAATAACAATAATAATAACAATAACAATAATAATAATGATATACATCAAAATAGGATTTGGGTTTAACAATTTATTAAAATCCAAAAATTAATAATAAAAATAGTTGATCAATTATGGATAGAAAACCACTATTCGAAATATATATAGATTTCGAATAGAAAAGATTTTAATAGAAGATCCAAATCGAATCTAACACAAAATAAATTTACAAAAATTCAAATTATAGAAAATATCCGGAAAATACTAATTATCGGGAATAGGGGGTTACAGGATCGGTGAGATTGGGTAGAGATCAGTTCAACTAGAAGAATAAGCTACTGTTCTAAGTTTTTTTGCAAGTGGAATTCATTTGAGTTTGGAGATGAATAATCACATCATGTGATAGCACTCGTATGCAATCCAATGTGGAGTTTGTTAGGAATGTGTCTTGAATACTCGTGGTTCGGATTAGAAGAAGGTAAGATGAAACACGGAGGTTGAAGCGTCGAAGAGAGTAGAAGAAAACAGAGCAGCAATAGTGCAGGCAGAGATGCGGTCGACTGTTAAAAGTTGCGGTCGACCGCATCCCCCGATTGCACACCCGACCGCAGTTGCACCGGGTTTGGCCGAGAGAAGGACGGTCGACTGGTCTTGTTGGACGATCGACCGACCGCAGCGCTGTGTTCGTTTTGGGCCTCGATTTGTTAGGTCGTTTCAGCCCAATCTTCAACTCTAAGTTAGATCGTACGGCTCTTATTCAGTTACTTCTTTTCCAGTTTTATCGGACGACTGAAAATCAAGATTAGACCTAGGTTTCTCTCTATTATTCTATATATATTGTAAACTCCTCCAATATGAGAGAGAGTACTTCATAGATTATTTTCTCCATTGTAAAGAGAGGCTCGAGAGAGAGATAGTTCTTGGTGAGTGAGTTTAATTCCTTGTATAGAGTGAATTAGTAACTCCTTGTAATATCTTCTAGTTGAATATCATATTTTCCTATATTTCCCCACGGATTAAGAAAAAGCTAACCGGGATAAATCCTCGTTGTGTTGTGTTGGATTGGTGGATGTACTTCCTTGCTCAATTGATTCATCTCATCTACTTCGACTTCCTCATTTCTCTATTTAGTTCCGTTGCAACAACGGGTGTTCATTGACTCCCCAATCCCAACAAGTACCTCACTCTAGAGGCTCCATGCCCGCCCTTTTGGCTTTTGCCTACCTCAAGCACCACCACCAGCAGCTACCAATGCCACAATTTCCACCATCAGCTCATTTACCTCCATTTTCACCATGACCATTGTCACAATAACCACCACCAGCTTCAGTCCTTTACTGTTGCAACGTCAATTGTAAAGTTGCACCAGCCTCCTTCAAAAGCATTTTTTGACAAAAGAAGACATCAATCATAACTGGCGGCATTTCCATTGGAGCGTTGATCGTTGGGCTTTTCTATGCCTATGTCAAGAAGTACCAGAACTAAGATGTGGTGGAGTGCAAGTGTCTCCACTAGGAAGCTTCTTTGCTGGTGAGCAAGAGGTAGAAATTTCGAATCCCGCTTGCACCAGAAAATACCCAGTTAATATATATTAGGGATAAAATATGAATGTGTGTGGCTATGGCCTTATTCAGAAAGAAAAAGAAAAAGATGGGGTGGAGTTCTTAGGGTTCTTTCGGATCTAATTAGGACAAGGAGTTAGGTTTTTTTAAATTGGACGGAAATAAAGGCCCATGGGCTCTATGCCAAGAGGTCTGCTAAGGTCATTATGTATGTTCTTTATTTATTTATTTTGATAGAAACTTGTAGATGCTCATCTCTAATCTTTAATATTATAATATAGAAAAGTTGGGATTGTTATTTGTAGACAAATAAATTCGTGCATCGTCTGTACATAACTAATATATAAGAGATCTCAAGTTCGAGGTCAGACTACGACAAAATTTTTACTTATATATATATATACATATATATATATACATATATAAATTTATTTATTTATTTATTTATTTATTTATTAAGATGTACATCGCACGTATAAATTACTAGTCTAATTAAGAGGATTTATATTGTGGGCTGGCTTGAAGCTGTTGGTACTGGGATGGCTGAGAGGAAATGACATAATGGGGTAATGAAAGTTTTCAATAAAGCCCAGTACATTATTCTATTAATGGTAGTACAACGGTTGCTTTTTAGGGAATAGAAAAGTAAGGTTAATGCTACACTTACTACCAAATATACTATCTTTCTCTTTATTATCTTAGATGGCACACTATTATCAGATGTTTGTACTAACTACTCTACAATAACCTCCACTAATAATATGTTATCTAAGGTTGTAAAGGAAAATGTAGTAGATTTGATAGTAGGTGTAGCATTACCCTATATCAAATGCTCCGAACTGATATAATCATTATTAAATGTACATATTATGTTATGTCTAGATATAATAAGATGTGACTTTATCTAGTAGTGCGATTCACGATCTTTAAAAAAAATTAAAGTCATCAAATTAAATTAATATAGATTGAATAAGAAAAAAATAGTTTATATTTAAATATTTTGATTGGGCTACACGTGCGGTGTATATTTATATTTGTTGAATATAGTTTGGACATGTATTATATGTGTTTATATAGTTATGGAGTTAGGATTTGTTTGTTGCAAACTCCAACTCTCTCATTAAAATAATAGAGATATCATCGGTATCACTATTCAAACATGTAAGCTCAACCAATAGGCCAAGGGCGAGGATGGTAATTCTATCTAGTACGTACGAAAATAGATAGGGATTTTGAAAATACAGCTCTGAATGAGACTATTATTGTAAAGATTAAAGTTATTTGAAGCCAGTTTTTAAAACACAACACAATTTGTGGTAGATATGTTTAACATCAACCCGTGCAGGCTAAAAACTATAAATGAATTTCCACCTTATTCATTCAAATAGGCTTCTAGGTTACTTAATTTTCAAATTAGTTAAGAGGAGCAAGAGGGGAGGGGGGCAAGTGGAGTTAATCATAAGTCAAGCTTCACATGCTTCTTGAGTCTAATTCACATGCCATAACCTCAACTTGTAAATCCCTCTCATATCTCAACTGCTTCTGCTTCATTCACAACTGTACGTGCTTTACAGGCAGCCCAGTCAACCATGCATGCATGCATGCACGAAACTCATGACTTTTCGATGAAAATTTTGCCGTACTGCACCACTTTTTAAAAATATTTATCGCTCTGTCCTACTTTCCAAAATAATTGGCGATCTGCCCTTATTTAGGACACGTCAGCATAAACCGTTATTGAAAATAACGGTATAGGTTATTTACGTACCATTATTTTCAATAACGACATCTATTTTACCTTTTTTTTATGCCGTTATTTGGAATAACGGCATCAGTATATTTCTCTTACAAGTGTGAATCTTCTAACTTTAAAAAGTTCTAAGTGTAAAAAAAAAACTTATAAATAATGCAGTTATCCTAAATAACGGCATTCGAATGATTGATGCCGTTATTATAAATATGAACTATTGCCGTTGTTTGGAAACAGAGAGAATGAATAAAAAGTTTTTTTAAAAAAAAAATTATAACTGATGCCGTTATTTGAAATAACGGGGTCAGTTATAAATTTTTATTTTTTTTTAACTTATTCATCAGAGAGAATGAATAGTAAGTTACTTTTTTATATAAAAAAATTATAACTGATGTCGTTATTCCAAATAACGGCATCAGTATTGAGAATGCCATTATTTGAAATAACGGCATCTGTTATAAGGTTTTCACACTTGCAATTTTTTTTCTAGGTGGAGACTACAAGCTGTCGAAAAACAAAACAACCTATGCCATTATTCCAAATAACGGTATAATACTTTTTTTTCAAACAGATGCCGTTATTGGGAAGAACGGCATCGAAATAACCTATGCCGTTTTTCCTAATAACGTTTATTGCTGACATGTTCTAAATAAGGGCATACCGGTAATTGTTTGGGGAGGGGTAGAACCCCAAATATTTTCAAAAAGTGGGGTAGTACGGTAAAATTTTCCTTTTCGATGTTAACTTTTGGCCCGTACATTGAATATACTGTTGACTTTCTCTTATTCATTCTTTCAACTCAATTTTGCACGCATTCATTCATTCATCTTAACATGCAATTGATATATGAGAAGATTTCTCTTTAACCGTATTTAACAAGAATTACTCTTTTTGTTGTTTCTTTACGCATTCTAAATTCTTAGTTTAAATTTTTATTTTATTTTTTCCATCAAAGCTGTAATTGCTCTCACCTCATAATTATATTAACACCAAAATTAACAGTATGAGAGATTAGGGGTGGGCTCGGTACGGTACCGAACTTTTTGACATTGTACCATTACCATATCAAACTATTCGGTTTGAAAATATGCAAAACGTTGTCAACCAAAAACTTCGGTATACCGAAACTTCGGTATACCGACTACTTCGATTGGTACGGTTCGGTATTTGATGTTATACCAAATATGACCCAACAAATACCTTATCAAATATGAGTACCAATAAAAATATGATCACACATTATACCAAATACTTTGGTTGGTACTATTAATCTCAAAACATGATCACAACAGTCAGATGATCACATAGATTCCATACAATCCCCCCGCGTCATTATAAGAGTTTAACAGACAAAAAGGTAAACTAGTCTGACAAGGTTTAGCTTTCTCCATCCCCCATTTCACAGGCGTCATACTTGAGGCCACATTTTAATCAGAGGAGTCAAAATAGCTATTCTCCAACTGCTAAGCATTGAATTCGAAATAAGCTTGACAAACTTTTTGTAAACTAGTTTGACAAGGTTTAGCTTTCTCCATCCCACATTTCACAGGTGTCATACTTGAGGCCACATTGATCAGGGGGAGTCAAAACAGCTATTCTTCAACAGCTGAGCATTGAATTCGAAATAAGCTTAACAAACTATTTTACAACTACTAACCAAACTTGGACCATTACTTAGCTAAAATAAGTAGACAAGCTGGGCTTGAAAAGGGCAATCCATTTGAGTTAGGTCGAATAAATTCGACCATGGTATCAGAGATTATATACATTCCTGAGATGAAGATCACTACAATTGTGGAGGTAATAAAATACTTTCCACTTAAAACTACCCACATTCAATACCATGATAATGGAAATAGAAATACAATTCAGTGAAATATATGAGACTTACGAGCACCGGATCCACTACATGAGATTCGGTACGGTACGGTAAAATACCGACTGAACCATATTCATACTGAAACCGAACTGGATTTTAGAACTCGGTACGATTGTACCGTACCATACTTTTGGTAAACGAATTTTTCGGTACCGAATCGATTGGTTCGGTTGGAAAACCGGTCGGTTGGCTCATTTCGGTATGATCGGCCACCCCTATGAGAGATATTGAAAAACTTTTTGCCGTACTGACTCACTTTTTGAAAATATTGAGCGATCTGACCCACTTCCGAAAATATTTAACCAAATGATCTAGTTTTGAACACGTCAACATTAACCGTTATTGAAAATAACGGCATAGGTTAATTCTATGACGTTGTTTTCAATAGCCGCATCTCTATTTTATTTTATTTTTGTGTGGTGCTATTTGAAGTAGCAACGATATCATTTAACTTATTCACAATCGTGTACTCTTATAATTCCGTATTATATAAAGCAGTTAAAAGAAATATGTATTTTCTAGTGTTCGTATCTCCTAACTAGGGCTGCAAACGATCCGAGCTACTCGCGAGCTACTCGGCTCAAGCTCGGTCAAAGCTCGACTCGAGACGAGCTCGAGCCGAGCTCGAGCTCGAAATCGAGCTCAACAGCTTAACGAGCCGAGCTCGAGCTTGGGTGTGTTGCAATTATTAGGCTAAGCTCGCGAGTACTTGGCTCGAACTCGGTCAAAATTCGGCTCGACTCGAGCTCGAACTTGAAACCGAGCTCGATTGATTAACGAGCCAAGCTCGAGCCTCACGAAACTCAGCTCGACTCGGCTCGTTTGCAGCCCTACCCCCAACTAACTGTTTCTCAATTTTTCAAAAGGGAAAAAAAACTCAGATCGCTCAGAAAAAAACTGATCTGTCTGGCGATTTTTGGGTCCTAACCCTTGCGTTTTGATCGCTCAGATCCGGAGCTCCTACTCCTCTCCTCTCACTCTCTTCTTTAATCTTGTTCGCCCTCTCATTCTCTACAAACCCTATTCATCTTGACCTCGTACATTCAGATTCCTCCGTTCCCCATTTCCCTCTCCTCTCGTTGCGCTGCTGACTCCGAGTGCCTCAGTTTTCTGTCTCTGGTGGTCCAAGGTATCGAGTTCCTCATCGTCGAGCGTCGACCTCAGTCTAGGGCTTCCGCTCCTTTCACGCTGCCCCTCCCGCTCCTGGCTTTTTTCCGCTCTTTCCTTCCAGGCCTTCTGGTGCTTTGAATCTAGGGAGGTCAACGACGGTTCCCATCTCGCTCTTCTGGCATATCTCACTCAACCCCTAAGCGCTGTCCCGGTCCAGGTAGCCTGTTTGAGACGTTGCATCTCATTCTCTAAACCCATCACTGTAAGTGTTTTTATCTTTTGTTGCTGAGATTAGTGCCCGCAGCGGTGAGCAATTGTTGCAGCCTTTGTGCTGGATTTTTAGGTTGGGTATTCTGTGGCTTTATTTTCTTGCCTTTTAGGCGTATTGCTTCTAGTAGTTATTTCTCCTTCTCCAACTCTCCCTCTGAGAAGTTTCTTCTTCTCCTTTGCTCTGGTTCTTCTCTCCTCCCTCCCCGTTCGAGGTTTTCCCTTACGGTAGCCCCACGGTTGTGAGGTCCCTCGTTTGGTTGCGATTTCGCGCCGCCTCAGTGTGTTCTTCCCCCTCTCCGAATTTCTTTTTCCCTTAGTGGGCCTTCCCCTCCCTGGACCATGGAATCTACATGGGTCGAAGTTGTTAAGGAAAAAAAAAACCTCATCGGCTTTTCTCTCAATGGGCCCCACTCTCGCTTGGGGCCTGAGGCATCTGAGCCTATTAAGCCTCGATGCGAGAGGCTTCCAGGGGGTTCTAAAGCCCCCTCTTCCCTCCTGTTCATCTCCTCTAACTATTCCCCTTCTTCTCCTCTTCGATCTTATTCTCACCGCTCATCGCTTACCTGCTTCCGGTGCCTTCAGCCTGGCCACTTGAAGTAGTATTGCACCTTCAAAATAAAATGCCTATTTTGCCTTAAGTCTGGCCATGCGCGGCAACGTTGTTTTGCTCTTCAAAAAGTTTTGGGTCTCACCATGGGTGTGCCCATAGCAGATCATGTGCTTGCTGCTCTTGACTTCCCCTCCCTTCAGCGTAAGCTAGCTGATAGTCAAGCAGCCAATCCCAAGAAACTTAAGGTTTCGAAAAGGTCTCCCCTTCTCCCTACCCCTCCCTCTGCATCTCGACTCCCCGAAAGCTCTTCTCTTTCTCCTCCCGCGCCAATCACTTCATCGATTCCCTCTGTTGGGCCGGTCGTTACCCAAGTTTTCATTCCGAGCACGGAGCTTACCGACAGGTTGAAGTTTTTGGTACTTATGGGGCCATCTCTTTCGTTGGAGATATTATCCATTTCTTCACTTGAAACTCATTTCTCTGCAACTCTTGCAACGTTAAGGATTGGGACTGGGTGCTCTACACTTGTTCTAATGGTGATGTGGTGATCCATTGCCCCTCCCCTAAGATCCTAGAGGAACTCATTGATAATTACTCCCTCTCGATTGGAGTGATCTCTCTCACCATTCGCAAATGGGTTCAGATTAATTCCCCCTCTCAGGAACTTCGCCCCTCTTCCACCAAGGTGTCCCTCATTGGACTTCCCCCCTTTTGCGAATCTATGCGATTGGTTGGGAGTATGGCCAGATGCATCGGTGAAATTGTTAGCTGTTACCACTAATTCTGGTGTGGGGGTAAACATATAGAATTTGTGGGTTCGTGGAAAAACCTGAATAGCGAGTCCGAACCTGTTCGTCGGAGTTGGGCAGTTGAGCTCCCACCGTGCACCTGCAAGGAAAGTGCGAAACACCGGGGTTAATCCCGGTGACGCACCCTTCGACGCTCTTGTCAGTAACCAGTGATGATTAAAAAAGAGCTTAAGTTGGCAAAAAGTGATTAACCTGGTCACAGTGGTGGGTAGGAGGTATTTATAGTCGCCATGGGGGAGTTAATTAGGGATCTGATTAGAGATTTGATTTCCTGTGATAGAAGTAAAATCCTCCTAATCAGTTTAGGAAACTGATCCCCTAATTTCCAGTGAGAGCAAATCAGGCCTGTTGATTTGGTCAAATCAGTAACCCTGATTTTCCTCTTGCTGATATGGGTTTGTCTTGGGTCGGGACCCGTACCCAGTTGGAGTGGATCCGTTCGCAGGTTATTGGATCTGTGAGAAGGAGACCCAGTACCCGCTTCGGACCCGCTGGTAGGTGAAATTACCGTTTTACCCCTGAGCTTTGAGATTCGCGTCCGATGTGAACGGTCCAAATTTAATCCTATTTTTAGCCATATCATGAGCCCCCCACTCCCGAAGACTGAGTTTGATCAGCCTTTGAGGAGCAGTTTTACTGTTCTAATGGCGTACGAGATTTTATCGGTGTTCTTAAGGGAGTTTGGAATCTTGCTCGGGGTATAACGGTGTTATTGTGGGCTTGTAAAATGCCCAAAATCATTCTCAGAATTTTCTGGATTTTTGGTGATTTTTCGGGATTTTTCTGAATTTTTTCTCATTTTTTTGAATTTTTTATTCATTTTCCGAATTAAATAATTAACTATCGAAAATATTAAATAATTATTCTAATTAAATAATTATATTTTTCAGAATTTAAAATAATTTTTCTGAATTTATAATTATTTTTAGAATTTTTATTTAATTTTTTCTGATTTTTTAAATATTTTTTCGAATTTTTTAAATTAAAAAAACAAATAAATAAATAAATAAATTAAATTAAATAATACCTGACACGTGGCACGATCTGTGCCGTCGGATCCCGGGACACGTGGCGCGATCTGTGCCGTCGGATCCCTGTGTGAATCTCGAGGAGGTGCGCTTTTCGAAAAATCATTATCTTGTCGTTTAGTGCGCGTGGCGCGATTTGGATCGTCCATCACCAGAAGCGCGAATTTCTGGAAGATCCAACGGTCGTAGTGTTCGGCGGATATTTTCTCCGTTTGTGAAGCTCGGAAAGGGGGTTGCTCGGCAACCGACCGAGAGGTGACTTCGACCTCGGGTGTGAGGCCACGTGGAGATGCCACGTGGCATTTTTTTTTTTTTTTTTTTGCGCTCTGTTCTTTCTCTTCTCCTTCTCTGTTCTTTCGACCCATGCACGCCTCCGACCCCGCCTCCGTCTCCGTCCCTAAGAGCGCCACTGGGGCTCGGCTAGCTCGGCGGGAGGCGACGAGTGGAGTAGGGCTCGTCACGGCCACGGCGGGGCTCATGATGGACGGGAGCGTGACATGGAGCTTGGAAGTTCGGCGAGAGACGACGAGCGGAGTGGGGCTCGTCGGAGATGGAGCTCGTCGTCGAATGAAAGGCGAAAGGAGCTCGGTGGAAAGAATCTCGACGATGGGGAAGTTCAATGATGGTGGAGCTTCGTCTTCGGCAGTGGAGCTCGGTGGTGCAGCTCGGGGTGAGTGAGAGAGAGCTCGGGAACAATGGGTTCGGCGAAGAGCGTGCTCGGAACTCGGAGCTCCGGAGTGTTAGCTCGGCCATGGTGGTGGTGAGGCGTGCTCGACGGGAGGTGGAGCTCGGCACGGCGTGAGCTCAGAGAAGAGTTGGGTTCTCTTCTTGAGCTTCGACGAAGTGGAGGTTGGCGAGTTCGGAGCTGAGCTCGCCGAAGAAGAAGGTCGACGCGGTTGAGGGCTGTGCTCGTCCATGGAGCTCGGTGAGTAGTTGGAGCTTTGCTCGCTGAAGGAGGAGTTCGTCACTGTCATGGCGAGGGAGCTCGTCGAAGGAGGAGTTCGTCGATGAGAGCTCACTCGAGGGAGCTCGGAGCTCGGCACGGTGGTCGGTGACGAGTCGTGATGGGAGCTCGTGAAGAAGTGGAGTACCGAAGGGCTCGGCCATGGAGCTTGCGTAGGGCAGCTTGAGCCACGGCATTGAAGGTTGACGGCCGTTGGCCACGGCGGAGCTCGCTCGAGGTAGGAGCTCGACGGAGCTTGGCTCTGAGCGAAGCTCGCGCCGTGGAGGAGGTCGGTGATGGCGAGGTCGAGCTCGCGCGAAGGTGGGTTCAGCGGAGCGCGAAGTTGGGTTCGAAGAGTGTGCTGGAAGTGGCGGAGTCGGAGCTCGGAGGTGAGAGCTCGGTGAGTGGAGTTCAGAGCTCGAAGGTGGTCGTCGGAGGTGGGATGGAGCCCGTCGGTGAGAGCTCAATGATGCGGTTGGTGCTTCTCGAAGTGGCTGGTTTATATTTTTTTTTTTGGTTTTGGCGCCAGCAGTTTGGAGAAGGAGGGAGATGGGAAGGGGTTCGGGTCGGATCCCCTTAACGGGTCCGAACCCGGCCCCTTGTGCCCCCTTTTCTTTTTTTTTTTTTTTTTTTTTTTTTTTTTTGCTCACTGCTTCTTGTTCGGCAAATCCGAACACGGATTTTGAGGCAAATTTTTTGGCCATTTTGCAGCTCGGTGTGGCAGTAGCTCGGATTGGAGATCCGAACTATGTGGCTTGATGTGGGCCGTTGAATGGTGGCACGAATCTCGAGACTGGCTCAATTCCCAAGAAAACGCTATCTTGTCGTTTAGCGACGCTGGCAAGATCTGGGCCGTTGGATGATGGCACGAATCTCGAGAAGGCTCAGTTCCCAAGAAAACGCTATCTTGTCGTTTAGCGAAGCTGGCAAGATCTGGGTCGTCTAATCGAGATCTTGCACGAATGTTGAGGAGAAAGTGAGTTTTCTCCGTTTACAGGATCAGAAAGGCACTTGCTCGGTTAGCCGACCGGGCTCTTTGATGTTGGGGCTCGAATGGGAAGAGCTCGGATTCTTGCTCGGATGGGAAGAGCTCGGGTGGGAAGAGTTCGGTTCGGATTTCTCCCTCGTGCGAGTGGCTCGGCTCGAATTTCCGAGCTATTCGGCACAGCTGCATTGAGATCCACTTTCCCGATGCTATGGAGGTCCGATCGGGACGTGCGACCCCTCGTTTCGAAGCTAGTTCGAAGATCTACAACTTCTCTTTAGGAATGGGATGAAGATTCACCCTCCTTCATGGTCAAAATAGCCCCGCAAGATGCTTGTCTTCATGAAGTTGATAAGTACTTTGGTCTTGGGGATTTTGGAAGAGGAGCTCCACTCCTAGGGGCGGAGAAGATGTGCTAGGAAGACCCTTGTGCTTGGAAGACCCTTGGGCTAGGAAGACCCTTGTAAGGTGTGCTAGGAAGGCCCTTGTGCTTGGAAGACCCTTGGGCTAGGAAGACCCTTGGGGCGAAGAAGAGGCGCGAGTGGGTCGGATCGCTAGTCGCTCGGCTAGGAATACTGAGCGACGTGGAGCGATCTGAGCAGCTGGATCTCAGCGCGGATCTCGAGGCGGGCACAGTTTCCAAGAAAACACTATCTTATCGTTTAGCGACGCTGGCAAGATCTGGGCCGTTGGATGATGGCACGAATCTCGAGACGGCTCAGTTCCCAAGAAAATGCTATCTTGTCGTTTAGCGACGCTGGCAAGATCTGGGCCGTCCGATCGAGATCTTGCGCGAATGTTGAGGAGAAAGTGAGTTTTCTCCGTTTGCAGGATCGGAAAGGCACTTGCTCGGCAGCCGACCGGGCTCTTTGATGTTGGGGCTCGGATCGGCACTTGCTCGGCATTCGAGCGGATGGAAGAGCTCGGCTCTGGAAGAGAGCCATTCGGGAGACGAGTTTGAGGAGCAATTCTAGTAGAGAGTTGTGAGCTCCGAACTCGTTGAGAGGAGGTCCGAGCAGAGCGAAGAGCTCGGCTCTGGAAGAGAGCCATTTGGGAGATGAGTTTGAGGAGCAACTCTAGGAGAGAGTTGTGAGTTCCGAACTCGTTGAGAAGAGGTCCGCTTCGGCGGCGAGTGCAGGGAAGAGCTCGGCTCTGGAAGAGAGCCATTTGTGAGATGAGTTTGAGGAGCAACTCTTGGAGAGAGTTTTGAGCTCCGAACTCGTTGAGAAGAGGTCCGCTTCGGGGATGAGCGGAGCGAAGAGCTCAGCTCTGGAAGAGAGCTATTTGTGAGACGAGTGTGAGGAGGGACTCTATGAGAGAGTTGTGCTCCAAACTCGTGGAGAAGAGGTCCGCTTCGGAGGCGAGCGGAGTGAAGTGCTCGGCTCTGGAAGAGAGCCATTTGTGAGGTGAGCTTGAGGAGCAACTCTTGGAGAGAGTTTTGAGCTCCGAACTTGTTGAGAAGAGGTCCGCTTCGGAGGCGAGCGGAGTGAAGAGCTCGGCTCTGGAAGAGAGCCATTTGTGAGATGAGTTTGAGGAGCAACTCTTGGAGAGAGTTTTGAGCTCCGAACTCGTTGAGAAGAGGTCCGCTTCGGGGATGAGCGGAACGAAGAGCTCGGCTCTGGAAGAGAGCTATTTGTGAGACGAGTGTGAGGAGGGACTCTATGAGAGAGTTGTGCTCCAAACTCGTGGAGAAGAGGTCCGCTTCGGAGGCGAGCGGAGTGAAGAGCTCGGCTCTGGAAGAGAGCCATTTGTGAGGTGAGCTTGAGGAGCAACTCTTGGAGAGAGTTTTGAGCTCCGAACTTGTTGAGAAGAGGTCCGCTTCGGGGATGAGCGGAGCGAAGAGCTCAGCTCTGGAAGAGAGCTATTTGTGAGACGAGTGTGAGGAGGGACTCTATGAGAGAGTTGTGCTCCAAACTCGTGGAGAAGAGGTCCGCTTCGGAGGCGAGCGGAGTGAAGTGCTCGGCTCTGGAAGAGAGCCATTTGTGAGGTGAGCTTGAGGAGCAACTCTTGGAGAGAGTTTTGAGCTCCGAACTTGTTGAGAAGAGGTCCGCTTCGGAGGCGAGCGGAGTGAAGAGCTCGGCTCTGGAAGAGAGCCATTTGTGAGATGAGTTTGAGGAGCAACTCTTGGAGAGAGTTTTGAGCTCCGAACTCGTTGAGAAGAGGTCCGCTTCGGGGATGAGCGGAGCGAAGAGCTCAGCTCTGGAAGAGAGCTATTTGTGAGACGAGTGTGAGGAGGGACTCTATGAGAGAGTTGTGCTCCAAACTCGTGGAGAAGAGGTCCGCTTCGGAGGCGAGCGGAGTGAAGAGCTCGGCTCTGGAAGAGAGCCATTTGTGAGGTGAGCTTGAGGAGCAACTCTTGGAGAGAGTTTTGAGCTCCGAACTTGTTGAGAAGAGGTTCGCTTCGGGGATGAGCGGAGCGAAGAGCTCAGCTCTGGAAGAGTGCTATTTGTGAGACGAGTGTGAGGAGGGACTCTATGAGAGAGTTGTGCTCCAAACTCGTGGAGAAGAGGTCCGCTTCGGAGGCGAGCGGAGTGAAGAGCTCGGCTCTGGAAGAGAGCTATTTGTGAGACGAGTGTGAGGAGGGACTCTATGAGAGAGTTGTGCTCCAAACTCGTGGAGAAGAGGTCCACTTCGGAGGCGAGCGGAGTGAAGAGCTCGGCTCTGGAAGAGAGCCATTTGTGAGGCAAGTGTGAGGAGCAACTCTAGGGGAGAGCTGTAGCTCCGAACTCGCTGCTTATGTGAGAGAGTCAACGGTTGTGGGAGCAATTCCGAATGGCGAACCACTTCTAACCCGCTGAAGAGCAGGTTATTTGAAGAGGAATCGAGCCAAGTGTTGGACTCCGAACCATCGATAGAGGTAGTCAACGGTTGTGGGAGCAATTCCGAATGGCGAACCACTTCTAACCCGCTGAAGAGCAGGTTATTTGAAGAGGAATCGAGCCAAGTGTTGAACTCCGAACCATCGGTAGAGGTGGTCAACGGTTGTGGGAGAAATTCCGAATAGCGAACCACTTCTAACCCGCTGAAGAGCAGGTTATTTGAAGAGGAATCGAGCCAAGTGTTGGACTCCGAACTCGTTGTGAAGAGGTCTGCTTCGGCGGTGAGCGGAGGGAAGAGCTCAGCTCTGGAAGAGAGCCATTTGTGATATGAGTTTGAGGAGTAACTCTTGGAGAGAGTTTTGAGCTCCGAACTCGTTGAGAAGAGGTCTGCTTCGGCCGCGAGCGGAGGGAAGAGCTCGGCTCTGGAAGAGAGCCATTTGTGAGATGAGTTTGAGGAGCAACTCTTGGAGAGAGCTGTAGCTCCGAACCCGTTAATAAGGGGTCCGCTTCGACGGTGAGCGGAGTGAAGAGCTCGGTAAGTCGTGGGAGCAGCCATGTAGAAGAAGCTGGACTCCGAACTCACCTTTCAGCGAGTCATGACTCGAAGAGGTAGAGATGAAGCAAGAGCAACAATTTCCAATGAAAAAACTTAAAGTTTTATTGAAATAAACTAAGTGGCTGCTTCAATATGGCGAGCCCTTATTACATGCTATTGTCCGGATTACAAGCATCGGCCTTATTAAAAATCAAGATCCTGCTTCTATGATAAGGTGAAGACCTCTTGGGAAGAGCCGGGAGGTTCTGAGTCTTAAAGCTCGGCGGGCCCTTCGGTTCGTTTGTTGGCTCCTTAGGGGGGAAGCTTGGCCCCCTCTTTCTGGACGAACTTGGTCAGGTGCCCCCGCTGTATGAGTTCTTCGATCTCCTCCTTCAGAGCCCGACAATCTTCCGTGTCGTGGTCGTGGTCCCTGTGAAAGCGGCACCACTTATCCTTGTCCCTCTTCTTGCCAGGTGTATTCATTCTCGGGGGAGCGCGGAGGAGCCCTTCCTTGTCCACCTCCATAAGAACTTCTGATATATTGGCAACGAGGGGGGTAAACTTCTCAAACCGAGGAGTCGGGCGGCGCTGGCCATTGCCGTCCTTCTGAAGCTTCTTAGCCTCTTCTTCTTCGGTCAGCTTTCGTTTCGTCCCTGAGGTAGACCCTCCGAAGCTTGGAAGGTAGGCGGCCTCTTCGGCACGAAGGTACTTGTCACACCTGAGAAGGAGGTCGGCAAAGTTCTGTGGAGGCTTCTTAGTAAGAGAGGAGCGAAGGCTGGAATTGAAGACGTTGGATTGGAAGGCGGCTGTTGCGACGGAATGGTCGAGGGATGCTATGGACCTGACCTCCGCAGTGAACCTCTTCACATAGTCTCTCAGCTTCTCTCCCTTCTCCTGACGGAGCTGGAGTAATGAGAGGCTGGTCTTTTCCGTGCGTCTACTACTCATGAAGTGGGTGATGAAGAGGGTCTCGAATTGCTCGAAGGAAAAGATGGAAGAGGGAGCAAGGCGGGAGTACCATTCCCTAGCCGACCCCTTCAGGGTGGCGGGGAAGGTCTTGCAAAGTAAGGCGTCCGAAGCCTGGTGGATGAGCATGAGAGTCTTGAAGCTTTCGATGTGGTCCATGGGGTCCGAGTCCCCCGAGTAAGTTTCGAACTTCGGGGGTTCAAATCCCCTCGGGATGGGAGCCTCCATGATGGTTCGGGAGAAAGGGGGTCTGCTCGGACGGATGGTTCTGCTGTTCGACCCCTCCCCCTCGTCCATCCGACCGATTCGCCTCTCCACCTCATGGAGACGACGGTATAGGGCATCTTCCCTCCCGCGGTAGTCAAACGAGCCTCTGGACTCATCTTCGTAGGAGGAAGAGCCGGGGCTACGACGATGGTCGTCCCGAGAGCGGCGAGGGCTAAGTTCATGCTGCCGGTGGTTAGGAGCCGGCGGAGGAGAGGCGGACCTACGGCGAGGACTGGGAACCTGTTGGGGCAAAGGAATCCTTTGGACCTCATTGTTGTTGGGTCGGAGGTTAAGAGCCTGCAACACCATTGCTTGAAACTGCAGGAACTCGGCGCGAGTGATGGGCACCTCATTGTTCCTCGGCTGATGCCGACCGGTAGGAGAGTGGCGCCTCCTCCTGTAATGCCCGGGTGACTCTCTCCGCCCTCTCCTGGTAGGAGACCTTCTACGCTCGCGGTGGTGAGGATTCCGCTCATCTGGACGTTGTAGGCGGGAGGCTCCCTCTCGGGACCGCTTTTCGTCCAGACGGTGGCGGAGATCCTCATCCTTCTGCCGGTTGAGGATAGTATTTCGAAGGTCAGGGGCCTGAGGACTATGGGAGGCATAAGAGTCTGTAGAGGCGTTGTGTACCGATATGTGGTCTTGATGGAGAGGTTGTTTTTGCTTCCGTGGATCGGGACCGTTTGGGGGTTGCTGGTTCGGAAGAGGAGGTTGGTCCTGCTAGACACGGTCCTCGGTGGGCGGAGGGAGCCCTCCCAGTTGTTGAGAGGGATGGACAGGGACTTCTTGCTGTTGATCAACAGGGTTGGGTCCACGGTTGGACCCCCTGGATCTTACTTTTCTGGGAGCCATGGCTGAAGAAGAGCCAGTCGATGAGGAAGAGGCGGAGGCTATTCGTATGGTTTCCCACAGACGGCGCCAATCTGTTACCGCTAATTCTGGTGTGGGGGTAAACAGATAGAATTTGTGGGTTCGTGGAAAAACCTGAATAGCGAGTCCGAACCTGTTCGTCGGAGTTGGGCAGTTGAGCTCCCACCGTGCACCTGCAAGGAAAGTGCGAAACACCGGGGTTGATCCCGGCGACGCACCCTCCGACGCTCTTGTCAGTAACCAGTGATGATTAAAAAAGAGCTTAAGTTGGCAAAAAGTGATTAACCTGGTCACAGTGGTGGGTAGGAGGTATTTATAGTCGCCATGGGGGAGTTAATTAGGGATCTGATTAGAGATTTGATTTCCTGTGATAGGAGTAAAATCCTCCTAATCAGTTTAGAAAACTGATCCCCTAATTCCCGGTGAGAGCAAATCAGGCCTGTTGATTTGGTCAAATCAGTAACCCTGATTTTTCTCTTGCTGATCTGGGTTTGTCTTGGGTCAGGACCCGTACCCAGTTGGAGTGGATCCGTTCGCGGGTTATTGGATCTGTGAGAAGGAGACCCAGTACCCGCTTCGGACCCGCTGGTAGGTGAAATTACCGTTTTACCCCTGAGCTTTGAGATTCGCGTCCGATGTGAACGGTCCCGATTTAATCCTATTTTTAGCCATATCATTAGCATCTCCTCTTCAGTGAGGCTTGCCTCCGGTAGCTTGCAGATTGAGGCTCTTTTTCGTTGCCTGGAGAAGGCCTCGCGGATTGAAGCTTTTTGTCTGTGAGATGGTATCTCTTCCGTCACCGTATCCGTGCAATGTCATGATGCTTTTTGCCCCTCTGGTCCCCCTCCTCCCTCCTCTGGGATTTCTCAGTCCAGCTTTAAACCGGAGTCCTCCTCCCAATTCCATCCAAGCTCCTCCTCGTTGTCTAAGTCCAACCCGTCTATGGTGAAAGGTTCTCATAAACCGCCCTCTAGGAGAAAGTTCCCTCTCCCCAACAAGCATTACTCCTCCCCAAGCAACACGAAAATCTCTCCCTCTAGAGTGCCTAATCTTGTGTGGATCAACCCCGACATCTCTTCTCAGCAGGCCTCCAAGGCCACGTCTTCCGCCCCCTCCCCTGCGTCTCAGCCGACCCCTCTTCCTCCTTCTCTGCCGCCAAAGGCTACGCCTTCAGTCAAGAGCAGCCCGGTTCATCCATCTCCCACTCTTGCTCCTTCTCTCAAGCCATCCAAGGCCTCTTCTCAATGGCCTGCTTGGGAAGTCAACCCGCACTTCGCCTCTGACTGGAAAAATTCCAACTTCTTGTGCACTTTCCCACCTCTTCCGTTTCAGTGCCGCTTATTCCTCCCTGCAATGTCAAGCAATCGCCTTCCACTAAAGCTATTGGGTGGATAGACCAAGAAAATTTACTTCTCGAAGAAGAAGCGGAACTAAACTGTGAACTCTCTAACAAACAGGTATCCACCTGCCCTTCTCCCATTTTTTTCCATCGCTCTATTATTGTCATCGTTGACTTTTTTTACTTACTTTCAATTTGGAATTTCCTATTCTCCTTACTATTTCTCGCTATGAGACACTTTCTTTCTCGACTTCTCCCCGATTATTAGCTCTTCTTTTCACGGGTGGCTATCCCCAGATCTAGAGGAAAAAGCACGGGCTATTTTGAAAGTCCCTGCCTCTGGTGCTCCTCCCTATTCCGATCCTAATATTGAGATCACGGCCCTGGAGGCCTCGGGCCCTTCTTCCCACTCTTACTACCCACTCTTTTCTCCCCCTATTAGTTCTAACTCTGCCGAGGATGTTCCGCTCTCCTTTCCTCTTAAGGTTGTTACGGCTCCAGCACTCAAGTCATCATCTTTCTACAGTCACTCTAAACATATCATCAGGTCTAGTGCGCGCCTTAAGGCTAAAAAACCTTTATCCTTCCTATCATCTCCTTCCTTCGGTTCAGTGCAGCAAGCATTAGATTCTTCGGGAATCACTCCCCCACTTACCTCCCCTTCTATTCAGCATAATTTATTAGGTTCCATCTTTCACACTCAATTCGACTCATTATCGGATTCAGAGATGGCTTCCCTGGCTCAGGATATGGGCTTCCTTATCGAATTGGATGATTCGACTATTCTTTCCGACCTTAGGCAATTAGAACGTATCAGAGTCAGGGAGCATCTGAACATTAATGGTTAGTGTCTTTTGGAATATCCGGGGCCTCAACTGCCCCATCAAAAAGAGGGTGATTTATGATTTAATTGTTTCCTCCCACTGCGACCTCATCTCTATCCAAGAATCGAAACTTGATTCGCGCTCCTCCATCTCCTTTCGCTCGTTAGGAGGACCCACCATCTCCAAATGGATCTCTCTTGACGCGATAGGATCCAAGGGAGGCATCCTCCTTGGTTTCAAGGAATCGATTTTCTCTTTGATCGCAGTTCACCGTCTGAATTTTTTTCTTATTGTCCAACTACAATGGAAGACCCACAACAATGATCTCTCCGTTATCTCGGTTTTCGGCCCCTCCTCGTCTGAGAGACGGCCACTCTTTTGGAACGAATTCCAATCGTTACATATTTACACTTGCGGTCTCTGTTTTCTCTGTGGAGATTTTAATGTTACCAGGTTCGCTTCCGAAAGGTCGAACTCGGTTTCCTTAAATAAGCAATCCTATTCCTTTAATGACTGCATCAGGGATCTCTAATTATCCGACCTGGAGATTAATGGCAGATCTTTTACCTGGTCTAACCAGCGTCAACCTCCGACGATGGCCAAACTAGACCGTTTCCTCGTTTCCCAAACTTGGATTTCTCAGTTCCAAAACTCGTTCTCCAAGGCCTTACCCAACCCCTCCTCCGATCATGTCCCTATCGCACTTTACTCTAACTTCCACTTCTCTCACCATCACAAGTTCCGGTTTGAAAATTTTTGGTTACAAGACCAACTCTTTGTTAATCTAGTTGGAGAATGTCTTGCTTCTGTCTCAAGCTCCTCTGACCTTGGAAACATCCCTCTCAAACTCCACGCTATTAAATATGGTTGCAAGATCTGGCGTCGTGAAAGACAGGACAACACCAACTTCCTTAAAAATTTCCTTCTCTCCTCCATTGAGTCCTTAGATAAGATGGAGGAGCGGGGACCCTTATTGGAATCTCTTCGTTCTGAACGGCATTCTTGCAAGCTCGAATATGCTATATCCTTCTTCAAGACCATATTAAATGGGCTCAAAGAGCCAGAGTCAAATGGCTTAAGGAAGGTGATGCCATTACCGCATTTTTTCATAACTTTGCGTCTCATAGGCAACGTTGTAACCGGATCTCTTCGATCAGTGACAACGGGGTGGATCTCAATTCTGATTCGGAGTTTCATCTAGCCTTCCTTACTTTCTATAAAAAATTTATTGGATCGCACAAACAGCGTTCTATTGGCCATGATTGGCACCAACTCTACGGGACTCAATCCATTGACCTTTCTTCTCTCGAAGACCCTTTCTCCGTGGAAGAGATCCAAGCGACTGTGTTTGCCTTAAAAAGCGACTCGGCACCTGGACCGGACGAATTCCCCACTTTTTTCTTCCAAAAATTCTGGCACTGGCTTAAAGACGATCTTCTTAATATGTTTAAAGATCTCCACCAAGGTTCCTTTTCTTTTGACCGTATCAACTATGCACACATCGTGCTCATCCCCAAAATGGTGGGTGTGCACATGGTCGCCAACTTTAGACCTATCAGCTTGATCAATACTACTTTCAAAATCATCATGAAAGTTCTCTCCTCTAGATTGAGCTTGATCATCTCGCCCCTCATTGAGCCATCTCAATCGGGCTTCATCAAGGATCGCTTTATCCTTGATAGCGTTGCTTTGGCACAAGAGATTATCTCCCATTGCCACAAATCGCGATCCGAGGGTATCCTTCTCAAACTTGATTTCCAAAAAGCTTACGACAATGTGAGCAGGGATTTCCTTTTTGACATTCTCCTTCATCGGGGCTTCGGTCCCAAATGGATTGCGTGGATTAAATTCAGTCTGTTCTCAGGAACCTCTTCTATCATAATCAATGGCTCGGAAGGTCACAAGTTAAAAATCAAATGTGGTCTACGACAAGGGGACCCTCTTTCCTCCCTTTTATTTTCTCTTGTCGCAGACATTTTTAGTAAACTTCTTCGCAATGCTTGCGAAGCACAGGTGATCGAAGGTCTCGGTAGCTCTCACCGTTTCGATGGTGTTCTTAATTTGCAATACGCTGACGACACTATTATCTTCACTAAACCGACCCCGCACTCCCTGCGTAACCTTAAACTCCTCTTATACTGCTTTGAAATGGCTTCGGGTCTTTCAATCAATTTTCAAAAATCTTCGGTTCTTTGGTTGGAGTGTTCTCCCAATCGCCAAATAGAGGTTTCCAACATTTTTAATTGCCCTATTGCCTCTTTCCCCATCACGTATTTGGGAATTTCCCTTCGATGGGGTAAATTGCAAAAGTCTGATTGGTTCCCTTTAATTGATAAAATAGAAACCAGACTCAATGTGTGGATTGGCAAATTGCTTTTCCGGGGTGGAAGATTGATCCTTCTTAACTCTGTTCTCTCCGCTATTCATCTTTTTATGATGTCTTTCTATTTCGTTCCCTCCTAGGTGATCAAGCGGATTGACCAAATTAGAAGTAATTTTTTGTGGACTGGTTTCTCGAATTTTAAGCAGGGTTTCCACCTTTGCAACTGGAAACTTGTCTGCTCCTCTAAAGTTAGTGGTGGGCTGGGGGTATTGAATCTCAGAAACCATAACATAGCACTCTTGGGTAAATGGCTTTGGCATTTTCAAAAACTCGACCACTTACCTTGGATCCAATGTATCAAGGGTAATTGTTTGTCCTCTAGCAACTGGTGGGAATTCCCCCCCTCTATTAGTCATAACGCCTCCCCATTCTGGAAAGGGGTTTGGAAAGCCGCTGCAGCTTTCCAGTGTGGCATCTTCCATATCTGTTCCGACGGTTCCAAGACCAAATTTTGGACTGACCTTTGGATCGGCAACACTAAACTTTCTTCAGCTTACCTGTTTCTTTTCCGATTGGCTGCCAACCCTTCAGCCTCAGTGGCTGAGTCTTTCACCACGGTTAATTCTATTAGGCAATGGATCATCCCCTTCTCGGAGGATCTGTCTCCTCTCCTAACTCCTGCTTTTAATGAGCTCCTTTCTATCCTGAATAACTTCGAGTGGCGGCCGATTGAAGACGTCTCTTGGCATTGGAACTCGGCCGGGATTTTCTCGGTTAGTTCATTTTACAACTTTCTCAACTTTCGGGGCATCAACTCCCCCGTCGCTAACTTCATCTGGAATTCTTGCGCTCCCCTTAAGGTCAAGATCACCTCCTGGCTAGCTTTTAACAACAAATTGCTCAATGGGGAAGTTCTGAACAAGAGGAACCTAGCATGGGGACAACTCTGCTCCTTGTGCTCGGAGTTTTCGGAAGATGTTAACCATCTTTTCGTGGGTTGCTCCTTCATTGCCCCGATGAGGAAAATTTGTGTGCTCGCTTGGGAAATCCCTTCCATTCCTTCCAACTTATCGTCATGTTGGTCCTCGCCGCCAACGAGTACTAAGTTTCGTAAAGCGTGGAACCTAACGGTTCAAATTATCATTTGGGTGTTGTGGTTGGAAAGAAATAAGAGATTATTCAAACATTGTGCTTCTCCCATCGCTTCTTTGATAGAAAATTTTTTATTCCTGTTTAAGTTCTGGTCTTCGAAGTTAAAGATCGAAGACAGAGACTCCCTCTACTGTTGTAGATTAGACGACTCCTTTCTTTGCCTTACCAATCTTAATGCTTTGTAATTACTGTTTTATTCTTTGTGGTAACCCCTTGCTTCTTCGCAGGTTTGATGCTGATGTTGGTTTCTCTCTTTTGGGCACCTCCTCTGTTGCCTCTTTGTTTTTGTTGGCTTCAGCTGGGCTAGTTCTCAGCTGTGTATGTATTTTCTTTTTCTTACCTCTGTTTCTCTAGCTCTCTCTTGACTGCTCTTTTGTTCGGTTAGCCGGATGTGGCTATGGTTTCATGGTTCTTTTGGTGCTTGCGACATAGTATTGCAACTGCTCTGGTTTATTTTGGTGGAGGCTCTGTTTATGCCTCCCTTTGGGCCAGGTTGAATGTTGTTGTGTTGTTCTATTTTGACTGGTTCTTAATGTTATTAATTATGAAGCTTTTTATGGCTTGGAGACTGTTGTGGTGTTTTTATCTCGTTTTGCTTGCCTGTTCAGTTGCTCGGTTGGCCAAGTCTGGCCTGATGCTTATTTCCCTTGGTAGCGATTGGGCTATGCTCATTTCCCTTCTATTTTTTGGTTGTGCGGCCTTGCAGCCATCCCCTTCTTTGGTATGCCGTTGGTGTTTGTTGGCTGTTATTGTTTTCTTCTCTGCTTGGGAGCTTAGCCCAGTGTCCCGTTGGCACGGTCGGGTGCTCCCTTGTTGCATTTCGGCTGATTTTTCATGGCGTCGTAGCGCATTGGATGTGTCATCACCACTGTTGGCATCGCCAGCTCGGGTTTATGCCCGGTTGTTGGTTGATCTCACTGTGCATTTTCCGATCTAGGCCCACTCACCCTTAGCGCTGCTTTCTGGACTTGCTAGTTTGCAAGGGTTTGGTCGCTAGGGATTTCCCCTGAGAGGGCCTCCCATCTTCCCTGCTCTCTTTGGTGATCTAGCGAGTGGGGTCGGTCCGTGCTTTGGTCGGCGTTTCCCTCGCTTCAACGCTGCTGCGTGTTTTTTTCACAGTCTGGCCCCTAGCGAGCTCCCCCTCCGGCCTGCAGGCGGCATTTTTCGATCCGGCGATGACCCAGCTGTGCTCTTTCCTGATGCCCATTTGTGCCTCCCCGCTCAGTTGAGGGCGCTTTTTTCTTGAGCACCAGCTTTTAGATTGCTAGTGTGCGTTTTGGTCTTTGTCATTTGCCTCTGTTTGATTGTGTCGTGGCTCTTCTTGTTGTAACTGCTCAGTATTTTGTTGTCTTTGATTTTACGGCTCGTAAAACTTTTTTGTACTGTTTATTTATCAATATATTTTTTTATGTGGCTGGAGTCGTCAGACTCTATCCGATCCATACAAAAAAAAAAACTAAATCTGTTTCTCATCACAAGTATCTCATACGCGTTGATTTTATTAATAGGAAAAAATACGGAAACTAATACTATATTTTTTTATGTTCAAACTCAAATAATTAAATGTCTTGAATGATTACATCACTTGTAACACAATATATTAATCTACAAATAACCAACCAAGATCACATTTATTAATTATAAAAGTCAACACCTCAATCCACACCAAACCCTTACAATTTGCCAAAAACAAACATTAACTAATTAATAATTAATAAAATACACTAATAACAAATTTACATTAGAGACCCATGCACCAAACCAAATACTGGATCTGGTTCCCCTCGATCCCCATTACATGATTCAGCCAAGCTTTTTATCAGTCTTCTAAACATGAATATATATCCATGCATGAATCTTAAAGCAGTGATGAACGACCATGCAACCTGAACATTAATAAATAAATATGTGTGTATTAAACCGAGCTAGTTAGAAGCCCCAGTGCATGCAACCGCGGCGAGCTTCTGCAAGTTGAGCCTCACCACCGTATCCGCAAACATCTTGGTATCCTCCTCCGTATTCCCGTCCGGTACGTCCACCGAATACGACTCCACCACCACCGTATACACCCTCCCGTCCTCCTCCTCCCCTTCCATCACCTCAGTAACCGACGTGACCGACCTATAGTTCCTCAACCTATGCTCCCCTCCCATCACACTGAAGCTCAAAACATGCTTGTCATCATTCAAAATCTCAAGCCTCTCCGTGCTCGTGGAAGCCGGAAGCCCGGAAATTACAGTGACTTCCCTTATGCTGCCGACCCCTCCGTCGCCGTGGGTCATGTTGCAGCTCTTGATGAAGTGCTTGTACCGCTGCGGGTTGGGGAAGGACCGGATGATCGGCCAGACCGCCCTGAGGGGTGCGTCGATCCGTTGGGTGATTAGGGAAGTGCACGTGCCCGGGGAGTGGGGGGAGGTGTGGTAGGTGAGGATGATGGGCTCCAGAGCTGTGTATTCGGAGGTAGTGAGGCCATGAAGGGTTGTTGGGTCCATGGTACGTACGTACGTTTGGGATGTTGATGATCAGATGATGAATAATATTTGTAGTGTTGTTGGATGTAATTTGTGGCTTTTGATCAATGGATATATATATATATATGTAATATCGAATTTTTTCCCAAAATGATCCTTTTTATGAAAGTTTTTCCACAAACGACCTGTTTTTTTTTATTCCATAAACGCCCCACTCCCCACTCGCTTTTTAAAAAAGCGAGTGTGGTATAATAACCCACGCTTTTTCAAAAAGTGAGTCTTAGGATTCAGAAAATTTGAAACCTAAGACTCGCTTTTTGAATCACCGCAGATCATAATGCCACACTCGGTGTTTCAAAAAGCGAGTCTTGGCCTTATTTGCCCAGCAACACTCGCTTTTTGAAAAAGCGGGGGGAATTAACCCACACTCGCTTTTTCAAAAAGCGAGTGTCGTTTGAGACTTAAACCCCCCACCCCCAAACAGATCTCACTATTCTCTCTATTCTTTCTCTTCCTCCTCTAACTCTGAAACCCTAACCCATCTCTCATCTCAAATTCGTCATAGTACCCTCGTAATTTGTGGAATAACCCATAAAATTGCTTTGGACAACTTAAACCCATCTTCCGATAGAGGTTTAATTTGTTGGAATTTGGGTATACTTGAAGAGGAAAGCAACTTTATTGTGAAGGTATGATGTTTATTGCCCCATTATTTTTTTAATTTCATTAGGTTTTCTTTATGGGTAGATAATAACTCGCTTATTGATATAAATTAACGTAGATATGGATTTGGAAATTTCTATTTGGTTTTACTTTGGTGGTGAAATAATTTGTGATCCAAAGATTGGTTGTTGTTATAGCGTGTTGGATCCGAAAATAGTTTGGGTACCCCGTACCATTACATTTGAAGAAGTAGTTGAGAAAATATATGAAGTTACTAATTGGGATAGGAATCAATGAAATGTAAAAATTTTAGCTCGATACGCAGCAGAAAGTGGAGATGGTCAGTATTTTATGACAGTGTCCGTACCTACTGATAATGCGCTGAAGTCATTGATTGCTAGGACATTTGATCCCAATTGTTCTTGGTCTGCATTAGAGTTATATATTCAGCAAATTCAAGAATGCTCAGCCACATGGTATTCCCAGTGCAAGCTCCATAAGGGTAGGACCTACACAGCAGATGAGGTCTAACCCCGCTCAATCTTCACAACCAAATCCAGTATCCTCACAAGAGAACACCTTCACAAATACAACAATCCCGAATTCTGTAAATATTGAGCTGCCACGCCAACCTAGTCCGGTTCCTGATTCTGTTCCAAATGACAGTATATTTGAACTCTTTCAAAATGCAGTCTGTAACAACAGCTTATTAGACGATGATGAAGAAGAGGAAGAAACAGACGATGAAGATGTTGATAGTGGTGAAAATGATGACGAAGACGAAGATGATGATGATAGTGGGGCAAACGTAAATCCTACGAACAACAGTTCTAATGAAGTCAGAGCTACTTATAGCTACGCCAATGTTGACGCTCATGTTACCGAAGAGATGGCTCAAGGTGCTAGAGTACACCTAGTTCCACAAGAGTCATCTGGTTCGTCCAATGTAGACGAATTTTACATTGGACAGGAGTTTATAAGTAAGCAGTCGATTCAACAGGCAGTGAAGTTGTATTCTATCAAAAAACATCGTGAATTCGTAACTTTGAAATCTACACCGTCACTGTACACTGTTAAATGCAAAATGACACCTATAAAACGTACAATTGAGGAGATCGTGCAAGGTCCCCCCGGAGTAAGTGATGGTGGCTGCCCTTGGAGATTGCGAGCAATGGTTCCAAAAGGCGGGACGAAGTTTGTGGTGAAGAAGATAGTTGAGCCACACACTTGTACGAATCCAACGTTGAATCAGGATCACCTTAAAATTGATTACAATCTTGTTTGTAATCTGATTGTTGATGTGGTGAAAAAGGATACCGGTTTATCACCGAGGTCAATTATTGAGATTGTTAAATTACAATATAATTATCAGATTTCGTATAAGAAAGCTTGGCGAGCAAAACAAAAGGCGATCGAGAGGTTGTATGGTACCTTCGAAGAAGCATACACAAAGTTGTCTTTTCTACTCACAGCAATTCAAGCAGCAAATACAGGAACCGTTGTTCACTGGGATAAGTATGAGTCTAGTCCTACCGAGGAAACATTCAAGGGTGTATTCTGGGCATTTGGTCCTTCAATTGAAGGTTTCAAGTCTTGCAGACCTGTTATCAGTGTTGACGGAACTCACTTGTACGGTAAGTACAAGGGTTGCTTGCTAATTGCTGTTTTCCCAGATGCGAATGATTGCTTATTTCCATTTGCATTTGCATTGGTTGATGGAGAGAGTATAAATACGTGGACATGGTTCATGACTTGCATCCGATATTATGTCACCGATCGCACTGAGTTGTGTGTTATCTCTGATCGTCACGCTGGTATAATGTCTGCTATGGAGTTACAAAATGGAGCTTGGAACGAACCTAATGGATATCACTGTTATTGTATGCATCATTTTGCTACAAATTTCTTTAGTAAATTTGGTAGCAAGGCATTGCGTAAAAAGGCGAAAATTATAGCGTGTCAATGCCAACCGAAAAAGTTCATGGCCAAACTTGCTGAACTTGAGAACGTAAATGTGGAGGCGGCTAATTGGTTGAAAGAGAAGCCGGTTGAGAAATGGGCACTTTATGCAGATGAAGGTCGAAGATACGGGATAATGACTACGAACCTGCCAGAAGTGTTCAATTCAGTCTTGAAAGGCGTCCGTAGTTTGCCAGTAACAGCGATTGTTGGGACGATCTTCTTACGTCTGAACTCTTATTTTACTACTCGTCGACAGGAAGCCAGTAAACTTTTATCTGAAGGGACAATTTTTGCTTGAAGAGTACATGAACTGCTCGATAGTCGCCGTGAGAGAGCTAACGAACATGAGGTTACAATGTTCCATCATCAACCGGGAGTTTTTCTGTGAGAACAGGTATACGCATGGTTAGTGGAGAAAGGAAGGGAGGGAACTTGCACACTGTGAATTTGGGAACGAAAACGTGCACATGTATGAAATTTCATCTATACCATATCCCATGTTCTCATGTACTGACAGCTTGTGCATATCGTGCAATCGATCACAAGCATCTCGTTGATAAATTTTACACTGTTACTTCATTAGCACAAACATACGGCCCACTGTTTCAGCCTATTCTAGATCCAGCATATTGGCCTATTATTGATGGACCAAAACTAGTACCTGATGCCAGTTTGCGACGTAAAAAGAAGGGCAGGCCTAGAACTACCAGATTCCGCAATGACATGAATGTAAGAGATAGGTCAAGTCGTGGTACGGGGATGAAATGTTCAAAATGTGGTTTACAAGGACACAATAAGCGGCGATGCACTAATAGTGGAACTCAGAACCTTTAACTATTGTATGCTTGTACTTTTTAATTTGGACTTTGTAATTGTACTAAATTATGTCGATAGAGACGACAAAGTTTTATTTTGAAAATTCGTTTGTATTTGTTGTTGATGTCCTGGTGTGTTTGTTGCGTTATGAGTATCGTAATCTAACTTAAAGATTTCATTAACATAGGTAAGACTCGCTTTTCCAAAAACCGAGTCTTATACAGAACACCGTGTGATGCTGTTTATTTCTGAGAAATGTGTGGAAGCACCAGGTGTGAGTTCGGACTCAATTTGTATTGAAGGAGATTGCCGCTCGTCTGCCGACCTTCAGTTGACCTTCTGGGACCTACGATGAGCTCGGAAAGATGTTGAAGGTTGGGCTCGGATCGGAAGGGTCGGATCCGAGGTCTTGTGTACCTGCAGACGGTCCTGAAACACCGGGGTTTGTCCCGGTGGCGGACCCTCCGACGCTCTAGTCAGTCTCTGTGAGAGAGTAGCAATAACTAGGTATATTTAAGTGGCAAAAGATTGATTACCTCAAAAGGTGGGTGTGGGTCTAGTATTTATAGAGAATCCCAACCGGGTTTGGTTCCACTTGGGGGCCGGGTTTGGATCCGAAAGCCCATGGGCCTGACGTGGCAGAAGGCCCAGGGGGTTTAGGGCGGACGTGGCGATACCAGGAGTGGTATAGGGCTGACGTGGCGAAACCCTTGACGGTATTTGGAGCTGACGTGGCCCATCGTGAGCCCCCTGTGCCTCTGGGGGGAATCGGAGGGCCTAGGCTGCGCCAGGTCATCCTTCTGCCCCGCCAGAGAGGGGGGACGGCCTGTGGGACTGCTCCGGATCGGACTCCGAGGGATACAGAGGCTCGTCCGTACGAGGAGGCCGGCACCGTGAGGGCAAACACGAGGTTCGGCACCGACCCTGAAGTGATCCGGAGCCGAACCAGGTTGCTATCTTTACCTTTCTGAGTGGGAATTGTATTGGGCCCTAGTTGGGCCTCAGGCCATTTTTACACCGTCACACAAGCCCCCCACTCCTGCAGGGGGTGCGGGAGCTAGCCGTGGAGGAGTGCCTATGGTTGTAGAAATGAGATGGCGAGTCATGAGGCCTTCCTGAGAAGACTACCCTGGTGCTAGACCTGACCTCGAGCAGGTCGAGGGATTACGGGCCAACAAGGGGGGTGGCGAGCCGTTGGCCTTCCTGAGAAGACCACCCTGGTGCCAGACCTGACCTCGAGCTTGGCGAGGGATTACTGGAAGGCAAGGGCGATGGCGAGCCGTGAAGCCTTCCTGAGAAGACTCCCCTGGTGCCAGACCCAACCTCGAGCCGGTCGAGGGATTATGGGCCAACAAGGGGGGTGGCGAGCCGTTGGCCTTCCTGAGAAGACCACCCTGGTGCCAGACTTGACCTCGAGCTTGGCGAGGGATTACGAGAAGGCAAGGGCGATGGCGAGCCGTGAAGCCTTCCTGAGAAGACTCCCCTGGTGTCAGGCCCGACCTCGAGCCGGTCGAGGGATTATGGGCCAACAAGGGGGGTGGCGAGCTGTTGGCCTTCCTGAGAAGACCACCCTGGTGCCAGACCTGACCTCGAGCTTGGCGAGGGATTACGGGAAGGCAAGGGCGATGGCGAGCCGTGAAGCCTTCCTGAGAAGACTCCCCTGTTGCCGGACCCGACCTCGAGCTGGTCGAGGGATTATGGGCCAACAAGGGGGGTGGCGAGCCGTTGGCCTTCCTGAGAAGACCACCCTGGTGCCAGACCTGACCTCGAGCTTGGCGAGGGATTACTGGAAGGCAAGGGCGATGGCGAGCCGTGAAGCCTTCCTGAGAAGACTCCCCTGGTGCCGGACCCGACCTCGAGCCGGTCGAGGGATTATGGGCCAACAAGGGGGGTGGCGAGCCGTTGGCCTTCCTGAGAAGACCACCCTGGTGCCAGACCTGACCTCGAGCTTGGCGAGGGATTACTTGGAAGGCAAGGGCGAGGGCGAGCCGTGAAGCCTTCCTGAGAAGACTTCCCTGGTGCTAGATCTGACCTCGAGCTGGTCGAGGGATTTCGGGCTAACAAGGGGGATGGCGATCAGTTGGCGCCCTAGGGTGATTGAGCGGGGATATCCCACCGTTCCTGTGGAGTATTGAAGGCTCTCCGAGAACGGTGCGATGGTCCAATTTCCTAGGGGCATTTAATGGCGCCGCCTAATAAATGTAGATGGTGCATGGTTTTCCGTTGATTGACCTTCCCCGAGCCCCAACGGTTAGTCCCTGGGGGAGGTTATAAATACCTCTCCCCTCCATCGTAGATATGATCAAAACAGGGGTGGCCCATTGGCCCTCGGAGGTGTCTGCTTCGGCGGACGCCTGTCTTTTGCTGATATTTTCGACCCTAGCAGTGTCAGAGAGGTGGTTACTCTGCCGCCCGGATCTTCTCTTGGATCTGATGGACCTTGATACGGCAGCCAGATCTATGGGAGATCAGGGCGAGAGGGGTAACGGCCGAGATCCGTGCTGTTGGAAGAGGGGCCTCGGATTGGTGGTGGTTTTGCCGTCTGGATCCCTTTTCGGGTCAGACTACCCTGTCATGGATGTTTGGCCCGGGGGAGATCCAGACGAAAAGATGCACCAACCGTATTCCGGTCTTGGGGCTGAGGGGCCTCGGATGGGGGGACCACCACCCATCGGGGGTCGGTCAGTCCGTCTTGATAGGGCTGCAGGCAATGGCGGTTTCTGTCCCACCCTCGAACTGTTCGGGGTTTCGGCTACCGAAGCTGTAAGCCCCGGGCTGCTCGAGGGTGAGAGGGGAACTGGTCGAGCGCTGGAGCCCGGGGCGTCTGTCATATGACGGCGCCTTAAACCTTAAGTAAAAACGTTTTCTCCGTCGCGTATTCCACCCGAACCGATCTCAGAGTTGGGCTGTCAGTCTGGCGTCTGATGACGTCCTCCGCACAGGTTTCGAGGACGCGGCGCGATTTTCTAGGCGGCAGTTGTGCGTCCATCAGTGAACAGTAATCGCGAAAGTCGAGGAGCCGTTCTTCCCTTATATAAGTATTCCCCCCTTTTTCCCTTTCGCCCACTTCACTCTTGCTGCTTTCTTCTTCAAAAAATCTCCCAACTCTTCAGCGATTGTTCTTGCAGTTTGCCGTACTCGGCTCGCCTTCCCGAAGCGGTCCCAGGTTAGTTTGGTAAGTTTGTTTTATCTTTAGGCACAGATGGATAGGGCTCAGTCCGGTTCGTCGGCGTCGTCGTCCAGGGGGGAAGTAAAGCCTGACTCTCCGTCGACGTCGTGGGAAGAGCCCGTGTTCGAGGAGGGGTCGGCGCCCGTTGTGGGCCCTACTGGCTCGGTTTCTTTGGAGGACTCAGTAGGTGAGGTGGAAGCGGTACACAAGACGAGGCCGTCGCGTTCCCGACGTCCCTTTGTGGTGGAGAGTAGCGGGTCGGAGGGAGCCGGCGAGGGTTCGGACGGCATTCGCGTGCTGGAGCTGTCTTCCGATGAGGAGAGGGGCGAGGGTAATATAGCGAGGAGATCCACCGCTCAGGGTCGAGGACCGTCGGAGCGAGTTAAGAAGGAGAAGAGGGCCCCAGGAAAACCGGGGTCGAGGACCGGCGGTTCGAGCAAGGCGCCTGTTTTCCGTAATCTGATGACGGGTTCGCCCGTTCAGCCGAAGCATTTTCGTCAGTATCCCGACGACCTTTCTGACCAGGAGCTCTTCGGAGTGCAACCCTCTTCGCCGAGCCGGAGGAGGGTGATGATGGACGCGATCTCGACCGTTTTGGAGGACGGGGATTTGGAGGTTCTGCAGCTGGCGTATCATATAGGGCCTGGTTACGAACTGCTGATGCCGAGCCCTACTCTGCGTCCCACCGATCCCTTATCAGCTTGGTACTGTGTCTTCCCAGTGGACGCTTTTATCTCTGGCCTGAGGTTGCCAATCCACCCGTTCATTAGGGACGTGTTGAACTGGGCCTCCTTGGCGCCCATGCAGTACGGGCCGAACTCTTGGAAGCAGATTATCTGCTTTATGCTGATGTGTGAGGAACAGCAAGTACCCCTGCGGCTGAATGTGTTCCGTGCGATGTTGATGGTCAATCCGTCGGCCGAGGGTGTATACTATATCTCTCCCCGGAGTGGGGGGAAGGTCGTTCGCCACCACCCGGATTCCATCAAGGGATGGAAGGAGAAGTATTTGGTGATCCGGAGTGAAGAGCCATGGGACATTCCCACTCGATGGAACCACTCCAAGCCGAACCACCCACCGCCGAGGCAGGGGGATCTGTTGGCAGATGAATGGGGGTTTGTCGAGCGCCTCCGCCAGTCACCTAGTATTGATTGGACGGAGGTGACGGAGACCACTCTGGCGAGCGCTGGACTGAGCCCAGCTGTTATGTGTATGTAGTTGTTCCTTTCCTCTGGGTCCTTTCTTGCTTTCTTGCTCATTGCTCTTAATGGTTTTTCCCGCAGGTATGGACGAGGCGTCGATCAAGGCAAAGAGGCTCGCCATGAGGAAGGAGAAGGCTGAGAAGGAGGCGGCGAAGAGGCCGAGGGGGTCGTCCCTAATCATTTCGGAAGTCCAACTCGAGCCGAGGACCAAGAGGGGTCGCTCCGAGACGAGCAAGGGCGTGGCTTCTTCGAAGGGTCAGGGCCTAGCGGGGGCCCCTGTTCTCGACAAGGGGAAAGGTCCCTGGGTCGAGGCCGAGGAAGAGGATCCGGTGGTGGAGCTGTTGCGGCAGCGGTGGGCTCCTGACTGGTCGGTTCTGATGGGGGACCGCCTGACAGAGGAGGCCCAAGCCGTTGAAGTGGTGGAAAAGCTGGTGACCCCTCGCGATCGCAAGGCGATGGAGGGTGAGCCCGTAGAGGTGGCGTTCGCCCGCCTGGCGCAGGCCACTGTGCAGGTAAGTCTGTCGACTCTGTCCCTCCTTGTTGATTTTTGTGCCGAGGCCTGATCTTTGTCTGCCGTTTGTTGTAGGCTTGCATACAGGGGGCCAACATTAAGAACCTGTACGAGGCGTCCCTGGCTCAAGAGCGAGCTCGAGCGGAAAAGAGCGAGCTGGAGATGAAGGAGATGTGAATCGAACTCGAGGGTTCGCATAAGAGAGAGCAGCAGCTGGAGCTCCAGCTCAAGGCCAAGGATGTGGAGTGGGAGAAGAAGATGGCCTCCCTGAAGACGAAGTTCACCAAGGAGGCGAAGGAGGTGCTGCATACGGGCCAGCAGATGGTGATCGCGGCCCAGGACAAAAGCTATGAGAGGGCCCTCAGCCACGTGAGGCACTTCTTCCCGGCCCTCGATTTGTCCAAGTTTGAGTATGATATGGAGATCGAGGGGACGTCGAAGACTCCTGGCGAAGAAGGGCCCGCCTTCGACCCATCGGCCGACGCTCCCGTGGATCCGTCCGTCGGCGCGGAGGTGGGTCAATGAGTTGTGTAATTTTTGCTTTTCTTTTTCTCTCCCTCGATTGTGTTTGCCTCCCGCGGACTGGCCACCGCATTTTTTGTAAGAAACACCTGGATTTATAGTGGCAAGAAAAGTTTTTTGACCGGCCGGTTGTTTTGAGCTCGGACATTTCTGAATCTTCTTGAGAATGGGTGTTGAGTTGGTTGGTTATCTTGTAGGTCGCGGCTCTCCTCCCTGAGGGGGACTCTCGTAGTTTCTATGTGGCGTGACTCCGGAGTAAGGTTAAGGTCCTGGAGGCCGCACTGGCTCGTCATCGAAGGGGGGCTCGGGACACTGATGAGGCTTGTAACTTTTATCGGAATAAGTCCGCCGTCTTAAGTGCGGAGGCGCGCCGGTTGAGAAGAGCGATGTGGGATCGAGGGCTCGGCGGTGCGGACCTTAGACAGGCCGGGCTTAGTACCTTGGTGCCGAGGTCCTCTCCTGGGGGGTTACCTCGCGACGTCTTTGTGGAGAAGGAGATGGAGATGCCTCGTTACAAGGCGATGTTGGGTGCCTCGTTCTCTTCCTCCGTGGGTCGACAGGCGGAGGGGGTTCCCTCTGCGCTGCTGCTGTTGCAGTGGGCGCGACCGGATGACGCCCAGAGTTCTGTGGCTGGAGTGTCGATTGTGGCTGAGGCTAAGGAATACCACAATGAGGGGAGGGGCCCCTAGTTGCTTGGTCGAAGTACTCTTCGTCCCTCGTTGGGCCCGAGGGGCCCTGATCTTCCTGATTTGAGATGAGTGGAGCGGTCTTGTAACGGTCTTTGTTTTTCTTTCGTTTTATTTTTTCTCTTTGGAACGAAAATAAAGGGGTATGAAAGAAGAATCCTTTTCCTTCCTCGCTCCGGCCAGTAGTGTAGTACGCAATGTCGGAGGCAAGGTCTGGCTCCATCGTTCCGCGAGGGATCGAAGTGGGGCTTTAGGAAGGACTTTCGGTCCGGACTCGTATTGAGATTATCGAGACATTTGGGTTCGGACAAAAAGGGATATTTTTAGTATAAGGTAGGGAGGGCCGCTAAGGCAGCCCTTTACAAACGAGGGTTTACACAAAAACAGATTTACACTTAGCCGGGCCATAATCTATGCTCGTTCGGCGTCGAGGGGGAACACACCTCCCCCGACGGTGGTCATGTAGCATGATCGCGCTGCTTCTTGGCTGCCTCGGACGATGCCGACTCCTTGAGGGGTGGGGAACTTGAGCTTCAGATGGTAAGCCGAAGGCACTGCTTGTAGGGAGCATAGTCCAGGTCGGCCAAGTATGGCGTTGTAAGCCACCTTGACGTTGACCACCATGAAGTCCATGGATTCGGTCCTCTTGACAGGAGTCGACCCGGCGGTAACGTCGAGGGTAACAATCCCTTCTATTACGACAGGGACGCCTGAGAACCCGTGCAGGGTGTACCCGGCTGGCTTGAGTTTGCCTCGGGGTAACCTGAGATTTTCGAAGGCTTCGAGGAAAAGAATATTCACCGAGCTACCGTTGTCGACGAGGATCCTGCGGACTTCACAATTAGCCATGTGAAGGTTAATGACGAGGGCATCGTAGTGGGGCAAGCGAACACCTTCAAGGTCTTCCCCTGAGAAGGAGACCGGCCTTGATTGCAGTTTGGGCGAGGGGTTGTCTCTGACAGCATTCACCTCTCGGATGAAGGCTTTTCTGGAAGTTTTTGATTCACCTCCCATCGGTCCTCCGTGGACGCAGTGCAAGATGAAAGGGATATCTGCGGCTCCCTCGGAATCGGGGTCCCGACCCTGGGTCTGGTTTGGAGGAGGGTTCGGAGGCGATTGCCTCCGGTTCCTAGCGTCTCGCCGATCCCGTGGGCCTTCTCGGGTAAATTCTCGGAGGTACCCTCTGGAAATGAGTTCTTCAATTTCGTCTTTCAGGGCTCGGCATTGGTCGGTCTCGTGCCCGTGATCTCTGTGGAAGCGACAGTAAAAGCGCTGGTCTCGATTCTTATTGTTATTAGATCGGGGGGGTAGTCGGACAATGCCCTTGTCTTCGATTTCCAAGAGGATGGCAGATATGTTATGCGTCAGGGGAGTGTACCTCTCGAAGCGGGGGACTGGCGGGACCTTCTTCATGGCCCCCGGGTCCCTTGGAGCTTTCTTTGGTGGTTCGACTTCCTCGGTCTTCCGCTTTCCTTTCCCGGTGGGATCCCTGGCATCTTCGGGATTAAGGGCCTCTTCTGCCCTAATGTATTTCTCGACCCTATTAAGGAGGTCGGGAAAGTCGACGGGGGGTCTCTTGGCCAGAGAAGCCTTCAGCTGTCCGGGGCGGACGTTGTGTCGGAATGCCGCTGAAGCGACGCCTGGGTCGAGGGAGGAGACCGACCTTGCCTCAGCGGTAAATCTCCGGACGAACACCCTGAGTGATTCCCCCTCTATCTGCTTGAGCCCAAGTAATGAGGCGCTGGTCCTTTCGGCCTTCCGGCTAGTGACAAAATGGGCAAGAAAATTGCCCTCGAGTTGGTCGAAGGAGTAAATGGAGCCGGGGGCGAGTTTCGAGAACCACTCGCGAGCAGGACCCCGAAGGGTGGCCGGGAAGGCTCGGCAGAGCAGGGGATCCGAGGCGCTGTGAATCATCATGAGGGTTTTGAAACCCTCCATGTGATCAGCAGGATCTCCCTCGCCATCGTAGGTCTCGAATTGAGGGGGTCGAAAATTCCGGGGTATTTCTGCTTGGAGGATGGGGGCGGAGAAGGGAGGACGGACAGGTCTGTACCCCTGAGGCACTCTTTGGCCGCCGTCCCCTATGTGATCGAGGCGGTCCTCCATTTCTTGTAGGTGCCTTAGGAGTATGTCATCGTCTTCCGGTTGGATCGTTGAAGGGCGGGACGCGCTGGCTTCGGCGTCCGACCCTGTTTGGGAATGGGGGGTTTCTTCCCGGGGGGTCCGTCGGAGGGCTCCCAGAATTTCTCTTCGGAAGTCTTGGAACTCCTTGTGAGTGACGGGGGCTCCTTCGACCCGGTTTGGCCGGTCCGAGGATTGTCTTCCGACTCGGCTGAGCGCGGGTCTTCGTACCTCGGGCGGCGGCCTAGGATGGTTCGGGACCGGGTTGGAAGCGGTCCTTCCCCTGCTGCGGATAATCTTGCGGTTGAGGATTATTCCCCGGAGGTCGGGCTGGGCTGGCCGGCCGACGCTTCTTTGGGACTCCCGAGAGGGAGCCTTGTGTTTCGACGTGCGCGGCCTGGCTTTATCAGTGGGCGGGGGCGAGTCCCGTTGGTTGACGGAGGAAGCAGCCCCCTTGCCTTTGGAGGCCATGAGGATTCGGCTGTCGATGGCCTTTGAGGGTCTGGGTCGGATCGGCTTCTGGAGCAGCTGTTCCCACAGACGGCGCCAACCTGATGCTGTTTATTTCTGAGAAACGTGTGGAAGCACCAGGTGTGAGTTCGGACTCAATTTGTATTGAAGGAGATTGCCGCTCGTCTGCCGACCTTCAGTTGACCTTCTGGGACCTACGATGAGCTCGGAAAGATGTTGAAGGTTGGGCTCGGATCGGAAGGGTCGGATCCGAGGTCTTGTGTACCTGCAGACGGTCCTGAAACACCGGGGTTTGTCCCGGTGGCGGACCCTCCGACGCTCTAGTCAGTCTCTGTGAGAGAGTAGCAATAACTAGGTATATTTAAGTGGCAAAAGATTGATTACCTCAAAAGGTGGGTGTGGGTCTAGTATTTATAGAGAATCCCAACCGGGTTTGGTTCCACTTGGGGGCCGGGTTTGGATCCGAAAGCCCATGGGCCTGACGTGGCAGAAGGCCCAGGGGGTTTAGGGCGGACGTGGCGATACCAGGAGTGGTATAGGGCTGACGTGGCGAAACCCTTGGCGGTATTTGGAGCTGACGTGGCCCATCGTGAGCCCCCTGTGCCTCTGGGGGGAATCGGAGGGCCTAGGCTGCGCCAGGTCATCCTTCTGCCCCGCCAGAGAGGGGGGACGGCCTGTGGGACTGCTCCTGATCGGACTCCGAGGGATACAGAGGCTCGTCCATACGAGGAGGCCGGCACCGTGAGGGCAAACACGAGGTTCGGCACCGACCCTGAAGTGATCCGGAGCCGAACCAGGTTGCTATCTTTACCTTTCTGAGTGGGAATTGTATTGGGCCCTGGTTGGGCCTCAGGCCATTTTTACACCGTCACACCGTGCTTTCTCAGAAAGCGAGTCTTTTGCCTGTAGATTTATTTCAACAAGCCAAAGACTCGCTTTCTCAGAAAGCGAGTTTGGTATAAAGAAGCGCAGTGTTTGGGAAAGCGAGTCTTCAATCTGTTGATAACCAGAGATCAATACTTCACTGGTTTCACAGTCGCTTTCTCATAAATCGTGGAACTAATGACTAGACTCGCTTTCTGAGAAAGCGAGTCTTGAATCTGCTAGCAAAAAGAATACAGAACCAAGACTCGCTTTTTCAAAAAGCGAGTTTAGGTCTGAACACCGCGGTTTTTCAGAAAGAGACTGTTGAGTTTGCTTGATTCCCAGAGGCTTCAAGAACTCTGGAATTCCAAAAGATGTACACTCGCTTTTTGAAAAAGCGGGGTATCAGTCTTGCTCTGTATGCAGAAGAGGCCAATTGTTCTTCTCTTGGTGGGACAACTACACCACAAACAACTCCAGCATCTCCATCTTCAATCCACAAACTACTCTAGCATCTCCATTCAACAATACAATCCTGCTTCTCAGCACAATCTACATTCCACATCTCCACAATACACATATCCAACTTCTTATGACAATCCACAAATTAATCCAATTTCTCAGCACAATCCCAAAAAAAAAAACAGAAAACCTTAACAATAGAACACCACACGCACACACCCCATACCAAAATTTGAATTTCATTGATTCCACTTTTCAAAAGTTGATTACAAGATTCAGATACACAATAACTCACATTATAATTAATTACAACCAAAAAATCACTTAATCAAAATATGAAGTCGCTTCACGGGTCCGGGGTGAACAAGTTGGGACGTCGCCGTTGCCTCTTACCTCGCGGTGATGGAGTTTTCTGTGTCACACCCTCTATCGGCTCCTCTTCCTCTTGTTGGTCCTCACCCTCTACTTGCACTTCATCCTCTTGTTCTTCCTCAATTATAGGACGACGCGGTGGTTTACGGGAAACTCTCTTCACTCACTTACCACGTGTACTGGTCCGATGAGAGGGAGTGTGTAAGATAGCATCCAGGGTCACCCCCTCTCCCACAGCATCAGCTTGTGCTCGACAGGACGTCAGCATCTCGCGTGCGAAGTCCTTAACCGCATCGGCTACGTTGCTACTTAACACAGCTGCACATTTTTTGTCCATACTCCAAGTCTGGGCCATCTACAAAATATAATAAGTTGGACTTTGTAGTTCCAGTTCAAAAAAAACTAAAAAACTTAACAGTACTAAAAAAACTTACAATCGTACGAATAGCCGATGCCTTTGGTTGAAACATAGGCAAATGCATTGAATGTACATCTACTGGTTTTGCTGCCGGTCGACGTATAGGTATCACCACGCCTGCTGGAGTCTGCACTGTCGAAGAGATGTACCGCCTTGTCATCCTCCCATACCAACCCCTATAGTTCTCGTGCATTGCTAAGTCAAATGGAGGAATATTCTGGATGATTTCATCGAACCTTTGTAGATTCCATCTCTCCACATATGTCGAGAAGCTGGCCGCCCAATTATGTCCTGTCGTACGGCCCATTCCAGTAATTTTATGCATGTCCGCATTGAATGGTTCGGCTACCGGAATTGCCTGCTGCAGACCAAACTGTCGTAGCACTCTGTTCACATAATAGAACTCGACAGTGCTAAAGTTGATCAGTGGTACTTTTGTTAGCCAAAGATCTCGCCTATACAGAGAAATGGGTGGTAGTCGAGCTAGACGCTCCTCCGTGTAGGGCATCCATACTATGCAGTTATCTGCCAACCTGTCCAACTCATCACGGTAGTAGGTCAGGTACCTGTTGGGGTTGGCAGTCCAAGTAAGGTTACCGGACCAGTACACACCAAGAGGAGGTAGCATGTACTGGTCCTCGGAGAGATGGATCCAGTTGGGTGATTGTTTCCTAACTACAGGACGTCCAATGTGGATACGCTCCCAGCTCCACACTTGAAGCAATATCATCGGGCCATTCATCTGTATGGACCCGAGACTACACCGGCACAAACTCCTGTAGAGGGATGCTAAGGCAGCACTACCCCAACTGTACTGGCCGACTCGTCCAAGATCTGCAATAAGCGGGAGGTACATGAGGGGGGCAGAATGGCCGCTGGAATTAGGGAACAATACACCTCCAAAAAGAGTCAGAATGTACGCCCTGCAGTAGTAGTGGACCTCCTCTTCAGTCGAATCATCTGTCAATCGGTCCTTGAATTTTTCCTTTAACCACTTCAACCGACTCTGTTTCCCAATAACTGCCCCAGTCTCCACTTCAACACCAAGATATTGTTCTACTAAATATGGAGGGTCGAAGTCCATTGATCCAGTCACCGCCTGCCCATCTACCGGAAGGCCTGTGATTACTGAAATGTCCTGCAACGTAACAGTCATCTCCCCAACTAAAAGGTGGAAGCTGTGGGTCTCAGGACGCCATCTCTCGAGGAGTGCTGTAAGCAGTGGCCGATCGCACTTGATGCCGCTCATCAGTGCAATATCGTAGAGTCCGCAATCCCGTAAGATCTGGTGAATCCGTGGGTGCATAAGGAGTGGATGACCCCCACGGAATGTACACTCCTTCGAATCGCCCTCCCACACATCTCTAGAACGATAGTGCGACTGAAGAGTAAGAAGAGCGGGGTCGAGGGGACTTGGACCTCCAAGGAGAATAGTAGATGAAGAAGGGGCCGGGAACGAAGTACCAGCTACATTTGGGTTACTTGGGACCTGCAAAACAACATTTACATCAGCAAAAAAATATATCATTTAATTATATGATAATGAAATAAATCGAATGCAGAAAATTATAAGCTTACATTAGTCCGTTCGGTGCCACCACGACGACCACCACGTCCACCGCGTGGAGGTGGGCCAAAAGATGTACGTGGTCCATCGCCACGATTGGGTCTACTACTAGAACCTACCTCCACATGTCCCCTAGTCCGTGGCATTTTTCAAAAAAATAAGAGTATCCTACAATGTGGAGCGAGCAATCATTATCAACAATACCAAAATATAAAACCAAGAAATATAGAACACATACGAACATCTATAACTATTATAATGGGAGAGTTGAGGTTCACAAACAAATAAACAATTTTTTATTCTTTGGTGTATGTGTGTCAACACGTGCAGCGCACGTGTTAGTAGTTTTTTTTGTCCTCTTCAGTCCCCCTCCACGTGCATCGCATGAGCATTATACTACATTTTTTCTTTTTTGTCCTTTTCATTCCCCCTACACGTGCATTATACTAGTTTTGATTATTAATAACTATATCCTGATTTTACTCACAAATTCTACATTTAACCACCTTTTCAAAAAGTATAGACCTCCACCTCAACCGACTATCCGAATTTTACACCCTAAATACCCATAAATTTTATATCGAATTTTACACATTTTCAACGACGATGCAAATTGTACCTCCAATAATATCAACCAATTTCTTACTAATTAATTCTAAATATATATACAACATTAGAAAATATAGAGTTTGAGAAATATACCACAATCTTCACGCAAGAATTGAACCACGAGAAACACCCCCAAATCGTTCAACCCCCTTTTTGAAGAACGCCACCGCAATCACCAAAAAATCGAAAGAACCAGCAAACACAATGTGGGCAATTGGACTGGGATGAGATAATGAAGAATTTAGGAGTGATTCGACAGCTAATTTGATGGAATAGGACCTTAAATCGAAGAATTTCGATGATGGGTTAGGGTTTCGCGAGCGAAGGAGGAGAAAGAAAAGAGAATAGTGAGATCTGTTTGGGGGTGGGGGGTTTAAGTCCCAAACGACACTCGCTTTTTGAAAAAGCGAGTGTGGGTTAATTCCCCCTGCTTTTTCAAAAAGCGAGTGTTGCTGGGCAAAGAAGGCCAAGACTCGCTTTTTGAAACACCGAGTGTGGCATTATGATCTGCGGTGTTTCAAAAAGCGAGTCTTAGGTTTCAAATTTTCTGAACCCTAAGACTCGCTTTTTGAAAAAGCGTGGGTTATTATACCACACTCGCTTTTTCAAAAAGCGAGTGGGGCGTTTATGAAATAAAAAAAAAAAACAAGTCGTTTGTGGAAAAACTTTCATAAAAAGGATCATTTTGGGGAAAAATTCATATATATCGTTGTTTTAGGGTTTTGGGGAGGGCATGCGCATACCATATGATATATATATATGTGTGTGTCTTAATTTGTTATTTTATTATCAGTCGATCAGTTAAATAAAATATTATTTGTGTTCAAAGGGCCGGGTAGGAGCCCTTTGGAGGAGGTCATGAGTTGCCTTTTCTCAACAACTGGACATGTGCACGCAATGCATGCTTACAAGTTCTTTTTTATTTTGTAACCTTAAATAGTTAAATTAAGGGGAAACGAATTGGGTATACATATATAGTTGTAGTTAAATTAAGGGGAAACGAATTGGATATATATAGTTGGGGTAATTTACAGGGGCGGAACTATGTGGGGGCCACCCCGGGCCCCTCCAAAATTTTGAAAGACCCCTTAAATTTTTTGGAATTTTTTTTAAAAACCCCTTAAATCTATTAAATTTTATTATTTGGCCCCCCTAAAAATTATTAAAAAATACCTATATATTTATATATAGTTATAGAATTTTTTCTTGACCACCCTGAAAATTTTGTTCTGGCTTCGCCCCTGGTAATTTATATAGTTAAATTAACTCTGATCTTCTTGTAGAGTACTGGAGTCGATGATTTCGATATACAAAATTAAGGTGTACGTATTTGCACGCTTAAGTCAGACATGTAATAAAAAAAAGTACATAATTAATTCTTCGAGATATATATATATATATATATATATATAGGGAAAGCTTCGGTTGAGCACTACTCTAGTGCTCACCGCGTGAACACTAAGCCTTCGGGCGTTCATATCGAAAATCCGAACCGTTCACATTGATCTACACATCTAAATTAGTCTAAATATGTAAAATCAAATCATTTGAAATTCATTTGCCTATATATATTTAAAAACCACAGTGTTCAAGTATAATATTTGAATCACTGATCCATTTCATGAATGCCTATGAGATCTGTTAAAACTTGCATATATATCTCAGAATACTGTTGATGTACACCAGACTCTCTAGTACAGTCAAAAAGAAGAGGATCCAAACGAAAAGACATTAACGATATCGAAGACAGAAGATAAACATTAAGTAACATGCACTACCAAATTAAACTACCAATCATAGCAAGACTGAAGATATATATATATAGCTATCGCCAATTGAAGAAGTGGGGGATGGGAAGGGTGACTATTAATTAGTTTGGTTATTTGAGATGAAGAAGAAGAAGATGAAGACGACAAAAGATGACCATATTGGGCAGAGTCAGTCAGCTCATGCTAGCTAGACTTACTTGCATGTTGCTTTCGGTGCAAATTAAAATACCAACCATTAACACAATTTCTTGGCGATCCTCTAGCTCTGTTGTCCAACTCTTTTAGATTTTGTTGTCTTGTCACACTTTGTGTTGTTGCCTCTTATTACCCATCACTTTGTCATATCCTGTGGAGAAACTCTTCTTCTCGTCTCCTGCATTGAGAGTTGAATAGGATTGTAAACAACGGGGTTGACTTGTCGTAAATCTGGTGGTGATGAACTCAACGAGAATTACAGTTGCATTAAACAAAACAGTGAAAGAGCTTCTTAAATATTGATTGCTTCTAATTTTCACTATACAAACCGCCTCATCAAACCATTTAGGGGGGTGTCAGGAAACTGGCTTGATTTCATAATAAACGTTCCTTTCATGTCCTTTTGATTTCAGCTCTTCTTACCATCCATTGTTTACATTGTGAATGTAGAATTATTAACCCATCAATAGAAAATATGTGCCAAAAGAGGTTTATACTAGCCAAATTAAGGTCACTAGTTGTAAGTACACTGATTCAAGATAGGGAAGCTCTATAAATCTAATAAAATATGAGTAGCTCCGACTAAGCATGTAAAACTCTTTTAACCTAATCCAAAAATTATGTAGACAGATTATTTCTTTATACCCAGCAGTCCATTTTCTTCGCTGTTCGCAAGTCTGCAAGGAATGGCTCTACAAAATTTGAACAAGTCAAAAAAAATAATGCCAAAGCCATCAATCTCCATTCATCAATAGAATCACCCTGCATCATGCAAATAGGACTGCAATGAAACCCATCATATCGAGAAAAAAAAATTTGACCCTGTATCACAAAAGCTTATGTCCGGTGGATATGCATGTTGCAGGGTGATTTCTAAGTGAATCCCACAACTTCGCAGATCAATGATCGTACACCAAGGCAACATATGCCTTAACTATATAAACAAACAACAGCAGTTGAGGAATATTACTCCTAAAACAAATAGATGCTACCAGTTTAACCATTCAGGTAATTCATAGTAATCAGAACTCAAACAAGAAGCAATTCATTTAGACAGGAAAAGTCATTATTCCCCACTGACTCTAGACAGAGATCTCAAATTGGCTTGGTAGAGATTTTTCTTTTCCAAAAAGGACTGGGATAAGTTTGTTCTCTAAGTCGCGTCTTCTACTTCCCGCCGAGTGTGGGGAACTGTCCTGGATCCGCAATTGCAGGAGCAGCTGGGGTGTTAACAGGTCCACCACCAAAGCCACCTCTCAACGGTCCACGATCACCCCTTCCCCTGCCACGGCCTCGGCCTCCTCCTGGGCTGTAGTATTTCTCTCCTTCAGCAGGCTTCAAGAACTCATTGATGCTCAGAGACTGTTAAAACACAAAATTACCTTTAGATTACTGGGTACATGCTATACACATTCGTTTACAAAGCCGTTAACAATATTTAGTTATAGTTTAACATATGAAAAGATATATAGAAAAGTTGGTTTTACTAACTATTTAAATAAAAGAGATGCAGAAGAGGGAATAAGATTTAGTTTGTATACAAACTCCACGAATGACAATTATAATAGTAATAGCTGTTATACTAATAAAAATGAAGTAAAACTACTATGCTACCTTTTTAACTCGTTCTTCATGGTCAGCATTCTCTCTTCGCTTTGACCCTTTATCAGTACCCTATGAAGGAAGAGAGCATTGCTGTATAAGAACCATAAACGTGAAAGCCAGAAAACAATGGGTATATGTGAGATGGAAGTGAAGAGGCTAACCAATTTAACAAAGATTTCCTCATTTCCTTTCTTGAGAGAAAGTTGTTGCATAGATTCAAGCTCCTTGTCAATACTGACTTTTCTCTCTTCAGACTTCATTGCAAGCAGCGCTTTTCTTTTCTCCTCCTTAATTTTCTCATACTCATCAAGAGTCATCTCCTGTCCACGTCACAGCAATGGAACATTCATTAGTCAGAGATAACAAGAAACTTGTGAAGAACAGAAGATACTAGTGAAAAATATAATGAACAGAATGCAGGATATTGCTGAAAGAAAATAAACTAGTAATCACAGGTGTCTGTGATTATTATAAAAGCATCCAGATTACGACCTATAGTGGAACTACACAAATAAAAAAGTAGCTTTACAAGTTTCCTCCAAGTTATTTGGCAGTTATGAAGTGAGTATAATAGTTTCTTGAAAAAGTGACAACCAATTAGAATTCATCATTATATTTTTTACGCAGTAAAAACAAGTAATTGTATGGACATAGTTGACTGCTTCATTCCAACACTTTGAACTATAGAACTAAAGATAACAGTGCATAACATTACAAAAAACTTGAGCAGGTGAAAGTAAGCTGCATAACTTAGTACATAATGTCATGAAATAAATTGCATAGTACAATATAGACGAGAAAATTGACATACATATATGGCCAAAGTAGAAATTAGGATATGATGATTAGCAAGGAAACAGGAAATCTCAGCAAAGATAAAAACTTGAGTACATGGAAACAACTTAAATTAATTGCAGTTTTGTACAACTGCCCTGGGAAAGTGAGTAATGTGGCTGAAGTACATTAAAAAAAGACAGAATCAAGTGGTACTAATGCAGGTCTTATAACACTTACAGTACCATAATTTTCCATAGACAAAAACTACAAAGAAAAAATAATAGCCTGTTACAACCAAACGGGGAGTGCGAAGATAAAATACAACTGAAATGTAATTCACTAATTATATAGGACTACTATAACGCTGATACAGCAATGGGTTGAAAAATCCACAAAGCTATTAGTTCACAACTTTCCTATCAACAAAAAACTACTTTCTTTCTACCTCTCCGCTAAATAAGCTGGGTTCATTCTCTCCCATAAACATATACTAAGTGATTCCCTCCAAGTACTGATGGTAATAAGTTCTAGACTTGTAAGCTCTCTGTTAGAAGTTCAACACTGTTACCAACTCTCATAGAGTTGTCAAAGACGGGTGCATATAATACCATGTTTTTATGGTAGATTTCTGTACTGATACATGATATAACAAACATGCTAATACCTTGATGCTACCACAAAAGTAATATCAATGTGGGTAGGGTTAAATGGACTCCTTGCATGCATTGTTGGTTTCCAACTATACATGAACCTTTGGATCGGCCATAAGATTTAAAAGTAGAGAACAAAAACCTAGAAAGCACAAGCATCGAAAAAGGCACGATGTGCAAACTCGACAATATAGCAGAGCGTAACAGTCCATTCAGAACTCACATCAGTAGTTTTTAAAGTTCTAAAAACTTATAACTACCATACTCCAAAGAACATTATCTGGAACATAGATAATGCATCCATAAACAAAAGAAATATGTATTTTAAGTTGCAGTGAATATAGAGAAACATTAAAAGATTTTGGATGAAAATACATTCCAGAAGTTTCCAAGACGTGTTCAACTTCAGAAAATTAGAACGTGTAATGTTAATAATGTAAGAACGATAACTAAGAAGTCCTGAACGAGAACAAAGAAGTTTCCATGAAGTCTGTCTTACATGTGTAGAACTTCATGATAGAAGTGATTGGGTAGATTTTAACTTCAAGTGTATACAGATTTTTAAATACTTATGCAGAATAGAGCACATCATTACTCAACTATATAAAACTTAGTCTTACCCATGAAGCACGGAACCTTAGGGGCTGTTTGATTGCATTGCAATTAGTCCAGTTTGCAACTAGAGTCCAGCAAGTGGCTCAATTGCAATGGCTGCAAGGATGAAAAAAGATTTTTGTAACCCACTTGCAATCTTTTGGTCTTAGCTGTTAGTTGCAAGTTGCAACCTTCCACTTGCACTGGATTTTGGTTGCAGGAGTTGAATGCAAGACAGATGCAAATGCAAATGCAATTGCAACACAACCAAATATCCCTTTATTGGAAGCCATGTCGTGTCAAACGTATATCCAACAAGATTTTAAATACCACATATCGGTATCATACCGGATGGCAAAAAGTCATATTGGATATAGGATATCGGCGACATGTCGGTGATAATTAAAAAAATTCAGGTTGCTATAACATTGGAAGATATATATATCCTAAATGTGATTTAAAGTAACCATTACATTCGATATTATGTACCACAAATACCAACAACTTCTCACAATCAATATAACAACAAAAATATATAATCACCTACATGAATTTGCAATATAACACATAAAAAAAAACATATCTACATATTAAAGATTGAACATACTATATAAGTTTCTAACATAAGAAAAAAGACTTGAGAGAGATGAAGACAATTGGAGAATATGAATATAAGAGGCAGCATCGAGCTCTTGTAAAGTTATGTTTGAGCAAAGATGCTGAAGAGAACAATTGGCGATAAGGTTTTGCTTTCTAATTTTATTTTTTTACTATCAAATATACGAATTTGAATCAATTAGATTTGGGTTCTCACTGGGTTTGAATCTAAGCCCAAAAGAACCAAGATCACTATTATTTCCAATATTGGATTGATATATATCAGATAAGAGCATCCACAGTTGTTTGCTATTTTTTCATTTTATCCATTTTATAGCATTTTGATCCCTGCAGTTGTTTGCTATTTTTTCATATTTTGACGATTTCGCTATAGTACATTGCTATATATGAGAACGGATATGAGAATATGCATATTATAAGGGACGGATCTTCAAAAATTAATTTTTTTTTGAAGGGACAGAACTCGAAGTTCCGTCCAATGAAAATTTTCCGTTTTTACGGTAAAAAAATATTTTTAAAAGAATATTTTAGTGGGAGAAAAAAAAAATTGGGCCTTGGACGGATCTTGAAGATCCATCCATGAAAGAGGGGGAGGTGGGACCCATTTCCATTTTTTTCACTAAAATATTCTTTTTAATTATTAAAAAATGCAGAAATTTTTTAAAATTCATGTGACGGATCTTGAGGACGGATTCAAGATCCGTCCGATCTTAAATTTTTTTGGCTATATTATAGCATTTTACCACTGCAGCAAACTCGCTTTGCTATATGTATAATATGCATTTAGCTATTTTTTTAGCAAATCACGACTATGGATGCTCTAACGGGTGATATAACAGTCATGACGGAAGATCACTGTTATTTTCAATATTGGATTGATATATATAAGATAACGGGTGATATAACAGCCATGACGGGTAATATAACAGCTGAAACGGTCCTATAACGGTCGTAACGGGTCAAAAATATTATCCGCTTTCTATGTCCATTTCGGTAATGGTAACCTAGCTAAAACGTTATAACGGCCGTTATTTAAAACACTATTATCGGACATCCGTCACAACACTGATTATTTCAAAGTACTATTTAAAGACATTTTGTGTTGGTGTGTCATGTCACATTGTTTCTGTGAACATGTCTATGTCAGATCTTCTCAAACCCTACCCAAAATAACCAAGAAAAAGGAAACAAATGAGGATTTCCTAGACCAGTCTTGCATTCAACAATGAAGTTGCTTGAATGCAAATTTACAGAATGGACCTAGTGAAAATTTAATTTATGCCCGCAACGGAACCAAGTAGCACATAAATAAAAGCTACATGGTTCTCTCAAAGGCAAGAGACAACATAACGAACATCGACCAAAGCCTCTTTCCCCCATTTTCTCTCACAAGGTCCCACGAGTCACTCATGAATCGAAATTAAGCAACAGTATCAAATGACATCACCAAAATTATCAGAACAATGAAAAAATGACCACAAACCTACCAATTATCCAATATCTAAATTTCTATATTAAAGAATACACCAAGATAAGTTATTACACATCATGCATAAGAGCATCCACAGTCGTGATTGTCAAAAAATGGCAAAATGCATATTTACATATAGCATTTCTAGCATTTGCTGCAGTCGTCCAATGCTATTTTATAGCAATTTAAGATATAAAAAAATACTAGACGCAAAGTGAAGTTGCGTCGGAAGGGCGAAACAAATTATTTAATTAATTTTTTTATGTTAGACGGAAAGTGAAGTTGCGTCGGAAGAAGAAAGATAAATAAAAAATAAAAAAAGTGACAGACGCAAAGTGAAGTTGAGTCCCACGGTTTTTCGAATTTTTTTCAATTTTTTTAATATTTAAAATCAATTTTTAGTTATAAATATATTTTTAGTTATAAATATATATATATATATATATATATATATATATATATATATATATTAAATATTCCCCCCCCCCCTTCCCCACCGGACGCAAAGTCAAGCTGCGTCCAGGGGGAAGGAGGAATTTGTTTTTTTAAATTACGGTATATAAAATATTTTTGGTGAGCAACGCAAAGTGAAGTTGCGTCGGAGAATTAAAAAATATTTTTTTAGTGGGACGTAAAGTGAAGTTGCATCCTGTATATTATGCATTTCTCTCAAATCCACTCTCATATATAGCAATCATAAGAGCATCTGTAGTCGTTTGCTAAATATGCATAATATGCATATTTGGCTCAAACCGGCGATGCACTCGTTAGCCAAATATGCATATTATCATATTTGGCTACAGTAGATTGCCAAATATGAGAGCGGATATGAGATTTATTCATATTTGAGAGACGGCACTTGAAGTGTCGTCCCAACAAAAAAAATTAATATTTTTTTGTCGGACGGCACTTCAAGTGCCGTCGCTTGAAAAAAAAAATCAATTAAAAAACCCCAAATCCCTCGGACGGCACTTCATGTGCCGTCCCTTGCCTTCCCAAATCCCTCAGACGGCACTTCATATGCCGTCCGGAGTTTTTTGCAATTTTATAATTTTTTTTGTAATTTTTGAAATGTTTTTGCAATTTTGTAATTTTTTTTTGCAATTTCCGAAATGTTTTTGTAATTTTTTGTAATTTTTTCGTAATTTCTTAAATGTTTTTGTAATTTTTTATAATTTTTTTGTAATTTTTTATTTGCACTTCGAGGACGAATTTTTATTCCTCCGACGGCACTTCGAGTGCAGTCGCTCCAATTATTTTTTTTTTTTTTTTTTTTTCTCCGACGGCACATGAAGTGCCGTCGCTTATTATTTTATTATAAAAAACTAAAAAATAGCTTTTGACGACTACAGCAAAACTTCGATTGATATTTCCATTTATGCATATATGCATATTTTATCCCCCAACGACTACAGATGCTCTAAAATGCATAAATAGCACACGACTGCAGCTCGTCGTTTGCTATAAAATGCATTTTATGCATAAATAGCACACGACTGTGGATGCTCTCAGAAGTGCTACATAAATAACGTACATAATCATTCAGATCAGCACAATTGCATAATTAAATCCAAATTCAGCACCATGACAAAAAAGCAAAACAAATATTAAACAACTCATTGAACTCAACAAGCAACAAATAGCCCAATAGTCCAACACTGAAACTGGTCACAAAGATTTTCTGCATGCTCAACAGGACTGGTAAGTTTTGTAGAATATCAATCCAATCCAGAGTTTTTAGCAAATCAGGACCAGTGCACTTTAGTAACAACAAAATGATGATGAATGACATTAACATGGAATATAGCATATAACACAGGATTAATCACAAGAAGAGCATGTAACCCCAATGATTTGTAGGCGAAGCAAAAGCTATAGGATGATGTGATGAGAAATTAACACTAGAATTAAAAATATGAATGACATATTACTAAGCGAATAGGTATAAGACACAATGTGGAGGGCAGATGCACTGCGCACTTTGAGGGGCACTTTGAGGCAGATATATGAGGTGCAACAATCTAACAATTTTACTAGTTTATAAACAGATACCATAGCAAATGAATTTATCATAGAACTGCAATAATCTCTCTCTCTCTCTCTCTCTCTCTCTCTCTCTCTCTCTCTCTCTCTCTCTCTCTCTCTCTCTCTCTCTCTCTCTTTCTAACTTGTTCTCTTTCTCTCCACTTTGCCTTACCAAATCCATCCTCTTTCTCATTTTAGAGAACACAATTGCAGTTTTTAATAGCCAATGTATAAACCTGTATACTCTGCCTGACTGAGTTGAGGTATAGTCCTTGAAAAGTAACTGGCTTGATACCTAAGGCGTTGAGCATATCATCTTTGAAACTCAGATATGACCAACTCTTATTTGAGTTGAGCATATCGCTCTCTCTCTCTCTTCCTTCTCTCTTATATCTTTCTAACTTATTCTCTTTCTCTCCACTTCGCCTTACCGAATCCATCCTCTGTCTCATTTTAGAGAACACAATTGCAGTTTTTAATAGCCAATGTATAAACCTGTGCTGGTTATGAAACAGCTGGTTTCATTGAGAGGAGCAAGGGAAGAGAGAATGGGAAAATAATAGGGGGGAAAAGATAATGAAAACAGAAGGAAATGACGGAGGTCTTCCTTGTATACTCTGCCTGACTGATATAGGCCTTGAAAATTTTCTCGTTTGATGCCTAAGGCATTGAGCATATCATCTTTGAAACTCAGATATGACCAACTCTTATTTGCATCTTAATTAAGTTTTCTATCAAAAAGACTACATATCTTTTAAAAAATGACATTTTTAAGAATCCCATATCTGAATAGAACAACTTCAATTACAAGATAAACCCAGTAGGCTGTTACAAGTTAAATTAACTCATACAGCAAAGGAGATGCACATACAGATGCAACCAATAAATATTTTTCTTTCATGACATTTCAACATACTTGGAGGAATAATCCTTGTCAACATTTCTTGATATTCAACAGTCAAAAGTAACATACTGAATAGTTTTAGCTTTTAGCAAATGTTCTCTTGCTAATAGGACTGCAATTTCTAAGCTGTCGTTAACAAAATAATACCGGTTTTCCATATTAGACAGCCTAAGCCAATTTCAATGATTATATACATATCTGAAGACTGAACTGAATGAAAGATATGGAGACGCCTAAGATTTAGTTGACAAGAACTTAAAATTAAATATTTAGCACTTGATGAGATCTATGATCACTACATAGATGTCAATCGGGTTAGCACTGAAATTTTGGCTTGCATTAGCTTAATTGTGCAAGCATTCAGGCCAAAAACTGTAATCCTACTCAACAGTTACCTAAATGAAGACTCATTTTCTGTATGAAGCTCAGCCATAGACCATTAATGTTAGCATGCACTGAAGCACCAAGGAATGACAGTGCAATTGCCACCACAAAATATCTCTCTCTAAAACCCCCAAAGCATTCGGACAACTAAAGAATGCTGCTAAGTTAAGGTGGTACCTTGTCTTCTGGTTTCACTTCTTCATTAGCTGCATTGTCCTTGTTCTCCTTATCACCCTCCACCGGTTTCCCATCTTCCGTCTCCAGCTGCTTTTCAGGAACTACAACCTTCTCATCAGGATTCACGTTCTCCTCAATTTCTCTATTAAGTTAAAAATGATTATAAGATAATGTTCAAACAATCATACAACCAATATAAACTCCAAAATAAGCCACTCAACATAAACATAAGATCTTAACTGAGCAATCACATCATCACTAACTGTACCCCAGTTCCCCCTTCCTGCCCCTTCACGTTTCATCTCATAACTCCTCCCCGTCCCACTCCTCCTCTCATAAACCCTCCTTGGAGCCCGTTCGACCTCACCACCTTCCTCTCCATCTCCACCATTTCCATACCCACCCCGTCTACCACCACGAAACCCCTGCCTCGGTGAACCACCATATCCTTCTCCTCGACTTCTCTCGGAATTCCTATTCCCATCTCTATCCTCCACACCACCCCCACCCCCATTCCCACCACCACCTCCATAACCCCCCCTAAACCCATTCGCATCCCTATCCCCAAAATCTCGATTCGACCCAATCCCAGCTCCTCTCCCTCCCCTCCCTCTTCCTGGCCCACCTCTCCCACCACCTCGTGCTGGTGCATTGGTCACATTCCTAGCCTCCCTCACTGCACCAATAAACACCAAAAAATCAATCATACTTATTTTTCGATCTGATTTACTCTAATCCTATACAACATTCTTGAGAAATTAACAAATGAATGACAAATATTCCGACCAGAATATTTAGTAAAGACCCATTTGGATAATAAAAAGTTACCCAGAAATCAATTACACCTATTTTTCAATCTAATTCAATCCAACCTAAAACATCCTACAAGAATGAACAAATCAATGGCAAAAATTCCAACTTTGACAAAGATTCCCATCATAACATCAATAAAGACCCAAAAATTTATCGCACCCATTTCTCAATCTAATTCCACCCAACACGACATTCTACCAAAATGACCAATCAATGACAAGGATTCCGATTTTGACAAAATCACTAAAGTTACCAGCTTGTGAGGGAGGAACTGGTTTTGTGGGCATCTTTGCCGGAGCAGAGGCGGCGGCGGCTGCGGCGGCGGCTGGATACTTCTTCCCGCCGGTGGAGACTGCGGCGGCGGCGGCAGCTTCCTTCTGCTTCTGAGCGAGGGCGATGAGGTGAGAGGGGTCGTCGTTGTCGTCATCAACGAGGAGATCGAACGGATTCACAGTTGCCATCTCTTAGAACGAGAGGGATCAGAGCTGGGATCGGAATCGATTAAAGGTTGCTACAAACCCTAATTGAATGATTCGATCTCCATTAAAAAGTCAAAACCTAACCCTAGATTTCGATGAGCGAAAATGGACAAGATGATGAAACCCTAGCCGCCGACTCTGAGTCCCAATTTAGAAGAATAAAAATCCCATCTTTTTTAGGATCAGTATTAATAGTAGATTCGTGTGAAATTACGGTTGTAGTGGGGTTTTGAGAGCATCCACATTCGTTTTCTATTTCTCCCATTTTTCCATATTATAGCAAACGGTGCGTTGCATTCGTTTGCTATATATGTCATTTTTTTCATTCGTCTCAAATTTGTTTCTCAAATTTGAGAAACGAAAGTAAGAATTCTCAAATATAGAAGACGGGGAATCATATACCGTCCGAGCGATTTTAATATTTTTTTTTATTTAAAAAAGGGTCGGACGGGGAATGATACCCCGTCCTTACCTTTTAAAAAATCATTTTTTTGGGAAAAAATCCCCAGACGGGGAGTCTTCTCCCATCCGGGAGAAGATACCCCGTCCGGGGGTATTTTCCTTTTTTTTTTTTTCTTTTTTGGGTTTTTTTTTCCCAATTTGCCCTTAGATCTCTATTGAACGAATTTAAAAGTTCAGGGGTAATTTGGTCTTTTGCCAAATGAGAAAAATTTGAGAAACGACGACTGCAGTATACTCCTCTATATGCTATTACTGTAGCTGCCATATTTTGGCAATTGAGATTAACGACTGTGGATGCTCTGAGGACTTTTTTGCCGTAATAGGCCACTTTTTGAAAATATTTGCGATTATGAATCAGTTTCGAAACTATTAGCGCTCGCGGACGACTTTGTGCCACGTCAGCAACGGCTGCTATTCTCATTAACGACCTATTCATTTTGAATGTCGCTAATGGGAATAGTGGCATCTGTTTTAAAATTTTTGTTATTTTTTTTTTGTTGTCGCTATTCACACTATGGACCTTAGTATATATGAGGTCGTTAATGGGATCAGCAATCTCAGATGAATGTATTGAGACACTTATTAACGATCTCTATAGAGGTTTTGCTCTCTTTAGAAGAAAAAAATCTAAAATTGTGGTCACTATTGGGAATAGCGATCTTAGTATATATATAAGGTCACTAATAGGATTAGCGACCTGTAATGAATTGTATTCTAACACTTAGCAAAATTGAGTGAGTTTTTGCTCTCTGAAAAATAGCAATCAATTTATTTTTGAAACGAGGTCGCTGTTCCGAATAGTGACTTTAGTTGTACAAAGGTCACTATTTGGAATAGAGACCTTAGTTGTACCAAGGTCGCTATTCCGAATAGAGGCCTTAGTTGCGTGACTCTTTTGTAAATTTTACAAAAAACAATGATATTGTGTTTCTTGCTGAGGTCGCTATTGAGAATAACGACCTGAATATACTAAGGTCGCTATTCCCAATAGCGACCTAAGTTTTAATTTTTTTTCCAAATGAGCAAAAGCTATATAGAAATTACTAAGTGTCTCGGTACATTCATTTGAGGTCGCTAATCCCATCAGCGACCTCATATATACTAAGGTCGCTAGTGGGGATAGCGACAGAAGAAAAAAAAAATCAGAATTTTTAAAATATAGGCCGATATTCCCATTAACGGTTTTCAAAATGAATAGGTCGCTAGTGAGAATAGCGACCGCTGCTGATGGGGCACAAGGTAGTTCACGAACGTCAATAGTTTCGAAACTCGTCCATAATCACAAATATTTTCAAAAAGTGGCCTATGTTAGCAAAAAAATCGGGGGGGGGGGGGGGGGGGGGGGGGGGGGGGGTTGAGAGCGAAGTAGTGGGTAGTTTAGTCATTTTGGGTAGGTTTGAGATGGTACGGCTGAGATTTAATTGGAGAAGGGCAGTGCCGACCAAACGTGTGCTTTTGATGTACTCCTAGTCTTATAAAATGCACGCATACCGTATGTAATCCTTCTTCACAGTACTAAAGCGCGTGTATCACATTCTCTCCCCTCGTTCATCTTTTACTTCACATTTCTGAAAGATTGAAGTACATGAATTATTTATTTATTTATTTAATTATTTTGGCTGATAACTAGATTGTGGGGAAGCAATGAAGTTGGTTTCTTATGAACATTTCGAAGATTACAATAAACTTAGAAACCAAAACAACTTTCCTCTCTCACCAACTCCCGTTCTAAAAGAAAACCCTAATTCTAAAAAACCCTAGGGGCGGCGACGGCCACCCTCCACGCCGCCGCCCCACCCGTCGTCCCCTCCCGACCCTCTCCTCCCTTCACGACGCCGTCGCCCCGTCGCGACGACATTCTCCTCAACAGTTTAACGGGGATGAAGACGAAGTCCACGTCGCATCAGATCGATGGTGGCTGGAGATGGAGTTTGCGACGTTGCCGAGCCAGAGCAGCCGCCTTCAGCATCGGGGAGGAAGACGAACCTGATCGTCGAGCCCCGGAGCCGCCACATCGTTCTCGGATCCAGATCTGAGCGCCTGTGCGAGGCACATCGCCGATCTTCGACGAAGCCCCCATCCCCCTCGCCTGCGAGGCGCGCCGCTGATCTTCAGGATCTGAGCGCCTGTGCGAGGCGCCCCCCCTCGAGTCACTCTTCCAAGGGCTTCCGTTATCTGGGACCTGCTGGGTGGAAGTGTGGATGCCACGTCGGAGATGGCGACCTGACCTTACAACCAGCACAAGCATGGAACTACCATCTCCTCCATTTCACCTGAGTTGCCCCTAGTGTTTTCAGAAGAGCTCCTTCGCTTTCGATTTTGTTTGATCCCGGATGGCCTTCTAGAAATTTGAACCCTAGGAGCTTTAAAAGCTGGTTGTTTGGCAACTGGTTGTCGGGGGATTTTATTGTAGCGGAAATCATTTGGGGGATTTGAGTATAGAATATTTTGGGGTTGGATGAAAGATTAGTTGTGCAGTAGTAAGGTTCATGTGTCAACTCCACGGTGCTCTCCCACTGCCGAGCTATCCTCCTTTTTCGAGTGATGTGTCGATGCCTTTATTGTGGGTGGTGTGGAGGGGTTTGTATGTTGTTTTGCACGATTGTGGAGCTTGGGCCCGAAGATGGGGTCCCTCCAGAATGTGCACTTACTTGTCTCAACTTTCGTGGTACTTGTCTCAACTGTCGCGGAGCGACTATGTCACTCTACTGCACAGAGTGGGGCTTGGGCCTGCAGAAGGGGTCCCCCCATGAGGTGCACAGAGGGGAGATGTTTGTTTTGTTGGTCGGCAGTAGAGGAGTCACACACTGAGCTCGACCTTTCTTAATCCATTTCCACAGACTTGTAACAAGACCGCCACTACGCCCTCATCATTGACCCTGAAATCTACAATGTCCACCGCCCGCAGGGGCGAGAGGTGAAGGTGATTCTTCAAATTGGTTGTGATTTGGTTGGGTTTTACGTGAGAGAGAGAGTGAGAGAGTGAAGACGTTGCTTCTCACTACTCTATGCAGGTGTCTGTTTGTGAGAAATCATCTGAGAGAGTATAAGTTCTTCATTGCTCTTTTAGACTGTGTCCGTGATTAGAGTTAGTGAGAGTTTTTGCGACGACTTTCCTTTTGGGTGCGACTCCGATTGGGCCATATTTGAAGTGGCGTTGATGATGTAGAAGGAGGAGAGCGGCAAATTTTCAAATCCCACAGGATTCGCTTCAGGTGGGTGGGCACGTGCCGTGGAGGCGGGTGTTCGAAGCTTGCTTGACGGACATACAATTAGTTGATCCTCGTAGGTTAGAGTGAGAGCTGATTATATGTATTGGTCATGTCGCTTCATGTTTTTTTTCTGCCTATAGGTTGTAACTTGCTCCAGCATGCTGGGGTTGTTTTGTTAATTTCTTATTAATGAAACAGGGTGGCCTTATTCCACCTTTTCCCTCAAAAAAAAAATGAAGTTGGTTTCTTACATTTGGGTTAGTGCTTTCCCTCCCTTTTTTTGTTGTTGCAAAAAGTTTGAATCTTTGCATTGGATTTTTAGGGTTTTGTATTTCTCTGTGATTAGAATTTGTGATAGTGATTTGAGAATGTTTATTATTGTTTATTGAAGTTATGGTGATGGTTCATGTCATGCTCTAAGTTTGTTCATTACTGGTAGTACGATTTTTTGAAGTGGAGATCATAGTACATTTGTAGTCTTGCCCAATTCAAGCCATTAACAGCCCTATTTCACATTTCTCCTTTCTTCGTCGATCGAACCCTAACGGTTGAAAAATGTGAGACAATGAGGTTTACCCTTTTTGGAAATGTGGTTGGTGCTTGATGCGGTTTATTTCTGGGGGGTGTGTGGATGCACCAGGTGTGAGTTCCTACTCGATTTGTATTGGTGGAAGGATGCGGTGCTGGACGGTACGCCAGAGGTTCGGCTCGGCACTGGAGGATTGGCTCGGATCCTGATGCTCCGCCTCGGGTCCCTACAGACGGTCTAGAAACACCGGGGTTGGTCCCGGTGGCAGACCCTCCGACGATCTAGTTAGTTTGCTGTGAGAGAGTAACAGTAAACTAGGGTTCTAGTTGGTGAAAGATTCATTACCTTTAAAGGTGGGAGAGGGCCTTGTATTTATAGAGAAACCCAACCGGGTTTGGACCCGTTTGGGGGCCGGGTCTGGATCCGAAAGCCCGTGGGCCTGACGTGGCAGGAGGCCCAGGGGGTTTAGGGCAGACGTGGCAGCACCCCGGGCGGTTTAGGGCTGACATGGCGAAACCGTAGGTGGTTTTGGGGCTGACGTGGCGAATCGTGCGGTTCCTGTGCATCTGGAAGAATCGGATGGCCCAGGTGGTGCCAGGTCATCTTTATCTCGTACTAGGTTGACGGGAGGCCCGTGGGGCCGTATAGGCTCGGAGGCCAAATGTGGGCACGGGTCGCCGGGATGAGGCGGTAGAGTTCATGGAGGTTTGATTTGTCGGCTCGGTCCCGACACCATAGAGGCCCGGGGCCGGGACGACGTGCCTTTGAGGGGAGGCAACCTCGGGCTTTGGCTTGATCCCGAGTCATTTTTATCCCACCTCATAAGCCCCCCACTCCTGTAGGGATGCGGGAGGTAGCCGTGGAGGAGTAGTTTTGGTCGTGGAGAAAAAGCGGGAGAGCTTTTCGGGAGGTCCTTGGGACCAGTGTCGACGTTGGGTGAGAAAGCGGCCCTGGGGTTTGGCCTAATCCTCGGACTGGCGAGGGTGTACGGGTCGGCAGGGCCAATGGCGAGCCGTTGTGCTTTTGTGAGAAAGCGGCCCTGGTGTTTGGCCTAATCCTCGGACTGGCGAGGGTTTACGGGCCGGTAGGGCCGATGGCGAGCCATTGTGCTTTCCTGAGAAAGCGGCCCTGGTGTTTGGCCTAATCCTCGAACCGGCGAGGGTTTACGGGCCGGCAGGGCCGATGGCGAGCCGTTGTGCTTTCGTGAGAAAGCGGCCCTGGTGTTTGGCCTAATCCTCGGACTGGCGAGGGTGTACGGGCCGGCAGGGCCGATGGCGAGCCGTTGTGCTTTCGTGAGAAAGCAGCCCTGGTGTTTGGCCTAATCCTCGAACTGGCGAGGGTTTACGGGCCGGCAAGGCCGATGGCGAGTCGTTGTGCTTTCGTGAGAAAGAGGCCCTGGTGTTTGGCCTAATCCTCGGACTGGCGAGGGTTTACGGGCCGACAGGGCTGATGGTGAGCATTAATGGTGTTTCGAGATTCGCGTGGTGTCACAACTTTCCAGGTGTCTTAATGATGTCACCTGATCAGTGTGCGGCGCTTCGGTTCCCTAGGTGGAAGGCGGCGTGACGGTTGGGCTTCCGTCGTTTGGCCTCCCCGGGGTCATAGTGGCAGGCTTGGGGGAGGCTATAAATACCCCACTCCCCCACTGCCTTTTTGATCACGTCAGTGGTGGCCTTCCGGCCGTCAGAGGTGTCTGCCTTGGGCGGACGCCTGATATCTGAAAATTTTTAACTCTGGGGAGCCCCGGATTGGTGGTTACCCTGCCGTCTCGGTCTTCTTTTGGGTACACGGCCGTGAGGGTTGTTTACCCAAAAGAGATCGAGACGGGAGGAGCACGACCGAGGTCCGGACCCGGTGGATAGGGAGCCTCGGATGGATGGCTCTCCTGCGATCCCTGTCTTCCTTAGGGTAGACGATTTTTGAGGGCTGTCTGTCCTAAGGGGACAAGGGTGGGGGGCGGGCTGATCTGATTTCGATGCCTAGGAGGCTCGTACGCCATTGCTGGAAGGGTCCCAGGCCGAGGGCCCGGGGTAGGTGGTCTCCCTCCCACCCTCGAACAGTTCGGGGTTTCGGCTTCCGAGGCCGCAAGTCCGGAGTTGCTCACGGGTGAGAGGGGAACTGACCGAGTCCCGGAGCCCGGGGCGCTCGCCCGAGGCGAGCGCCTTAAATCTTTAAACAAAAAACTTTTCTAGTAGTTGTGCCAGGGGGCCGAGGCCGGAGCCAGTTGGACGGGAACCGAAGGGTTGCCAACCACTCAACTTGGTGACATCACTGGCGCGGGTTTCTAGGAGGAGTGGTGCGATTTTCTTAGGGTTGTTTCACGCAGATCTAGGAACAGTTAGCGCGAGAATCGAGGAGTCTCCCCCACCTCTATAAATACCCCCTCTCTTCCATTCTGTCTCACCATCTCTCTCGCTTTTTTCTTTAGAAGAAGAAAAGAAAGCTCTTCGACGCTTTCCTTTTCCAACCAGCCGCACCCGCTCGTTTTTTCGAAGCCACCAGTTTAGTCGTAGCTTTACTTCTTTAGCATGTCTAGGGCTCAGTCCGGCTCCTCGGCTTCGACCTCGAGGGGGGAAGGTCACCCAGATGCAGTGCTCTCCGACTCGACGTCTTGGGAGGAGGACACTAGGGTGATGATGTGAAGCCCCTTCGCGTCAGGAAACCGTTCGTGGTGCAGAGCAGTGACTCTGAGGAGGAAGAGAGTGACAGTTCGGACGAAGTGGAGGTATGGGATTTGGCGTCGGAGGAGGAGGGTAGTGATAGTGGGAGAAAATCCACGGTTCAGAGACAGAGCCGGGGTGCGGGCTCCTCTTCTACGGTGACCGTCCTCGAGCCCCTGGCCACCCCTTCGCCGGAGAGGGCCAAGAAGAAGAGGAAGCCGAGAGGGAAGTTGATGAGGCCTAGCAGTCCGAGCGAGGCGGCTTCTGTTCGCAACATAGTGACAGGGTCACCGGCACGGCCGATGTTGATTAGGCAGTATCCGGACGACCTCTCCGACAAAGTCCTGTACGGGGTGCAGCCTTCATCGCCGAGTCGGAAGAAGATAAGGATGGACGCGTTGCCGTCGATTCTGGAGGCGGGCGATCTAAAGGTCATTCAATCGTCCTTCCACATCGGGTCCGGCTATGAGCTGATGGTGCCGAGCCCGACCCTTCGTCCCACCGACCCACTGCCGGAGTGGTATTGCATCTTCCCAGCAGATGCGTTCGGCTCGGGGCTAAGGCTGCCGATCCATCCATTCGTCCGGGAGGTACTCAATTGGGCGTCTCTCTCCCCGATGCAGTACGGACCGAACTCATGGAAGCAGATGGTGTGCTTCGTGCTGCTCTGTGAGGAGAGGAAGGTGCCGCTTCGGCTGAACGTATTTCGTGCGATGCTGGGGATCAGCTCATCGGGGGAGTCTGAGGGGATTTTCTACCTTTTTCCTCGGGGCCGGGGGAAGGTAGTCCACGGCCATCCGGACTCCATCAAGGAATGGAAGAGGAAGTACTTCGTGATTCGGAGTACGGGGCCTTGGGACATCCCCACCCACTGGAATTTCTATAAGCCGAACTTCAAGGCACCGTGGCAGAAGGATCTGTCCACCGAGGAGTGGGGATACGTCGAGCGCCTTCGTCGGGGAAACAGCATCAGTTGGCCGAAGGTGATGGAGGGTCACCTGGCTAGCGTCGGACTGAGCCCGGCCGAGTCTAGTATGTAGTCGTTTCATTTTTCTTGCTTTGATGTTCTTTTGCGCTCATTGTCCTTAATGGATCTTCTTGTAGGTATGGACCCAGAATCGATCGAGGCTAGGAGGCTCGCTCTGAAGAAGCAGAAGGCCGAGGAGGAGGGAAAAGCAAAGAGGACGAGGGAGTCTTCCCAAGTCTTCCCAGGTCGTCTCCGAGGCCCCTGTCGAACCGAGGTCGAAAAAGGCGCGCCCGAACGTGGGCAAGGAGGTGGTTACTCCGCTGAGCCCTGGTCCGGCCAAGATGGCTGATCGCGGCAAGGGGAAGGTCCTTCCGCCCCGAGCTAGTGCCGGGGAGATTGTAGGTGAGGAGGCACCGCGGCCATGGGCGCCGGATTGGTCGATTCGGGGAGGGGACAGCTTAACCCACGGGCCCAATGCCATCGAGGTGGTGGAGAAGTTGGCGACCCCCCGGGATCGTCAAATTATGAGCGACGAGACTGTGGGGGAGTCTTTCATGCGCCTATCGCAGGCGAGCGTGCTGGTAAGTCGGCCGACCCCCTTTCCCTGTAGCCTTTTATGGAGCGAGCCTTGAACGGTTTCTGGTTGTCACAGGTTTGTCTGGAGGCGGCCCAAGTGAAGAGGCTTTACGAGAAGGCCGTGGAGCAGGAGCGGGAACGGGCGGACAAGTTCCAGCAGGAGATGAAGGAGATGAAGGTCGAGCTCGAGGGCTCGCACAAGAGGTAGCAGCAGCTGAAGGTCGAGCTCGAGGCCAAGGATACCGAATGGGCCAAGAAGGTGAGAGCCTTGAGGAAGAAGTTTGCCAAGGAGAAGGAGGTGATGACGACGGAGGCCCAAGATCTCGTAATTGCGGCCCAGAACGAGGTCTACGAGAAGGCCCTCAGTCACGTGAGGCATTTCTACCCGACCCTCGACCTGACCGACTTTGATTACGACATGGTTGTCGAGCCGCCGCCGAAGACTCCTGAAGGGGATGAGCGTGAGGGAAAGGTCGACGGGTCGGCCGCCGATTCGCCTGTGGTCGACGTTGAGGTGGGAAATTAGGTTGTTTGTATCTCTGGTCTTTGTTTTCCCATTCTTCTCTATTGTATTTGCCAACTGCGGACTGGCCACTGCATTTTTGTATGAGGAATTTTATTTATAAAAAAAGGATTTTTTGGTCGGCCAAGTGTTTTGACCCCGGATTTTTCTGGACCATTTTGTTGAAGTGTTTTGAGTGGTGGTTGGTTTCCTTTTAGGTGACGGCCCTCCTTCCCAAAGCGGATCCTCGTCGCTCCGACGTCGCGTGGCTCCGGAGTAAAATCAAGATCCTGGAGTCCACGTTGGTCCGTTATCAAGAGGGGGCTCGTGATCAGGATGCTGCCTTTAACTATTATCGGGATAAGTTCGAGGCCCTGAGTGCGGAGGCGACCCGGCTGAAGAGGGCAATGGTGGATCGAGACCTCGGTAGCACCGGTCTCGGGTACACTATGTCAAGCGCGTCGGTGCAGTGGCCCTCGTCTGAGAGGCTCCTTCGTGACGTTATAGTGGAGAAGGAGATGGAGATACACCGCTATAAGACGATGCTGGGCATGTCTGGGACGAGAACGGGATCCTCCTCGGGAGGGCGTCGAACGGAGGGGGTCCCTGCGGCGTTGCTGCTACTGGAGCCCACCCGGCCGGTTGATGCCCAGAGCTCCGTGGCCGGCGTGTCGACTTTGGCTGAACCTAAGGGCCATTGCGACGAGGAGAGGGCTCCTAGCCGATCGGTCGGAGTGGAATTGCCCTTTGTTGAGCCCGAGGGGCCCTAAGAGGTCCCTTAGTCATTAATTTCTTTCTTTTCAGCTCTGTGGAGTGGTCATGTAACGGTCTTTGTTCTTTTTAAAGTAATAAGTGAGTATGAATAAGGGATTTTCTTTCCTTTCTTCGCTCTGGCCAATTGTGTTTTGATCGAATGTGAGGAAAAGGCTTTTTTGATCAGCGCCGGGTCGGAACTGCCGAGGCCTTGGGGGTCCGACACTGGAGTGGGGGCTTCGGTGCCGCAGTTTGAGAAGGCAACCCCTTCGCTCGGGGTAGGGTCGGACCCATCGTAATGCTTGGAGTTTTAACAAAAAAGGGATCCTTTTCATACACACAGAGAGGGGCGCTAATGGCCTTTTACAAAGGAAAGTTTACAAAAACCATTATTTACATCATCCGAACAGAAAACCCTACTTATGCTCTTCTAGGAATTTCATTAGGTGCTCGGCGTTCCAGGGTCGCTTGATCGTTCGACCTTCCATATCTACGAGTCGGTAGGTGCCGGGGCGTATAACCTCGGCCACCTTGTACGGACCTTTCCAGTTGGGGGCCAGCTTTCTCTTCTTTGTCGGGTCGGAGACGGACAGCTTGCGTAGCACGAGGTCCCCTACCTTGATGTCCGTTGGACGGACCTTATTGTTGTAAAACCTCTCGATCCGCTGTTGATAGATGTTCCTTCGGACGGAAGACTTCTCCCTGACCTCGGTGACGAGATCCAGGTTGGCCCTTAGGCCATCTGAGTTATCTGCCTCGTCGAAGGCCATGATTCTTGGAGATGGCAAGCCGACCTCGACTGGGATCACCGCCTCCGTCCTGTAGGTTAAGCTGAAGGGCATCTCCCCCGTAGGGATCCTTTTGGTGGTTCGGTGTGCCCACAGCACGCTGGGCAGCTCTTCCACCCATCGTCCCTTAGGGGAACTATCGAGGCGCTTCTTAAGTCTGTCGAGGATCTGTCGGTTCGCGTTCTCCGCTTGGCCGTTGGACTGAGGGTGGCATATAGCGGAGAAACGTTGCTGGACGCCGATGTCTTCACAGAACCTTTGAAAGTTTTGGCCCGCGAATTGGGTCCCGTTGTCCGTGATGAGGACCATGGGAATTCCGAATCGGCAAATGATGTTTTTCCAGAAGAACTGTTGGGTTTGGCGCTCAGTGATGCTGGATAGCGGCTCGGCCTCGAGCCATTTTGTGAAATAGTTGATGGCGACTATCAAGAACTTTCTCTGCCCGGTGGCTACGGGGAAGGGGCCCACCAGGTCCATCCCCCACATGGCGAATGGTGTCGGACTGGCCAGGGATCGGAGGTTGGCTTGAGGTAGCCTCTTGATTGGGGAAAACCTCTGGCACGGGCCACACCTTTTGACTAGGTCTTGGGAGTCCTGCAGCATTGTTGGCCAATAGTACCCCTGATTCAGGGCTTTTTGAGCCAGTGATCTGCTTCCCATATGGCATCCGTCGATCCCCTCATGAAGCTCCCTTAGTGCGTAGCTGGCTTCGTCACTGGCGAGGCAGCGGAGGTATGGTTTCCCGTCTGCCAGTGTGTACGAGCATTTGAAGAGGATGTCGTCGATCATGACGAACCTTTCGGCTCGGATCCTGACCCTTCTTGCCTCGGCCCGGTCTTCAGGAAGCTCGGCGTTGATTAAGAATCTTCAAATGGGGGTGGTCCAGTCATTCGGGCCGGCGTCATCCTGTACACACATCGCCTCTGGCTCAGGTCATTGATGCTTGGCTTTAAGAGGACTTCGATGAGTACTGTTTGGTCGAGGCCCTCGAAGGAGGAAGAAGCAAGTTTCGATAATGCTTCTGCCTGGGCATTCTCCTCCCTCGGGACCCTTACGACCGTGGAGCTGCCGAAGGATGCTAGGAGTCGCCGGACCACGGCCAGGTACCTTATCATCCGGTCGTCGCAGGCCTCGTATTCTCTGGTGATCTGATTGACCACGAGCTGAGAATCGCTGAAGGCCCGGATTTGTTTTGCACCTGCTCGGTGTGCCAGGGTTAGTCCAGCGATCATGGCCTCGTATTCTGTCTCGTTGTTGGAGGCTGGAAAGTTGAGGCGGAGAGAGTATTGAAGGAGGAATTGGTCGGGGCCTCAGAGGATGATCCCCGCGCCACTCCCAGATTCACAGGAGGATCCGTCGACAAAGACTTCCCAGGTCAGATCCGAACCTTCTACGCTTGGTTGCTCGGAAACGGTGCATTCAGTGATGAACTCGGTGAGGGCCTGTCCCTTAATCGCCGTCCTCGGCTGATAGCCGATGTCGTACTGACACAGCTCGATCGACCACTTGACCAAGCGGCCGGAGGTCTCTGGCTTGTGAAGGACGGTTTTCAACGGCTGGTCGGTTAGTACTTGGATGGAGTGAGCTTGGAAGTAAGGGCGGAGCTTCCGGGCCGCCATGACCAGAGCATAGGCCATTTTCTCTATCTTTGCGTACCTCGTCTCGGCGGGGAGTAGGACCTTGCTCACATAGTATAATGGCCTCTGAACTCTGTCCTCTTCCTGGATGAGGACCGCGCTGAGGGCGCTATCCGAGGCGGAAAGGTAGATCCACAGTGGTTCGCCAGGTTTGGGTTTGCTGAGAAGAGGAGGGTTGGCAAGGTACTGTTTTAGCTGTTCGAAGGCCTCCTGTTGATGGGCGCCCCACTCGAAGCCCCCTTTTCCCGTAGAGCTTTGAAGAAAGGGAGAAATTTCTCCCCTGACTTGGAGAGGAAATGAGTGATGGCCGCCAACCTTCCTGTGAGCCTCTGAACCTCTTTGACATTCCGGGGCGGGGCCATGTCTATTATGGCCTGGATCTTTTCTGGGTTTGCCTCGATGCCTCGCTGGTTGACGACGAACCTCAGAAGTTTTCCGGAGGAGACACCGAATGCGCATTTGGCAGGGTTGAGCCTCATATTGTGAGTTCGGAGGATTCCGAAGGCTTCTTCGAGGTCGGCGACGTGGTCTGGCCCTCGTCGGCTCTTGACGAGCATGTCGTCTACATAAACCTCCATATTGCGACCGATCAAGTTCTTGAAGATCCGGTTTACGAGCCGTTGGTAGGTGGCTCCGGCGTTCTTCAGCCCGAAGGGCATAACGCGGTAGCAGAAGAGGCCTTGGTCGGTGACGAACGAGGTTTTTGCAATGTCCGGGGAAACATCCGGATTTGATTGTAACCTAAAAAGGCGTCCATGAAGGACAGCAGCTCGTGTCCCGAAGTTGCGTCGATCAAGGCATCGATATTAGGGAGGGGAAAAGGATCTTTTGGGCACACCTTGTTTAGGTCTGTGAAGTCTATGCAGATCCGCCAGCCCCCGGCCGCCTTTTTAACCATGACGATGTTTGTCAGCCACTCGGGATAGCTGACCTCTTGAATGAATCGGGCGGACAAGAGTTTGTCTACCTCCACTTTTACCGCTTGCTGCCTCTCCGGAGCGAATTTGCGCCTCTTCTGGATGACCGACTTGGAGCCCGGGTTGACACTTAGCTTATGCATGATCAGGTCTTCGGATATCCCGGGTATGTCGGAGGGCTTCCAGGCGAAGAGGTCGGCGTTGCGGCGGATGCAGTTGATTATGTCCGACTTTAAATCTTCGGAGAGCGAGCGGCTCACTCGGAACCACTTCGACTCGTCTGTCGCCCTGAACGGAACCTCCTCCAGCTCGTCGACTGGTTCGGGATCGGAACGATCCCTCTCGGACCCGAGCTCAATGGCATCGAGGGGGAAGACATCCCCTCCGACGATGGTCATGTAGCAGGACCGCGCCGCCTCTTGGTTACCTCGGACGACGCCGACCCCTTGCTTGCTGGGGAATTTTAATTTCAAGTGGTAGGCCGACGGTACCGCTTGAAAGGAACAGAGCCCGGGTCGGGCAAGAATGACATTGTACGCCGCCTTGACGTTCACCACCATGAAGTCCATAGACTCGGTTCGTCTGATGGGAGCCGAGCCCGCAGTGACATCAAGAGTCACGATTCCTTCTATTACGACGGGGATGCCGGAGAACCCATGCAAGGTGTACCCAGCCGGCTTGAGCTTATCTCGGGGCAGTTTGAGATTCTCGAAGGCTTCAAGAAATAAGATGTTGACCGAGCTGCCGTTATCGACGAGGATACGGCGAACTTCAAAATTTGCCATGTCGAGATTGATGACGAGGGCATCGCAATGAGGGAGGCGGACACCCTCGAGATCCTCTCCGGAGAAGGAGACAGGGAGCAGTTGTACCTGGGGCGAACGGAGATCTTGGACATCGTTTACCTCCCGCACGAATGCCTTTCGGGAAGTCTTAGACTCCCCTCCCATTGGTCCTCCGTGGATGCAATGCAAAATGGCCTGCCGTTCGGCTCTGTCGGGCTTGGGATCCCGCTCCTGGTGGCGGCTCGGAGTAAGGGTGGGAGGCGAAGCCTCTGGTTCCTCGTATCCTTCCGATCCCGTGGGCTTTCTCTTGTGAACTCGCGGAGGTACCCCCGAGAGATGAGGGCCTCGATTTCGTCTTTTAAGGCCCGACACTGGTCGGTTTCATGCCCATGATCCCTATGGAAGCGGCAGTAGAAGCGCTGATCTCGCTTCTTGTTATTGCTCGGTCAGGGAGGTAGCCGGACGAGGCCCTTGTCCTCAATCTCCAAGAGGATGGCGGACACGTTATGTGTCAAGGGCGTGTATCTCTCGAAACGAGGGACCGGGGTACCCTCTTCATGCCGACCCCTTCCTTTGTTGCTTTTCTGGCAGGTTCGATCTCGTCGACCCTGCGTTTGCCCTTCCCTGCCACTTCTTTACCGCCCTCCGGGTTTAGAGCTTCTTCAGCTCGTATGTATTTCTCGACTCGGTTAAGAAGGTCGGGGAAGTCCAGAGGTGGCTTCTTCGCCAAGGAGACCTTCAGCTGGTTGTGCCGGATATTGTGCCGGAAGGCGGCCGAGGCGACCCCGGCGTCGAGGGCGGAGATGGATCTCGCCTCAGCAGTGAACCTTTTGACGAAGCCACGGAGCGACTCCCCCTCCTTCTGCTGGAGGTCAAGCAAGGACGCGCTCGTCTTCTCGGGCTTCCTGCTGGTGACGAAGTGGGCCAAGAAGTTGGCTTCCAGCTGGTCGAACGAGAAGATCGAGCCTGGGGAGAGCTTGGAGAACCATTCCCTGGCCGGACCCCGGAGGGTGGCTGGGAACGTGCGGCACAGCAGGGGATCCGAGGCACTGTGAATCATCATGAGAGTCTTGAAGCCCTCCATGTGATCAGCTGGATCACCCTCGCCGTTGTAGTTCTCGAACGGTGAAGGCCTGAAATTCTGGGGGACTTCTGCCTCTAAGATGGTAGCAGAGAATGGCAGTCGGGTAGGCCTTCGGCCTAGCTCGGGGTTCGGATTTCCGTCGCCGATGCGCTCGAGGCGATTCTCCATCTCTAGGAGGCGTCGGAGTACCTCGTCAGTGCGCTCAGGTGGAGGGGTTGGTTCACGAGTGTAGCTCCTCCCTTCGTCCACCAGACGGGGTTGGTTGAGCGTCGCAGTCCTTGGTGCTCCATGGATAGCCTCCATGATTTCGTCCCGAAAGCTGCGGAACTCGGTTCTCGTGACCGCGCCATGGTCGACAGGGTCGAGTTGTGTGGTCGGTCTTCGGCCGATGCGGCTGAGTGCCGATGGCCTTTCCTCGTTCGCAGGCCTGGAGCGGTTCGGGGCCGAGTTGGAAGCTGCCTTTCCCCTTCCTTGACCAGCCTTTCAATTCTGGATGATCCGACGAAGGTCGGAAGCGGCGGGATGCTGTGCGTTTGGTTAGGGCCTGGGGTTCGGTCCCAGATTGTTGGATCCGTGCATGCCGCCGAGGTCGTCCTGAAGAGGAGTCCTGTTCAGGCGGAGGACGGAAGTAACTGCTCTCCTGGCCTTGGGGGCCATAGGAGCGCGGGGCGAGGGGAGACCGCTGATGGCGAAGCTCGGGTTGTCGTCCGCTCCGAAAAACTTTCCCACAGACGGTGCCAACCTGATGCGGTTTATTTCTGGGGGGGTGTGTGGATGCACCAGGTGTGAGTTCCTACTCGATTTGTATTGGTGGAAGGATGCGATGCTGGACGGTACGCCAGAGGTTCAGCTCGGCACTGGAGGATCAGCTCGGATCCTGATGCTCCGCCTCGGGTCCCTGCAGACGGTCTATAAACACTGGGGTTGGTCCCGGTGGCAGACCCTCCGACAATCTAGTTAGTTTGCTGTGAGAGAGTAACAGTAAACTAGGGTTCTAGTTGATGAAAGATTCATTACCTTTAAAGGTGGGAGAGGGCCTTGTATTTATAGAGAAACCCAACCGGGTTTGGAACCGTTTGGGGGCCGGGTCTGGAACCGAAAGCCCGTGGGCCTGACGTGGCAAAAGACCCAGGGGGTTTAGGGCAGACGTGGCAGCACCCCGGGCAGTTTAGGGCTAACATGGCGAAACCGTAGGCGGTTTTGGGGCTGACGTGGCGAATCGTGCGGTTCCTGTGCGTCTGGAAGAATCGGATGGCCCAGGCGGTGCCAGGTCATCTTTATCTCGTACTAGGTTGACGGGAGGCCCGTGGGGCCGTATAGGCTCGAAGGCCGAAGGTGGGCACGGGTCGCCGGGATGAGGCGGTAGAGTTCATGGGGGTTTGATTTGTCGGCTCGGTCCCGACACCATAGAGGCCCGGGCCCGGGACGACGTGCCTTTGAGGGGAGGCAACCTCAGGCCTTGGCTTGATCCCGAGTCATTTTTATCCCACCTCAGTGCTTTTGAAATCACTTTCTTATTAGTCTAGTTCAAAAAATAAATGTCTTCGTGTAATGGTCATCGATATGCTGAATTAGGCATGTGGTGAGGATTAGGGGTTTATATTTATGTTCCGACACACTTTCACAGGTTGAGTACCCATTTTGTAGGCTGAGGGAACTGGGTGAGATTTGAACCTGGAAGACTGTAATACCATGTAAAATGACTATGCGATGGCTGAAGGATTTCTGTGATATTTTTATATTCTAACAAGGTTTTCGTATGAACTTTATGTGATGTAAACTTAAGCCTAGGTAGGGAATTTCCAAGGATATTAAAAGATTAAGTTTACCAACATGTAGTACCAATTAAGTTAGAAATTAAAACTAGGTTTTGGTTTGATGGATTTTCAAGAAATGAACTAAGTTAGCAATCCCAATTAAATATCAAGCCTAAGATTCAATGATTATACTTAAGTGTTCTTAGCAAGTAAAATATTCAACAGTGATTCGTATGCTATTAGGCAAGTAGAAGCACACACTCAATATTTATGGACGACAGTAAATACAGATAATATTCTAGAGATGATAGGCAGTAACACAAATAGAATGGAAAGTTCTTATCAAGGTTCGATGGTGGAGGCAGGGGCTCATTGTTCTGTTGTGGGAGGAATCGGGTGAAGGCAGCGGTGATGAGGGAGCTTTGGGTTGTTATGTGGATACGAGATGGAGTTGGTGTTCAGTTGGCCTTCAGTGGTGGTTTGGCAGTGATATGGCTAAAAATAGAATTAAATCGGGACCGTTCAAATCGGGCATAAATCTTAAAGCTCTCAGGGGTAAAACGGTAATCTCACCTACAAACGGGTCTGAAATGGGAACTGGGTCTTTCTTCAAAGCCCAATAACCCATAAACGGATCTGTCCTACTGGGTATAGGTAGTAACCCGTTACCAACCAACCCAGATGGATAAAGAGTAATTCAAATTCATGGTTATCTCTATGAAATGATTTAAACTTTACATCTTATCCAAAAACACCGGGAAGTAAAGATTTATCCTTTTCTCGAAACGGATTCCTAAGGCGACTATAAATACCCCTCTCCCCCACCGTAACAAGGTAATCAATCTTTTTCTACCTAAAGCTCTTTATTAATCTTTCTGATTACTGACAAGAGCCTCGGAGGGTTCGTCGCCGAGATCCATCCCGGTGTATCGAACTTTGTGCAGGTTTGCGGCAGCAGCAAGAAACAAGTCAACACGTTGGCAAAGGTCAACATGTTTGCTTTATTATTTCCAAAAAGAATCCACAAATTCATCCGTTTGCATCCACACCAAAATTAGCAGCAATAGGCAGCACCCACATGAGACGACAGGCGGCAATGGCGAGGGCTGATGGGGGCTTTGGTTGGTGATCGAGTTGGAAGAGAAAGGCGGTCGGTGTGGCCAGAGGGGCGAGAAAGGGGTAGCGGGTGGTCGGTGATGATAGAGTGAGAGGATGCGGGGTCCATGAGAAGAGGGAGAGAGGCAGCAGGAGGTTGGTGGTAGGGGCGGTGATGTCGGGATGGTGAGGTTGTGAGGTGGTGAAGGTGGTGAGGTGGATCTGACGATGGGTTTCAGAATCAAGGGGAGAAGAAGAGAAAGTGGTTGGCGGTTGGAGAAGTGGAGTTAGGGTTTGAAGTTTGGATAAAGGATTTGGGGATTTGGGTGTAGTTTAGGGTTTTTCACAAACCCTAATAATCCATTATGGTCTCAATGATTAGGACATCGATTCAGACGACTCAGGCGTTTCTATCAGCGCATGCGTCGTCTAGAATGACTATTTTATTAACCTATTTATCTTTTTTTCATCATTTTATTTGTTTTTGGACATTTTAGTCATATGTAGTAGTTTTGCAATTTGCACAATTTATTTTATGTATTTTAATATTTCGGAGATTTGTATTGAGATTTTATTTTGAGCCTATATATAGACCTTGAGAATAATGAGAAGATATGCTATTGTTGATTAAAAAATTATTGTGTGTTGAGTTGTTGCTTTGCATTCTTTTCTTGTGTGTGAACCATAAAAAATTATTAGGATTTGTGAGAAGCTCCAAACTACACCCCCAAATCCCCAATTTTATTTAAAACCTTAACCCTAATACCCTCTCTCTAATCTCATAGCTGCCACCCCCCTCTTTCTCCTTCTTCCTCCTATTCCCCACTACCTGAACCCATCTCTACCTCAGTCGCCACCTCTCCCTCTCCAATCGACCACCCCGAGTCCCCCTCTTCTCTTCGTCGTCGCCGACCTCTCGCCGTCATCTACTCCCTCGCCACCTTTTTCTCCCCTCTCTCCCCATCTCCCGAAATGACCAACACGCTGCCACCTCATCCCCACCGTGAGCCCGTTCCCCAATGCACCGCTAGTGCAACCACCGTTCACCCATACCTAACGCCCCACCGTTTGTTGTCTCACCCGTAACCCCATCAGTAGCTCCATTGCTGACAACCTCCTCGCTGCCTCGCCACCGCAGCCCCCCGAGAACCAGTGTCATTTTCTTCAAACCCGGTAATCTCTTTTCACTTCTCCATTATTTGTGATACTCCCAATAATCTCCAGAATATTATCTGCATTTACTATCATCCACAAATATTGAGTTTGTGTGCTTCTAGTTGCTAATTAGAGTATGAATCTTTATTGCATATCTTACATGGTAAGAACGATTAAGTATAATTGTTGATTGTTAGGATTGAATCTTTAATTGAGCTTGTTAAACTATTTCATATCTTGAAAATTCATTAAACCATTTAGTAGTTTAATTTCTAACTTAATCTGTATTACTTGTTGGTAAACTTAATCTTTTAAAATTCTTGAAAATTTTCTACTTACGGTTAAGTTTACATCATTTTGGTATCAGAGAGAAGGTTTTAAACCCTAGTTCTTGCATCATTTAGTCATAATTTTTACATTCATTTTGGATCATTTTACGATTATTTTTAGTTCATTTCATATTTACAAATTAAAATTTTAAAAAAAAACTTATGTACATTTAGGACACTTTTCCCCAAATTTTAGCAAACACACATCCCCACGACCTGTAGTTTTCCACCATTGGTGAATGTGTCTTTGCAACACCATCACGAATCCTGAAGAGCCTTTATTATCCTTCCCAAACCACCTAATCAGGAACCCTAGAATTCAGCGAGCCCCTCTTCGAACTGAAATAGACAACTCTGATATTTTCACTACCCTCACTGCTATTCAAGCAACTATCGCTAATATCAATCAACGGCTTAAGCAAGTGGAATTAAATCAGAAGGTTGCCCCAGAGCTTCATACTAATCGTCAGATCCCTCAAGGAAATGATCGTGACGGTCGACATCAAGATCGTGACCCTAACGAACAATACAAGAAGAACGTTAAGTCTGACTGTCGTTCCCCACTTTGAAGGCCACATGGAACCCCAAGCTTATCTTGATTGGATCCGTGCTATAGACCACTATTTTGTGTGGTTTGACATGAGTTAAACCCTGAAGGTCAAATTTGTCACAATGAGATTGAATGGTAAAGCTCAACAATACTGGACCAATCTTGAACACACTCGCTATTAGAAAAATTGGACCTGAGTGTACCAAGTGAACTTTTTGGAATTGATCTGCAACAGGAAGAAAGTGAGAAGTGGCTCGAGGCGTGGGTTGCACTTTCTTCAAGAAACTATTTGGCCGATTATGGAGATGAATCGTTGATCACCAAACACTTCTCTCAGGATACAACGATCTTCTGATTTACAGTGCTGCCAAGACTCCAATCGCAGCACGTACCAACTTGCACCAGCAATTAGTAAACAAAAACCGCAGAAAATAGATTTTGAGAAAAGATTGAATGATAGATTTTATTTTTTTTCATATGTGTCTTCTTCTCTTTTTTTTCTTCCCAAAGATGATGTCTTCTTATAGCTTGTAACCAGGAAGCTATTAATCTGTATCCATTAATCAAAAAATGGCTATATAATGAATATCATTTAATTTTTGAAACTGCTATAACATAAAGTCTCTTTAAGTTTGAAATAGTTATATTAAAAAAAAAACGTTTTGAATTTTGACAGTTCAAAAAGAAAAGAAATGAAAATGTTCTGTTTTTTTTTCAATAGACCCTAAGGCACTAAGGCCCTAAGGCTCGGCCCGGTATATATATATATATATCATGTGGAATGTAGGAATTGAACCCCCAACCTATTGTGAACCCAAAACTTTAACCGTTGGGCCATGAGACAATATTGTCAACAAGATGAGTGTTTTGAATGTATACTTAATTCCAACACCCACAGAGGCCGAAGCCTGACACCCATAGCCACTTAGGAAGCTATGAAAGAGAAGCTTACTGAGAGATATGTGCCCTTGTCGTTCCACACCAGATTGCTATATTCATAGAACAACTCTATCAAGGAAGCAAATCCACCCAAGAGTATGTGGATAAGTTCGACGATTTCCTCATTTAGTGCAATGCCTTAGGTTAAGAGAGTAAAGAACAAACTCTCTCTAGGTTGAGAGCTGGACTACGAGCCAATCTTAAGAATGAGCTAATTCATAGAAATGTGGACTCCTTGGCACTGGCTTATGCCCTTGTCATCGATATAGATTCCCGTAAAACAAGTTCTCACTACAAGTCCAGCGATTTGAGAGATCATTCCTCTAGAATGACCTCCACTGACCTTTCTAAACCTGAGCCCCCTCTTCTCAGTACCCCAATAAGTTTTACCCAAGCAAGCCTACTTCCAATCCCTATCCACTTAGAAATGACAACACAGGTAAGAACACTGAAAGAGACTACTATAAGACTGATCCTCTCACTAAGTGCTATAAATGCAAGGGATACGGCCATGTTGCTGGCAACTGTCCCAGCCCCAGTAGGATCAACATCGTAGAAGGTACCACTGTCATTGCTAATAAGCTCGAAAATGAGTTTACCTATAAACCTCATGAAAGTGATGACTTCGGTGATGAAGAAGATGACCAACCTCTCAACTGTATTCGGTCGATCCAATCACCTCCATTGAATGTACTTGAGTCACCCATTCCTTTCAAAGTTACTTGGCAGCCCATAGATTTTATCCTGTGTTAGAACATCATAGAGTCTTAGAGTCTGCATCCACATTTGCATTCCTCATTCATGATTTGTATAGAGAATTTTTAAAGAAAATTAATGAGAATAATTCTAACTACAAATTAATAGCAGATACTAGAAGGAAATTTAAATTTTTTTGATGTTGGTGACAAAGTGATGGTTCGGATTTGTCCGGAATGATTTCCAGCTAGATCTATTAAGAAATTGAGCACACGTGTTGCATGCCCATTTAGAATTCTGCATAAAATCAATGCCTATGTTGTTGACATTCCTAAAGGTTTTGGCATAAGTAAGACTTTCAATATTAAGGATCTAGTACCCTATGAAGGCCCAAAACTTAACCATATAAATCCTCTTATAGATGAGCCTACCCTGCAGTCTACTAGAGAGATTCCTACATTTTCCTCTCTACCTGATACTATTTATCCACCGACAGAAAAATTGGATAATATTTTAGATGATCAGAGAATCTCTACTAAAGATGGTGGTATTCATAGGTATTTGGTGTGATGGATAAACAAGCCAAAGTCGGAGGACACTTGGAGTGATCATGAGGAGCTTCAGCGCTTGGATCCAGATCTTTTGGAGCACTATGACATGATCACTAGTTTTGACTCGACTGGGTCGAGCTCTCTCCCACTCGGAGAGAATGATGAGGACATCAATTCAGACGACTCAGGTGTTTCTATCAGCACAGGCGCCGTCTAGAACGACTATTTTATTAGCCTATTTATCTTTATTTCAATATTTTATTTGTTTTTGGGCATTTTAGCCATATTTAGTATTTTTGCAAATTGCACCCTTTATTTTCTGTATTTGAATATCACGAAGATTTGTATTGAGATTTTGTTTTGAACCTATTTATAGGTCTTGAGAATAATGAGAAGGTATGTTATTAATGATTAAAAAAAATATTGTTTGTTGAGTTGTTACTCTGCATTATTTTCTTGTGTGTATGATACCATAAGAAATTATTAGAGTTTGTGAAAAATCCTAAGAAAGTATTAGGATTTATGAGAAGCTCTAACTACACCCCCAAATCCCTAATTTTATTTTAAACCCTAACCCTAATACCCTATCTCTCATCTCACAGCCCCCTATTTCTCCTATTCCCGACTACCTGAACCCTTCACCTTAGTCGCCGCCTCTCCCCCTCCAATCGACCACCCTGAGTCCCCCCTTCTCCTCGCCGTCGCCGACCTCTCACCGTCGTCTACTCCCTTGCCACCTTTCTCTCCCCTCTCTCCCCATCTCCCGAATATGATTTTTAATATACTAATTGATGCATTGTTGTTAGATACATTATCAAAATTTATACACATAATTTTATCACGAATATGAAAAACATCACAAATTTCTAAAATACGATTTGCAATTTCATTACCACTATGGGGATAGGGCAATGCGGCAAGTGATATGATCCTTTTTTGAATCATCCAATCACTGTCGATCCAATGACAAGTTATTCCCATCATTGGAATATTGTTGCAACCTATCTAACAATCGAAAGTTAAAGAAACTCTACAAGTTAAACTCCATAAAATGGCAATCAAAGCTTCTCTCATTTCATTGTACATTTTAAAACAATCAGACTTCAAAGTATTCCTAGGGATTTTTTTAAAATACGGGTTTAATGCGGTTTGATTAAAAGTTTCTAAGTCCCTACTCTCGGAATAGAAAAATGGTAACTCTTCCTTAATTACTAGTCGGGTCATTTCCTGACGAACAAATTCGGAATCATAAGGGTGGCTATCAACTAGACCGGTCCTAGGGTGGATTTTTGTTGGTCGGTTAGTCTACAAGAAGTTCCTTGTGTATGGTTTGGATGTGTCGTTCTATTGTACCCGTCCCCTCACCCTTCTTCCATTTGTATGCTTTCGAACAAGTTTTACAAATTTTTATACCTACACCCGGATTTTCTTCGTCGGGAGCATAATCATAAAATTTGTGCCAATCACTAGTTTTCCCTCTAATTTTTCTACTACTACCCGGTTGTGTTGTTTCGGTTGCTTGTGTTTGTTGTTCTTCTTCTTCTATGTCTATGTCTCCCACAAACATATCGTATGTACCAATGTGTCCGGTCATAGGGTACTCTTCGGCTGGCTCAATTTGTGGGACAATAGGAGGCCTACGAGAAGTGCCGGTAGAATCTTGTCCACTTTGGCTATGGCCGCTATCTTGTGATCTAGACATGTTGATATAGTAGTGTATGTAAAAAAATTAAATACAATCTAGGCAAGATAAGTTTTAAAAAAAAATCTAGAAAACAATAGGAGGGTTGTGAGAGAGAAGATAAAAAAACCAATAAAAAAATATGATACAATAAATTTACACTACAAAAAAAAATATCAAGACAATAAGAGGGTTGTGAAATTTTGATATCATATATAGAATGAGATCGAAAATAAAAGTAGAAGTAGAAGTAGAAATCCGGATTCGTATATAGAAAGAAAGAGAGCTTCTTTGTTGGAACCTTGGAGGAGTTGAAGAATTGTAGTATACGTAGTTGAATGTTGAATTCGATACGATCGTAATTTGTTGCTTCTTCTAGCTTCTTTGTTGACAAAATTTCAAAGAATTGAGATTGAATTTAGTAGCAGTAGTAGAGAGAGTAAGAGAATAAGGTGTGAAATTTTTAGAGTGGTTTAAGGGGTATTTATAGGGAAAAAAACAAAAAACAAAATAAAAAACAAAAAACAAAAAACAAAAAAAACAAAAAAAAAGACTAAAATAGCCGTTGGCTGTTTTTTCGCCGTTGGACCTGCAGGTTGAACGGTTCGAAACCTGCTGGTCGACTCGTGGGTTGGTGGGCGGGTTGGGACTTGTTCACCGGGTTGACGGGTTGAAAACCTAAATTAGATGACCCGGGTCGACCCGCTTAGACTCGCGGGTTCGACCTGGACCCGAACTGTATCTTAACGGGCCGGATTTTGACGAGCGGGTCACGGGTCAGCCCGGCCCGGTTGCCAACCCTACTTTGTTCCCTCCAAAACATTTATTCTGAATCCTTATGATTTTAACTCGAATACCGTAAATGGCCTGTGAAGAGATGGATTCTTCTTGTCAGTGTCAGTCTATTCAGGATTGATCCATAATTTTATGCCGGGAAAAAGAAGCAGTAAACACTCAAAGAACTGTTAGTCATCCATCAGTTATACTGCTCACTTTCAACAGATGGTATTAGGACACAGTCTTTATTACATTTAATCCATTCATATGGCAGTTCGAATATTTTCAGTTTTAAACCCTTATTATTTTCAGATTACTTAAGTCTAAATATTTAGTCATCAGATCAAAATTTTCCCATCAATTTTGTGAAATTATGTTCTTCCTTTTTACATCTGTTCTGAATTAATTCAAGTGCCCATTATTGGTGCAGATCTTTCAAGTAAGAAATTAGAGAAGGAATAAATTCGTTGGCCATTCGTTGGCCACCCTGTTGAGGCATGTGCCTTCTCAGGTTGAAAAGGGTCAGTAACAACTACCTATCTTCTTTGGGTCTTAGATGTATTTTGGTGCCGATGTGCACGTTACTATGTATGATGTACGAGTTTGGGAACGATGTAGGAATATTTTGTAATCCCGTTAATTTTTCATTAATGAGATTGGTGACTGAGGTCACTTTTGTTTCAAAAAAAAAAAAACAACTACCTATCTTAAGATCAATTCATTCTTGGTAGCTGGTCAATATTAGTTCACACTCTTTATGTTGTTCTTTTGTGATATATATCAATACAGGTTGATGTCTAGACAAATTAATACTATGGTAATATTTTGTCAATCCTACTAAAGAAGTGAAATTACTTGTTTTATTTCACTTGTTTTAAAAATGCAGCTCATATATAAATATGGAAGATACACAAATATACGAAACTGCAAAGTTACTAACATTTCCATATATTATTTTTTTAAAGCAATAATTTTGGTCATCTAAATGTATATATCATCTAAATAAGTCTGCCTTCTAGCACCAAATTGAACAAGCATGCTACACCAGGTGAAGGGTGTAAGTTTAGCGAAGTTCACTTGTTTATAATAATGGAGCACAATCTTTAAATTTTGTTTATGCTTTTAATTGAAACAAACAAAGTTCATTGATCAGCATAACTATTTTCAACTCATTTATGTCATTATGCAGAAAATTAAACCAATCAAGCATGATATTGAACTACAAATATTTCTAGTAGGATTTTAGATTTTTTCCCTTATATTTTAATAACAATTTTTCATTTTTGTTGATAAATATCAGCTATAATTGAATTTGAAGCTTCATATATACATAAATAAGAGGAGTTGTGGAAAAAGCCACAAGATTTTAAAAACATGACCAAATTAAGAAATGAGCATAAAACTTGTACAACCATCAACTAGTAAAAAAATTCATATATTATGAAATTGTAGGTTAAGTATATATATAGTCCTCGCTCCTTAGATGCTGCACCAACTATGCTGTCCACCTAATTGTCATAAAGAAGATGCTCGACCACCACCAACAAACCTTAATCCTGCATGAATGAGAAATTGCTTTTTGGTCACATGAGCTTACTGCATAACCAACAAGTGACTTTAGATCAAGGAAAAGTCCTAGAAGAAAGGAGAATTGTTGGTTTATGAAAAGAAGGAAAATTAGAGGGAGGAAAAGATTAGGAAGAGGGTAATGGTTCCCTGTCAAGAAACACCTAAAGCATTTCTTTCTCAAATGAATGGCTTTATTTAACGAGCCTTTATATATGCCTTGAAAGTGAATCCCTGCAGTATACTGCATTATCACCAGGTTTTCAAAAAAAAAAAAAAAAGGTATAAGACTCGATGAAATCTGAAAAACTTGACTAAAATTAAAAGATGTAATGAACGATTGCCTTATGAAATAACATAAGTGTTTTATGTAATCTTCCAGACTATTCCCTTCCCCTTCAATATCTAAGTTTTTTTTCCTTTCTTCCCTAAGACTGGCCTTCAATGTTTTATGATATGCTCTTATTCATGGTTTGTTGCCTCGAGTGTGGCAAAAACAATCTGAGTTTCGGCTAGTTATTGACTCTGCCATCTTCGGAACTCAGAATTCCGCTTCATAGCCGATCTGAGGGGTGGTATACACATTTCCTGCAGAGTTCCCCTTATGATTCATTCTCTATGATATACCTCACAGAATTGACTATTTTAAAAAGAATCGATGTTTAATATTTTCTATGATCAGCTCATAGCTCAAGTCAATAGTCAGCTGAACCTTGTAGTTAGTAGGATTTATAGAACTGACTCCCATATAAATTAGGATGGTGCTTGATTGCTAATTTTCTACGGCCAATATTTGGTTCTTGCAAAGAAGCAACAATGTCAAAATAACAGACTTAATCATAATCATGCTTAATGTAGGTACCTCCATTTCACATAGCATGAAGTATGAAATTACTATTTACTATAAGATCAATTGTTTCTAAGATCATCATATGATGGGGAAATGATTCAGTTCGGTCAGTGTAACTAACAGTACCAGACTAAATTGATAGGCCAAAAAGGATTCATAAAGCTGACTCCTCGTATAATGTTAGAATGTAAATTTGCTACGGCTTTGGAATTTATCTCAATATTTGCTTCTATTGTGAAACATGGTCAAAATGATTGCCAGAAAAAAAAACAAGGTCAAAATAACAGGACTTATCATAATCGTACTCTTCCATGAGACGAGATTTCCTCCAATAGATACACAATATCCTGAAGTGGATCACCTATCAATGGGTGATCCTGCCCAATCTGCATCACAAAATCCAACTACTTGAGTGCTTCCTTTGTCTTCATAGAGTAGGCCTTGTCCTGGGGTCCTTTTGATGTATCTCAGAATTCGAATTACTGCATCCCAATGATCATTATGAGGAGATTGCATGAATTGACTCACTACTCCAACTGCAAAGGAAATATCTGGCCTTGTAATAGTGAGGTAGATAAGCTTCCCAACCAATCTCCGATATCTTTCAGGATCAGAATAAGGCTCCCCCTGATTTGGTAGCAATTTTTGATTTGGATCCATGGGACTATCAACTGGTCTACAATCTGACATACCAGTTTCTTTAAGTATGTCTAAAGCATACTTCCTTTGTGAGATGATAATCCCATCTTTTGACTGAGCAACTTCTATTCCAAGAAAATATTTAAGCTTTCCCAAATCCTTAGTCTGAAAATGACTAAATAGATGTTCCTTCAGTTGGGCAATTTTTCCTTGGTCATTTCCTGTGATGACTATATCATCTACATAGACCACCAAGTAAACACATCTATTCGGAGAGGTATGACAATAAAAAACTGAATGGTCTGCTTCACTTCGTTTCATTCCAAAAGCCGGAACAACGGAGCTAAATTTTCCAAACCAAGCTCGTGGGGATTGTTTGAGTCCATAAAGAGACCGTCGCAGTTTGCAAACCAAGCTAGACTCCCCCTGAGCAACAAATCCTGGTGGTTGCTCCATATATATCTCCTCTTCTAATTCACCATGTAGGAATGCATTTTTAATATCCAATTGATGCAGTGGCCAATGACGGATGGCTGCTATAGCAATAAGGAGTCGAACAGAAGTAATTTTAGCCACAGGGGAGAAAGTATCTCCATAATCTAGGCCATGAATCTGGGTATAACCTTTGGCAACCAAGCGAGCTTTGAGGCGATCAATCTTTCCATCGGCCCCAACTTTTATAGCATATACCCATCGACAGCCAACAGGTTTCTTGCCTGGAGGAAGAGGAACCAGCTCCCAAGTACCATTATGCTCCAAAGCTTGCATTTCATCAATCATGGCTTGTCGCCATCCTGGATGATCAAGTGCTTCACAAAGATTTTTAGGAAGAGAAACAGAAGATAAAGATGAAACAAAAGAATGGTACGAAGGAGTGAGACGATGATAGCTTAAGAAGTCAAAAATAGGATAAGGTTTACGTGTAGACCGAGTACCTTTCCTAAGAGCAATGGGCAAGTCAAGATTCTCTTCGAGTAGGTCCGCGGTCGGGTTGTCTGCTGGAGTAGGACATGATTCAGCTGGTCTTTCATTACCTTCAAGTTCTGTATTAGGAATTTGAGGACGACGCTGATAAACGATGGGTGATTTTTGAGTCTGCTCCGGTGGAGGATTGTCAGGAATATCTACAATTGACTCTGATTCCTGCAAAGAAGGTGATGGACCAAGATAGGGAATAGGAAAGACTTCTTGAAGAGTATTGGACTCAACCATGGAAGGAGCCAAGTATGGCTTTTCTTCAAAAAATGTTACATCTGCAGAGATATAATAACGATTGTGAACAGGAGAGTAACATCGATAACCTTTCTGTAATCTGGAATATCCAAGGAGGACACATTTGATGGCTCGAGCAACAAGCTTATCAAGACCTGGTGACAAGTTATGAACAAAATAGGTGCAACCAAAAATACGTGGATCAACATGAAACAATGGTTCTTTAGGAAACAGAATGGAATGTGGTATTTTATTCTCAATAGAGGAAGAAGGCATCCGATTTATCAAAAAACAGGCTGTTAAAACAGCATCACCCCAGTGTCGGACAGGTACATTGGCATGAAGTAATAATGTCCGAGCAGTCTCAACAAGATGTCTATTCTTCCTTTCGGCAATGCCATTCTGTTGAGGAGTATGAGGACAAGAGGACTGATGGAGAATGCCCTGTGCCGACAAAAAGGAAGAAATAGCAGAAGAAAAGTATTCTTTTGCATTATCACTTCTAAGGATCTTAATTGTCTTACCAAATTGAGTTTTAATTTCATTAACAAAAGAAGTGAGAATGGACAAAATTTCAGACCGTTCTTTCATTAAGAAAACCCAGGTGCATCGAGAAAATTCATCAATGAAAGTGACAAAATATCTATAACCCATAGAAGAAACACGACTAGGACCCCATATATCAGAGTGAATAACTGAAAAAGGGGAATCAACACGACTTTCAACATGCCTAGCAAAAGAAGAACGAACATGCTTTCCTAGTTGACATGACTCACAAAATAGGTTCTTTATTTTTTCAAGACTCGGAACCATTATTTTTAGTTTAGATAAATGTGGGTGTCCCAAACGTTCATGAAGGAGCTTTGGTGATGTAGCAGCACTGCAAATCCAAGAAAGGCTAGGCTTGAGGTAGTAAAGACCATGAGATTCATGTCCTATGCCAATCGTTCGACCCGTACCACGTTCCTGTATGACAAAGGAGTTAGCATCAAATGTTACTGAACAATTATGAGAACGAGTAAGTTGACTAAGAGATATTAAATTGAAAGGACAATCAGGTATGAGCAATACATAGTTTAAAGACAAAGAAGAAGTGGGTGATACTTTGCCGATTCCTATTGCTGCAACTCTAGAACCGTCGGCTAAAGTAATGAAATGGGGAAATTTAGGAGGAGAGATGGATGAAAATAAAGAACTATTACTAGCAATGTGATCAGAAGCACCTGAATCAATTATCCATGGACTTTGATTGTGTAGAACCCCGTATTTTCAAATATTATTTTAATTATTTGAAAATGAATTTAAATAATTTTTGAGGATTTAATAAATGTTTTCTAAGAAATTTATTCTTTGGTACACGTGCAAAACACGTGCAAATGACTTTTTAGAAGTTTGGAAAATTAAGTTTTCTTTATGAAAAATCATTATTTATTATTTGAGAATTATTTAGTATTTTTCCAGATTTTTCTGAAATTAATTATGCGTATTTGCAATTTTTGAGAAAAGAAGGACTTATTTGCAAAATTGACAATTTCAAGGGTTAAAATGCAAATTATAATTTCTGGGCATTCCGATCAGTATTTGTTGAAGTTTAGAAACATATTTTTCTATTAGACCCTAATTTAAATTATATTTGATTTAGTTTTCAAGGATACAATTATATATGTAAGATGTACTCTTAAAAGGATTATTTTGCAAATTGGGTGAAAACCCTAATATCCTATCCGGCATATATAAGGGAAATTCTTTTCCCAGCCATCATTCACAATATTTAGAATATTGAGATTTCTTTGAGGAACAAGAGGAGAATTCTTGGATCTAGCAAGGAGAAGCTTTTGTGGATTTTCTTCAAATCAAAAGTGAGTTGGTTTGTTTTGTTTTGCTTTGTTTTGGTTGTTTTGATTGGTAGATGACGTAAGATCTTTGTTATGCTTGTTTGTGATCATTATGCCATTATTTTGTTAGTCTCATTGTAAATATGATTTGGATCTTTAATTTGAGATGGAGGATGAGAACTTTGGTTGATATTTGGATCATGAATGAGAAATATTAAGATTTATTGAGGATATGTTGATCTATGAGAGCGTATCGTTGGGAAACATATTAAGAATTAATTTTGTTGTGATTAGATGGTAAACACCTGGATCTTATGGTTGTAAATCAGATTTGGATTGAGTTATGGAAGACATTTTGTTGAGAAAAACCCTAATGGGAGAATTAAAGAATTAAGATCATGAGGAGATGAAAATTTGAGTAATTGATTAATTGAGAAATGTACCCATGATGGAGATTATCGAGAGTTGTTTAATTGCCTGGATACAAGTTAATTTTGTGATCAGTAAATCTTTAGAAAACTCTAGTTTTGATTTGTGTTCAGATCTATTCTGTTTGGAAATCTGTAGCCGACAGTCGACTGGCCTACAGAGCAGTCGACTGGTACGAGCCTACTGTGTATTTTTGAGTCTTGAGATTTGTTCGGGACAGTCGACCTAGACTGTGGTCAGTCGACTGACCCTCTGTTTGTGACTTTGTTCGGTTCTTTCGGGGCAGTCGACTGACTTCTTGGGTAAGTCGACTGGTCATGCCTTAGATTATTTTCGTAAAATGTTGGGATATGTCCTCTGGACAGTCGACCGGTCCATTGTACAGTCGACTGGTCCTGTAGGATCTTCGTATTTGATTTGAGATATTTTGTTTAGTGTTTGATTTTGAGACATTTGTTTAGTACTTGATTCTGAGATAATTGTTCAGTGTTTGATTTTAAGATGTTCAGTTAAGTATTGGTTTTTGAGATGTTCAATTAAGAACATGATTTTGGAAATATTTTGTTGAGCCACTTGTTAAGTGGAATTTGTTCAGATATTTGTCTTGAGTCTCTAGAGGTACGTGGCCCTAGTATACCGGTATTTGTTCAGTCATTTGTTGAGGCCCTTTGAGGCGAATTTTCAGTTATTCAGATTTTTAGTCCGGTAGGGTACACTACTCTAGGAGATTTGTTCAGCAACCCAAACTAATAAGGACAGGCATTAGTAGTGTCATGACGAATGAGAACATGAGTTATGCACCTCAGTATGACTTTTGATGTAGGATTAGTCTCCTGAATTATCCAAGTAGTTAACTTGAGATGTGTGATATATCTCCGGAATTATCCAGGTAGTTAACCTGAGATGTGAGGTATTTCTCCGGAATTATCCAAGTAATTATCTTGAGATGTGGGATTGAACTACGGAATGATCGGAGTCGAGGCGACGCTTTTGGGGTATTATTGTGGTTATGAGTCTATGTTTAGATGTGGGATGATCTCCTGAATTATCCAGGGAAAATACCTGTGATGTGGGATCAATCTCCGGAATGATCAAACATGGGCAAATTATCATAGTTTATCTTCATCTCTGAGTAGTCATCGTTGTCAGCATGTAGCCATGATGTTTTCTTGAATCACTTTTATGCATTTGGATTTCCTGTTTCCGGCACACACTTGGCTTTTGGTTTTGGTATCACCCCTTATTCTTTGTTGTTACTTCATGCTTTAGTGTTGATTATTATTTGTTGGATATTATGTTTTATGTTCATTTATGTTATTTGTTTGATTAGTTGCCACTCACACCATTTTTATGGCTGACCCCTTTAGTTTGGGGGTTAGGGTTCAACTCTAGCCTCACTTGTTGCAGGTTACTGCTTAGAGTGGGAGGTTGGATGCTTAATGTTGCATTTGAGACTATTTGGACTATTTAGTTTTGTGTAAAAATTGTAAAGACATATTGTGTGGTTATTGAGTTGTAAATGTAAAGAAATATTTGGGTTGAGATGTTTAGACTTCCGCTGTGATTTGTAATAATTGCTGTAATAAAGAAAGAAAATGTTAGTGGTGTTGTTGGTGTTTATTGTTCTATTGAAGTGGATTGCTGGGATTTCGCCACTTATTTTCTAAGCTCTCATATTAGAAATTTGGGGCGCTACAGATTGTTACCAGATTTGGATATGCAAGCAGTAGAGTTATGACCACTTATAGCAGATGATGTTTGAGATTCCTTGGCAGCTTTTAGCTGGAGGTACTCTTGATAGTCGGTTTTCGAAAACTTTGTCTCAGATGTTTCAGACTTTGAAATATTCACAGATTTTCCGGGGAATCCGTGAATAGCGTAGCAAGTGTCTTGTGTGTGGCCCACTCTCTTGCAGTAAGAACATTGAGGGCGACCTCCTCTTCCACCCCGTCCTCCTCGGCTTCCATGACCACCTCGTCCCCCTCGATTAGAAACCATGGCAGAAGTTTCAATACTGTCAAATGAACTTCCTCCTGTTTTTGGTGAGGGGACTCGAAGGAGCCGGGTAATTAGATTATCTAGAGAAGGAACTTCTTGGCCGGTTAAGACTTGGTCACGAATGTGATCAAAATCTGGATGCATCCCACGTAGTACCAACACCATACATAGATTATCAAGTTTCGTCTTCACGTCTTCAAGTTTATCGGCTTCCAATGATAATTTTAACTCCTCTACCGCAGATTGGGCTTTCGAAACATAGGCAACCATGTCATGATCAGTTTGTTTAAGAGTGGCCAATTTTTGAGCAGCATCATATAATTATTGAATGTCATTAGCAAAAACACTTTGTGCCTTCTTCCAGAAAGAATGACAAGTTTTGAAGGCTCTGAAATTTGTCAATATAGTTGGCTCAACAGATTGCCATAAGAGAGCACAAAGCTGATAATCAAGTTTCTTCCACTGCTCGTGTTTGTCTTCTGGAATTTTTTCCAAGGATTGCTCCAGATGTTCATGATAACCTTGGCCAAGAAACCAAAGTTCAACAGAGGCTGACCATGCAAGATAATTTTTACCATTCAATTTTTCCGAAGTGATTGTTGGCGTTCCAGAGAAAGAGAAGACAGGACCATCAATTTTCTGAGAGGTTGAAGCCATTTTAGCACCTAGGCAGAAGGTGGAGAGGCCGGCGATCAGATCTGGGCGAGCGCGCGGTGGTTAGGGGGCAGCACCGGCGATGTGCTGGGGAGGCGGCCGGCAGGGAGTTGGGTGCAGCAGCGGAGGACGGGTGTGGTCGTGAGAAGAGGGCGTCGCCTGGGTGCAGCAGCGGAGGGGAGAACGGAGAGGGTGCACAGTGGGGGCGGCGCAAACAGACGCGGCAGACAGCGGGGAGGAGGCGCGACTGGCTTTGCAAAGGGAAATAGAGGATCAGGGGGCCAGGGGGGTTGTGCTACGGCAGAGAGGCGCCAGAGCTGCAGCGTCGTTGCGGAGAGAAGGAGAGAAGAAAGGTACGGCTGGCGATGAGGGAGCTCGGGGGGGTCGAAGTCGGCAATGGCGGGAGTGCTGGCGTCGGGGAAGGAAGGTGGAGAGTCGGGTTCTGTGTGTTGGGTTTGAGAAAACAGAGAGGGTGAGAGAGGAGAGGTTCTGCTGACCAGATGCAGAAACCTATTAAAGAATAAACAAAGTGGCTCTAGATACCATGTTGAAGACACTAGAGATTTGTAAAAATGCTTGAGTCATTTGCACTCAGCTGATCATCTATTTATATACACTCTAGGAATAAATACAATTTACATTTCCAAGGAGATTATTAATAATGCTACTTTCTAGGTGCATGTATGATATTTCCTAGATACATGACTATCTAGGTATATGAATATAAATGCTTCAACTCCCAATACTAATTACTTCTAATTCCAACAATCCATATTGCAATTCTTACTATATCTGCATGGTTGGCTGAGTTTATGGTATAAAAATGTAAATCCAATATTTTTAGTGAAACCAGCCATGCTGTTATTAAGTTACCTAGTACATGTGCAACACCCAACCAGTAGACCAAAACTCTTAGTTTTTTTTTTGATTAAAGAGATGGCAAGAGAATTGCCATCCAATATAATATAAATCCAAAGCAATTACAACCACAATCCATATTCCTGCCCAACACCACAAAATACAAAGTCACAAAATACATCAAGGCTCTAATACAGAAAGGGGGTCAACTAGCTAAGCCTGCCAGCTTCAAAAGCGCCCAAAACCCTCCATCCCCCAACGATCAGTTGTTGTTGTTGTTGCCAGAACTCGCATCTCCAGTAGGAAAATGAAGCCTCGTCCTAGCCTTCTTCCAAGCCCCTGGGATGGAAAGCCAAGTTGAAGTGAGCGAAAAGATTTTAAAAATTAATTGAGAAAAGTTACAAGAGCGATCTCTAAAGCATGAATCATTCCTATCAAGCCAAATGACCCATAAAGTAGCTGCAACTAAACAATCCCAATCCCTCAATCTCTCCCGCCCAATCTCTACTCGACGGAATTCTCCCCATAGGTGGGAAACTCTAGCAGGGAATCTGCCGATTCCGAAGCCCAGAAGGAGGAAGTCCCAAACTCTCCTACTAAAGATACATTCAAGGAATAAGTGACTAATATTCTCCTCACCAGTCCCACACCTGGGGCAGGAAACCACAGAAACCAAACCCCTTTTAGCAAGGTTAACTCTCGTAAGGATAGCTTCCTTGGAGACTAACCATAAGAATGCGTGGACCTTGTGCGGAGCACAAGAGTTCCAGATGATTCTATTAAGAGCACATCTAGTCCCGCCGTCAGTGAGGGCTGTGTACATAAACCTCACCGAGAATTGGCGATTGGAATTAAGCCGCCACCCTCTTTTGTCGTTTGAGAGCTCCAAGTCTCTATGGGTATTACCTAAGAAAGTGAGGATAGGGATGCAGCTGATAGGGGTGGTTCCTGTGGTTGGGGGAGATAAACTGAGAATCCAAGAGGACCTGACCCAATAGTCTGCCACCAGGGCAAACTTATTGATAGCATGATCAAAAATCTGAGGGAAGATTGAAGCAAGAGAATTGGGGCCGACCCAAGCGTCCAACCAGAATCGTGTGCTCATCCCATTCCCCACTGAGCTTGGGGAATGGCTATGGAAGAGATCCCCGAGCTTATCAATCCCCCTCCACATTGGGGACACGTTTCTACGGTGCTGCCCCCCCCCCCCCCCAAATTTGAACCGCCTACGTCTCCTGTACCGGACCCAACAATGGTCTGGAGGCAGTCGGGAGTGGATTTTCCACCACCATTTACACAACAGAGCTCTATTCATCTCTCGGAGATTTAAAATCCCTAACCCTCCAAACTCTTTCTTCCTACAGACCACACTCCATTTAACTAGAGGCGGGCCTTTACCATCCTCTCGACTACCCTTCCATAAGAAATCTCTACGGATCCTATCAATCTTGTTGATGACCCAATTTGGAAATTCGTATATGGACATCCAGTAGACAAGGAGATTCGAGAGAACTGAGTTAATGAGTGTGATCATACCTCCGAGCGACAGGTGTTTCCTTTTCCACCCTGGTAGACGCTTCTCAATTCTCTATATCAGGGCAGACCAATCAGACCGTTTGAGGCGGCCCGGGCGCAGCGGGACTCCAAGTATTTGATGGGAAAACACCCCACTCTACAATCTAGGACATTTGCCAATAGAGCAGGAGCTAAGGCATCTCATCTTCCTAGTCCAATAAGATTGCTCTTGGCAAAATTAACTCTAAGCCCGCACCATGCCTCATAGAAAACCAGGATGCCTTTGAAGATGAGAATCCCGTTCATCTCATTCCTCCCGAAGAGAAGAGTGTCGTCGGCGTACTGAAGGATGAGGCTAGGGCGGACGCCGTCCCTACTAGCAACACCTAGGAGTAACTGGTGAGAGGAACAATGGTGGGTCATTTCTGTTAAGACATCAGCGACCAGGGTGAATAGAAGAGGGGACAGAGGATCTCCTTGTCTAAGTCCTCTTTTGCAGGCTATGAGGTTGCTCGGAAAACCATTGACTAAGACAACAGATTTCCCCCCAACAATACTCTTATGGATCCAGCCAATCCATTTGGGTCCAAATCCTCTGGACTTTAGGACTTCAATCACACTCTCCCATTCGACAGTATCGTAGGATCTCTCGAAGTCAAGTTTCAGCAGAAAGCCCTCATCTCTGTTCCTATCACATTGGAAGATGGTCTCATGGGCAATGACAATACTGTCAAGAATGCCTCGTCCTTGAATGAACCCACTCTGAGCTGGATGGATAAGAGCATCGAGCCAAGGGTTCAGCCTGTTAGCCAGGACCTTGGTAATGATTTTGAAGGAGCAGTTCAAAAGGCTAATAGGTCTAAGATTAGAGACATCTTTGATTTCCTCTGTCTTGGGGATCAAGACGATGGACGCATAGTTGAGGCTATCAATCTGAACATTGTTCAGGAATAGAGCTTCAAAAATGTCGAAGAGGTCCTTCTTGATAATCTCCCAGAAAGTATAGTAGAAGAAGATGGGGGGGGGGGGGGGGGGGAACCCATCAGGCCCAGGAGCTTTATCCTGCCCTAAGTCTTTAATTGCAGTCAGGATCTCACTCATCTGAAAAGGTAGCTCCAGCCCTTCTAGACCGTTCACCACAGGATGGTCCCAAAATGTATCATGAAGGGAGCACATGCGAGTTCTCGATCGGCCCAAAACATCTCTGGAATGGTGCTCGATGTGAGAGCCCACCAAAATCTGATCCGTCTCCCACCTATCATTGATGAGGAGGCCAGAGATAAAGTTGGATCTTCTACGGCCATTGGCTACCCTATGGAAGTATGCCGTGTTCGCATCCCCCTCTTGTAGCCATTGTTCGCGGGATCTTTGCCTCCAATAGTCGTCCTCCATTTTATAAATCGCATCAAGATCAAGTCTGGCCTTTTGAAGAACAGACACCTCATCAGAAGAGAGGACTCGCTCCTCCTCCAGGATTTCTAAGGATTGAATCATCCCCATAAATCTATCCTTATCCGCATTAACTCGTCTCCTCTCCTGCCCGGCCCAAAGCCTGAGCGCCCCTCTGAGCCTGCGGATCTTAGCGTTCCAAGATGACACCGCATCCCATTGCCTCCCAACACGCCTGTGAAGCGGAGTATTCCAGGAACTCTCGATAATGGCATGCAGGTGCTCATTCCGGAGTCACGCTTTTTCAAACCTGAAAATCTTAGATCCTCTACGTCTCTCCCCCCTGTTGATAGGAACAGTGGGATGTGACCAAAACTCTTAGTTGTGGTAAGATTATGGTCTAAAACTTATATTCGAACATATAATATCCAAATAGAAAAACAAAATTATGTCCATATTTGTACCTGGCCAGATATAGATTCTGATATTTGTATCTTGATCCAGTCAGCTACACATCTGATAACATCCTTACTCAATCTTTTACCCTCTACGTTTCTTTTGCTAATTATGGTTTCATCTGTCAAATCTAACCTAGCTAAGAGGCTGTGATGGCTACATTATCATTATCATCATTGTCATCATCCCTGTGAGTCGTGACCATAATAGTAAAAATAATAATAATTATAATCACAATCATCTAAATTCTCTACAGATAAAAAATGTAATTATCGTTGGAGCAAAATACCAAGCCAAGAATATCGTAACAAAATTCTTCTACTAACTGCCGACATAACTCAAATTGGTGCTAAACCCAGATTACATGGGAATGGGATTTGTTACAAAGTGATGGTAACATTCAAGATTTAAGATTCAAGACAATAATCAACCTGGAACCAAAACCATGTCCTCCCACATCGTGGATAATTACAGTTTTATTTGAAGATTTACATCACTAGATTTAATGATGACTTATCCTCATGTCCATATTATTTTTTATTAATCTGCTCTTCTGAAATAGGATTTTTTTAGAAAAAAATCCCCAAAATTCGAATTTTTTTTTCCGTTTAGCGGTCTGACCCACTTCCGAAAATATTTAGCGATCTGATCCAGTTTTGGACACGTCAGCATAAACCGTTATTGGAAATAACGGCATTGATTATTTATATGCCGTTGTTTCCAATAGCGGCATCATTTTAATTTTTTTTAAGCATGCCGCTATTTGAAGTAAGGACATCAGTACATTTTTTAAAGAAGTGTAAATCTTCTGATTGAAAAAAATTCTAAGTGTTGAAACAACTTATAAATATGCCATTATCCTAAAGAACGGTATTCGAATTACTGATGCCAAACAAATGCAACAGTTCATTTTATTATAACTGATGCCGTTATCTCAACAGCGATATCAGTAATTCGAATGCCGTTCTTGCAGATAACGGCATTATTTATAAGTTGTTTCAACACTTAGATTTTATTTCCAATTCAGAAGATTCACACTTGTATAAAAAATGTACTGATGCCGTTACTCCAAATAGCGGCATGCTAAAAAATATTAAATTGATGCCACTATTGGAAACAATGGCATATGAATAACCTATGTCATTATTTTCAATAACGGTTTATACTGACGTGTCCAAAACTGGGTCAGACCGCCAAATATTTTCAAAAAGTGGGTCAGTACGGGCAAATCTTTCCCAAGATTCCGGCCTTGTTGTAGGGTTACTGTAATAGCTTTATCTTCCCTTGATATTACATACATGTTTTATTCTTATCTCTTTTGTTCTCTCCTTAGTTTCCTTTGCTGTTTGTACAGTTAGACAGAAGTTAGTGGCCAGTCAGTCCTTTGTCTCTCCTTCATACCAAAACAAAAGACTTGATAGTAAAAGAGGAAGGATGCAATGTTCCATAGCACCAACTTGAAGACGTTGATGTCTAAATAATTTAAAAGCAGGTATGTGATGCATCTTGAGGTGTATGTTTCATGTGATAAACAATATCTAAAAGGTACAAAAACAAAAAGAGTAAAGGATAAATAAAGTCTAAATAAGGGAGACTTGCAAGCCTTCTATTGTATCTACCCCAAGTCCTGTTATGAAAGACAACTCTTTCATATTAATTAAGATATCAACTTTAATCCATTCTTAAGCAAACAATTTCATACATGTATATGATCTGTCCTTGTCATACAGCAATGCCATAGTTTATAGCTAGATATGTAAACACAACTTTCATTAAATAAAAACAAGTAGTATTCATTTATTCTGACATTTACTTTCAAGAATGAAATAGAACTGTATTTTAATTGACTTGTAGTGGCTTGTTTGAACTAACAAGTTGTTTGGTTATATACTTCTTATTGGAGCTAGGAGGATCTATATTTAGTTGCAGATAATTAACATAATAATTGTAATCATATTTCCCTTGTAGTAGCCATGTTCAGTCAATATTCGCCTGATACCATTCCATCCTGGGAATTATTCATGACCAATTTGACAATCTCTTGCTTCTTTCATGTATAAGAGAGTGTCCAACCATGCATGGATCTAGCTATCTTGATGTCGTTCTTTATTGTATTTCTTTATATTGGATGCTTCTTTGTATGATGTTCAGTTAAAGAGTCAGGATGGTTACCACTCTCGAAAGAATTTTCTATCACTGTTATTGAAGATCACCCACTGTCCTAGTTTTGCTTGTTTTCTACCAAACTACAAATTCTCTTTGCTCTAGCTTAAGAAGAAGTATTGGTTATATACCTGTTGAAGCAAGATGGACGAATATTTAATAGTTATGTAAATGAAAATTTTAAATAACCAGTTGGGAAAAAGGCTTTGTTGTTGTTGTTGTAGGTTGGATTGTCAAAGTTCTTATTTGTAGTCCTTCCTATTGTGAGAGTATCTAGATGAAAACTTTATTTCTATCCTCTGTCTTCCTCAACTTTGATCCCCAACATTTTTTTTTGCCATTGCATCAGTATTCATGTACCTCCAATTTGGTAGGGTGTTCTATCAAAGACAATCTAGTTGTTACTTCATAACTAAGATAAAAGTAACTTGATAGAAGCAACCATCCAATCTCCTTGCGATAAGTGGACAAATCATGTGTATCATCAAAGAATCCTTCAACTTTCACCCAATTTGGCTACCAAAAATAGAAATGGTTACCCTTCAACACTAAAAGCAACATATTATATTTATTGGACAATCCAATATCTGTAGTACAAGTAAGGATATAATTTCGTAGTCTTCTGTAAGGATACAGCGAGAGTTGATAATCGATCACAACGAACAACCAAGTAATGTAGACCAAACCAAACAAACAAGCACATAATTTTTTCCCGGTTCGGTGAACCTAATCCGGAGGAAAAATAACTGAGATATTATTCAGCTAGAGAAGATACAAGAGTTACAATACCATCACCAAATACCTATATATCACAACGAACAACCAAACAATGTAGATCAAACCAAACACACAAGCACACAATTTTCTCCCAATTCAGTGAACCTAATCCGGGGGAGAAATAACTGAAATATTGTTCAGCTAGAGAAAATACAAGAGTTACAATATTCTCATCAAGAACCTATCTAACTCTAAAGCCTCACTAGAAGATACTATGTTGTTCACAATGGAAAACTCTTAGATAAATCCTAGGTTGCAGTCTTGATTCTTCAGCGTCCAATATACCCTGAAGAGCAAGTCACACGATAGGAGTCGTACGATCTAACTTGGAGAACAAATTCGGCTTAAACAATTTCCTAAGGAATATGACCATATTGTTGTTGCCGCCGCTTGCGGTCAACTGCTTAAAAGAGCAGTCTGCACTTGTAGTCGAGCCCAAACTGCTGGTTGCAGTTGACTATCATCTGCTAGACAACCAAAAATCAACAACTCCTTCGCCTCCAATCTTCGCTTCGAACATCTTCTCGTCTTCACATCGAACCTAGTATGTAAGACATAAATCCAACAATCTCCATATTGGATTGCATACATCTGCTTCCACACCTGTGTGATTGAATACCTCTAGACTCTTCCCTTTATCCTCTTGTAAATAGCGTAATTCTTGTTAGGTTTTGTGAGAAATTAACAATTGGGAATTAGGGTTTATCTCTAGATCTAAGTTGCTTGAGATATTCATATCAAGATTGGAATACCTAGACTGCTATCACAAGCTAGTATTTATCTCTAAATACTGGTTTGGGTATCGGATTATAATCCCACCAACCCGCGTTCCAATATCCATTCAATTGTACGTTCAATACACGTGTTACTCATATGCACATGCAATATTTATATAGAGAGAATATACCAATATATCCAACAATCTCCTCCTATATTCTCAATATATAAAGTACAGGATTATCTCATCAGTTCAGTATAAAACTGACTGGCTGATAGCAGTCCATAAAAGAAAAGCATCATAAAGGTATAGTTTCATAAGAACCAATAGAATTATAAAACTGAATAGTTCAATCAAGACTAAACCAATATAATTAAATAGTTCCAAACCATATCCAATTCAGAATAGTTCACATAGACTAAACCAACTGGAATAATCTGTCATAGTTTCAAAATCAAACAAAGCAAATAAACTTCAAGAACAAGATATGCTCATGAACACAAGAGTCTTACACTGAACAGAAGTTTTACCAAGCAAGTGACTAATTTATTCTCGAAAGAAATAAACTGAAATTCCATCCTAGCACACTGCTTTATGTTTACTCCTCCATTTTGAGCAAATCATTATTTTTGAAATCTATGTTGACAGATTCAACTCCTCCATCTTTGCTAGCTTATAGAAGACAAGAATATCAAGAGACACATCTCTAAGAATTCCAACGAATTTCACAAAGTATCTAGTTCCACAAAAGAACTTAGTACAATTCATAATTAGCTTAGCAAAAATGTAACACAAGCATCACAATCAAGTATCTTTAATAAGTAAAGTACATGAACTTTATAGTTTCTACACAAGAACCATACTATATTCATATTGGAATGAAAAGACTGCCGTTTCAATCATGGTTTAATATTGAATCATCAAAATTGGAATGAAACATGTATCCATAAAAGACATATCATCAAAATTGGAATGATATTTAGGACAATTTAATCATCGGAAATACATCGACAAGTTTTCATGTTTCGTATTGGAATAATATGATTATTCTAAGTAAATTCCCTAGATATATAATACCATCAAAATTGGAATGACATTACATATTTGTGGAATTTATGTGGAATCATCAAAATTATCTAAAACATGTCAACTGCCTAAAATTGATGCTTAAGTTTGAACTTCTCTATGGCTCCAATTGAATTCTAAATTTCAAAACAATTAAGATGTTAAACATTTGACTCAATAGCTTTCAACTCCATTTCCCCCACAGTTTTGATAATTAGATCACTTTCAAGTCTCTCAGCAAGAGCATTAGCCATACTTGTCGCAATTGCACTTTATCTATGAGAAAGTTCAACTAGGCTTCTTTCAGCCTTAATATACTCCTCTTACTATTATAGAGTAAGTTATGAGCTACAGTGCATTGTAGCTTGATAGTCGCATAACAGAATTAGAGAGTTACTTAAACTTCTTAATGAATAACTAGCAACAATTTCTTCAATCCACTCAGCCTTTTCCCCTGCAGAGGATTACATATAGAGGTCTGATTTCATGGATGATAGCACAATGCATATTTGCTTTTTATTTCCATAACATTTCTGTTTCTCCTAGTGTAAACACATATCTACTAGTTATCGACTTTCACTAAATATTGAGCATCATAATGCATCAGATCAGCCATTCATTTGAAGAATGACTAGAGTAGCACAAAGCAAACTCTTGAATGTCACTCAGGTATCTCATTAGCCTCTTATGGGCACTTAAATGTGTATGAGATTATTAGTGAATCTGCAGATCATACCTACCTCAAAGGTTATGTCTATTATAGTGCAGATCTTTGTGTACATGTGACTGTCAATTTCTTTAGAATGATCTACCTGTCTCATAGTTGCACCATCATTAGGTGTCAACATTTTATCATAATCATAAAGTGTTTTAAAAAAAAACACTTTCAATCACTATATCCCCACTTTTGAAACATATTTTGATTTGATGAGTTTGGCTAAGAGTTATCCCTTGCCAACTGAAAACTCACCCTTATAGCTAAGGTGTCCACAGTACCTTGGTTTTCATGTTGAATTCTTTGGATAGCACAATTTTAACTTCATTTGTAATAGACAAGTCACTTCCAAGAACATGCATATCAACAGAACAAGTAAATAATAGCCACTATATTTAACATTGCACAAAGTTGAAGGCACTGAACTGAATTACTTGATTCATATACTAGGTTCTTTCAAAGATTTGTCAAATTATTTATTCGTTGGCTATACATGTTTTAAGAACATACAATGATTTTACTAAATTGTAAATCTTGTTCACTAAACATATTAGTTCAAAACTTTCCAGTACAAAACTATTCAGTACAAAGCCTTTTAAATATCCTTTATGAATGACAAAATTTTCAATAGATGTAAGGGTAAGAAGAATACTTATTGTAGCAATATGACAAACATGTGAGTAGACATCAAATAAATCTACCCTATTTTTCTCAGTCAATCTGTTAGCTACTAAAAAGCATTAAAATTGCTACTGAACAATCAAATTTAAATTTCTTCTACAAAACCCCACCTACTTACTATAGTTTTAGCCCCTGTCGGCAGATCAACTAAATTAAAGTATTATTATATGACACAAAATCATCTCATTGTCTACTAAAGACTCTTCTTAGCTCATTTGTCATTCAGGTTTTTAAGTATCAGTAAGGTCGGTTCTTGATTCCAACTGTGAATTATTGAACGTGTCTGTAGGACTAGATTATTTCATACATTTATCTTTGATGAAGACATCCTCAAAGAACTCTGCAAGTCTAGATTCTTCTAACACAAATTAGATAGATCCAACATCTGTCCACAGAAACTACATTCTGCACTTTCTAAACACACACAAATATTTGTTTTAGATCCTACTTTAGGCCTTCTAGGGTCATATACTCTAACAGATGTATCACAACACAAATTTTCACTTTAACAAAACTATTGTGTTTTCATACCATGATCTACAAGATGTATTCAATTTAGAGTTTAGTAACACATTAGATATATGATTAACAATATAACATTACTCATAATTACACAAGACAAACAACAGTTAATATTATAGAATTCAACATTTCACTAAGTGTTTGATTCTAACTTTTATCAATACCATTTGACTATTGTAAGTAGAGTGCAGTAGAGATTATGCCCAATGCAAACTTCTCTAAAGTTGTTAAAACATATTCACCACCTATATCAAATCTGAACCCTTGATTTTTAGCATTTAACTATAATTTTTAATTCATTAAGAATAACAAGTGCTTCATTCTTCATATATATGACAGACTTATATTAATCATCTACAAAAATGATTAAATACTTCTGACCAACAATCGTCTCATCTAGTCACAAAACTACTGAGATCACAAATATCAGAATGTATTGATTCAAGAAGTTGTGTGCTCCTAAAGACCATGCTGAATGATTTTCTTGTGATCATAATCTGAGCACAACTTTCATATTTGTCATATTTAATGGAGTGTCAATTAGCAGAGTTATGAGTTTTAACAAGAACAAACAATTTAATATATAGTTCATAGTGATTCTAAATTTTAAAACAACTTGGATGTTAAAGTTTTGACTCAATAGCTTTTAACTCCATTTCCCCCACAGTTTTGATAATTAGATCACATTTCTTCACAAAAAAATGAATACATAGTTCTCAAATCCTAGCCAATTATGCTATATTCAAGAACATAATTAGAACTATTATTATTAATTATCTCATTTGTTAAACTCAACTTATACATGCGATAGACAATAAATGCACTTTATAAGAGTTAATACAAAATTACTCTATCACATTTTACAAGAATTATTTGCTTTCTCTAATGGTTCTAACAATGTCCACTTGCTCAAACACATTGAGCGAAGAGTTCTTTTCTTTATTCGTTCTTCATCATCTTCATAACGCTAAATGAGATAATGACTAACATATTATAATTCAACTTTGCACACACAGTACAATGAACGAGAAGGAACAAAACGTAACTAGCAGAGTCATATTCTACATTAAGAGATGCTCTCTCCTAAGTTACAGACATTTGTTATACATCTTATACAATTTTTATTTTATTTTTAAATTTTAGAGAAGCAAATATGTAATCTCACACAAACTGCAAACAATGGATTTGTCAAAATATCTACACACATAGTATGATAAAACACTTAACAACCCTAAACATGCTAGTTTTCTAAAGCGAGAATAACTATGATCTAAAACTCTCAATCATATGATCAAACGCACAAAACGTTAACACATTCATCACATGAAAAGTACTAAGAAAATTAGAGTAGATCATACCGACACTTCTAGTTAGAAGTGTTTTCCAAATTCGATGGAGAAACCTGCGTAGTGCAGACTTATCATGCCATGATGCAAATCCATCGTCTCCAATACACACAGTTTGTAAGTAATTTTGAAGTTCCTACATTCATCAAATCGTTAAAGATTAGCCAATTAAACAAATTATTAGCACTATCTAATTCACAACAATTTAATTGGAGATTCAATTTTATAGTCAAAGCCTATAATTTATCAAAATGAGTATTTGATCCTTAGCACGTAGCTAAAGCAGTTATTCAAATTTGTATTTAATTAAACAATGCATAATACAGTTTTGAACTTTAGCACTTAGCAACAAAAATCAAACAAATAATTAAATAACAATTTAAATTTGGTGAAGAACTTATCTTTAATTTATATCTGCAGTAAATCCAGTTTTCTCCCCAAACACGGAATACAAAACAATATCCAATGGATTGTCTCCACTGGTTAGATCCAAATTTGATTCCTTTTGACTGGATCTGGATCTGATCCAACAGTCCAAATACCAAGCAATAAATCTCCAACCAATAGAGAAGTTGTTGGACTGGATCTTCTCCAACAGTCCAAACACCAAACACAGTCTTCCACCCAATGAAAATTGGGATCTGATCCAAAAGTGTGCAGCAGCGATCCGCTCCTGTTCCCAAACACGAAACACCAAGATCTCCTAATGAACAAATCGGATCTGGGATGATCCATACCCGATCACTCACACAGATCGGAAGAGAAGGAGGAGACTAGTGGGGGCGTCCTTACGCCTGGTGATGGCAACGCCGGAGTCAGGGGCGGCGGCGGATCGGTGGCTCGCTCCGGCGTCAACTAGGGAGAAGGATGGCTCGCTCGCTCGTTCGCGTCGCTCGATCTGAGATGGGTTCTCTGGATCCCATCAACGACGGGGTACACTTCGGCTCGCTCGTGAGGGGTTCGCTGCAACGTGCGACGACACCGACTCTGGAGGCGGCGACAATGATGGTCGTTGACGGCGGCTCCAACGGCTCTGACTAGATCTCGAGTCGACTGCATCGACTGCAGGTCGACAACACGCGACGAACGGCTCCGGGGTGTGTCGACGCCGACCACGTTGGCGGTGATCACGATGGTCCGTGCCTTTGACGATGGCGTTAGCAATCGTCGGCGATATCGACTTCGACGGGATCCAGAGAGGGGTTTCTCTAGATCTAAGTTGCTTGAGATATTCATATCAAGATTGGAATACCTAGACTGCTATCACAAGCTAGTATTTATCTCTAAATACTGGTTTGGGTATCGAGTTATAAGCTACCAATCCGCGTTCCAATATCCATTCAATTGTACGTTCAATACACGTGTTACTCATATGCACATGCAATATTTATATAGAGAGAATATACCAATATATCCAACAATTCTGTGGCTTCTTCCGCTAGATAAATTTACCTTCACCTGTTATTTCTCCAATCATATGCCCCCTCAAGGGCACACCCCAGTTGGCGTCAATACGGAAGCTCCACCCTCCACGCGAACTCTACCTACCTTGAGGCATCCTCCACCTTTCGATGATATTTGAACGTCGTGATCTCGCTTCAGTGATTCTAATGACAGTGAACTAGATGCTTTAGAAATGATAAGCCTTAAAACACTTGACCGAGTCTTCCCATGTTACAAAGCTTGTAGAGGATGTGCTGAACACCCCTCATTTTCCCCTTGGACATTTTCTTTGGTTTCATTCATTGAGCTTCTCTGTAGTGTAGCTTGCCATAATTCTTACATTATTTACTTGATTATACTGCGGTAGATTAATATCTGAATTAAATAATAAGAGTTACTTTCGCGGTTGGTTTTTGTCCATCTAAATTGAGGGGCATAAAAATTATAAATGTGCCCTTTTACAATTTCTACAAACGAAGAGCTTGATAATTTCATTCAAGTATTCTATGGTTTATGTATTACCCCGAATTTTCTGGTAATTAGTAAATATTATGACTTTTTGGTTTGATTTGTAAATATCAATGATTTTGGGGTTATGTACAAATATTATAAATTTAAGAATTGGACTGTGAAAGTGGATTTGTGAGGTTTTGTCAAAAAGAAATATGGTTTTTCCCGTTGCGTTCTATTTCTTCTGCTCATGCCTCCAAAAAGAAAGAAAGGCAAGGGAGAAAAAAAAGAACAAAACACATGAGAGAGAGAAGATTATGATGATGATAATGTGAACCATGGCGAGGCATTGAAAGAAAGGGTTGGTTAGGGATGTCGTCAATGTCGACAAGTTAGATCTAATCTTAGATTTATCTGTTAAGATGAGTGGTGATTCATATACTTAATTTATAATTTATTTCCATTTATTTAATTTGTGATTTATAAATTGTGCTAGTGATTGGTTCTTCTATGATTTTAATTGTATATATATAGTTTTGATTCGAGTTTATTGAAGATTTTGGTATAAATTACTTATGTTATTTTTTATTTCTTTTAATATTTTCGTGGTTGTTGTTATCATCGTGTATTTATGGTTGAATTATTGATTATGAGAAAGTTTATTTTCGTGCAACAAGTGTTTGTCATATAGTGTAGAACCCCGTATTTTCAAATATTATTTTTATTATTTGAAAATGAATTTAAATGATTTCTGAGGATTTAATTGATATTTTCTAAAAGATTTATCTTTGGAACACGTGCAAAACACGTGCAAATGACTCTTGAGAAGTTTGGAAAATTAAGATTTCTTTATGAAAAATCATTATTTATTATTTTGGAATTATGTAGTATTTTTCCAGATTTTTCTGAATTTAATTAGTACTATTTGCAAATTTTAAGAAAAGAGGGACCTTTTTGTAAAATTGACATTTTTAAGGGCTAAAATGCAAAATTGGCATTCTGGACGTTTTGAACGGTATTGGTTAAGATTTAGAAGTATATTTTCTTTTAAATCCTAAATTTAATGAATTTTAGATGAATTTCCAAGAGTAGATATATACATATGTAATTGTATTTTGAAGGGATTGTTTTGCAAATATATTTGGAAACCCTAATACCTAATCCCCGGCCTATATAAAGAGAGTTGCAGCCGTCATTTCGCTGCATAACTCAGATTTCATTATATTGTTTTCTTGGTGATTGGAGAAGGAGTTTTGGATCTAGCAAATGAGGACTTTTGGGAATTCTTCTCGATTCAAAAGGTGAGTGATATGGACTTGTTTTGTTTATGTGTATGATTGCATGCTGTTTTGTTTGATATTTCCGTATCTTGTATGAAATCGATGCCAAGGTTGTTATTCGTAATATGCATGTGAAATCCATGAAAGATTAGTAGATCTCGATTGACAATTTTTGATTGCTTGAAACATGTTAAGATTTGAGTATAGTTATGAAAATAAGAAATTGGATGGATGAATCTCTGGATCTTGTGATTACGAACCGGATTAGATTTGAGTTGAGGAAGAGATTTGGTATTGAGATAGACTCCAGTATTGATTATTGATTACAGACCTAATTTGTGAGAATTGTAGGCCGACAGTCGACTGGTCTACGATTCAGTCGACTGGTACGACGCTACTGATGCACCTTTAGACTTTTGAGGAATTCTTCGGGACAGTCGACTGAGGCCCATATTCAGTCGACTGGTCTGCCAAGTATTATGTTTGTAAAGTATTGATCAGTTTCTCGTCGGGACAGACGACTGATGATTTCTTTAAGTCGACTATAGTGTTTGGAATGTTTCTTGAGAATTATTGGTAATTGTCTCGGGTAAGTCGACTGATGGAATATTAAGCCGACTTATAGCTCTTGTTATAATCTTGGATATTGGTTCTCGGGACAGTCGACTTACTACAGTATAAGTCGACTGGTGCTGATGAGTTTTTCAGAATCTTGAGTGTTCTTTCAAGTCTTTAGTCCTTGTAGGTGGATAGAATCTGCGGTGTTGGGAGTTACTATTAGTGACTGATCACCGAATATCCGATCTGTGTTATCTTTAGTCTTTGTAGATGGATAGAATCTGCGGTGTTGGGAGTTACCATTAGTGACTGATCACCGAATATCCGATCTGTGTTATCTTTAGTCTTTGTAGATGGATAGAATCTGCGGTGTTGGGAGTTACTATTAGTGACTGATTACCGAATATCCGATCTGTGTTATCTTTAGTCTTTGTAGATGGATAGAATCTGCGGTGTTGAGAGTTACTATTAGTGACTGATCTCCGAATATCCGATCTATGGCATTATTAGTGATTGATCGTTGGACAGATAACGTGATATTGAGAATGTTTGATAATCAGGTGTTTGGGAGTGAACAGTCGACTGGCTGAATGACTCAGTCGACTGTACAGTACAGTTGAGCTGTACATGTTTGAGAGTGATTGATTGATGGATATTTGATCGGTGATATTGTTTCTCGACTTGGTTCACGCATGTACTGGCCTATCGTTCTTGTTTCAGATTACATGTTCAGTTTATGTATTTTTGTTCAGTACATGTTGCCTGAGAATTTATGTTTATTGTTTATTTATGTTTGTTGTTTATATCACTCACACCATTTATGGCTGACCCCGTAGTTTGGGGGTTAGGGTTCAACTCTAGCCTCACATGATGCAGGTTGCTTAGAGTTTGGAGGCTTGGATGCTTGGGTTAGCTGTAGAGATCACGAGTGATGTAATAGAGCCTTGTGTAATTTTTTGTAAAAAGGAGTATTGTAAAGAATATCTTTAATTCAAGGTGTTTTGTATTTCCGCTGCAATTGAAAAAGATTATTGAAATCAGAAATTGGAATAAAATGACTTGAGTTTTTGGGCTATGTATGTTGTTACATTGAAGTGGATCGCTGGGAAAGTGCCACGTATTTTCTAAGTTTTATATTAGAAATTCGGGGCGCTACATATAGTCTTAAGTTGTGATGCAGATATTTTTTGTAAAATTTATGGATATTGGATAGGAAATATAATATTTTGAGATTCGGTAAAAAGATTTAAGTGTTTTTTTTTTGATAATATAAAAAAAGATTAAGTGTTGTATGCCTCATATGTTAATATATCGGTATATAAGTCGGGATTTTAAGTAACCCCTAATGGGCCCTCATGTGCCCACTCGATGAGTGATGAGTTCTTTGTGCACAATAATTGTCCTATCACAGACTGTAGTAATGTTTACCTGTCAATCGGACTATAAGTGTTGACCGCATGAGAGGGGGACGTACCTAAAATTTATTGTATGAATACTTGTATCTGTTTATTTACGTAGTATAGGATACGTAAATTGTTAGACAAGTATCGCACTAGGCATCCTGTATTGCTTGATTGTATGATCGCCTTATTTTTTGTTGAATTTATATGTTGTAAGAGGATTCGTTTTTTAAGTTTGTTTTCTAAGTTTTATGAAGTTTTAGATATTTTTATTTGTTTTTTATGGTATATGTTGAACTCACTGGGCGAAAGTTTACCCCCACCAGAGTTTCTATCCAAAATTAGGGTGTAGATCATGGAGCATTTGGTTTTTTGGATTGAAGGTTGGAAGGCTTTAGTGGGTTTTGGTAGGCATTCCTGTTTTTTTATGGATATTTGATTATTGTAGAAATAGTTATCATCTTGTGAGAATTAATTTTGTGAAAGATCTTTCAAGGAGATAATTTATATGATGATTTCTTATTATTTGTTGGTTAACGTCCCCTATTTCGAGTGTTAGAGTTCGGTGCGATACAGTTTACCTGTACATAGATTTATTAGCACGTTGAACGTGAGTGGCCTTTTTTTTTTTGAGGTGAAAGGTGGAATAAAGCCACCTTGTTTCATTAATCAGAAATTAATAAAACAACCCCTATGAGCCGGGAGAAAAACAAAATTACAATGCAGGAAAAGAAAATACAGTGCAGAAAATAAAACATAAACCCCCAACAAAACCCTGAGGGGTGGGTCTAATCCTCCATGTAGCCAACAACCCAAAGTACAAAATACCAGGAACAAACTAGTAGAGACTGTAGCTACTAAGACACTGCTGAGTCTGGAAGGCGGCGATCTCTCAGTCCAGTGTCGGCCCAAACTCTACCTCCTCCTCATCAAAGTCCTCCACCTGAAAGACTCTGGCAATCCTCCTTCTCGCTCCTGTGGCGGCAGTTGTAGCTCAAAAAGAGATAAGATGCATGATATGAGTAAGATTACCAGAAATACTATTACATGAAGTACGAAAATAAAAATTATTTATGTCTAGCCATAACACCCATGTCGTTGCCGCAATGGCAATGTATCACGCATCCTTCATTTCGTTGCGACTCGAAGCGAATTTGGGGCCAATCCACAAATCCTCGTATTCGCCTGGGTAGTCACTTGTTCCTAGAGCTCTCAACACCTCTACCATGGTCGCCTTACTCCTTGGGCAGTGAATAAACAAGTGATTCAATGTTTCGGTATGCCTGTTACAGAATCCACAGTCAGTCGGTCGCAATCTGAGTGATCTTTTGAAGTTATAATAGTAAGGATCATACGGGTGCATGTATACCAAGGCATAGATGAATATAGCAGGGTACCAGTACAAATAATTTATTTTTTTTTTTGATAAAAAAGGTTGGCCATGATCCCCTGTTTCATTAAAAAGTTTTTAATAAAACGATACAAACCAAAATAAGAAAACAGGTAATGATGCTCATGTATCCAACAAGCTGGCCATGATGCTCATACCCTGGTCAACATCTTAGTGTCCCAACCAAACTTGGCTGTACCGACCCTAGTAACCCACCAGTACAAATAAATTACTAGAGTGAATTCCAATATATATTTAGGGGAGCGAGGTAGAGAGACCCCACCTTATATTCATATTCCTCCCAAAGAAAGAACCTTCCATTCAATCCCTCCCAGATATTTGGTGCTCTTATTAAACCCCCAACCAACTAAACATAACAAAGTTTGCATTTGCCTTAGTTTGGAACTTTTTTGTCTGTACAAATTTGGAGATGGCTAGAAAGTGCTCTCAGTGTGGAAATAATGGGCACAACTCTAGGACTTGCAACAACCCAAGACTGAGAAGTTCGGTTGGTAGTGGTTGTGGTGGTGGATTGAAGCTCTTCGGCGTGCATATTCATGTAGTTGCTTCCCCCATGAAGAAAAGCTTTAGTATAGATTACTTATCCTCCTCTTCTAATTACCACCCCTCTCCTTGCGCGTCTTCCCCTTCATCATCACCATCAAGCTCGCTCGTTTCAATTGATGAAACAATTGAGAAGGGGTCGAGTGGCTATCTTTCCGATGATTTAATGGGCAGGACTCAGGAAAGAAAGAAGGGTGAGTCGCTTATTGTTATACGATGTTTTTTGCATATTGATTTTATTTCAGCAGTAGTAATCTATGATATTTGCTTATATATTTTCTTATAATTTAAGGTTAATTTGCTGATCTTTGTGAGTTCTTGGATGCTAGCTTCTGTTTACAAGGAAAAAATAAATGATGGATGTTTTCATTTTTCTTTAGTGTATCCTTGTATTCTTTTAGTATTCATACTCTGCTAGTCGTTTTAATTTCCTGTATTCCTCTATATTTGCACTGTTTTACTTCTTGATTTCTCATATTGAGTGAAAATTTATTTTGGTTTCTTCACATGTTATGTTGTATCTCCTCTGTATTTGATCTCGTTTCTGTTCTTAGGAGTGCCATGGACTGAAGAAGAACATAAAACATTTCTCATAGGGCTCGAAAAGCTCGGGAAGGGAGACTGGCGAGGTATATCCCGTAGTTATGTGACAACCAGAACTCCAACCCAAGTTGCTAGCCATGCGCAAAAGTACTTCCTCAGACAAAACACCCTTAACAAGAAGATGCATCAAAGTACCCTGTTCGATTTGGTAATATTCTCAAACCTTTTTCACTTAAATATTTTTTTTTTCAGAAACAAATTAAAACTCTCACTAATGGTTTTCTTTCTTTCCAGTCAACTTTTCAGGTTGGTAACTGTGAGAACACCAAGGTGAATCAAGTTAACAATAATAGTGAGCCTGATCTTACAATAACAGAACAAGTTCCTTTTTCCTATATCGAAGAGCCTAAATTTCAACCCCCATTTCCTAATTTAGAGCTAAGCATTTCCTGCTCGAGGTCCTGGGATCAAAACAAATCAAGCCCGAGAAGTCTATTTATGTAGAGAAAATATGTATGCTTAATTTTATTGAGCAGGTTCATCCTCCATGACTACATGAAGCTCTACTACAGCAGCTGCAGCCGCAATCCGCCTGCTTTCGATGATTGATAGTATCTTATCTTTATGTATGCATGGTGATATATATTATGAGAAGAGTTTTGTGGCCCCCCTCATTGGTGATGTTTATATTCCAAATAAAGTGAGGTTGATGTTTCTTTTCAAGGATGAACCGAAGAAGAAGAAGAAAGAAGCTACTCTTCATAAAGGGGATATTATTAGAGCCGTTGAATGTGAAGGATGAGTTCACAATATTCACCAAGAAACTATTGAAAGAGACATGTAATCTCTTTTTTTTTTCAATTTTAAATTTAACCTTTCTTCACTCACTATGGCCAACTTGAGATAAAGTGAATATATATATATATATATATATAATGTGTAAATTAAAGATTCTTCTTTTAATACAAAATTCACTACTATTTTGAGGTTGCAATTTTCTTTTCTACTTTGGTAGTAGCTGTGTCCACAAAAAGGAAGGAAAAGAAGTTCAGTGGTGGTGAAGAATAGAATTTTTTGTCGTACCGACCCACTTTTTGAAAATATTTGGGGGTCTGACCCACTTCCGAAAATAATTAGCGACCTGATCCAGTTTTGTACACATCAGCATAAACCGTTATTGGAAATAACGGCATAGATTATTTACGTGCCGTTATTGAAAAATAACGGCATCTATTTTATATTTTTTTAGCATGCCGTTATTTGGAATAACGGCATTATTTGGAATAACGACATCAGTATCTTTCTCTTACAAGTGTGAATCTTCTGACTTAAAAAAATTTAAGTGTGAAAAAACTTATATATAATGCCGTTATCTCCAATAATGGCATTCGAATAACTGATGCCGTTATTGGAGATAACGGCATCAGTTATATATAAATGAACTGTTGTCGTTGTTTGGAAACAGTTCATTTATATATAACTGATGCCGTTATTGGAGATAACGGCATCAGTCATTCGAATGCCGTTAGTGAAGATAACGACATTATTAGAGTTTTTTTAAAGTTAGAAGATTTACACTTGTAAGAGAAATATACTGATGCCGTTAATCCAAATAACGGCATACTAAAAAAATGTAAAATAGATGCCGTTATTGAAAATAACGGCACGTAAATAACCTATGCTGTTATTTTCAATAACGGTTTATGCTGACGTGTACAAAACTGGGTCAGATCTAATTGTTTTCGGAAGTGGGTCAGACCCCCAAATATTTTCAAAAAGTGGATCAGTACAGCAAATCTTTCTGAAGAATAAGAACATATTTTCCTGTGGTACTTGTATTGACTTTTTTTTCCTTCAAAATGTTCTTCTTCAGAAATATGCCTGTTGTAGAAAATAATTCCAAATATATTCTCTCCGCAAAGTAAGGCCAATTATGTGCCTCTCGATTTGTACTGAATCTGGAGATATAGAATTTGGTTGAACTGAGAGAACACAGTATCGCTACGTAGAACTGAAGAAGATGCAATACGATCTAATCTTGTTTTCGCAGAGATACGTTGTAACCTGAATTTTAATCCACTTGGAACACAATGTCATAATGCATGAAAGTTCCATGTTTGTCAGGGACTTTCAAGGGATGGTGACTTATGAACTACTAGTGTTTGTATCTCTCCTTAGTCCTTCATGAATCTGCAAAATAAGCTAAAAGATTACTACAAACAAAAACACAAAGTTGAGTAAAATTATCAGATCCTGTAGTAACCAAACCATGCAAGTGAACTGCAAGAAGTATTGTTGCATGATCAGAATAAGTTGAGTCCTAATCAACAAGATTAGCATCCATTAATATCTACTTTGAATTGTATTCCATTCATTGTCAAGTGAAGGTCATTGAGGGTCAATTATTAAGGATTATCAAACCTTATTAAATAGAGTAAAATTAATTATTTTCTGATAACATCAAAGACATCACATTCATATGATGCTGTGAAGAATGAATTAATGACAGTAGTATAATGCAAAGACTACATGTCGACTTCATAAGACGTATATAAACCTCAATTAATTAGTCCCTTATTCTTTTGCCACTAGTATGTGCGTCTGGCAACATGGACAGCACAGTCTTAGTAATGATAGCTTTGAAAACAATATCAAATATTGTTTGAGGTTGAGTATGGGACACTACGGGGGGCGACTACAGGGCCGGTCCTGAGTTCTCGGGGGCCGTAGGCGAACTTCCGAAATGAGAGCCCCTAATAGCATATATATATATATTTTACGCACAAAATACGTGCCTATATTTATAAGGAAAGTTTAAATTTGGGGTCCCTAAAATCACGAAATCTCCGGGTGCCTAAGGCGGCCGCCTTACCCGCCTCTAGGGTAGGGCCGGCCCTGGGCGACGACAAAGCGGTTGCGGGGGACGGCGAGGGAAAACGGAAACAAGCGAGGAAATGAGAAAGAATGAGCTTAAATTGGCACGAGAAATCTGTTGTGGCGAGGTCGGCCGACCAGTAGGATTATATTTTTTTGTTTTTTTTGTTTGTTGGTTGGGCTGTATGAATTCTAGGACTCAGCCTGTTGGGTTTCTTAAACTTCATAAGCCTACTTTTAATTGTATGTTTTGTTAAAATCTTTTTAATGAAACGTGGGGGTCTTTCAACCCACCGTTTATTGATCAAAAAAAGAAAACAATATCAAATATCAAAATTGTTAACAGCTGGAGCACGAAACAAAAACAAAAAACAAAATTGTTAAGAAATTGTACCAGTTCAATATAATACCAACTTTTTTATATCAACATATAGACAAGTGGTTAGAGAAACTTGTTCTGGCAAGGTCAGCCGGCTAGTAAGATTAGGTTTTATTGTATTTTTTGTTTGTTGATTGGGGTGTGTGAATTTTATGATCCATGTTGGATTTCCAGTACTACATTAGCCTTATCTTTTATTGTATATTTTGTTTTCTTTTTTGTGAAGAAATGCAGGAGGCATTCAACCCACCCTTTAATGAAAAAGGGAAAAAAAAATAGTGGTTAGAGAAAAGAGAAATGGTTTCAACGCAACTGCAAATATCCAACTCACTGTAGATTACTTGAAAACCATTCCACCCCTAATCATCTGCATCTAAGTACAATCGACATTGCTACTAGAATATAAAATACATACCGATATTTTACTGTTTTGATTGCAGGTGCAATACAAAAATTCAATCAACTTCACAGAGACCAAATTTGCCATTTTACTTCGACTGATGTTGAAATTAGAGCACCACAATCTGCAGGTGTCAAACTGGAATTCAAATTGGCTCAAACATTTCTGTAAAACAAACAGTTCTAGCTCAATCTGTTACATACACCAACAGCTAAATAAGCTCCTACTCAAAAAATATGTAGAGATGTGACTAAGTAGTTTGTCCATTAACAAACTAGTATTTTTTTTCACATGTGATGCACGTTTTGATAAGAATTGGAGGATTTTCACGTATGATATGTGTTAAGAAATGGTTTTGGAGTTGGACGTGCGTTGCACGTAATTGGAAAAAATATTTTGAAGAAAAAACTACAATTTGTACGTGCAATGTACGTGTTTATAAGTAGAATTTGAGTTGTACGTGCAACATATGTATATGTTTATTGTTAAAAAATATTATAAATTTTTTTTGCACATGCATTGCACGTTTTAAACAGGTGATTTTTTTTATTTGTTTATTTTTGTTGTAATTAATGGGAGAGTTGGAGTTGCACGTGCAATGCACGGGTTTGTATGTTGACAAATGACAACTTCAACTCTCCCATTATAATATTAGAGATTAGAGATTAGAGATAGAGACTAATAATTTACACATGTGATGCACATTTTAATAATTTTTAAAAATAAAAATAAGAACTCAGTGGTAGGGAGGACTCAATCCTGAAACCTTCTTTATATTAGTTATGTACGTACATTGCACATATTGGTATATTTACAAATGACACTAAAATCTTCTTTCATTATAATGTTAGAGAAGAGATAAGGCAAACATAACTGCCAATATCATCACATGAAAGGAATGAAGTTCAGAATGGCATGATCGATAAATTCTCAACACTATCATTCTCGCAAACATATAATCATCAACCCGTGCTTGTTCCTTCTGGGGTTGGATCATCGATTACCATGTGACGCGGTCTGTTTTTGGGAGGCGTGTGGATGCACAAGGTGTGAGTTCTTACTCGATTTGTATTGGAGGAAGCTCCTATGCGGGCGACCCTCAGCTGGGCGAACGGTACGGAAGTAGGCTTGAGTGAGTTGGAGGCTGATGCTCGGCTCGGATCAGGAGGCTCGGATCCGAGGTCTCGTGTACCTGCAGACGGCCTAGGAACACCGGGGTTGGTCCCGGTGGCAGACCCTCCGACGATCTAATTAGCTACTGAGAGAGTAACAGTAACTAGGATTTTGAGTGGGAAAGATTGGTTACCGTGAAGGTGGGAGAGGTCCTGGTATTTATAGGAGAAGCCAACCGGGTCTGGACCCGTTTGGGACCGGGTCTGGACCCGGTTGCCCGTGGGGCTGAAGTGGTGGAAACCCGGGCGGTATAGGGCTGACGTGACAGAGGCTCGGGCAGTTTCCAAGCTGAAGTGGCAGAGGCCCGGACAGTTTCCAGGCTGACGTGGCAGAGGTCCGGGTGGTTTTCCAATGCTGACATGGCGGATCCGGATGATCGGGGGTGCACATTTCCTGAGGAGATCCTGTGGCCAGAAGGGGCCACGTCATCTGACCCATATCACAAGTCCCACACTCCTGGAGGGTTGGGTGACCCAGCCGTGTAGGAGTGGTTCTTCGCCTCTGTAGGAAGAGCAGGGTGGCGGGTGCAGTGAGAAAGTAGGATCTGCTACTTCCAGAAGAGGCCAAGGGGTAGGAGGAAGGGATCCCTTATTAGAGTTGCACAGGATGCTAAGCATAGAAGAGTCGGAGTGACGCTTGCCGAGCCTTAGGGTCGGCAGACGAGCCTTGGGGTTCGGCATGCGATCCTCTCGCTAGTTGGAAGAGTGAGGGGACGTCGAGGTTTGTCCGATTGGGGCTTGGTTTGCCGAGCGTCTAAGGTCGGTAGAGGAGCTCAGAGGGTCGGCGGGCGATCCTCTCGCTAGTTGGGAGAGCGAGGGGACGTCGAGGTCAGAAGAAAAGCTCTTGCTTGTGGAATATTGATGGTCGGTGGGTGAGCTCCGAGGGTCGGCAGACGATCCTCTCGCTAGTTGGAAGAGCGAGGGGACGTCGAGGTCTGTCCGATTGGAGCTTGGTTCGCCGAGCGTCCGGGGTCGGTAGGCGAGCTCCATGGGTCGGCAAACAATTCTCTCGCTAGCTTGAAGAGCGAGGGGACGTCGAGGTCGATCTTGTTGGAGCTCGGTTTGTCGAGCATTAGGGGTCGGCAGACGAGCCCCCCGCTTGTGGGACAGAGGAGGGTTTTTGGGGTTCGCGATGTCATCCGAGCTCCGAGCACCTTGTGAATAGAGGAGGGTGCTTGGGGCTCGCGGTGTCATCCGAGCTCCGAGCCCCCTGCTGATAGGGGAGGGTGCTTGGGGCTCGCGGTGTTATCCGAGCTCCGAGCCCCCTGTGAATAGAGGAGGGTGCTTGGGGCTCGCGGTGTCATCCGAGCTCCTAGCCCCCTATTGATAGTGGAGGGTGCTTGGGGCTCGCGGTGTTATCCGAGCTCCGAGCCCCCTATAGATAAAAGAGGTGCTTGGGGCTCGCGGTTTCATCCGAGCTCCGAGCCACCTATAGATAGAAGAGGTGCTTTGGGGCTCGCGGTGTCATCCGTTCTCCGAGCCCCCTGTGAATAGAGGAGGGTGCTTGGGGCTCGCTGTGTCATCCGAGCTCCGAGCTCCCCGTGACTAGAGGACGGCTCTACGGGCTCGCGGTGTTATCCGAGCTCCGAGCCCCCTGTGACTAGAGGACGGATCTACGGGCTCGCGGTGTTATCCGAGCTCCGAGCCCCCTGTGAATAGGGGATGGCTCTGGGGGTCGCGCTTTCATCCGAGCTTACTGAACAATAGAGAAGGAGATTGTGGCCCGAGCAGCGACTCAATGATTTCATTTCATTTAATGTTTTAGGAGTAGAAGTCTTGGCGGCTGGCGGCGGTGACCGGTCTCCGAGCCTCCAGTGAGATATGGGATGATGTTTGTGGCTCGCGATGCCATCCGAGCGTCGACCCTTCTGTTGAATAGAAGAGGAATTTGTGGCTCGCGATGCCATCCGAGCTCTGAGCCCCCTGAACAATAGAGAAGGAGAATGTGGCTCGCGATTCCATCCGAGCGTCGACCCTTCTGTTGAATAGAAGAGGAATTTGTGGCTCACGATGCCATCCGAGCTCCGAGATTCCTGAACAATAGAGAAGGAGATTGTGGCTCGCGATGCCATCCGAGCTCCGAGCTTCCTGAACAATAGAGAAGGAGATTGTGGCTCGCGATGCCATCCGAGCATCGACCCTTCTGTTGAATAGAAGAGAAATTTGTGGCTCGCGATGCCATCCGAGCTCCGAGCTTCCTAAACAATAGAGAAGGAGATTGTGGCTCGCGATGCCATCTGAGCGCCAACCCTTCTGTTGAATAGAAAAGGAATTTGTGGCTCGCGATGCCATTCGAGCTCCGAGCTTACTGAACAATAGGGAAGGAGATTGTGGCTCGCGATGCCATCCGAGCGTCGACCCCTCTTGACTTGTCATAAAAGTCTGTTTGTTGGAAAAAGGCCTGGGGGTAGTTAGGTAATTTCGCGCCCACTGCTGACGTCATGAGCATAAGAATCGAAGCGACTCCAGATCTTAGCAGCCGTTAGATCTTGATGATTAAGATCCAACGGCCAGATCTAATTGCGGAAATCGAGGAGTCGCTTTCTCCTTATAAATTTCCTCCCCCCTCCCCACTTTTTTCTTCTTCATTTCTTCACTCTTACTTTCCAATTTTATAAGAACAGGATCTTACTTGCCGTCGGTAACTTTTTTTGGTGATCGCACGGTATACTCTTCAGGTTAGTATTTCTGCTTAGTAATGTCGCGCTCTCAGTCCGGATTCGAGGCTAGCTCGTCGGGCCGCTCCGCGAAGGAATCCGAGTCAGAGACGTCTTCGTCCCTTAGTAAATATAAGGTTAAGGAGGAGGTCCTGATAGACCTTGGGTCGGATGGTGGTGACGATGTAGTCTTCGTAGTGTCGCCGCTGAGATCCCGAAGGCCGAGGAAGGAGCCTATGGACGAGGGCGAAGAGGAGGAGGAGGAGGAGGAAGAGGAAGAGGAAGAGGGGGATGAGGAGGATGAGGAGGATGAGGAGGATCAGGATGCCGAAGGTGAGGAGGAGGGTGAGGAGGATCAGGATCCCGAGGGTCAGGGCGTCGTTGATGATTAGGATGATGGAGATGAAGGGGAGGGTGCTCAAGAAAGTGCTGGCGAAGGCACAGCAGGAGGGTCGGTCGGGGTCGGATGACCTTCTGCCTTTTCCGCTTTTGTCGACGCCGTCTCCCGAGAGGAAGGCTCGTCCTCATTGGAAGAAGAGGAAGTTAAGTCTTCCGGACAGTCCCCCTCCTCCGGATGAATATGCCCCGAGATCGGGGCTCGAGTTTCCCCTGGTCTCCTTTAAATATCTGGGGTCGATCAGGATGTACCCTGATGATATCAAGGATATCGGCCCCGTTCCTCATGTGCCGGGCGAGGAGGGCCGTGTGAAGATTCGGATGGACGGCATTCCGTGTATCTTGAGGGCGGACTATCTTCACATCCTGAGGGCCGCCTACTTCATTCCTCGGGAGTTTGAAGTCTTCATTCCGAGCCCCGACGTTCGACCCACCACAGCTCTCGCACCGGGATACTGCATCTTTCCTGAGGATGCCTTTGTCTCGAGGCTGAGGTTGTCGCTGCACCCCTTTGTCAAGAGGGTTTTAAATTGGGCGAAGCTATGCCCAATGCAGTATGGCCCAAACTCTTGGAAACACTTGATTTGTTTCATTCTGAAGTGCTAAGAGAAGGGCATGAAGCCGAGGTTGACCTACTTCCAAGCCATCCTAGAGATCAGCTCGGTCGACGATGCAGAGGGGATATTTTATTTCTCGCCTAGGCCGCATAAAAAGGTGATGCATGGCCATCCGGATTCCATCAAGGGGTGGAAGGAGAAATGTTTCGTGGTCCGGAGCGAGAGGTCTTGGGGGATCCCGACCTCGTGGAATTTCTTCAAGCCCAACCACAAACCTTCGAAGTGCAGTGACTTGACCGAAAAGGAGTGGAAGAAGGTTGAGAAGATCGTAGGGGGGCACAGCACCGCGTGGCCCCGAGTGACGGAGCTACACCTGGCCCGGGCCGGACTGAGCCCAGCCGACCCTAGTATGTTTCGTTCTAAATTTTTGTATTTTCTGCCTTCGTGTTAACGTTAGCCATTCTTCTTTCATTTTTGCAGAGATGACGTCCAAGCAAGTGGATGACAGGCGCGCTTTGCTTGCTATCACCGAGAAGGCGAGGGCGGAGAAGAGGAAGAAGGCGGAGCAGGAGAAGCTGGCCGCCCAGGCTGGGGGGTCCGCCAAGGGACCAGCCTCGGTAGCCGAGGAGCCTTCTCCCTCGAAGAGGTCTAAGAGGCATCACCCCCCCCCCCACGCCGAGGGTGCCCCGGGATGCGGGGGGCAGTTCGGGCAAGACTGTCGAGGCCCCAGAAAAGGGGCTTCCCCCACCTCGGCTTACTGCCGAGCAGATGGTGAGGCAGCAGGGGCTGCGGCCCTTTGCTCCCGACTGGTCGATCGTTCAGGGGGACACTCTGCTTGATGGCCCCGTTTCCATAGAGTTAGTCAGGAAGGCCGCCACCGAGCGGGATCGAATGGCACTGGCGACGCAGACGGCCGACCAAGCCTTCATGCGCTTGTCTCAGGCATCGGTTTCGGTAAGTGCTTGAGACTTCGTATTTTTTTTCTGGTTTTGAACTTGGTAAAATTTTTTCCTGACCTTTTCTCTTTCGGATAGGCGACGCTTCATGGGCAGCATTTTCAAAAGTGCTTGGAGAGGGAGGTCATTGTGGTGAGGAGGAATGCGAATAAGTATCTCCGCAAGTTGAACAAGGTGACCAACCAGCTGAAGGAGGCTCAGAAAATGGTGCTCGTCCACGAAGACCAGATGAAATCGATCTTCGAGCATCACAGTAATGACATGGAGCGCCTCAAGGAGAGGATCGAAGAGGAAGCAGCGAAGGAGCAGAAGGCCTTGAAGAGGATGGAGGAAGCCTCAGCGGAAGCCCTGATCATGGCGCAGGACGAGGCCTACGGCCAGGCCAAGGAGCACTTCCGGAGGATTTACTCGGAGCAGAAAGTGGATCACCTCCACTACGGTTTGCAGCCGGACCTTCCGCCGACCCCTGGCGGCGAGGAGACTAGGCCTTTCTTTTTTTTCTTTTTTTTTTTAACTGTATATGCCTCATGCGGACTGGCCACCGTGGTTTTGTACCTTTTTTGAAAGTAATGAAAGATAGCTTTTTTGGCTGAGGCTTCGTGACTTGTGCATTTTCTAGCTCTCCTTGCGATTGTTTATTTTCTCTCGTCTTTTGATAGAAGCACAAGGTCTTGGGGGCCGACCTTGTTTCCGCCGAGGAATCCCTGGTCCGAGCAGGGAGGGAGGCCATGGAGGCAGCTCTGGCTCGCCAGCAAAAACAGGCTCGGGACCGAGCGGCCACCGTAAATTATTTCACGAACAAGTCTAGGGAGCTTGGTATGGAGGTGGCTCATCTGAAGAAATCCATAGCCGACCGCGACTGGTGGGTAATCGAGACGGACTGTTCCATCTCAGATGCCTCGAGCGGGCGGTCGACTTCGGAGTCTTTCCTTCGCGAGGCCGTTGTTGAGAAAGAGTTGGAGATCCAAAGGCTGAAGCTGGTGTTGGGCGCGGGTTTGATTGAGGAGGCGAGCAACTCAACCCCGGGGTGGTCTCCGACATTTTTATTGGAAGTGGCCAGCCTGAAGACGCGGGAAGCTCGGTGGCAGGGTTCTCTTCCCTGGTCGGTCCGGCCGAGCGTGAGAGGAGCCCCAAAGGGAGCGTCGAGTTTGAGTTTCAAGCCGAGTGTGAGTGAGTTGTAAGCAGTTCTTTGTATTTGTACCGACATTGATTGAGTTGTAAGCAATGAGTAATAATAAGAACATTTGATTTTCAAGAGGGGGAACTGCACTAGGTCCCTGTCTTCGATTGCCAAGAGAATGGTGGACACATTCTGCGTCAGAGGAGTGTACCTCTCAAAGCGAGGGACCGGCGGAACCTTCTTCATGGTGCCCCCATATCTCGGAGCTTTCTTTGCTGGCTCGACCTCGTCGGCCTTGCGTTTTCCTTTCCCGGGAATTTTCTTTGACTCCTCTGGGTTTAGGGCTGTCTCGACCCGGATGTACTTCTCGACCCGATTGAGGAGGTCGGGAAAATCTATGGGGGGCTTCTTCGCCAGGGAGGCCTTCAGCTGACCATGCTGGACGTTGTACCGGAACGTTGCCGAGGCAACGCCGAGGTCAAGGGAGGAGACCGACCTTGCCTCGGCGGTGAACCTTCGGACGAACACCCAGAGTGACTCCCCTTCTTTCTGTCGGAGGCCAAGTAGGGATGCACTTGTCCTTTCGGCCTTTCGGCTGGTTACGAAGTGGGCAAAGAAGTTGCCTTCTAGCTTGCCGAAAGAGTAGATGGAGCCGGGGGTGAGCTTGGAGAACCAATCCCGAGCCGGACCCCGGAGGGTGGCAGGGAAGGCTCGGCATAGGTGGGGATCCGATGCACTGTGAATCATCATGAGGGTTTTGAAGCACTCCATGTGATCAGCAGAATCGCCCTCGCCGTCATAGGTCTCGAATTGAGGTGGACGGAAATTCTGGGGTATCTCCGCCTGTAGGATGAGGGTGGAAAAAGGAGGACGGATGGGTCTGTATCCCTGAGCCGTCCTTGGGCCGCCGTCGCCGAAGTGGTCGAGGCGGTCCTCTATTTCTTGGAGGCACTTCAAAATGTCATCGTCACACTCCGGTTGGATTGTTGGAGCGTGAGACACGCTGGCCTCAGCATCCGAACGGGTGTGGGAACGGCAGACGGTCTCATCAACGGGGGTCCCTCGGATGGCCTCCAGGATTTCTTTTCGGAAGTCTTGGAACTCCTGGTGAGTGATCGGGGCCTGCTCAGCACAGTTTGGTTGTGCCGGAGGTCACCGTCCGACATGGCTGAGTGTCGCCCCCCGTCCTTGGGACGGAGGTTTTGGATGGTTCGGGGCCGAGTTGGAAGGGGCCCCTCCCCTGCTGCGGCTAGCCTATCGGTTTAGGATTACCCCCCGTAGGTCGGGCTGGACCGGACGGGAGGCACTCGAATGGGGTCCGCAACTGACCCCCTTATGGTTGGATGCAGGAGCGTCGGCGGAGGCACGTCCTGCTGACGCGCAGAGGTAACAACTCTTGTGGCTTTGGGCGCCATGTGAGCTCGGACTGTCAAGGTACCGTTGATGGCTGAGTTCGAGTCGGCGTCTGTAATAGAACTTCCCACAGATGGTGCCAACCTGATGCGATTTGTTTTTGGGAGGCGTGTGGATGCACCAGGTGTGAGTTCTTACTCGATTTGTATTGGAGGAAGCTCCTATGCGGGCGACCCTCAGCTGGGCGAACGGTACAGAAGTAGGATTAAGTGAGTTGGAGACTGATGCTCGGCTCGGATAAGGAGGCTCGGATCCGAGGTCTCGTGTACCTGCAGACGGCCTAGGAACACCGGGGTTGGTCCCGGTGGTAGACCCTCTGACGATCTAGTCAGCTACTGAGAGAGTAACAGTAACTAGGGTTTTGAGTAGGAAAGATTGGTTACCTTCGAAGGTGGGAGAGGGCCTGGTATTTATAGGAGAAGCCAACCGGGTCTGGACCCGTTTGGGGCCGGGTCTGGACCCGGTTGCCTGTGGGGCTGAAGCGGTGGAAACCCGAGCAGTATAGGGCTGACGTGGCAGAGGCCCGGGCAGTTTTCAGGCTGACGTGGTAGAGGCCCGGACGGTTTTCCGATGCTGACGTGGTGGATCCGGATGATCCAGGGGTGCACGTTTCCTGAGGGGATCCTGTGGCCCAGGAGGGGCCACGTCATCCGACCCATATCACCATGCAAATTCAGTTGTGGTCATTTCACATATTACTTGGGGTTTTCTCATTTTAGATTTTGCATTTCTCAAAACATATTTGAGTCAAGGAAATCCCCTTCATTGAAAATGGAGATGGGTGGTGATATGGTGTAGATGATTTGGCCCCATCAGGACCATCAGATCCCCCTCAAATTCCGCTCCTTCATGATCATCAGGTCAACTGAAGTCCAACGGGCTTCTGCCAACTCAGGAAAACGGGTCCGACCTAGCCCGTTAGGGTTCCAAATCCATTTACCCTGCCTATAAATACCAGACCCCCCTCCTTTCCCAAGGTAATAAACTTTTCCCCACCTTGACCCTAGCTACTGTTGCTTTCTCAGTGATTGACTAGATCGTCGGAAGGTCTATCGCCGGGACTTCTCCCGGTATTTCTAGGCAGTGTGTAGGTACAAAAGGCCAATCCGAGCCGAGCTACTAGATCTGAGCCGAGCACCCGACCTCTACCTCTCTCCTACTATTCCTGAGCCAGTCCTACAACCTAGGATCGGATCGACGCCAGTACCGCACCTTCCGCTACACAAATTACAAGAACTCACACATGTTTTCCCCACACCCCAAAAACAAACAGCATCAGGTTGGCGCTGTCTATGGGAGCTTCCAGTACTGATGCCATCCGATCCCAGCCAGGGACATCATCCCAAATCTGAGCTCTTACATGGCTGCCAAAGCCAGAAGGGCCTTCACCTCTGGACATCGTCCAGACCCTCCTCCCTTTCACAGCCGCGCTGATGCCCAGAGCTCTAACCAACCGCGGGTCGATGGTGGGGGCAGACCCAGACCGGGCGCCTCTCATTCAGTCACGACTGATTTATGGCGCGTCATCCTTAATCGGCAGGCCAATAGAACAAGGGGAGAGGTCGCTTCCAACTCGGTCCCGAACCATGGCAGGCAGCCGTCCCTAGAACGGGAACCAGGACATAGCCACATGCCTCGTGGAGCTCCACCCCCGCGTGACCCGGTGGAGCAAGCCCATTCACGAGGGCCGAGTTCCCAAACTTTCGGAATGAGGTCCTCCAAGCAATCCGAGGCGGCCCTAGAACCGAGACACGCGAAAACTCCTACCCCCGGTCAGAGGCCAGAGGCGACGAATCTCACGGATCGACCCACCCCATAGAACTACGTGCCTCTTTTTTTTGTTGTAAATTATATTGTGTAAATCTTGGCATTTCCTTTATTATTTTTATTTTTTGCGCAAATTTTCGCGCATTCACAATGCCCTAGCTTTCACACAAGCATGGAGGTTCGACATTCGGCATTGACCTCGAGCAATTCCCTAGCTTTCTCAATCTTTGTGGGCTCGACGCTTGGCAATGAACTCGAGCCACACCCTACCTTTCTCACAAGCATGGGGTCTCGACGATCCGCATTGACCACGAGCAAAGCCCTACCTTTCTCAAGTTGTATGGGCTCGACGCTCGGCAATGACCTCGATCCACACCCTAGCTTTCTCACAAGTATGGGGGCTCCACATTCGGCATTAACCTCGAGCAATGCCCTAGCTTTCTCAAGCTGTATGGGCTCGATGCTCGGCAATGAACTCAAGCCACACCCTAGTTTTCTCACAAGCATGGAGCTCGACATTCGGCATTGACCTCGAGCAATGCCCTAGCTTTCGCAAGCTGTATGGGCTAGGTGCTCGGTAATGACCTCGAGCCACATCCTAGTTTTCTACCAAGCATAGGGACTCGACATTCGGCTTACGGTGAAGGCAGCGTCCTAAGTTTTCTTACAAGTTGGAGGGACGAAAAAATCAAATTTCATTCATCATAACGCCTTGAAGGGCCACAGTAAAATAAAGATTATTACAATGGTTCTTTTTACCCCAACCTAATTATTTCTCGTGGGGTTTTTCCGGCTAACACAGACCATCTCGAGCCCCACCGAGCGGGTCCGTCATCCAGTGAGCTTGTTCGGCACCACCAGCATCGCCAATATAGACGTACCGGCAACTAAGCTTTGCGCATTAGCCAGCCTCGCCATTTCCAGATACAGGGTCGGTGAGGAACCCACGATAGAGGGGCCGCCTCCCCCAAAAGGGCCGAACTATGATCCGCCTGTGCGAGCATGACTTTCAACCTCTAAATCTCCAACTCCTTCTCCACCACGAACTCATGGAGAACAGACTCAGAGGTCAATCGACTGGTGGAGTCATCAGACATCGACCAATTTGTCTCGGCACTCCCCCAGTCCCGATCGGCTATAGCCTTCTTCAGGCGCACCGCCTCTAAACTGAGTTCCTTGGACTTGTTCATGAAATAGCTTATCGCAGCTTTTCGATCGTGGGCCTATTTGCAATTGCAAATCAAAACACTTTCCTTGGACTCTAGCCTGTTCCGAAGTCGTTGGACCTCTGCAGAACTGAGGTTGGCTCCTAGGGTCTCGTCCATTTGACAAAAAAGAGAGGGAACAAGATTTCACTCCAAGCTTTTCAAAAATGAAAAGTCATAACAGGTCGGCCAAAAAAACATGATTATATTAATCCAAAAAAAATAGTTACAAAAAAACGGTGGCTAGTCCGCGCTCGGCAAATACAAAAAGAAAAAGAAGAAAAATATAAAAAATACATCTTAGGGGTGATCTGCACCTCTTCGCCGGTCGTCGCCTACCCTGCCTCTTTCTATGTGCTCGGGTCTCTCGGTGCCTCATCACCCTCACCTTCGAAGGTCAGCGGAAACATGGGCTGCCAGCCATAGTGGAGGTGGTCGATTTTCTCTTGAGGGTAAAGGAGCAGAAAGTGCTCCTTTGCCTGATCATACGCCTCGTCTTGGGCGTTTATCAGCTCCTCCCTTGCCGCGGCCTGCAGCTCCTCGTACTCCGCAGCCACCTTACCTCGAACCTCCGCCAAAACACGAAGGTTCTAGTCCTGTTGGGAGGCAAGGTCGGCTTGAAGGGCCTGTGCCGCTCCCTGAGCTACCGTCAGCTCGAGCTTCAAGTCCTTTGCTTCACGCAGGTACCTGTCGGCGTTCCACTTCTCGGCCTTGAGTTATTTTTTGAAGAACCTCTTTAGCTGCGCCCCGGCCATTGACGCTTGATTAGAGAGACAAAAATCCGAAAACAATGCCAAGTACAAAAAAGCTAAAAAAGGCAAACCAACACTTACCACCACGTGGGCTTGAGCCCACTTCATGTAGCACGTCTCGACCATCTTGGTCGCCAAGATGGATCGGTCACGCACTGTGGCGAGGTCATCTACAACCTCGACCGAGATCGAGCGCTCCGCTAGTGAGTCGCCCTCTTTCACTGACTAGTCTGGGGTGAAAGGCCTCTTTCCCACCATCTCCTGGGCATCGGATTGCAAGGAGGCAACCTTTGCAACCTTGTGACTACTGGAGCTCGGCACCGACTCTAGCGCCTCTCTGACAGAGAGGGCATTCAACCTCTTATGGAGCCGCTCTGAAGGGCCTTCAGAGCCCCCATGGGTGGACCCCGCCTTCGGCCCCGCCTTCTCAACCCTCCTCTTTTGGGCCAGATCCTTCAGGGCCCTCCGTACGTCGAGCTTTGCCTGGTCCATCGCTGCAAGAAATAAGAGGGAATGTTAACGTGAGGCAGAAAGTTAAACAAAAACATAACGAAAACATACAAGGGTCGGCTGGGCTCAGTCTAGTCCGGGCTAAGTGCGATTCTGTCACATTCGGCCAACTGATGCTGTGTCGCTCGACAATCCTATCAACATCAACCCACTCCGCCTCAGTCAAGTCCCTTCGCCTCAGGAGGTTTGTGGTTCGGCTTGTAGAAATTCCAAGCTGTAGGAATTTCTCAAGGTACCACGCTTCGGACCACGAAGTACTTGGCCTTCTACCCCTTGATGGAATCCGGATGCCCGTGCACCACTTTCTTATGGGGGCAAGGCGATATATAGTATATGCCCTCCTGATCTTCAAGCGAGCTCACCCCTAAGACAGCCTGGAAATACTTCAGCTTTAGAGGAACCTTTTTCTCTTCACACTTCAGAATGAAGCAGACAAACTGCTTACACGAGTTGGGTCCAAACTGCATCGGACAGAGCTCCCCCCACCTCAGCACCGTCTTGATGAACAGGTGCAATGATAGCCTTAGCCCTGAGACGAAGGCATCTTGGGGAAACATACAAAAGCTGGGGGCTAACTCGATGGTGGGGCGAAGACCAGGGCTCGAGATCATCAGCTTGTACTCCCGCCCAATGAAGTAGCTGGCCCTTATCACGGACAGATAGTCGGTCTTCAGGACACATTGAACCATGTCCATCCGTATTTGGGTCCGGCTCGGCAAAGATACCTCCACGCCAAATTGAACCAAGTTCTCGACGTCGTCAGGATACATCCTGATCGACCAGGGGTTCTTGTAGTATGGAACGTCGAGCCTGTGCACTAGCTCGAACTCGTCTGGTGTCCTCGGACTATCCAGTAGGCACCACTTCCTCTTCTTCTTCCAAATTCAAGGAGCCTTCGGAAGAGAGGGTGTCGCCAAAGGCGGGAGAGGGAAGAGAGCCGCTCCTTCCTCACTACCTTCCTCATCTGCCTCTCCATCGACCCCTTCCTTACTACCTCCCTGATCCACCACTCCTTCCCCCACATCCTCACCTAATACCTAGACCTTGGCGGTAGAAGTGCTTGACTCTACCACGCATGGCTTGCAGCTTCGGAGTGGCACCACATCCAAAACCTGGTTGTCTAGATCCCAGGACGTGGAGTCCGACTGAAGATCCACCATATCTCGGCCGAAGACACTCGCTTCAGAACCGGACTGAGAACGCGGCATAACAAAAAAGTACTAACCTGAATTTCTTAAACTGAGAGATCAACGGAAAAGTCATCGCCGGTGTGTAGAGAAAGAAGCTCGTATTTTTAGAAAGAGAAAGCAAAGTGAATATATGGAGAGGGGGTGGAGGATTTATAGAGTGACTAACGATGCCTCGAATTCCACGTTGGAATCCTGACCGTTCAATCTTGATCATCAAGATCTAACGGCTGATGAGATTTCGACGCCTCGAATTCTATGTTGGAATCCTGATCGATAAATCTTGACCATCAAGATCTAACGGCTGATAAGATTTTGATGCCTCGAATTCCACCCCCATGACGTCAGCATCACATGCAATGCCCAAGCTTTCACACAAGCGAGGGGGGGGGGGGGGGCTCGACGTTCGGCAGTGACCTCGAGCCACACCCTAGCTTTCTCACAAGCAGGGGGCTCGAGGCTCGGCATTGACCTTAAGCCATCCCCTAACTTTCAAACAAGCAGAGGGGCTCGACGTTCGGCAGTGACCTCAAGCCATGCCCTAGCTTTCACGCAAGTAGGGGGGCTCGACGCTCGACAATGACCTCAAGTCACACCCTAGCTTTCTCACAAGCATGGGGGCTCGACGCTCGGTATTGACTTCGAGCCGCACCCTAGCTTTCTCACAAGCAGGGGGGCTAGACGCTCGGCTGTGATCTCGAGCCACACCCTAGCTTTCTCACAAACATGATGGCTTGACACTCGGCAGTGACCTCGAGCCATGCCCTAGCTTTCACACAAGCTATATGGGTTCGACGCTCGGTAGTGACCTCAAGCCATGCCCTAGCTTTCACAAAAATAGGGGGGCTCGACGCTCGGCAATGACCTCGAGCCACACCCTAGCTTTCTCACAAGCATGGGGGCTCGACGCTCGGTAGTGACATCAAGCCACACCCTAGCTTTCACACAAGCAGGGGGGCTCGACGCTCGGCAGTGGCCTCGAGCCACACCTTAGCTTTCTCACAAACAGGGCACTCGATGCTCAACATTGAACTCGAGCCATGCCCTAGATTTCTTACAAGCATGGGGGCTCGACGCTCGGCAGTGACCTCGAGCCACGCCCTAGCTTTCACACAAGCTATATGGGCTTGATGCTCGGCAGTGACCTTGAGCCACACCCTAGCTTTCACACAAGCAAGGGGGCTCGACGCTCGGCAGTGGCCTCGAGCCACACCTTAGCTTTCTCAAAAACAGGGAGCTCGACGCTTAGTATTGAACTCGAGCCACGCCCTAGCTTTCTTACAAGTATGGGGGCTCGATGCTCGGTAGTGACCTCGAGCCACGCCCCAGCTTTCACACAAGCTATATGGGCTCGACGCTCGGTAGTGACCTCGAGCCACGCCCTAGCTTTCACACCAGCTATATGGGCTCGATGCTCGGCAGTGACCTCGAGCCACGCCCTAGCTTTCTCACAAGCAGGGGAGCTCAATGTTCGGCACTGACCTCGAGCCAAGCCTTAGCTTTCACACAAGCAGGTGGGCTCGACACTCGGTAATGACCTCGAGCCACTCCCTAGCTTTCTCATAAGCAGGGTGGCTCGACACTCGACATTGACCTCGAGCCACGCCCTAGCTATCACACAAGCAGGGAGACTCGACGCTTGCTAATGACCCCGAGCCACACCCTAGTTTTCACACAAATAGGGGGGCTCGTCGTTTGGCAATGACCTCGAGCCACACCCTAGCTTTCTCACAAGCAGGGGGCTCGACGCTTGGCATTGACCTCGAGCAACACCCTAGCTTCCTCACATGAAGCGGGGCTCGACGCTCGGCAGCGACCTCGAGCCACTCCCCAGCTTTCTCACGAGTAGGGGGGTCGACGCTCAGCACACGACCATGGAGGTTCGACTGTCGATGCTCGACCCTCGAATGCCTGTCATGATCTCCAAGCTAATTCCTAGCTTTGTCATAAGCCAAGACTCGATACTCGATGCTCGATGCTCGGCTCCCGAACCTTGGTACTTAACCCTCGGCATCCCTTTTTCTCCAGGGGATCTCCTTCGTCCTATCCCACTTGCCTTTCTAAAAAACTGCAAATCATATTCGCCAAACACACCGCTCTGCTCTTCCTGCAGAGACAAACTACTCCTCCACGACTGGCTTACACACCCCTCTAGGAGTTGGGGGTCCTGATATGGTGTAGATGACATGGCCCCATCAGGGCCATCATATCCCCTCAAATTCTGCTCCTCCATGAACATCAGCTCAACTGAAGTCTAATGGGCTTCTGCCAACTCAGGCCCACAGGCAAACAGGTCCGACCCGGCTCGTTAGGGTCCCAGACCCCTTTACCCCGACCGATAAATACCAGACCCCTCTCCATGCCCAAGGTAATAAACTTTTCCCTACCTGAACCCTAACTACTGTTGCTTTCTCAGTGACTGACTAGATCGTCGGAGGGCCTGTCGTCGGGACTTCTCTCGATGTTTCTAGGCAGTGTACATGTACAAAAGATCGAGCCGAGCACCCGGCCTCTACCTCTCTCCTGCTACTCCCGAGCCGATCCTACAGCCTAGGATCGGATCGACGCTAGTACCACACCTTCCGCTACACAAATTACAAGAATTCACACCTGTTGCTCCTACACCCCAAAAACAAAAAACATCAGGTGGGAAACAAGGTTTTAAAACTCAGGAACAGGAGTGGGATCATGTTTTTCCAAATATTTGGATCAAGATCAGTATTGGCCGGATCGATGTATTGGATTTTTTTTATCTTGCATTTTTTTAAAATTAAAAAAAAGTCTAATACGATTTCCATAATTAAGTTATTATTAAAAAATAATAATTAATTTTTAAAAATGAATTGATGAATTTAAATAATTGTTTTTATAAACTTAATATTTCAATTACGAGCTTTGAAAATTTTAATTAGTTTGGCCAAAAACATATAATTAGTTTTAACGAATTGTTAATGCATAATAAAAGTAGAACAGTAGAAATAGATAGATCGAATAATATAAATTTTTTTTACGTGCAAGGAATATATATATATATATATATATATATATATATATATATATATATATATATATATAATAAATTACAAAGAAAGCTATCAAGTGGCTATCATTCAATCTCCCTTAAAACCAATGGCCTAGATTGATTCTCACAAAACATATTTTCCCGCCCAAAATTTCAAATCCCAAAATTAAATTATTCCCCCCAAAACTAAAAAACTCATTACTCTCATTCAATCTCCCCTAAAACCAATGACCTAGATTGATTCTTACAAAACATATTTTTCCGCCCAAAATTTCAAACCCCAAAATTAAAATTTCCCCCCCAAAACTAAAAAACTCATTATTTTATTACTATCTCTCTTCTCTCTTCACTTTTCATATTTCTCTCTTTCTCTCTCTCCCTCTCTCTCTCCAATTCTTTCTTTATTACTTAGAAATTTAGATTTTAAGATTTCAGGTTTGTAAAATTTTCAGAATTTTTATACTTTTTTTTAATGCACATGTTATATTGAAAATAGCAAATATCTCTTCAACAGTTAAATTTCATCATTTTCCACACTTAAAGTTTTAAGAAGTTGGATTTTACACCCTCATTTATAATTATTTTTCAACATATACTAATAGAAACATGGACTTTTATTTACAACTAATTATTGTCATACTATTCAAACTTGAACTACATAATTGTTGTTCTACTGTTGCTTACAGGGCTTTTCGTGTGTTGTATCGTTCCGAAGACGTGCCGTAGGCACGTGCCCACGGGCAAATCTAGTATATATATAAAAGCTAGACATAAAATGATGTTCATTAAATAATTACATCTTCATTGTTTGGATAAGAGGATCCACATGAATAGAAAATTCGAATATAGAAATTTTTATTCATAGGATCGGTTATTTCGGGTTGGGATCGGGCCGATCCATCCGATCCAATTGCTAACTCGGCCGATCACCGAGTTATCACCCCGATCTAAGATTTAGGGTTAGTATCAGATCGCCCTCTTGAAAAATGTTCCAAATCCAGAGCAGATTGGGATTGATCGATCATTAAAAAACCATGGCGGAGAGCACTGTCACATTTACCCAATACCAGATCCGACCTCGGCTCGGCATTGGACCGAAACCGACCCGATCTATACGGATCCAGGTCTGAGTCCTAAAATAAGACTCGATGCACTTCTGGGTCCGAGTTCGCTCCAATAGAACCGACTCGGACCCGTTTAAAAATCTCCCCAAAAATATGGAATTTGAATGATAGGGTTATAGGAATATACATGTAAATAGTAATTGTTGAAGATAGATGTGTAAATATAATATTTATTCAATAACTTAAGTGCAAAAATGTTGAAACTGTAGAGTATCGGGTGCAAAAATACTTAAGTGCAAATATTTATTCCCACTACCGGCCCGACGGGTAGATTTTTTAACTAAGACCTGGACCCGGTTCTCACAAATCCAAGTCCGGATCCAATTTTTGGACCCGAGAGAAACCGGGTCTGGGTCCAGGTAGTGGAGGCCTGATCCGATGTGACCCGATAGCAGCTCTAATAAAACAAAATATTGAAAATGACATAGAAATGATAATCCTCTTGGTTGCCAATAGGGCAAATAAAATATTCTATGTACTGTCAATAAAAAAATCCTTCGCTTTGCACCAGCTAGAAAAAAGATATTTTCACCGGGCTAAAGCCCTAATAAAATGGCTATGGCCTTACTCTTGCCTAAAATAAACGCGGGGGGGGGGGGGGGGGGGGGGGATTTTTAGTCTTCAAGGCACTTATCTGGCCAAATGAGCGACTCAGATCATACAAATGATGGTGATATACTGATACGAGACAGAAATTTCAGCATTTGCATAAAAGAACAACAAGATTCATTGAAAATTTGAAATAGAGAAACCTCAAATTCTATGTCAAAGAAAGATACACCTACATGAAAGAAGAAAAAGATTCACTGAAAAAGAGAAAGCGCAAATACATTTCTCAACAAAATAGAAAAGCGTTAGATTATACGATGATGAGAATGACCAAGAATACTTGCCTCAAAAGTATGATCCTTTTTTGAGTGGACCCCTTTGCGAAAAAATGGAACCAGAAGAAATAGAAGAAAAAGAAGAAGAAGATTCACGTGCAATCATTAATAATTTAATCACTTCAACAGCGGATTCCGTTAAAATGTTTTCGATAAATAAAATCCAAAATTTCATCTGTACATTATATGCCAGAAATTCTTCTCAAAGTTTCTGTGTTTCTATATTTTGTTGGACAAGAACGAAGAAAATGTGTATTCTTGAAGCCATATTGAATTTTAACTTATTCTTGTGATTATGACCCCCTAATATGTAAAGACCTAATGAAATATATTAGTGATGATAAAAACAACGGCAGTGATGTTGTATTGGATACACAATCGATAGACATAATAAAATATAACGTGTTTTTTTAAAATTAGAACTTCTCATCCGGAATCCGTAAATTCAAAAGAAAATAGCAAAGGAATTTAAATCTTACAGTTCTGAATTGAAGACATCTTTAGGCGGAAACGTTAGCACTGATCTTCAATGGTTTTCCTCGGATCTGATGATGGAGACCTTCAGCGTTGTCTTTTACTTCACTCTTTTAAAAATGGACGATTTTTTTTTTTTTTTGGGGGGGGGGGGATAATATCCCTCAATCAGTGGAGGCAAAAATCAGTATAGTGAGAGACTTTTCAGAAAATGATCCCTTAAATAAATGGGCAGAAAAAAATGTTTTTGGAAATAAATGGGCAGAAAAATGTTTTTGGAATCTTAAAATAAATGGGCAGAAAAAAAAACCGTTTTTGGAATCTTAAAATAAATGGGCAGAAAAAAAAAAACGTTTTTGGAATCTTAAAATAAATGGGCAGAAAAAATCTTTTTGGAATCAGATCCGTCCAAATAGAGAAGAGGTCTTTTAATATTATCTAAGGCAACCGATTGGGACCAGTACATTTATTAATAGCAATCCGAATTTTTCCATCAAAAATTAAAATGCCTTTTCGTCAATTTCTTTAATTGAAATTGGTGCACAGTTATAACATAGGCCACACAATAAAATAAAACTAACATTCTCCCACTTGGCCGTAATGTTATAACATAATAAAGTACACATTCAAAATTGGCAAATGTAATTTGCATTAATCGTAAACCTGTTCAGTTAAAAATACCAAACCAAACTAATGTAATCAGAATAACAAATGTCGTTATTTGATCCCCATTAATTATAGCACTGGTACTCTTTCCAACAATGGTTAATAATCTTCATTCAGTCCTCATAAGTAATTTCCTTAGATTAAATAAAATTATGCGCATCATAATAAGCAAATTTAAAAAATTCAAAGTCAATACATAATTAAATACTTAGTACATAACATAATATATATATATATATATATAGTTTACAACAACAAAATTATAATACATTAACTAAACCCATGCCGGCAGCATGCATTTTGTAAAGAGTGGGTGGTAGCGCTTTTGTTAGAGAAGAATCAGCTAACATAGCTCTTGTATTAATATGTCGTATCATAATAGTACCATCTTTGACTTTGTCTCTAACAACAAGATATTTGATGTCAATCCACTTAGATGCACCACTTGATTTGTTATTCTTAGAGAAGAAAACAGCAGCCTCGTTATCACAAAATAAGGTGAGTGGCCTTGCAATACTGTCAATTACTTGAAGTCCTGGTATAAAATTCTTTAACCAAACTACTTGACCAGTAGCATGATAACACGCCACAAATTCTGCTTGCATAGTGGAAGGTGCCCTTAAAGACTGCTTAGCACTCTTCCATGAAATTTGTCCCCCTACAAGCATAAATATGTAACCTGATGTAGATTTCTTACTGTCGACACATCCAGAAAAATCTAAATCAGAATAACCAATAACTTCAAGGTTATTTAACCTCTTGTAAGTAAGCATATAATCTTTTGTCCCTTGCAAATAGCGTAAAACTTTCTTGGCAGCTTTCCAATGTTCCATTCCTGGATCAGTTTGATAGCGGCCAAGCATACCAACTACAAATGCAATATCAGGACGTGTACAAACTTGAGCATACATCAGACTCCCTACTACTGAAGCATAAGGAATTTGCTGCATTTGAGCATGTTCTATTTCATTTTTAGGACATTGAAACTTGTTGAATTTGTCACCCTTGACAATAAGACCAACACTAGGGGAGAAATTGTGCATGTTATATCTTTTAAGCACTTTCTCAATATATGCTTTTTGGGATAAACCTAAGATCCCACGAGACCTATCCCGATAAATTTCAATTCCTATAACATAAGAGGCATCACCAAGATCCTTCATTTCAAACTTAGTTGATAGAAAATGTTTTGTCTTGTATAACATGTCTAAATCACTACTTGCCAATAAAATATCATCCACGTACAAAACGAGAAAGATAAATTTACTCCCACTAATCTTGAGGTATATGCATTGATCTATTGTATTTTCTTTAAATCCAAATTCAGTTATGACCTCATCAAACTTGAGATACCACTGTCGTGAAGCTTGTTTTAATCCATATATTGAACGTTTTAACCTACATGCCATATGCTCCTTACCTTCTACAACAAACCCTTCACGTTGTTTCATAAAAATTTCTTCCTATAAGTTACCATTGAGAAATGCAATTTTTACGTCCATTTGATGTAGTTCTAAATCATAATGAGCTATAAGGGCTAAAACAATTCTTAATGAATCTTTTGTTGAGACAGGAGAAAATGTATTATCAAAATGTACACCTTCTTGTTGTGTAAACCCGTTAGCGACTAGTCTGGCCTTAAATCTTTCAATGTTACCTTTGGAGTCGGTTTTAGTTTTATAAACCCATTTACAGCCTATAGGTTTAATCCCGACAGGTAACTCAACAAGATCCCAAACTTCATTAATTTCCATAGATTTCATCTCATCATTCATGGCTTCTAACCATTGAGATGATTTATCACTCATAATGCTTGCTTGAATGAGATAGGATCATCTCCACTACCTATATCACAACCCTCCTCAGTAAGGTATACGATATAATCATCAAGTATGGAAGATCTTCTCTCTCTTTGTGATCTACGTAAGTGTTCTTGTGGCAGCATAGGAGCTTCATCAACATTAGGAACATCATGAACATGAGTTTCTTCATTTGCCTCTTGAATAAGAGGTACAAAGTTTGTAACCTCTCGAATTATCGGAATTGGAACATAAGTCCGATTTTCTTCGGGGTTTACTGTTCTATTTACATTACTCTCACTTACGTTGCCATTTTAAAAAAATACAGCATGTTTAGTCTTTACTATTCTAGTGGTATGTGATAGGCAATAAAATCTGAAACCTTTGGATCTCTCTGGATAACCAAAAAAATAACAACTAATGGTTCTGGAATCAAGTTTCTTTAGTTGCAGATTATAGACTTTTGCTTCAGCAGGACAGCCCCACACACGCAAGTAACCTAATTGCGATATTCTGCTAGTCCACAGTTCATAAGGTGTTTTTAGAACAGATTTACTAGGAACCCAATTTAGAATATGTGTGGCTGTTTTTAAAGCTTCTGTCCATAAAAAATCCGGCAATGTGGTATTGCATATCATACTTCATACCATATCCATTAGTGTACGATTACGTCTTTCAGCAACTCCATTCTGCCGAGGATCTCCCGGCATAGAGTACTGATGAACAATACTATTTTCTTGAAGAAATAAAGCGAACGGGCCTCGACTTTGACCAACATTTGTGTGTCTACCATAATATTCACCGCCTCTATCTGATCGCACTACTTTAACTTTAAGGTTATGTTGATTTTCAACTTCAGCCTTAAAAATTTTGAATTTATCTAGTGCTTTAGATTTTTCATTAATCAGATACACATAACCATAGCGAGAATAATCGTCAATGAAAGTAATAAACGATTTATGCTCGTTAATACTCAGAGTAGGAAAAGGACCACATATATCAGTATGATAATTTCTAATAGTCCCCCACTTCGAGTGGCTCCTTTCTTATTTCCCTTGACAAATTTTCCTTTAACACACTCTACGCAGTTGTCAAAATCAGAAAAATCTAATGTCAGGAGAATTTCATTTCTAATGAGACGTTGCATTCTATCTCTTGAAATATGACCCAACCTGCGATGCCATAATTTGAAGGAATTTCCAACATCACGATTTCTCTTGACTCCACATTTATGACTAACACTAGTAATATTCATAGATAACAGAGATTCACAAAAGGAAGAATCCAAACATAATTTATATAGATTATCACATAATAATCCAGAACCAACAAACTTAGAGTTGATATAGTTTCAACCCATTATTTCCAAACTGAAACATAAAATCACACGCATCAAGTCTAGAAACAGAAATTAAATTCCTAATCACACTAGGAATATAAACTACATCATGCAAATCAAGAATAACGCCACTCTTCAAAACCAAACGAAGAGTTCCAACAGCCTCGATTTCAGCCTCTAATCTGTTAGCAACCTTAAGTTTTCTTTCTCCCCTTTGAAGCATCCTCATGGAATGGAATCTCTGCAATGAGTTCGTAATGTGCACAGAGGCACCAATGTCAACCCACCACATATTTAAGGGAACATCAACTAAAAAGGTTTCACAAATCATGAAATTTAAAACATTACCCTTTTTTAGCGAGCCAGTCTTTAAACTTCACACAATCCTTCCTCATGTGTCCACGCATCTTACAGTGATGACACTTAGGAGCATGCACGAATTTTGTACCAGATATACTTGCCTTGTTAATACCAGTAGCCGTATTCACTTTGTTTTTACCTTTACCATTGTCCTTATTTTTCGGTTTTGGAATTTGAACAGCAATATGTGCATAGTCAGGTTTCTCAGCCTTAATCCTTTCTTCTTCTTCAACACACATGACAATTAATTCGCTCATTTTCCACTTTTCTTTCTTCGTATTATAATTGATCTTGAAAGGACCAAATTGTGTAGGAAGAGAAGTCATAATGAAATGAACTAAAAAACCTTCAGAAATTTCCATATCATGCCGTTTAACTTTGCGGCCATATCATTCATCATCATGATATGTTCACGTACACCACTTGTCCCGTTATACTTGGTAGTGAGCATTTTCATTATGAGAGTACTTGCATTAGCCTTAGAAGTATTTTTAAACTGCTCTTCAACAGAAGCCAAATATTGTTTAGCAGTGAAAATATTATTTGCATCATCCTTCTCAGGAATACCTCCTCTTATAGCAGTTGTAATAGTACTTTTCATAATCATGAGAGACATGCGGTTTGACCACTCCCATTTTGCAAAATTAATCTTTTCATCATCAGTACTAGTCGCTATAATAGTAGGTTTGTCTATTCGTAATGCCTGGTCAATATCCAGAACACCAAGACAAATCTCAATTTTCTCTTTCCAAGTGGAAAAAATAGTTCCGTTCAATGGCACTATTCCAGATATTTGAGCATGAATATTATTCAGTGCTGCATTAGATTCAGAAAAAATGAAATTCTTACTATTATCAACTATAAATCCAAAAAAAAAACATTAAATCAACTGTATATATAGGGAATAACAGTAATTATACTGAAATAAATAGTAAAACGCCAAGTAATATTTCAGTTCTATCATAACAATTGTTGCATAAAATTCAATTTATATCACCGTTGGGCAGAAACAAATTGAATTGTTAAAATAAATAAATTCACTTAATAAATCATAATGGCAATTAAAGTTGGTAAAATTAACCTTCACAATTTGTATTACCATTGGGCAGAAATAAATTGAATTATTAAATCATAATGGCAATTAAAGTTGGTAAAATTACCGTTCATAATTTATTAAATGTAAAAACATAATTGTGACTTAAATCACAAAATTCATTTTAATAAAGTGGCAGTTACAATTTAAAGTTGATAAAAATCAATAACAACCAATTATTAAAAATAACTATCTATGGTTTAAATTATTTATATGAAAAAATATACAATAAACTTCCGTTGGTCTGATTATTATATATGAATTCATATAAAACCATAGAGAATACTAACAGATTACAATTCGTGCAACATATATAGACATTGCCTTTTGTACATATGCAATCCTATGTGATCCATATAACATATACTCCTCAAGATCCAATACAATGTTTGTATAAATGTTATGTCCTTATCACTTAGTGAGCATGTGATCAAGCTTTGGCCCAATTTTCATAAAGTTGGGCTCATGTTGCCAAAACTCTTGGTTATGATCTACTTTGGACCAAAATTTCATACAAACTTGTTGTATTAGATCCAACATATCAAAAAGTGTGCCCATGCATGCATAATAGAGAATAAAAATTATCCTTTAAAATTTATGCCAAAAAATTTTTATAAGAAAATATTTATACATAAAATTAATTGAATATGTATATCTCTTATACGAGCCATTGAAAATCAATTACGTAAAAAAAATTAGAATAAAATATTGCATCTTATATGAATTTACGACTGCTCTGATACCAAATGATAGACATAATAAAACATAATGTGTTTTTTTACAATTAGAACACGTCATCCAGAATCCGTAAATCCAAAATAAAATAGCAAAGGAATTTAAATCTTACAGTTCTGAATTGAAGACATCTTTAGGCGGAAACGTTAGCACTGATCTTCAATGGTTTTCCTCAGATCTGATTATGGAGACCTTCAACGTTTTCTTTTACTTGTCTCTTTCAAAAATGGACGATTTTTTTTGGATAATATCCCTCAATTAGTGGACTCAAAATCAGTGGAGGCAAAAATCAGTAGAGTGAGAGACTTTTTAGAAAATGACCCCTTAAATAAATGGGCAGAAAAAAAATATTTTTGGAAATAAATGGGTAGAAAAATGTTTTTGGAATCTTAAAATAAATGGGCAGAAAAAAAACGTTTTTGGAATCTTAAAATAAATGGGTAGAAAAAAAACGTTTTTGGAATCTTAAAATAAATGGGCAGAAAAAACGTTTTGGAATCAGATCCGTCCAAATAGGGAAGATGTCTTTTAATATTATCGAATTGGGACCAGCACATTTATTAATAGCAATCTGATTTTTTCCATCAAAATTCAGATGCCTTTTCGTTAATTTCTTTAAATGAAATTGGTGCACAGTTATAACATAGGCCACATAATAAAATAAAACTAACAACAATTCCATAGAATTTTTCATGTGCTGGTATTTTATATCGCATTCGGTCCAAGTTAAACAACCTCGTCGAATTCCATTATCAAATTTCTTATTTGATGTCTCTAATGTGACTTTCAAGCTAATTCTTGTGAAAGGGAGTAGCAAAGGTTGGAGAGATCTTTCACGCGAATACATGATGTAAGATTGGGAATGGGAAGGACAGTAGATTTTGGAAGGATAAATGGTGTGGGGATAGGTCTCTATGTAACTTATTCTCGGAGGCAGAGGTCGCTACCATTAATAATGACACCCTGGTAGCGGACGTCTGGCGTAATGGAAGACTTTCGCTTGAGGAATCAGATCAGTTATCTTTGGAAAGATTGAACCAATTTGAAAAACTCAACAAATTGGTCGGAACAGAAGGACGTTATACAACGGAAATGGAGGATGAGCGATGCTGGAACCTCGAACCATCTAAGTCGTTTTCGGTATGTTCAATGTGCACTTGGCTAAAAGACGGGGGAGTTAGGAGTATGGAGTCCAACATTATATGGGGCATCAAGGCGCCCAAGAAAGTGAAAGTGTTCATTTGGCTAGTGATGAATGACACGATTCTCTCAAAGGTCAATCTGCAGAAAAGAAACTTTCAAATTGACGTTAAATGTTTGTCTTGCAATAATGCTGACGAGGATACAAACCACATGCTGTTTACTTGTCCTAAGGCAAGTTTGGCCTGGAAGGTGGTGAGCCTAGGATTCGGTTGTTTAGAGGGTCCTAGTTCGTGGGTTCAGGTATAGGATCATTGGAGGGTACATCTAGTCAGGAGAGAGGATAGATTAGCTTGGGATATTGCGGCTGCCGCAACTATGTGGGGTCTATGGCTAGATCGTAATGACTTGTGTTTTCGTAATATAAAACATAGATTAATGGTTTTGATGCATAAAATCTTCTTCTTCATCCACGATTGGGCAGGTCACGGAGGCTCGCAGAAGAGGCTACTCTTGAAAGAGAAGGAGTAGGTTTTTCCGAGCGGGACGACAGTGTCAGGAAACTTGGGGGACGTCTACTACCTAATCTGTATCTTCTGTTCGCATTTGAGATTTTGAATAGAGTTATTATGTATCAGTTGTATGGTTATTGACTTCACTAGATTGTAATCTGTTCTACTATGTTTCGTTAATTTATCATTAATGAAGCGATGACGTTGTTATATTTTAAATAAATAAAAAAACAAAAAAAACAAACTCTCAGGCAATATGCTTCGCTCATCTAGGAACAGTATTATTATTAATAAGTACAAAGACCCCTCTTTAAGATCCTCAACATCACTGACCAAAATTTGTGTTAAAAAAAGGCCTCCAGTTTGCTTATAGCTAACTAAACCAGCCAATTTGCACCACTGTAGAAGATTCTCTCAAAGCTTTATTAAAACTTGCTCATGATATATTATACAGTTGGAGAGTCAATACAGACTTGAAATTACATTTACATACAATATTGGACAACAAAGAAGCTTAAGAACTAAAACTTCTTTTGGGGGCATTTGCCTAGGCGAGTAGCCGCTTGTTTTCGGGAAGTGTCATGCAGTCTTGTATGTATATTGGGTCGTTATTACTGTTATAGATACCTGTTGTATAGTGACGGATGTATTTTAGTTGCTGAAATTTAATTTATATATATATATATATATAAGGATATGATCGTGTGAGAACTCCTTCGGTGAAAACCAAGTGTGAACTTTTTTTTGAGATATAAATGTAGATTCTTGATTTTGATGACTACAACACAATACACAGTTGTTCTATCTTACATATCTCTTGCAGTATGTACTTAACGCTTTCAAGGCCACAATACAAGGAAGCTTTCAAAAGCTCCAAATCAAGACACAAAGACAAGAAAGATTTCAAGACTCAAGATCAAGATACAAGACAAAGATTTTTCAGAGTTACAAAGTTTCAAAAGTGATCAGCTAAAGAATAAGTGATTAGAACAAGTGTCTTGTAATTTCATTGTAATATTTGTTGTCTTAGAAACTTTGTAAAAGCCTTGATACAGACACTCACACATCCCCTAGGAATGAAAATAAAGTTTATTAAAATCAAAATGTCAAAATAAAGCTTGTATAAGTTCATCTGTCAAAGTACCAGTCGACTTACTTTGGTAAGCAGTCGACTGTTCTAGTACGAAACAGACTAAACTCACTCAAGCTCTCAAGCTCTGACTAGTCGACTCATATGGCAACCCAGTCGACTGTTCAAGCAGTTTTGACAGTTTTTCTTAAGTTTAAAATTTATTTTTAAAACTCAAATCTTTGTTGCGTTTAATGGCAGTTGAGGAACAGTTTTCCAACGTCTTGGAGATTCTCACTCTATAAATAGAGTTAAGAATCAACTTGGAAAAGGTTACCCTATTGTTTTATCAAGTCTTTGCTTATTTGTGTGATAAAGAACAAAAGTTTTCAAAGCACTTTCATTATCTAGACTTGGTTCTCTAATTTCAGTCTTGTATAACAAAGATTAAGTTCTAGACCGAAGTTAGAAGGTGACCTATAGCCTCTATACAAAAAGCACACTAAAAATAAGGCTTTAGGTTGTTGTAATCTTCAATTTTTTTGTTCACTCTCGGGTTGTGAGAGTGGTCCTCTTGGTTGGAGAGAATGACTCTTGGTGTAGAGTCAGTGTCACTCTAGGTTGTAGAGTGGGGTCTTGCTCTCTCTAGTGGTGAGAGAGGTCTACGGATTTTGCATAGTTGTTGTCAAAGATCGTAGAGTATTCTTGTACTTTTTCAAGAATAGTGGAAAATCTCAAGTGGGTTGCTTGGGAACTGGATATAGGTCGGGAGGACTGAACTAGGATATATCGCTGTGTTAGCATTGTTGATTCTCTGTGGTTTGAATTCTCTAACTTGCAATTTTTTTTTCGCTGCACTTTATTGTAAATTGTGTCTGTTCAGTCGACTGGTTTCCGATCTAAGTCGACTTAACAGACTCACTGTTCTTCAATTGATTTTTTCACTTTTATCTGGTGTTGCAGTCGATTGGTATTTTGTTTCCAGTCGACTTAACAGTTGCATTAATTTTAAATTATTATTTATTTGTATATAACACTATTCACACCCCCCCTGTAGTGTTATTTGCCTTGCATACAGGATCCAACACTTAATATCAGTGTCTGGTTAAGTGTAATGACATCTACTTCAAATGCAAGTCAATACCATGAAGGTCAATCCACATAAAGGCCGCCTCTCTTTGATGGAACAAACTACAACTACTGAAAATGTAGAATGAAGATTTACTTACAATCCATCAACTACGAGATTTGGAACATGACCGAGACGGAGTATACCGTGCCTACTCTTCTTTATGCTCAATGGAATGATGATATGAAGAACAACACCATGAACAATGCAAATGCGATGGATACTCTCTTTTGTGCACTTACCAAAGAAGAATTCAACCGTTTGCCAAAGGCGACAACAGTATTCCAAATATGGCATACTCTTGAGGTAACACATGAAGGTACAAATAAGGTCAAAGAATCTAAAATTTATGTTCTTGTTCACAGGTTCGAGATGTTCCGAATGAAGGAGAATGAAAATGTATCGGATATGATAACAAGATTCACCGACATCACAAACTCTCTTGTGTCGCTTGGCAAAACATATACTCAAGCAGAGATGGTAAGAAGGGTTCTTCGTGCTCTTACCCCCGAATGGGAAAAGAAGATCACCGCAATTGAAGAAGCCAATAATTTAACAAAACTCTCGCTTGAGAATCTTGTGGGAAATCTAATGGCGTATGAAGTACAATTGGAGGAGCGCAAGAAGGACTTAGAACCACAACAAGCCAAAACAAAAACTCTCGCTCAAGGCCATGTCTGAATTAGAAGATGATGAAGATGATGAAGAAGAAATGGCTATGTTCACAAAGAAATTTAAGAAATTTCTTCGCAAAGGTAAATTTAATTCTAAATTAAAGGATACTAAAGAACCTCCTACTTGTTTCAAATGCAATAAGATAGGTCACATGAGGAAGGATTGTCCATTGGAGAATGCAAAATCTAAAGGAAAAGTCTCTAACTTCAAGAAGGACAAATTCACAAAGAACAAGTATATGAAGAATAAGACGGTCTACCAAGCAACGTGGGATGACAGTGATTCCTCTTCGGAAGAAGAAAATGAAGAATCGAATGAAGTCGCAAACGTGTGCTTCATGGTAAATCAAAGCAATGTAAGTGATAGTATAGATTCTAGTGATTTATTAGAAGTTTTTAATGAAGTTTTTCAAGAACTAAAAAAAAAGAGAAAATAAAAGGTAAAAATTAAGTGAAAGTTAATCAAACTCTTTCTCATGAAAATCTTGATTTACAAGTTGAAGTCAAGTCTTTAAATGTAGTATTTCCAACTTGGATACAGGTCTTATATCTCTAAAAAAGAATTATGAAGACATATCTAAGAATGTATCTAAGTTCAATAAGGGAAAAGAGAATTTAAATGAAGTTCTCTAGAATCAAATTCAATCTAATAAAAGATTTGGATTTGGTTTTCAAAAATTCTTGAAAAGGTCAATCTTCTAATAACACTAGTAATAATAATATTTACTCTCTTTCTAGTGTAAAGAATAAGTTGTATGATTTTTTTGAAAAACCAAAAATTTCTTTTAATCATGAAAATAGAAATCTTTCCGACAATACTAGTCGACTGGCCCCTCAATTCAGTCACCTGTCCAGATGTATGGAGTCTTATTCAACAACAACCTCATATAAGTCGACTAGTTTCACCTCCCAGTCAACTGCCTCCACATAACAATCGACTGATGGGTAAAAAGAAGTCGACTGGACAGTGCAAAAGTATTTGGGTCCTAATCAATCTGAGTCTTAATGATAGAGTTTCTTATATAAATTCTTTTGTTAATAATGTTTGTAATTCTGTTAATTATAAATCTGCATATGGTGGTAAATCAAACTCACTTTGGGTTTGGTTTCCCAAACACTAATCTCTTTTGGACCCAATGAAAAGGGTACCATATTGACAAATAATATTTTGTAGGTACCTAAAAGGGAACGATGATACTTGGCAGTGGATGTTCTAAACACAAGACTGACCATGCAGACTTGCTCTCTTCCCTACAAGATATAGATGGAGGAACCGTTACATTTGGTGATAATAACAAAGGAAAAGTCATCGGAATAGGCATGGTCGGTAAGAATACTACTCCTATCATTGAAGATGTATTCTTAGTTAGTGGTTTAAAGCATAACTTGTTAAGTATTAGTCAATTATGTGATAAGGGTTATAAGATAGTGTTTGAAAAAAATGCATGCTTGATTTATGATTCGACTTTGAAAAATGTGATTTTTCAAGGCATTAGAAAGAATAACATATATGAACTATGTTTAAAAACAAATGAGTTTTCGAATGGTTTTTGTTTAGTTGCGTCGAACAACGATTCTTGGCTTTGGCATAAAAGATTTGGACATGTAAATATGAAAAATATTGGAAAACTTTCTAAGAATAACCTAGTTACAGGACTTCCAAAATTATCTGTTAAGAAAGATAAAATGTGTGATGCATGTCAACTAGGAAAACAAGTAAAATCCACTTTTAAAAGAAAATGATTTCTACTAGTAGGCCTCTCGAATTGATTCATATGGATTTATTTGGTCCTATTAGAGTCGCTTCCTTAAATAAAAGTAGATATGTATTTGTTTTAGTAGATGATTTTTCAATATTTACATGGGTATTCTTTTTAAGACATAAAAATGAAGCTTTTGAAGAATTTGCAAATTTCTGCAAACGTATTAAAAATAAAAAATTTATAACCATAGCCACTATTAGAAGTGATCATGGTGGAGAATTTGAAAATGAAACTTTTCCAGAATATTGCAACAAGAACGGTATAACACATACTTTTGCATTTCCTAGAGCTTCACCACAAAATGGAGTGGTTGAAAGAAAGAATAGGATATTGCAAGAATGTGCACGTACCATGCTTGTTGAAAGTAATTTTCCTAAATACTTCTGGGCTGAAGCTGTTTCTACAGCATGCTATGTTTTAAATAGAATATTAATTAGGCCAAAGCTTAAGAAGACTTGTTTTGGGTTATTTTATGAACGAATTCCTAAAGTTTCTTATTGTAAAGTATTTGGTTGTAAGTGTTTCATATTAAACACAAAAGATAATCTTGATAAGTTTGATGCTAGATCTAATGAAGGTATCTTCATTGGATAATCAAATAGGAGTACGGCTTATAGAATTTTCAATAAGTCATCTTTGACTATTGAAGAATCTATGCATGTTTCATTTGATGAATCTTTACTTTCATCTAATGTTATTGAAGATGATGAAATTGAATCATCACCACTAGATAACATTGTTAAATCACCTGAAGAAACTACCCTAGGTAAGTCAACTGATGGACTTCATAAGTCGACTGATGTATTGAATCAGTCGGATGATGGGTTTGTTAAGTCGAATGATCATGTAGAGATAACTCCAACTTTACCAAAGTCATTTGTTGAAGTAAGAGATCATCCTCATGACTTAATTATTGGTGACATCTCACACGGCATTCAAACAAGATCACACTTTAATATGATTTCTCATACTGCTTTCTTATCAGATTTTGAACCGAAAAATATTCAAGAAGCATGTGAGAATGAATTTTGGTTGAATGCTATGCAAGATGAACTTAACCAATTTGTAAGGAATGATGTATGGGATTTAGTTCCCCAACCCCATGACATCATAGTATTCTTGGTACCAAATGAGTATTTAAAAATAAGTTAGATAAATTAGGACAAGTTGTTAGGAACAAGGCTATATTAGTTGCCCATTGATATAACCAAGAAGAAGGAATTGATTTTGATAAAACATATGCTCCTGTTGCTAGACTAGAATCAATTAGAATTCTGTTATCTTTTGCGTGTTTTATGAATTTCACACTTTTCCAAATGGATGTTAAAAGTGCTTTCTTAAATGGTTTCATTAAGGAGGATGTTTATGTTAAGCAACCACCCGGTTTCGAACATGAACAATTCTCAAACCATGTTTTTAAATTGAAAAAGGCTTTATATGGTCTTAAACAAGCACCACGTGCTTGGTATGATCGTTTAAAAACTTTTCTTTTAGAGACGGATTTTGAAATTGGTAGAGTAGACACTACATTGTTTATTAGGAAAATAAAATCAGACATATTAATCATACAAATTTACGTAGATGACATAATTTTTGGATCAACTAACAGTAATCTATGTCAAGAGTTTGCTACTACCATGAAAAATGAGTTTGAGATGAGTCACATGGGTGAACTTAATTATTTTCTTGGACTACAAATAAGACAATCTCAAAATGGCATATTTATTAATCAAGGAAAATATGCTAAGGAATTACTCAAACGATTTAGCATAGATGGCACTAGTAGTAAAACCATACCTATGGCTACTACTACTATACTTGACAAAGATGAATTAGGTAAGAGTGTCGATCAAAAGCTCTATCGAGGTATGATTGGCTCACTCTTATATATAACTGCTAGTAGACCAGATATTATGTTTAGCGTATGTTTGTGTGCTAGATATCAGTCTAATCCAAAAGAATCTCACTTAAAAGCAGTGAAACAAATTTTAAGATATATTAAAGGCACATCTGAATATAGTTTATTTTATCATTGCACCAATAATTTTCAGTTATTGTCGTATAGTGACGCTGATTTTGCTGGAAGTAAAACCAACGGCAAAAGTACTAGTGGAACTTGTCACTTTTTGGGACATTCCCTAATATCTTGGTGCAGTAAAAAGCAAATTTGATATCTCTATCTACCACAGAGGCTGAATATATTGCTGCAAGTTTGGCTCGTGCTCAAATTTTATGGATGAAACAAACTCTATTAGATTATAGTATTTATTTTTCAAAACCCTCTATAATGTGTTCCAATACCAGTGCCATTAATTTATCTAAAAATCCGGTTCAACATTCACGTACGAAACATATTGATATTCGACATTATTTTCTACGTGATCATGTCTTAAAAGGAGATATACCATTTTATTTTATTTCTACTGATAAACAATAGCAGATATCTTTACCAAACCACTGAAAGAAGATATTTTTATCAAATTTAGAGGAGAACTTGGAATTTGCTCATTTCATCATATTTTCTAAAAATTTTAGTGTCTAGGTCGACTTTATTTGTGTTTCGGTCGACTTATATAGCGTTTTTTTTTGTGATTGTGTTTTTCTTAATTTTGTCTCCTGACCAGTTGACTGTCTTGATTTAAACAGTCGACTGAAGATAACTTTATTAAGCTGTATATTGTTTGGTTTTATTTTGCTCACGACTTAGTCGACTGCTCTCAAAACCAGTCGACTGTCGCGACTGTGTTTCGTTTTTTATTCTGAATCGTCACATATTAGGGCTTCTTTTACTTTTTTGAGATCCGACCCAATTTCTACTCTTACACTCTTACTGATCCACACCCTCTATTCAATCCTTATTGTAAATCTCAACCCTCCATTCCTTGTAAAAACTCCAGCCTCTTTTCACTTTCCCTTTTCTATTTTTACTCTTCTTCAAGTTTTAGGCTGCTCTTTGGGTTTCTCTTGCTCTCGGAGATTGCTACTTAGATTTCGCGTTTCAATCTGCTACCTTGGCCATCGATTCCGAAGTACTTCATCTTTGGAGTCTTGTGTTCACTTATTCAGTGTTCCTTGTCATATATCTTGTTGTTAGGTAATCTCTTTTTTCTCTTATTTTTAGGTGTTTTAGGTTGTTGGATTTTCATAATGTGTAACGTCCTGCCCCAATACTCAGATAATTTTTATTATTTTTAGAAGAAAAATTAATACATATAGTACAACTGCCCACCGCAGGCTGCCTCTCAAAAGGTGAGTAACCAATTAGGTGACTCTTGATCATAGGCAATTTTATTTATACTCAATTCATTTTTGTCTACTCCCGATATGGGATTACTCAAACCCATCTTATCTTAATTCTCGTGCACATACATTAAGAAGCCCAGTGGCCCCCCTTAATATATGCCACGTCACAATCGAAAGAGAACAGAGCAACACCTCTGTCTTTCCTTCATTACCGGGTGGGGCCCTCCAATGGTGTGACGTCATCCACCATTTCAACACAATTCAACACAGCACACTTCTGTGCATTTCCATACTCGTGCCCCCCCCCCTACAACCTTCTTTCTCCATATATATTTATAAATATTTATTTATTTATTATATTATTCAGAAATTATGGGGAATTACATACACCCCACCTTTAGAAATCAGCGTCTTCGCTGAGTACGGAGCATGCCATCTAGTGCAGGATTCTCCTTTCTATCTGATGTGGAGCAGAGTATCCTGCCAGCGTACTGTGATCCTCCTGCTAGCGTACTGACCTTGGTCTCTCTACCAGCGTACTGACCTCAACCAGGAGCGTACTGACCTCAGCCAGGCATACCTCTCCACACCCGGGGTGGAAAGTCGGCTCTGATACCATTTGTAACGCTCCGCCCCATTACTTAGATAATTTTTATTATTTTTAAAAGACAAATTAATACTTATAGTACAACTGCCCACCACAGGCTACCTCTCAAAAGGTGGTTAACCAATTAGGTGACTCTTGATCATAGGCAATTTTATTTATACTCAATTAATTTTTGTCTACTCCCGATATGGGATTACTCAAACCCATCTTATCTTAATTCCCGTGCACATACATTAAGAAGCCCAGTGGGCCCCCTTAATATATGCTACGTCACAACCGAAAGAGAACAGAGCAGCACCTCTGTCTTTCCTTCATTACCGGGTGGGGCCCTCCAATGGTGACGTCATCCGCCATTTCAACACAATTCAACACAGCACACTTCTGTGCATTTCCATACCCATGCCCCCCCTACAACCTTCTCTCTCCATATATATTTATATATATATTTATTTATTTATTTATTATATTATTCAGAAATTACGGGGTGTTACATAATGTCCAAGTCTAAGAGAGCTAGGTCTTCAAAAGTTGAGGATGAACAATCTCATCCCAACTATCTTCAATATTTGAGGAACCCCTCTCTTGTTGAAAAGTACTTTATTATTTGTCAAATTTTTATCTTTCCAGGTAGATTTATCAATTTCTCTGACTTGGATAGATATCCTATTGCCCCACTGTTTCAACAATGTAGGTTATTTGATCTCCTATCCCTAGTTAATCAACCCTACTACTATCCGCAACTGATTTATTTGTTTTATACAAATATGAAAGTTGCTACTACTGAGGATGGTAGTGAGATTTTTCACTACTTCTGTGAAAAATGTGAGAATGAAATTGACTGTTCAGAAATTAGGGCAAGTTCTGAACATTCCTTATGAAGTGTTGGATATAGGAGAAGTTGAACTTGATGATCACTCTATTTTATCCAAAATCTTTCTTCCCGATCGTGGTCCTCCAATGACCAATAAAAATATTACCCCGCTTGCCAAACTAGTTGCACGAATTTTGCCGTACAATATTATCCCTAAAACGGGAAGTTACGATCAATTTTCGTATGAATTACAACATGCGGTGTATGCTATTTTTGGAAACATTCAAATAAATTGGAGTCAAGTGATCTTTAGTCGTCTCCATAAAGCTCACTCTTCTTTTCTACCTTATGGTGCACTTCTCACTCATGTCTTTACCCATTATCAGATTGATCTCGATTCAGAGTCTAGTGTTGTGACTTGTTTTGATTCGTTTGTTCGTGCGAGTCTTGCTCGTATGAAATTATTTCATACACCCCCTTATTCACCTCCTCATAATACTCCACCTGTACCTTTAGCCACTTCCATTCCACATCGTTCTTCTGCGTCTAGTTCGTCTTCTGGTCCTCATCCTAGAGCTAGTTTTTCCAATTCTGAGAGTCTCTATACCTCTGTTAACTATCTCATGGATCGTCAGGATCTTATTTTGGGTCGACAGGACTCTCTTGAGGCTAGTATTGCTAACCTCACCCAGATGTTTGTTAGGCAGTTTCCTCAACCTACTCCTACCTCAAACAGTGACGATGAAGACAAAGATTGATGTTCTTTTAAAATTTGACTTTGTAAATTTTAATCATGTTGTTTTATGATTGTATGATGTTATCTTTAAACTTTGCCTTATGCACAATATTTGGATATTTATGTCTAATCTTATGTTTCTCTCTTTGGATTGCCTTTTATGATCTATTTTTTATATATGATGTTGGTTTTCCTCTCTATTTTTGTTGATGACAAAGGGGGAGAAATATCAGGGGGTGAAAATTTTAGTTTTATGTTGTGTATCTTATTATTGTGCATCTTATTGTGCATCTTAAAGTTATTGTTATGCTGTGTATCTTATTATTGTGCATCTTATTGTGCATCTTAATGTTGTGTGCATATTTTATTTTATTCAGGGGGAGCATGTTCAAATTGTACATCTATGTGTTTTAAGAAGCATGTTGTTTAAATTTACATTCTATATTGTTTAGCTATTGTGTTGTCATCATCAAAAGGGGGGAGAATGTAGATTCTTGATTTTGATGACTATAACACAATACATAATTGTTCTATCTTACATATCTCTTGCAGTATGTACTTAACGCTTTCAAGACCACAATACAAGGAAGCTTTCAAAATCTCCAAATCAAAGCCACAAAGACAAGAAAGTTTTCAAGACTCAAGATCAAGATACAAGACAAAGATTTTCTAGAGCTACAAAGTTTCAAAAGTGATCAGCTAAAGAACAAGTGATCAGAACAACTGTCTTGTAATTTTATTGTAATATTTGTTGTGTCTTAGAAACTTTGTAAAAGCCTTGATACACAAACTCACACATCCCCTAGGAATGAAAATAAAGTTTATTAAAATCAAAATGTCAAAATAAAGCTTGTATAAGTTTAGCTGTCAAAGTACCAGTCGACTTAATTCGATAAGCAGTCGACTGTTCTCGTACGAAACAGACTAAACTCACTCAAGCTCTGACCAGTCGACTCATATGGCAACCCAGTCGACTGTTCAAGCAGTTTTGACAGTTTTTCAGAAGTTTAAAATTTGTTTTTCAAACTCAAATCTTTGCCGCCATTTAATGGAAGTTGAGGAACCGTTTTTAACGTCTTGAAGATTCTCACTTTATAAATAGAGTTAAGAATCAACTTGGAAAAGGTTACCCTATTGTTTTATCAAGTCTTTGCTTATTTGTGTGATAAAGAACAAAAGTTTTCAAAGCACTTTCTTTTTCTAGACTTGGTTCTCTAATTTCAGTCTTGCATAACAAAGATTAAGTTCTAGACCGAAGTTAGAAGGTGACCTATAGCCTCTATACAAAAAGCACACGAAAAAATAAGGCTTTAGGTTGGTGTAATCTTCAATTTTGTTGTTCACTCTCGGGTTGTGAGAGTGGTCCTCTCGGTTGGAGAGAAGGACTCTTGGTGTAGAGTCAGTGTCGCTCTAGGTTGTAGAGTGGGGTCTTGCTTTCTCTAGTGGTGAGAGAGGTCTACGGATTTCGCATAGTTGTTGTCAGGGCCGGCCCTGGGCCAGGTCTGGCTGGGCGACCGCCCAGGGCCCAAGTTTAGGGAGGGGCCCAAAATTTTTGTAATTGATGGGGATGTCCAAGTGTCCAACCCAATGCGGCATGCAGCATGCCAACATGCAGTCTGTCCTATGCCCAATACAGCATGCAGCATGCAGCAGATTTGAGATCTCTTTAACTCTTTGTCTCTCTCTCACTACTTCCTGCCTCTTCATCTTCAAAAAATATAATGAAAAGGATTAAAAAAAAAACCAACACGTGCGCTGCACGTGTTGACAAAATGACAAATGGTTGATAAATGACACTAACCCCTTCTCCCATTATAATAGTAGACATTTTGGCTGGAGCCGTGCGACTCCATCCTTTCTCTATCAAAAAAAGAAAATGTTGTGGGATAGTAAATGCCGAGAAAGTGAAGAAATTGAGCGAGTTGCTTGGAGAATGTCGGTATAAAAAAGTTTCATGCACATGCATCCATGAACCACAAGCAAAGGGGATTGAAGCATGCTAAAGATGCATGGATTGAAATGATTGAACTGTTTGTAGAAATGAAATGTTGGTCATCAGTATTTTCCGACAATTAATGCTCAGGAAATGGAATTTTTTTCCAAACTGCCCCCACTTTTTAAAAGTTTTTTTCCAAACTGCCCTACTTTTTTTTAAATTTCCAAACCATCCCACTCGGTCTCTGAAAGACCGAGTTTAGTTAAAACTAACTCGGTTTTTCAAAAACCGAGTATTAGTTTTGGATTTCGAATTCTAACACCCGGTATTTGAAAAACCAAGTTATTTTTAACTAAACTCAATCTTTCAAAGACCGTGTGGCTATTTCGGTAATACTTTCGAAAGTGGGTCAGTTTGGTAAATACTTTCAAAAGGTTGTCATTTTGGTAACAAGTTCGGTTTGTAGAAGAAAATAACACCAATTAACAACTAGAGACCATTTAATTATATAACAAGTGTTACATAATATTAGCAAACCACAAGCACCAACTTGATTATTTGAAAACTATGTCTAATATTAAATTATTTTAAACTATTATTGTATAACCAAATTAAACTTTATCGGAACCTAACTAATAGTAATAACACTTTAACACTAGTTAAAACACAATATGAACAAAGAAATATGAAATACATAAAAATAGTGAATATTATAGTTAACTATGAATGTCAATAATAATTATTGGAAAGTACTCAATATTAAACATAGAAAAGAGAGTTCCTGACCTAGGCCACCATCTTTTTCGGAAAGTACTTTTTTCCTTCCATAGACTTTGCGTCTTAAATTTTATGAACCTAAAAAAATATTATAATTTGTTTAGTGTTTGCACCTTTAACTTTAGTACTGCAACCATTTATAGTATGTTTCCCTTCAAAATTTAAATTCCTTTAGTGTTGCACAGTCAGTAGAAAAATTCTGGGCCAAAAGATGGAAGCAATTTATACCGTAACTTTGGCTAATTGTCTTCTTGAAAATCAATTCGGAGCAACCACAATAATCGAGACAAGGAATGCTATACGGTTCCAGATTCTACCTCTCGGGGGTGGACATGAATGATTGTAAGTACTCACACGACGTAACAATGTCAATCTTTTTCTTTTTCCTTTTTTACCTTAAAGAATCTTGGAAATTCTCAGTAAAGAATATGCATCACTTTTTGTTACCAAATATACAGAGGTCATGAAATTAGTTTAAGTTAATTACTTTTAAATTACTTAATTAAGAAATTTAGTAAAATTTGCAGCTACCTACTTGTGCATACATGTTTTGATATTCCATAAACATATATGTCAGTGGACTCAACTTGACATAATAACTGATTTTCTTTATATGTTTATGGAACATCAAAACATGTAAAGTGGAACATCAAAACATGTAAACTGGGTTTAGTTAAGTTTAGTTAGTTTTAACTAAACTCGGTCTTTCAAAGACCGAGTGGGATGGTTTGGGAATTTAAAAAAAAAAATAGGGGAGTTTGGAAAAAACTTTCAAAAAGTGGGGCAGTTTGGGAAAAATTCCAAGAAATGAAGGAATTAAGAGCTTGGATATTCACAGTACAGAAAAGTTGCATGCACAAGAATCTGTTCAGGACGAGACAACGGGACTGATGATGCAAGATCAAAATGCAGGGATGAAAATGATTGCGCAGATGAAAATTCTGTCAAAAAAAAAAAGCCTTGGAAATGATGGAATCGATTGGGAGGATGTATATTGATAGAAGAGAGGATGTATAATGAAAGAAATCAAATGTCACTTGGAATTTTATCTGCGACAGGATTTAAAGCATGCATGCATGGGCTGATGAAATGACGGCCAAAATTGGCACGTTCAGTGAAATGAATTGTTTCTTAGAGACAGTACTCATGGACAATGCTCAGGCGATCGATGAGGCGATCTAACAAGAGAGCGACAGCCTAAACAAGAATCTGCGCGCAAAGGAGACCGAGGAACCTTCATTTGGCTAAAAGTATACAATCTGCCACTAATTAAGCAGTTGAAGAGAGATAGGCCCGTAGAGATGCTGGTGGTCGAACAATCTGATGTTGAAATCGTGCTGATCCGGCCGCAACAATCCCAAAAACTACATTTTGACTGCCCTAGCTCGACAACGAAGAAAAAGTTAAACAATGCATGCAGTTCCTTGAAATGATATCTGCAATGATGCTCGCTATATATGGATAAAAACTTGAATACCAATACTGTAAGCATCTGTATGACAAGCATGTTGTTGTTGATGAGAGATAGAAGAATTTTTTCCCAAACTGTCCCACTTTTTGAAAGTTTTTCCCAAACCGCCCCACTTTTTTTTTTAATTCCCAAACCATCCCACTCGGTCTTTGAAAGACCGAGTGTAGTTAAAACTAATTCGGTCTTTTTCTTTCAAAGTAACTCGGTCTTTTTCTTTCAAAGACTGAGTCTTACACTTCGAAAAATCGAAGAGTAAGACTCGGTCTTTGAAAGACCGAGTATCAATTGGGTTCAAATATGTTTCTTTCTTCTTCTCTCTCTATATACTTTACTCTATTCTATCTTCTCTAACTCATCTCCCTCAATTTAGGCCGATCTCCTACCCACAAAATCTCATCTCAATCTAAATATATTTACCAATTCTTTCCTAACCCTCTCTCCTTCCACTATAAAAACCCTAAACCCATCTTTTGAAAGATCCATATTTTGGAATTTTGCAAAATTTGAAAGAGGATAGCAACTTCAACTCTTCTACCCAAATATCTACGGCTCTATCCTTGAAGCTTGTGAAGGTATGATAAATATTGGACTATAATTTTTTACCTTTTTTATAGATTTTGTTTGTGGGTAGATAATAACTCGCATATTCGTATAAATATACGTAGGTATGGATTTCGAGATTCCTATTTGGTTATACTTTGGTGGTGAAATAATTCGTGATCCAGAGATTGGTTGTTGTTATAATGTGTTGGATCCGAAAATAGTTTGGGTACCTCGTACCATTACATTTGCAGAAATAGATGAGAAAATTTATGAAGTTACTAATTGGGATAGGAATCAATGGAATGTGAAAATTTTAGCTCGATACGCAGCAGGTAGAGGAGATGGTCAGTATTTTATGACAGTGCTCGTATCTACTGATAATGCTATGAAGTCAATGATTGCTAGAACATTTGATCCCAATTATACTTGGTCTGCATTAGAGTTATATATTCAGCAAATTCAAATTTTGAATGCTCAGCCACATGATATTCTTAGTTCAAGCTTCGTAAGGGTAGTACCTACACAGCAGATGAGGTCTAACCCCGCTCAATCTTCACAACCAAATCCACTGTCCTTACAAGAAAACACCTTCACAAATACAACAAACCCGAATTCTACAGATGTTGAGTTGCCACGCCAACCTAGTCCGGTTCCTGACTATGTTCCAAATGACAGTGTATTTGAACTCTTTCAAAATGCAGTCATTAACAACAACTTATTAGACGATGATGAAAAAGAGAAAGAAACAGACGATGAAGTTGATGATAGTGTAGAAAATGATGATGGAGACGAAGATGATGATGTAGCAAATGTAAATCCTACGAACAACAGTTCTAATGAAGTGAGAGCTACTGATAGCTATGCCAATGTTAACGCTCATGTTACCGAGGAGATGACACAAGGTGCTAGAGTACACCAAGTTCCACAAGATTCGTCTGGTTCATCCAATGTAGACGAATTGTGCATTGGACAGGAGTTTGTAGGTAAAGAGTTGATTCGGCAAGCTGTCAAGGTATATTCTATCAAGAAACATCGTGAATTTGTCACAATGAAATCTTCACCGTCACTGTACACTGTTAAATGCAAAATGGCACCTAGAAAACGTACAATTGAGGAGATCGTGCAAGGTCTCCCAGGAGTAAGTGATGGTGGATGCCCTTGGAGATTACGAGCAATTGTTCCAAAAGGCGGGACAAATTTTGTGGTGGAGAAGATAGTTGGGCTTCATACTTGTACGAATCCCACGTTGAATCAGGATCACTGTAAAGTTGATTCTAACCTTGTTTGTAATTTGATTGTGGGTGTGGTGAAGAAGAATATTGGTTTAACACCGCGGGCAATTATTGAGATAGTGAAAATACAATATAATTATCAGATTTCATATAAGAAAGCTTGGCAGGTGAAAGGACTGTGTCAGATTTCATATAATTATCAAATTTCATATCAGATTTCATATAAGAAGGATATTGGTTTGTAATTTGATTGTGGGTGTCCTGCAAAGTCACTGTCATCTCCCTAACTGGCAGGTGAAAGGAGTGTGTCTCAGGCCTCCATCTTTCAAGAAGTGCTTCCAAAAGAGATCGATCGCACTTGATGGAGCTCATCCTACCAATACCGTATAACCCACAGTCTCTTAGTATCTCGTGTATCCGTGGGTGCATCGGTAGTGGATGATCGGCCCTAAAGCGGCACTCCGTAGACTCATCGTTCCACACATTCTGCGATCGATGCAACGGTTGAAGAGTGAGGAGTGAAGGGTCGAAGAGTCCTGGACCTCCAGAAGGGATATACGATGATGAAGGGACTGAAGAAGTGTCCGCCTCATTTGGATTGATTTGAACCTACATAACAATAACATTTACATCAATAGACCGAAATTTCATATAATTGTATTAGAATCAACAATTAATTACTTACATTAGTACCCTCGGTACAAGCACGACCACGTCCACGTCCACTGCGAGTACGTGCTCCATCGCTACGTGGAGGTCTACTACTTTCTTCTTCCTCCATGTTCCCCATTGTGCGTGTCATTTACAATAAAATACAAATCCTACAACTTCAACAAAATTGTTATTACCTACACATAACCTAGATATCAAAACCAACAATAACAACAATTGCTATATAATAATGTCATTTGCTACTCTACTTGTTTTTTCATTCTCTAATTAAAACTAAAATTAACAACAATGGCTACTCTATATTGTCAAGAAAATCACCAACATTGTCATATATATGACCAACATCATCAACAAAATTGCCATTTGCTACTCTACTTGTTTTTTTTTTCATTTTCTAATTATAACTAAAATGAACAACATTTGATACTCTACATTGTCAACAACAATTGGCATTTGCTATTCTACATTGTCAACAATAACACAAATTCAACTAAGCACCTTCATAATAACCCAAAATTAACAAAAAATTTGCTTATCAAAAGCTTGATAAATATACCTTTTGTAACTCCTGTTTTTCATTTTTTGTATTTTGGAGTGTATTTTTCATTTTTATGTATTTTTATCTCTCTTGTATTTTTCTGAACCGTATATTGGATTCGTTTTCAATATATATTCTTTTTATTTCATTTTGAGCTCCTTGTGTTGGTTGATTGTCTCTTTCGTCTCGTTTTTCATCATTTTGATTCTTTTCTTTATTTTGGCCTCGTTATCTTTATTTTTCTATTTTCTTGGTGTATGATGGTGTTTTGGTGGTATTTTTCTTTTCCCATTATTTTATCCCCTAATAAGATTTCCAAAGCCAAAAATTCCAATCCCAATTGTATTCCTATTTATATATGACCTAAAATCCATTACCCATTTGTATACCTATTACTACATACTGATACCCACAACCCATTAACCCACATTAAACCTATATAAACCCCTAATCCTAAAACCCTAACCCTAAACCTCTTTCTCCCTTTCCAAATCCCGGCCCCTACTTCTTGTGCTCCCGGTTTGCTTTCTGTTGCCGCTAATTTTGGTGTGGGGGCAAACAGATAGTATTTGTGGATTCTTAGGGAAACTGAATAGTAAACCTGTATACCTGTTCCGTCGGGATTTGATCGTCGCACCTGCCGTAGACCTGCAAAAAGTGCGAGACACCGGGGTTGTTCCCAGCGACGCACCCTCCGACGCTCAAGTCAGTAATCTGGAAGACTATGAAAGAGCGCAAAAACTGGTGAAAGATTGATTACCTCTTAATGGAGATGGATGGGGGGTATTTATAGGCGTCTTAGGGAACAGATTAGGCATGTAATTCCTATGTATAGATAAGGAATGTAATCCCTAATCCCCAATGAAAGGATAGATATGAATCAGGGCCATTGATTAATATTAATCAGAAACCCTAATTCTATCCCGCTGGACTGGGTTTGTTGCAGGTTGAAACCCGCACCCAGTTGAGGTGGATCCGTTCGCGGGTCATTCGGTCTGTGAGAAGGAGACCCAGTACCCACTTCAGACCCGTTTGTAGGTGAAATTACTATTTTACCCCTGGGCTTTAGGATTCGTGTCCAATTTGGACGGTCCCGATTAAACCCCTATTTTTAGCCACATCACGAGCCCTCCACTCCTAAAGGCTGAGGACGATCAGTCTTTGAGGAGTAGTTTGACTGTTTTAGTGGCTAGAGGAGTTGTATCGGAGTCCGAATGGGTGATTTTGAATCCTGAAGTGGGGGGGGGTACGGTAGCTCCTTCTTCTTTGAAGCCAAACGATGTTCCGAGGCCGTATCGAGTTTTTATCTATTTTTTCGGGTTATTTATTTAATTTTGCGATGTGTTAACTAATTGTTCGGGGGGCTTAACAGTACATTCTAGGCGATAATTGTTCGTTTAGGGGCTCAAAAATATCCCTCCGAATTTTTAATTATTGTCTAGAATTTTTAGCTAATTTTCCCGATTTTTTAGCAATTTTTCGCAATTTTTAAATAAATAAAACGATTTAAATAAATAAAAATCGATTTTTAAATACTGATTTATGACGTGGCATGATCTGGGCCTTCGATCAGAGAGGAGCGCGAATTTCTGAGTAATCAGACGGTCCCCGTTCCTCGGCAGGCTTTTTTGCCGTATACGAGGGTCGGCTCCTCAGTTCCTCGGCTCGGAGCGTCAGCGCTTCGGCTCGGAAGGTCAGTGCCTCGGCTCGGAGGGTCAGCGCTTCGGCTCGGAAGGTCAGTGCCTCGGCTCGGAGGGTGAGCGCTTTGGCTCGGAAGGTCAGTGCCTCGGCTAGGAGGATCCGAGGTACGTGGCATCATCTGGGCCGTCCATTTCAGCGTGGATCCCCATAAAACGCTATCTTGTCGTTTAGTGGACGTGGCAAGATCTGGGCCGTCCATCATGACGAGCGCGCTTTTTCATAAGATCCAACGGCTGATATGGGTCGGCGTGTTTTTTTGCCATATACGAGGGTCGGTTCCTCGTCATCCCGGCTCGGCCTTACCCTTTACGAGGTGCGCGGGTCGGTTCGGAGGATTGGTACTTCGACTCGGAGGATGGTTCCTCGGCTCGGAGGATTAGTGAATCGGCTCGGAGGATCCGAGGTACGTGGCATCATCTGGGCCGTCCATCTCAGCGTAGATCCCCATAAAACGCTATCTTGTCGTTTAGCGGACGTGGCAGGATCTGGGCCGTCCATCATGACGGGCGCGTTTTTTCACAAGATCCAACGGCTGATGTGGGTCGGCATGTTTTTTCGCCATATACGAGGGTCGGTTCCTCGTCATCTCGGCTCGGCCTTAGTGCTGCTGGCCGAGGTGCTGAGTTGGATACTATGAAAGATGTCTTTGACGGGTTGCTGCCTTCCGAGCCCAGTAGCTCGGCTGCTCGACTAAGCTGTTCGGTAGCTCGGTCGAGCATGCCGATAGCAGGCAGTTCGGAAGGTACACATGGGCAGATCTGGTCCGTTCATCAAGGCGCGAATCACGAGGATGGGGTTCAGATCACGAGAAAACGTTATCTTGTCGTTTTGTGGGCGTGGCGAGATCTGAACCGTCCATCGAATTCTGACGCGAATTTTGGAGAGATCCGACGGTGGCTTCGCCTCGGGAGGATTTTTCTCCATATACGAGGGTCGGTACCTCGTCATCTCGGCTCGGATCCTCAGTGCTGTTGGCCGAGGCGCTGAGTTGGATACTTTAAAGGAAACGCCTCTTGATGGTCCCGTTTTTCCGAGCCCTGTGGCTCGGCTGCTTGACTAAGCTGTTCAGTAGCTCGGTTGAGCAGGCCGATGGCAGTCAGTTCGGATGGTACACTTGGGCGAATCTGGTCCGTTCATCAAGGCGCGAATCACGAGGATGGGGTTCAGATCACGAGAAAATGTTATCTTGTCATTTTGTGGGCGTGGCAAGATCTGAACCGTCCATCGGATTCTGACGCGAATTTTGGAGAGATCCGACGGTGACTTCGCCTTGGGAGGATTTTTCTCCATATACGAGGGTCGGTACCTCGTCATCTCGGCTCGGATCCTCAGTGCTATTGGCCGAGGTACTGAGCTGGAAATTTTGAAGGAACTCAGTAGCTCGGTTGCTTAGCCAGGCTGTTCGATAGCTCGGCTTGGCAGACCGGTGGCCGAGTCGTTGACTTGGGTGATTTGAAGAGTTTTTCGCTTCTCGCAACGTCGCAACTTTCCGCTTGGCGCTTTGGCTTCTTAGTGGGCCTTTGAGGTTCCCAAGGAGGCCCACTATCCCCTAGGGTTATATGTTTTCACTCCCCCACCCCAAGCTCATTTCTTACTTTTCACTCCAAGATTTCACTTTTGTTCTCTAAGTTCTCTGCTAGCGGCAATTCTTGCTCCAAGGCGGTGACGTTAGCTATCGCGTAGGCCAGGCGATTTCCGGCAAGCACATTCCGACCGTGAACGTCACTTCAAAGGTCAGTCTACTTTGCCTTAGCTTTTTTCTAGAGATGTCAAGAGTGAACTCGGAGAGTGGGGCCTCGTCTTCGGGCGATGATGGCGGCGAGGAGAGGAGAAGGGCGGAGGCCCGACGGAAGGGGAAGCAGGTCGCCGAACCGTCGGCTACCGAGGCGAGACAGGAGAAGAAGAAGAGGGTGGCGACCCAATCTCCCGTGGTGGCGGTGATTGTGGAAAACCCGAAGCAAGCCCCCGAGATGGGACGATATCCCTCTGTTCTGTCTGGGCATTCGGGGGTCAGGCAGTACGAGGGCGACCTTTTGGAGAAGGCGATCTACGGAAAGTCGAAAGTCGTCGAAGAACCTAACCCGGCCCTTCCCACCGAAGCCAACGAGCTCATTTCGGTGTTATCCGAGAAGGATCTCCTTCGGATCAGAAAGGGATTCGCCATCCCTCCGGAGTACAAACTGATGATCCCCGGTCCTGGGATGCGAGCGAATTCCAAGCTGTCGTCGTCGGATATGTGCATGTTCGACTTCGACTCCTTGAATGCCGGACTACGTTTCCCGCTGCATCCTTTCATCCTCCAGATCCTCTGCTGGTTCTGCCTCGCGCCGATCCAATTCATGCCGAACACGTGGCGTCACGTGAACGCTTTCTTGCTTCAGTGCTACAAAGCCGAAGTAGAGCCGGACCTAACGGTCTTCCGAGGTCTGTACCGGATAAACCGGCAGCACAAGACGGAGCATCGGTACTACTTGGGGCCGAGGAAGGGTGTTAGGATCATAGAAAACCCCGACTCAATTAAGGGTTGGAAAGAGAAGTATTTTATATTAAGGGGTGAGGCGATACGGTACATTCCGACCCGGTGGAAAGTGGAGGTGCCGAAATTTGCGAGAGCCGACCCTGTACTGTCCGAGGCCGAGGAGGAGGTGGCGAGGAAGATCATGGCCCTTCCCCTGTTGAGTTGGAGGGAGTTGACGAAGGAGGTGCTCTTTGGGTCCGGCCTTAGCCCCATCGACCCGAGTATGCTCCTGACATCTCATTTATTTTCGTTTTTCTTTAAGTCTTTAGTTCGTCTTGCTGACTCGTTTTTTTGTTGTCCGATGCAGAAGCGATGAAGATTGATTTCAACGCCATGATGGCCGATAGGTCCAAGTTGGCCGGGGGCAGAAAGAGGAAGAGGGCGGCCGCGGCTGCCTCGTCGACTCCACAGCCCACGGTCGCCTCTGCCATCACCCCGCCTCCTCCGGCTACTGAGGTGCCTTCGGAGGTGGTCGTTGCCGAGGAGCCTTCGGCCCCCGTGGCCCTGAGCGTGATTGAGGGGGCCTTTGATGTTAACGCTGTGCTGACGCTTGAGGCTCTGCCGTTGACTAAAGCGGCCGAGGAAATCCTGACCGAGCAGCACAAGCAGTTGTTTGTGCCGAACTGGCGGGTGAAGAATCACGACGGATTCCTCGACAACTCGCAGATGTCGGTTCAGGTCGTCAAGCACTTGGCGACGCCAAAGGATAGAGCCGCACTGAAAGCGGGGACGATCGGCAACGACACCTATGAGGTGGCTCGGTCGCTCGTGTCGGTAAGTTTTTCTTTTGTAAATTCGTTCAAGTTTTCTGCCCGGTTCGCACATTGCTCTGATCGTTGTTTTTGCAGGCCACCTGCCACTTCGGCCACCTTCTCGAGACGTTCGCCGAGCAGGAGAAGGAGCTGAAGGCCGCCAGTGACAGAGATAGGGCGGAGAAGGTCAAAGCGGTTCGGCAGCTCGAGGCCGAGCAGCGGCGGGTCGAGGCCTTGGAAGTCCGGGTCGCCGATCTTGAGGCAGACTTGGAGAGAGCCAAGGGGCGACTTGACGCAGAGTTTGCCAAGTCCAAGAAGGCTGCCGAGGAGCTGGCTGCGTCGGCGAAGTCTCTGGCCGACCTGAAGGCGGAGAAGGAGGCGCAGGCCATCAAGATTAGGGCCGAGGTAGAGGCCGAGGTCGAGGCTGAGGCAAAGAAACACATGGCCGAGAACATGGAGAGGTCCTATCAGACGGCCCTCGACCATGTTCAGGATCGTGTCCCCAGCTTCGAGCGGGTCGGCTACAGACTGTGGCCCGGGTCGCCCTCAGGCAGCGAGGAAGAAGGAGGCGAAGGCGACGAGGTCGAAGGCGATGACGAGGAGGAGGAGGCCGACCCACCTGTGGCGAACGCCTTGGTCGAGGGAAGGATCGAGGGGCCACCTGGCGACGCGCCCGTGGTCGAAGCGGCGACGCAGGTGGACCCCTGATCCTCTTGTAAATTTTTGTAATTTTTGTTTTTCTTTCTGTGTAATGCCTTTTGCGGACTGGCCACCGCTTTTGATGATGAATGAAAAGTGTTGTTTTGGTTTTGGACTTTTGTCTAAGTGTTTGGTTCGGCTGTATAGTACTTCAATGTTGTCCCTTTCTTGTTTCAGATGGCTGAGCAGACACTTATCACCCCGGCGGATCGGCGCCGAGCCGAGTTATTTCAGCGGTCCCGGGAGGATCGTCTCGAGGGCGAGGTTCATTTGACGAGGAGAATACTTTATAATGTGGAGAAGAGGAATAGTGAGCTGTTGGTCGAGCTGCATCATCTGCGGATAGTTGAGGCCGAACTATCTGCGAAGGAAGAAGAGTTGGTTCGGGTTTCGGCCGAACGAGACGACTTCGCAAGGAAGGTAGAACAGTTGCAAAGGGTGACAGTCGACAAGAGCATCGAGGTGACCCACTTGCGCCACATTATATCCGACAGCGCCGAGTATCTCGGTTCGGCAAAACTTCCTCGATTCAAAGTGATAGTAAAGGATGACACGTTGAAGGGTCGGATCGTCGAACTGGAGGAAGAGGTTGCTCGGCTCAAGCCTCAGCCGGTGAAGGCTAACGTCCGGAGCACCTCGTGCACTCGTGAAGAAATCGAGCGAGGGATTACGTTTTATCAGGCCGCGAGCCGAACCCCCATCATAGGTAGGACAGCAGCTGACGCCCAAAGTGGGGTAGCGGTGTCTTCAAGTGGTGCTTCGGTTGGAGCGACTGTCAGGGTCAGCGGCGAGGGGGCATCTCGATTCGTCGGTCTAGAGACGAGCTCGGAGGTCAAGAAGCGCCGACCCAAGGTGTCGCTGAACCGGAGCGTCCCCCTTCCTCGGAGGCAGTGATCGGGTCGTGTCTTGTCTTCGGACTTGCGGACTTTGTTTTGTTGTAATCTTTTTGTAAATTTATCCAAGTTATATTAATAAAATTGGAGTTGATTTATCCGAACTGTCCTTTGCTGCCTTCTTATTGTGCTGTAATTGCGCTAGCTAGGGTAGTCTCGAAATGAACCGCGAGGTGAGTGTTTGCTTCGTCAAGCATCTTGGCCTCGAAACTCACACTTTTGCCGCGGTTCTGAATCTTGCTCGGCGCCTTCAGGTGCGGCTCGGTGCGGCCACTAAGGTACAGCTGTTTCGAAGCTGCGGCCACGCGGCCTGATTAGAAATGCGGGCCCTCGGACGTCCGAGTGTGGTTCTGAAAAGATGGGACCAGTCCCCTAACAGCATTAATGGCGCTCCGGGATCCGTGGGGGCATTTCACCTTCCCAAGGTGTTGAGAGTAGCGCCCTTTAATAAATACGCGGCGCTTCAGCTCCCCAGGTGCGTCTTTTGGACTCCCGAGGCTCATAATGACAGTCTCTTGGGGGAAGACTATAAATCCTACACCCCCCTTGGTAGTTTTTGTCATTGCAGTCTTGAACTCTAGTGTTATCGATGGTGTCTGCCCTTGGGCGGATGCCAGCTTTGTGAAAAACTTTTCATCTCGAGAGATCCAGAGGGTGGTCACCCTTCTGTCTTGTTCTTCTCCCGTTCCTGACAGTAAGGATGTGGATGTCAGGGGCGGGGGAGGGCAAGGCAGAAGAGTTGGCGACCGTAGTCCGGACCCGAGGGAAAGGTTCTTCGGGAGGACGGGTGGTCATTCTTCCACCATTATCTTCTCCCAATTCTGACTGCCCCGAGGTGGGTGTCAAGGTTGGGGAAGGTCATGGTAGAAGAGGTGATGACCCAAGTCCGGAACCGAGGGATCGTGTGTTTCGGAAGGACGGGTGGTCGTTCTTCCACCATGATCTTCACCCGATTCTGACTGCTCCGATGTGGATGTCAGGGTCGGGGAAGATCATGGTAGAAGAGGTGATGACCCAGGTCCGAATCCGAGGAAGGAGTTTGCTTTGGGAGGACGGGTGGTCGTTCTTCCACCGTGATCTTCACCCGATTCTGACTGCCCCGATGTGGGTGTCAGGGTCGGGGAAGATCATGGTAGAAGAGGTGATGACCCAAGTCCGGAACCGGGGGGAAAGTCCCCTAAACCTTAGCCCAAACTTTCGAGGCTCGGCTGGATACTTGCTCGGCCCGGGTCGGCTGCGCTTTCGTGGCTTGGTAACCGGAGTGACTTTTGCCGAAGGTTGGTTCTGGTTGCCTGTCGCTCGGCGTTTGGTGCCGAGCGAAGTGAAGTGATCATAGCCGTTGAATGGTGGCACGGATCTTAAGGCAGGTCCAGTTCCCAAGAAAATGTTATCTTGTCGTTTTGTGGACACGTGGCTGAATCAGATCCGTTCATCACACTCTAGCACACATTTCGAGGCAATCGGACGGTGGTTTTGCCTCGGGAGGTTTTTTCGCCATATACGAGAGTCGGTACCTCGTCCGCTCGGCTCGGTGGTCGCGGGGGCAGTTCGGAATGGCTATCTACCTCCGGCCCGCTTAAGGACGAGCCGGTGAAGTAAAGTTGAGCCATAGGACCCCGACCATCGTTAGGTTAGTTTGAGGGTTGTGGGAGCAGTTCCGAATGGCGAACTACTTCTAGCTCGCTTAGGAGCGAACTTGCGAAGTAGAATCGAGCCAAGTGTTGGACTCTGAACCATTCAACGGCTGTGGGAGCAATTCCGAACGGCGATCTACTTCTGGCTCGCCTATGGGTGAGCCGGGGAAGTAAAGTCGAGCCGAGTGTTGGACTCCGAACCATCGTTAGATTAGTTCAAGGGTTGTGGGAGCAGTTCCGAATGGCGAACTACTTCTAGCTCGCTTAGGAGCGAACTTGCGAAGTAGAATCGAGCCAAGTGTTGGACTCCGAACCATTCAACGGCTGTGGGAGCAATTCCGAACGGCGATCTACTTCTGGCTCGCCTATGGGCGAGCCAAGGAAGTAAAGTCGAGTCGAGTGTTGGACTCCGAACCATCGTTAGATTAGTTCAAGGGTTGTGGGAGCAGTTCCGAATGGCGAACTACTTCTAGTTTTCTTAGGAGCGAACTTGCGAAGTAGAATCAAGCCAAGTGTTGGACTCCGAACCATTCAACGGCTGTGGGAGCAATTCCGAACGGCGATCTACTTCTGGCTCGCCTATGGGCGAGCCGGGGAAGTAAAGTCGAGCCGAGTGTTGGACTCCGAACCATCGTTAGATTAGTTCAAGGGTTGTGGGAGCAGTTCCGAATGGCGAACTACTTCTAGTTCGCTTAGGAGCGAACTTGCGAAGTAGAATCGAGCCAAGTGTTGGACTCCGAACCATTCAACGGCTGTGGGAGCAATTCCGAACGGAGATCTACTTCTGGCTCGCCTATGGGCGAGCCGGGGAAGTAAAGTCGAGCCGAGTGTTGGACTCCGAACCATTGTTAGAGTGAAGAGTTAAAAGCAGAGATGTAATAGTAGCAAAAATATGAAAAAACTTTATTTATTAATATCCAATGATCGGCTGCTTCTAAAGTTGCTAGCCGTTATTACAATGAAAAATAAAAGAAAATCACTACAAGTAACAGGAAAGGAATGGTTCGACATCTCAAATTACTTAGAGAGGCGTTGTTGCTCTCTCTTGGTATTTTAAGAGATGGTCGGCATTCCAAGTCCTGGGAATTTCCCTGCCTTCGAGATCTTCTAGTCTGTATGTGCCGGGGCGGATTTCTTTAGAAATCTTGTAAGGACCCTCCCAGTTTGGGGCCAATTTGCTTTTCTGACTAGGGAACGAGATGGCCAACTTTCGGAGGACCAGGTCCCCTTCTTTGAGGTCCGTTGGGCGGACTCTTTTGTTGTACGCTAGCTCAATTCTTCTTCGGTAAGTTTGCTGGCGTATGGCAGCTCTCTCTCGGATTTCGTCTATCAGATCTAGGCTTGCTCTGAGCTCCTTAGTGTTCTGTTCTTCTTCGTAAGCAATCAGACGAGGAGAGGGTAACCCGACTTCGAGGGGGATGATGGCCTCGGACCCGTAGGTGAGATTGAACGGGCTCTCGCCTGTTGGGGTCCGCTTGGTGGTGCGGTAATTCCAGAGCACGTTAGGCAGCTGATCGACCCACAAGCCTTTGGAACACTTGTCTAACCTCTTCTTAATGCCTGAAAGGATCTGTCGGTTGGCATTCTCGGCCTGGCCATTCGACTGAGGATGGGAGACGGAGGAGAACCGGTGTTGTATGACGAGGTCTTCACATAAAGCCCTGAAGGCAGCCCATGTGAATTGTGTTCCGTTGTCCGTAATTAGGACCCTGGGGACGCCGAATCGGCAGATCACGCTTTTCCAGAAGAATTGAACAACCTTGTTTTCGGTGATCGTGGCCAGTGGTTCGGCCTCTATCCATTTCGAAAAATAGTCGACTGCCACGACCAGGAACTTGAGCTGTCCGGGGGCTGGCGGAAACGGCCCTAGTAAATCCATCTCCCACATTGCGAAGGGGATCGGACTTGATAGGGAAGTGAGTGGTGCTTGCGGAAGGCGTTGGATGTCGGCGTGCTTCTGATAGGAGCTGCATTGCCGAACATGTCGTTCGGCGTCTCGTAGGAGAGTGGGCCAGAAATACCCGCAGTTCAACACTTTGCGCGCCAGGGCTCTGGAGCCAGAATGGGCCCCGCCGATGCCCTCATGAAGTTCCTGCAGGGTGTAGTCGGCTTGCCCGGGGGAGAGGCTGTAACGCCCCGAATCCCAATTACACTGAATTCGAGATGTTCTACAGGATCTTTTCACTTTCTTAGTACACTTTTACAGGGAAATAAAAACTTTTCATCATACATCAGAGTTTACATCATAATTACATCTTTCTTTTGCACAGCGGAAGTAAAATACAACAATTGAATACAAGTACAACAGCTTGATAAAATCTTTAAGGCCTCCAAATCCTCTTTAATCTTTAGCATAACATTTACCTGCATGTTAGACTGTGGGTACGTCAGTTTATTCAACCGACGATCATTATACACGGCCGTCCTCGCTTGCCGGAAATAGTATAACTTAACATTTCATATTTAACAAACACAAACTTGTCACATTCAAACTAAAGGGACTACCCTATTGATGTCGTGTTGTGATTGTGCACTTAGTCCTTAATGCAGTTAATTATATGACACTAATGCACACTTGTTCGGATTCTATGCATCCCATACTACATAGGTCCGAGGGCAAGCCCTTATTCGTCTTCATCTTTATAGGGTTCAATCCCCCGTTATGATCTAATCTACTACTGTAATTACGGTAAGTATCCTAGATGTTATCTGACCTACGAACTCATGTTTAGGCACTCTGGAGTAGTATCCTCACCCAGACGCATCATGGGAATTCCTGGGATACGCTCTCACCATAAACATGACACCACCCGTAGTCTTCAAACATCCCACGAGCGTCGCCACTGGGACGGTACTCTGGAACAGTATCCTCACCCAGACTCGTCATGGGAATTCCTGGGATACGCTCTCGCCGCTACCCAGGGCCCTCATACTCCGTGTTTTTCTCTTACTTTCATCACGTCTTCACTATGCACTAGTCCTTAGTTTTATTTAAAAATCATGAACAAAATAATCACTAGAGTTAGCCTCTCCATCGACCGGACTTATTCATTTAATTCATCATGACCAACCTCGGTCTAATTTCAATTCAATTCACTTTTCTCAATGCCGGGGAGACTTAGCTACTCTATTTCAAATTTCATTTCACAATCTTTAACTCCTGACAATTTCCATGTCGAGTTTCATACTCATTCTTTTTCAATTCATGATTACACTTTATTCACAAGTCCACGATGATACTTTTAATTCATGAGTTCATAATGAAAACAATTCATGCATATAGCCAACAATTTCTTTTCCTTTCTCATAAATCATGTTTTTATTTTCATAACCATACATGAATTTATACAACTTCATAAAATCACATTTCAACCTTCATATTTCATATCTTGCACCATACTCATAATGAAAATAAATAAAATCATGTCACGCCACAAGCACTTAGGCCAATTACTTTATAATAGCCTATCTTTATAAGTTATAAAAATCACAAGTGTATATCTCATAACCAAAGCTCCATTTATGCCTTTTATTCACAAACCATATTGTATTTCATTCTAAAAGTACCCAAATCACTCTTATAAAATTCCTTGTATTTTTATGAGAATTACCATATTTATTTCATAATTTTTGGACTTCAAAAACACCCAAAAAAATATTTTTTTCCAATATGCCAAAGGCAAGAATCGAACCAGGCGCCACACCAAGACCAAACAGAGCGCCGACCACTAGGCCGAACTCGGCTCACGTCATATAGGCGACTGGGTTGTATATAACCCTTAGGTTCGCTGCTTACTGTTTTGGGGTAATTTTAAAAAAAGAAGTGTTCGGCCTGGGGTTCGAACCGTGCGACACAGAGAAGCCAACCGGGGTCCCGACCACCTGAGCCACTGGCTCGGGTTGTCACTAACCCAAAACAAATCCCGTTTGTATTATTTTCATACTGTTTTGAAAATAACTCGATATTCATTAAGCCATAGCTTCTTATTACTTTGATAAAATTTTATAAAAACTTCCAGATTAGATCCTCAGTCATAAAAGTTCATACCAGTAAAATAATATAATTTTTGGTGCTAATGAAATATATTTTTCACACACAAAAATCCAAATTAATTCATTAAACTACAAAATTGCATTTTCGACATTGCCATACATTTAATCTACTAGTCTTTTTATTCACTAATTTCATGGTGATAATTTACTGATATTATTTATTAATTCAACCATCACATATAATTCCCATAGTCCACATTCATATCAACATGAAGGTCCATCTATCACAATTAACAAGTGTACATTATGTCTCTAATCATAATAACAATACTCTTAATTCAATTTAATCACTATCACAACTTCACAATAATAAACATGGGGTAATCTACACACAATTTAATCTTAATACTAGAGCCATATAAGTTATTCAATACATTTCAATCAATTCACATGCTAACTACTCAATTCAAGTGGGCTCTTTATAATATTTTTCATGCATCTTTAATGGTGTAAAATTAACATGGATCTACTTTAGAAATATAAAATGTTTTACCCACCTCAATTGGAGAGAAACACAAACAAAAGTAATCGAATCCTTGTAGATGAACGCACCGCCTCCTAGCCAAAAGCGCTCAAGCTCCAAGCCTCCAAGCCTATGCCGAATGCTTCCTTCAAGCTCCACCCGATGCTCCTTGATGATGCCGGCCACTCCAAGCACACAAAACCCACACAACTCTCTTATCTTTTATAACTCCCACAATAATAATAATACTATAAATTAGAAATACACTTTGCATATGAAAAGTTAGCCATGAGGGGGGGGGGTATTTATACAAAAAAATGAGGGGAATGGAGGGCTAAGATCATCTTGGTGGTTGTTGGATGAAGGGTTTAGATCAAAGTAGAAGTTACAAGAACTACCCACTTCCTTGAAACTACCCCCATGTTCTCCACACCCAAACTCAAAAGTTCCCTCCAAAAAAGAATGCTACCGGCCATCCCTTAGGAGAGTGTGCATTGCACGTGTACGTGTAGTGCACGTGCATGCAACTAGGCCAATTTTGTACATTTCAAAATTGTATAAAAATAATTTTGTTTAAAAAAAGTCTTCTACATGACAAGTTTAATTAAAATTAATTAATTCATGGGCTTTCTTTTTGGGCCAAAATAATTTTATAAAAATAATTAAAATAAAATTGTTTTTGGGCTTTTTAAGAAAAGGCTTTTTAGTTAAATCAAATAAGGCTTTTAAAGAAGGCTTTTTGTACTAAAATAATTTGAGAAAATTTTATTTAAACATACACATCATGATAAAATAATCCAACAAAATATATTGCACGTGCACAACACGTGCAAAATAAATAATTTCTCATTAATTGAAAAATCAGGGTATTACAGCACTCCCTCCTTAGAATAGTTCCGTCCCCGGAACTACAATCAAGAGCGAGAAAGAAAACAAAAATACAACACACACAACAAAACAGAAGATACAAAAATACAATCAAGCAAAAAGCTCAGGATAGTCCTTCAACATCCTCTCCTCAGATTCCCAAGTAGCCTCTTCAACCAAGTGGTTTCTCCAGACTACCTTGACCATCGGTATCGTCTTATTCCTCAAGACTTTCTCCCTACGGTCAACAATTTCAACAGGAGACTCGATGTAATTCAGGTCTAACTGCAAACCTTCCGGCACTTCAGGCAAATGATGACTCGGGTCCGGAATATAACCTCTCAGCATAGACACATGAAAGACATTGTGCACCTGAGACAACTCTTCCGGTAATTCAAGCCGGTAAGCAGTTTTCCCGATCCTTTTCAATATCTTATACGGGCCTATAAACCTCGGGGCTAACTTCCCGCCTTTGCCAAAACGAACCACACCTTTACTGGGTGATACCTTCAGAAAGACGAAGTCACCAACCTCAAACTCAAGGTCCCTTCTCCGGTTGTCTGCATAGCTTTTCTGCCTGCTCTGAGCTTCCACCAACCTTTTCCTGATCAGATCAATCTTCTCAGAAGTCAGTTGCACAAGCTCAGGACCAAACAACTGACGCTCCCCTACCTCATACCAACACACAGGAGTTCTGCACTTCCTGCCATACAGAGCTTCGTACGGCGCCATCCCAATACTGGCCTGAAAACTGTTGTTGTAGGCAAACTCCACCAAAGGTAAATGCCTTTCCCAACTGCCTCCGAAGTCTAGTATACAACACCGGAGCATATCCTCAAGAATACGATTGACTCTCTCGGTCTGCCCATCGGTTTGCGGATGAAAAGCAGTGCTGAAATCCGTCTTGGTACCCAAAGCTGCCTGAAGACTCCTCCAGAAATGCGAAGTAAACCGCGCATCTCGATCAGACACAATGGTCGAAGGAACGCCATGAAGTCGGACAATCTCACCAACATACATCTCAGCCAACTTGTCCATCGAAGCAGTGAGTTTCATCGCCAAAAAGTGAGCGGACTTGGTAAGTCGATCGACTATAACCCAAATTGCATCATTGCCTTTAGAACTCTTAGGCAATCCCGTGATGAAATCCATACTGATGTTATCCCACTTCCATTCCGGAATAGGTAACGGCTGTAATAGACCTCCGGGTCTCTGATTTTCGGCTTTGACTTGCTGACAAACCTCACACTTCGCGACAAATTCAGCCACATCCCGCTTCAAACCTGACCACCAGAAATGCTGCTTGATGTCCTTGTACATCTTAGTACTCCCAGGATGTACCGACAAAAGAGTAGCATGCGCCTCCTGAAGAATACTCTCTTTCAGGTCCGCCTGATTTGGAACGCACAGCCTATCTCCGAACCACAGCACTCCATCCCTGATTTGAAATCCGGGCAACCTGCCAGCACCAACCTGCTCCTTCATCTCCAAAATATCAGCATCAACCTCCTGACTTGCAATGATCCTTGTATTCAGAGTAGGCTGAAGCCTCAATTGAGCCAAAGATGCTCCCAATCCTTGCAAGACAACCTCAATACCAGCTCGGTCCAGCTCCTCAATCAGATGCCTCTGAGTCGTAATCAAACAGGCCAAACTGTTCTTGCGGCTAAGTGCATCAGCAACAACATTAGCCTTTCCGGGATGATACTTAATCTCAGGTCGCATATCCTCGAGCACTTCCAACCATCTCCGCTGTCTCAGATTGAGATCCCTCTGCTGATATATATACTTCAAGCTCTTATGATCCGTGTACATATTCAGCTTCTCACCGTACACGTAGTGCCTCCATTGCTTCAAAGCAAAAATAATCGCAGCCAACTCTAGATCATGAGTCGGATAATTTTTCTCATGCGGTCTTAGTTGCCTAGACCCATAAGCGATTACTCTTCCTTCTTGCATTAAGACACAACCAAGCCCCCGATGTGAAGCATCGCTATAAACGTCATACTCAACACCAGTCCTAGGCAAAGCCAAAATAGGTGCAGTAGTCAGTCTATCTTTCAACTCCTGAAAACTCGCCTCACATTGCTCGGTCCACTTGAAGCTCACATTCTTCTTGGTCAGCCCTGTAAGCGGTACAGCTATCTGAGCATAACCTTGAATGAACCTCCGATAATATTCAGTCATCCCAAGGAAACTTCTGACTTCCTTCACTGTAGTAGGCCTCGCCCAATCTCTCACTGCCTCTATCTTCTGAGGATCAGTTGCCACTCCCTCCTTAGAAAGGATGTGACCTAGGAATGCCACTTCAGATTTCCAGAAATCACACTTGGATAACTTGGCATACAACTGCTGCTCTTCCAGCTTCTGCAACACTGCTGCCAGATGCTCAGTGTGCTCCTCTTCAGACTTGGAGTACACGAGAATATCGTCGATAAACACCACGACGAAAGAATCAATAAACGGCCTCAGAACTCTGTTCATCAAGTCCATGAAGATTGCAGGTGCATTCGTCACTCCGAATGGCATAACTAAGAATTCGTAATGCCCATGCCGAGTTCTAAATGCAGTCTTATGCACGTCTTCAGCTTTCACTCGAACTTGGTGGTAACCTGATCGAAGATCTATTTTGGAGAATACAGCTGCTCCTTGTAGACGATCGAACAAGTCATCAATTCGAGGAATCGGATACTTATTCTGAACAGTGACCTTATTCAGCTCTCGGTAATCGATACACATCCTCATCGATCCATCCTTCTTCTTTACCAAAAGCACTGGTGCTCCCCAAAGTGACGCACTAGGTTGAATAAAGCCTTTTCCCAACAGTTCCTCAATCTGCCGTTTCACCTCATCCTGTTCCACTGGAGCCATCCTATAAGGTGCCTTAGAAATGGGTGCACTTCCCGGTTGAACAGTGATGCTGAACTCTACATCACGATGCGGAGGTAACCCAGGAAAATCTTCCAAGAACACAGTCGGATAGTCCCGAACCACAGGAATCCCTTGCACTTCCACAGGAGTCTCTTCCTTGCGGATAGTAGCCACCAGCTTAGAACATTTCCGCTTCCCTTGGAACACGACTTCAGGTCCACCTGGAGCCTTCACTGTCACCGTCTTGGTCTTACACTCGATGCTCGCACTGTACACCGACATCCAATCAATGCCAATGATAACATCGACTCCCAAGATGGTCAGTTCGATCAGATCAATGCCAAAGATTCTATCCCCAATCACGATCTCGCAATCAGCATAATACCGATCAGTGGTTAAAGTCTCCCCTGACGGAGTAGCTACTGATAAGATCTTGCCTGGGAAAATCTTCGGTTCAACTCCCAACACTTTAGCAAACTTTGGAGACACAAAAGTATGAGAGGATCCAGTATCAAACAATACGACAGCTTTAATTCCATTAAGATAGAGTTCGCCTGTTACATAATATACATCATTACATAACAGCCTCACTAAACAAAGGGAAAGGAAATGACAAAGACTCTAAACACCAGCCCTCGTACCAGAGATGACCTGATCTGCCTCCTCAGCATCAGCTTCTGTCAAGGCAAATACTCGCCCTGATTGGTACGGCCTCTTCCCAGCCTGCTGCGTTGGTGCGTTGCTGTTTCCACCCTGTAGTTTGGGACAGTGAGATTTGTAGTGTCCCGTTTCACCACAGTTGTAGCAAGTCACCGCAGAAGGTCTCACCACATTGTTTCCAGGCCTCCCAGCCACACTCACAGCGTTCGCCCCTGTCGGTTTGAACCTCTGTGCAGATGGTTGCCCCCTGAAACTCCCCGAATGTGCAGGCCTCTTCCCGGGCTGCCAGTTGTTCCTCCTGTTCTGAACAACATGGAACTGCTCCATATCCGCCTCCGTCGCTGCCGCCCTCTTGACCAGCTTATCGAACCTCCTGATACCAAGGGGTATCATACGAGATCTCAAGCTAGGCCTCAGACCATGCTCGAACTTGCGAGCTTTCTTGGCCTCATCCGCCACCAGTTCTGGAGCATACCTGGAGAGCTGAGTGAACTTGGTCTCATAGGCTCTCACTGACATGCTGCCTTGCTGAAGCGACAGGAACTCCATCGCCTTCTTCTCCTGGACGTCGGAGGGGAAATAATGGCTACGGAATTCTTCCAGAAATTCCTCCCAGCCAAACAACAGACCTCCCATGGTCCTCTTCACAGATTGCCACCAAACCGCTGCATCCTTCTCCAGCTGCAAGGTTGCCAACTTGACCTTGCTACCCTCCGGTGTCTCCAACACCTCGAAGATTGTCTCCACTTGCCGTATCCAGTTGTCAGCCGAATCTGGATCTGACTTTCCCTCGAACACGGGTGGTTTCATTCTCTTGAACGATTCCACCAGCTTTATTGCCTCGGGCACTGGATTTGCCGGCCCCCTAGCTTGGTTCTGAGCCACTGCATTCAACGTCTGGTAGACCCTAGCAAGTTCAGTCTCCAGATCCAAACCTTCCCCATTCCTTGCTCCTCTTCTCGACATATTCTGATGCAAAAGATCCGTCAAATTCGAAGTATAAGACAAGAATTTAAACCAACTTCCATTTCATTGAATTCCAAAAGTTTATACATTCGAATTTAAAAACATCTCTAAACATCAGAATGAAAGAAAACAGAAGCTACAACACTCTAACTCCTACGGGTCCTCTTCGCTGCTCGAAGTTCTTCCCGCAGTTCATCAACCTCATCCTTCAGCACATCAGTTAGGTTCTTTTTCTTCTCAAGTTCCCAGATCCGATGGCTAAGAACAGAATAGTCAGCCTTCCGCTTCTCCAGCTGAGCCTCCAATAATCCAACTCTCTCCTTCAGGGTTTCCACTTGCCTCTGAAGAGAAGTCACAAGACCACTTGGAACTGGTACTTCCTCTTCGTCGGAAGAAGAATCGTCAGATGAATCCGGAGGTGGGGTGATCTCTCGGGATTCAGGGTACTTCTCATCATCAGAATCAGCTTGTCCAGGGTAGTACTCGTCCTCGGAATCAGCCTGTCCAGGATGGTACTCTTCCTCAATGATGTGCCAGTCGTCGCCTCCAGCAGGGTCGAAGTGATCAGCCATCTTAGAAATAGAGAGGAGAAATCACAAATCTTAGAGCAACACAAATGTAAGTCACTTACATTTAAATCTCTAGATTCAAACACACACTCTAATGTCCACTTCTAGGGTGTCGTTCCCTATAAATTTGTACAAGTGTGAAAGTGTAGAAAGCGTGGCTCTGATACCACTCTGTAACGCCCCGAATCCCAATTACACTGAATTCGAGATGTTCTACAGGATCTTTTCACTTTCTTAGTACACTTTTACAGGGAAATAAAAACTTTTCATCATACATCAGAGTTTACATCATAATTACATCTTTCTTTTGCACAGCGGAAGTAAAATACAACAATTGAATACAAGTACAACAGCTTGATAAAATCTTTAAGGCCTCCAAATCCTCTTTAATCTTTAGCATAACATTTACCTGCATGTTAGACTGTGGGTACGTCAGTTTATTCAACCGACGATCATTATACACGGCCGTCCTCGCTTGCCGGAAATAGTATAACTTAACATTTCATATTTAACAAACACAAACTTGTCACATTCAAACTAAAGGGACTACCCTATTGATGTCGTGTTGTGATTGTGCACTTAGTCCTTAATGCAGTTAATTATATGACACTAATGCACACTTGTTCGGATTCTATGCATCCCATACTACATAGGTCCGAGGGCAAGCCCTTATTCGTCTTCATCTTTATAGGGTTCAATCCCCCGTTATGATCTAATCTACTACTGTAATTACGGTAAGTATCCTAGATGTTATCTGACCTACGAACTCATGTTTAGGCACTCTGGAGTAGTATCCTCACCCAGACGCATCATGGGAATTCCTGGGATACGCTCTCACCATAAACATGACACCACCCGTAGTCTTCAAACATCCCACGAGCGTCGCCACTGGGACGGTACTCTGGAACAGTATCCTCACCCAGACTCGTCATGGGAATTCCTGGGATACGCTCTCGCCGCTACCCAGGGCCCTCATACTCCGTGTTTTTCTCTTACTTTCATCACGTCTTCACTATGCACTAGTCCTTAGTTTTATTTAAAAATCATGAACAAAATAATCACTAGAGTTAGCCTCTCCATCGACCGGACTTATTCATTTAATTCATCCTGACCAACCTCGGTCTAATTTCAATTCAATTCACTTTTCTCAATGCCGGGGAGACTTAGCTACTCTATTTCAAATTTCATTTCACAATCTTTAACTCCTGACAATTTCCATGTCGAGTTTCATACTCATTCTTTTTCAATTCATGATTACACTTTATTCACAAGTCCACGATGATACTTTTAATTCATGAGTTCATAATGAAAACAATTCATGCATATAGCCAACAATTTCTTTTCCTTTCTCATAAATCATGTTTTTATTTTCATAACCATACATGAATTTATACAACTTCATAAAATCACATTTCAACCTTCATATTTCATATCTTGCACCATACTCATAATGAAAATAAATAAAATCATGTCACGCCACAAGCACTTAGGCCAATTACTTTATAATAGCCTATCTTTATAAGTTATAAAAATCACAAGTGTATATCTCATAACCAAAGCTCCATTTATGCCTTTTATTCACAAACCATATTGTATTTCATTCTAAAAGTACCCAAATCACTCTTATAAAATTCCTTGTATTTTTATGAGAATTACCATATTTATTTCATAATTTTTGGACTTCAAAAACACCCAAAAAAATATTTTTTTCCAATATGCCAAAGGCAAGAATCGAACCAGGCGCCACACCAAGACCAAACAGAGCGCCGACCACTAGGCCGAACTCGGCTCACGTCATATAGGCGACTGGGTTGTATATAACCCTTAGGTTCGCTGCTTACTGTTTTGGGGTAATTTTAAAAAAAGAAGTGTTCGGCCTGGGGTTCGAACCGTGCGACACAGAGAAGCCAACCGGGGTCCCGACCACCTGAGCCACTGGCTCGGGTTGTCACTAACCCAAAACAAATCCCGTTTGTATTATTTTCATACTGTTTTGAAAATAACTCGATATTCATTAAGCCATAGCTTCTTATTACTTTGATAAAATTTTATAAAAACTTCCAGATTAGATCCTCAGTCATAAAAGTTCATACCAGTAAAATAATATAATTTTTGGTGCTAATGAAATATATTTTTCACACACAAAAATCCAAATTAATTCATTAAACTACAAAATTGCATTTTCGACATTGCCATACATTTAATCTACTAGTCTTTTTATTCACTAATTTCATGGTGATAATTTACTGATATTATTTATTAATTCAACCATCACATATAATTCCCATAGTCCACATTCATATCAACATGAAGGTCCATCTATCACAATTAACAAGTGTACATTATGTCTCTAATCATAATAACAATACTCTTAATTCAATTTAATCACTATCACAACTTCACAATAATAAACATGGGGTAATCTACACACAATTTAATCTTAATACTAGAGCCATATAAGTTATTCAATACATTTCAATCAATTCACATGCTAACTACTCAATTCAAGTGGGCTCTTTATAATATTTTTCATGCATCTTTAATGGTGTAAAATTAACATGGATCTACTTTAGAAATATAAAATGTTTTACCCACCTCAATTGGAGAGAAACACAAACAAAAGTAATCGAATCCTTGTAGATGAACGCACCGCCTCCTAGCCAAAAGCGCTCAAGCTCCAAGCCTCCAAGCCTATGCCGAATGCTTCCTTCAAGCTCCACCCGATGCTCCTTGATGATGCCGGCCACTCCAAGCACACAAAACCCACACAACTCTCTTATCTTTTATAACTCCCACAATAATAATAATACTATAAATTAGAAATACACTTTGCATATGAAAAGTTAGCCATGAGGGGGGGGGGGGGTATTTATACAAAAAAATGAGGGGAATGGAGGGCTAAGATCATCTTGGTGGTTGTTGGATGAAGGGTTTAGATCAAAGTAGAAGTTACAAGAACTACCCACTTCCTTGAAACTACCCCCATGTTCTCCACACCCAAACTCAAAAGTTCCCTCCAAAAAAGAATGCTACCGGCCATCCCTTAGGAGAGTGTGCATTGCACGTGTACGTGTAGTGCACGTGCATGCAACTAGGCCAATTTTGTACATTTCAAAATTGTATAAAAATAATTTTGTTTAAAAAAAGTCTTCTACATGACAAGTTTAATTAAAATTAATTAATTCATGGGCTTTCTTTTTGGGCCAAAATAATTTTATAAAAATAATTAAAATAAAATTGTTTTTGGGCTTTTTAAGAAAAGGCTTTTTAGTTAAATCAAATAAGGCTTTTAAAGAAGGCTTTTTGTACTAAAATAATTTGAGAAAATTTTATTTAAACATACACATCATGATAAAATAATCCAACAAAATATATTGCACGTGCACAACACGTGCAAAATAAATAATTTCTCATTAATTGAAAAATCAGGGTATTACAGAGGCACCTCAGGTAGGGCCGACCATCCACCTGGGTGAAGGAGCGTTTGTACAGGATGCCTTCGATTAGGGTGTAACGCTCGGCGCGGGTTCTTACCCTTCGTGCCTCCTTGGGATCCTCGGGGAGGAGTCCGTCCTTTAAGAATTCGACAAGGGGTTTCATCCAATTGTCTTCGAGGAGGACAGGCAATGTTTCTACGGAGTCCAGTGTTTCGTCCTCTATGCTCGGCTTCAGGAGGACTTCTATCAATACGGTCTGCTCGAGACCTTAAAGGGAAGAGGAGGCTAGTTTGGATAGGGCGTCGGCCTGTGTATTTTCTTCTCGGGGGATCCTTTGGATGAGGGCCTCTTCAAACAGCGCCATGAGGGTCTTGACTTTGGCTAAGTATTTAACCATTCTGTCATCGCGGGCTTCATACTCGCCGAGGACCTGATTGACGACCAACTGAGAGTCGCTGAAGATCCGCAGGCGCTGTGCCCCTACATTTCGGGCCATTCCAAGGCCGGCTATGAGCGCCTCGTATTCAGCTTCGTTGTTCGAGGCTTTGATGTTTATACGGAGGGAGTATTAGAGGATAAAGTCATCTGGGCCTGCTCGGATGACCCCTGCCCCGCTTCCCTCGTTGCAAGAGGATCCGTCAACATAAACCGACCAGACGGGTGGTCCCTTCACTGTTTGGCTGGACTCGGGGATAGTACTCTCAACTATGAATTCGGCGAGTGCCTGAGCCTTGATCGCGGTCCGAGACTGATAAGTTATATCATGTTGGCTCAGCTCGATCGACCATTTCATAAGGCAACCCGAAGTCTCGGTTTTGTAAAGAACCTGTTTCAGCGGCTGGTCGGTAAGGAGAGGACGGGTCCGAGGTTAGAGGTCATGTAGCACTTGCGGGCCTGCTCCTGATTGCCCCTTACTTCCCCTACTCCGGCCCGGGTGGGAAATTTCATTTTGAGATGATAGGCAGAAGGGACGGCTTCAAGGGCGGCCAGGCCGGGCCGACCCAAAATGACATTGTAGGCCGCTGGGACATCTACGACCATGAAGTCCATCGACTCCGTTCGGGTAGTAAGAGTTTTGCCAGCGGTTACGTCGAGGGTAATTACCCCTTCAATAGTCACTGGCACTCCCGTGAACCCATGGAGCGTGTAACCGGCGGGCTTGAGTCTGTCCCGGGAGAGCTTTAGGCCTTTAAAAGCGGCAAGAAAGAGGATGTTGACGGAGCTGCCGTTGTCTACTAAGATCCTCTCCACTTTGAAGTTCGCCATGTGGAGACTGATGACGAGTGCGTCACAATGAGGGGTGCGGACACCTTCAAGATCTTCGTCAAAGAATGTGACGGGCACTCCGAGGCCTTTGGGAGGAGGGGTGGTTCGGACCGAGTTGACTTCTCTTATAAATGCCTTCCGAGAGGAGTTTGAGGAGCCCCCCATTGGACCCCCATGAATGAGGTGGAGGACTCGCTCTTCCTCAAAGTCTGGCGTCTCTTCTCCTTCCGGACGCTTGTTAGCCCCCCGAGGCGGGGGAGGAAGTTCGGCTCGGTCCTTTCTTACAAACCTGGTCAGCTGCCCCCTCTGGATAAGGGCTTCTATCTCGTTCTTTAGGGCGCGACAATCGTTGGTGTCATGCCCGTGGTCCCGGTGATAACGGCACCATTTTTCTCTGTCCCTCCTCTTGGCGGGAGTATTCATCCTCGGAGCAGGAGGTATTATCCCTTCCTTTTCGACTTCCATGAGAATGGTTGAGACATTAGTGGTGAGGGGAGTGAACTTCTCGAATCTGGGGGGAGGTCGGCGCTGGCCGGCATTATCCTTCTGGAGCTTCTTAGCTCCTTCCTCTTCTGTTCCCTTTCTCTTAAAGCCGGAGGAAGAGCCCTCCCAGTTGGGTCGCTGTTCGGCCTCTTCGGCTCGAATGTACTTTTCACTGCGGAGGAGGAGGTCGGAAAAGTTTTGTGGAGGCTTCTTGGCGAGGGAGGAGCGGAGGTTGGAATTGAGAACATTAGATTGAAATGCTGCCGTAGCGACGGACTGATCGAGGGATGCTATGGACCTGGCTTCAGCTGTGAACCTCTTCACATAGTCTCTCAATTTCTCCCCCTTCTTCTGGTGGAGGTGCAATAGTGAGATGTTGGTCTTCTCAGCTCTACGGCTGCTTACGAAATGGGTGACGAAGAGGGTCTCGAACTGCTCGAAGGAGAATATTGAGGAGGGGGCAAGGCGAGAGTACCATTCTCGAGCTGGGCCTTTAAGAGTTGCGGGGAAGGTTTTGCAGAGGAGGGCATCGGAAGCTTGATGGAGGAGCATCAAGGTCTTAAAGCTCTCGATGTGATCAACTGGGTCGGTCTCCCCGGTGTAAGTCTCGAACTGGGGAGGTTTGAAACCGAACGGCACAGGTGCATCCACTATGGTTCGGGAGAAAGGGGGGCGGCTAGGACGTAGGGTCCTCCCCCTAAGCTCCTCTTCTCGGTCTATCTGACCCAGGCGCCTCTCTACTTCATGAAGACGGCGGTACATGGTGTCATCCCTCCGACGGTAATCAGCCAGGCCTCTAGACTCGTCTTCGTACGAGGGAGAGCGAGGGCTACGGCGATGGTAACTTCGAGAGCGACGAGGACTTGGGGTACGCCGGGAGTTGCTAGGAGCGGGACGAGGAGAGGGGGACCGTCGGCGAGGGCTTCGAACCGGGGGAGGAGATGGAACCTTCAGTGCGTTGGTGTTGGGACGGAGGTTGAGAGCTTGTAGGACGGTCGCTTGGAACTGCTGGAACTCGGCACGTGTGATGGGTGCCTCATTGTCCCTGGGCTGTTGCCGACCTGCAGGGGAGTGTGGCCTTCTTCGGTATGCTCGGGGGATTTTTTCCGACCCTTTCGGTTAGGGGACCTTCTATACTCCTGGTGGCGAGGGTGTCGCTCATCCGGACGGTGTTGGCGGGAGGTTCCCTCTCGGGCCTGCTTCTCATCCAGATGGCGGCGAAGGTCATCATCTTTCTGACGGTTGAGGGCGGTATTATGGCGACCAGAGGCTCGGGGATGATGGGAGGCCATAGAGTCAGTAGAGGCGTTGTGGATGGAGACGTGTTCTTGGTGAAGAGGCTGTTTTTGAGGGTTAGGACCCTTTGGAGGTGGCTGATTTGGAGGAGGAAGGTCCGGTTGGAGTGGGTCCTCTGTTTGAGGAGGGAGCTGTCCCTGCTGTTGGGTAGGCTGGACGGGAATTTCTTGCTGCTGATCGGGGTTGGGTCCTCTGTTAGACCCTCTCGATCTGACTTTCCAAGGAGGCATGGCTGGAGATCTGTTCGCCGGGAAGAGGAGAGGTTTCTATTCGTTAGTTTCCTACAGACGGCGCCAATCTGTTGCCGCTAATTTTGGTGTGGGGGCAAACAGATAGTATTTGTGGATTCTTAGGGAAACTGAATAGTAAACCTGTATACCTGTTCCGTCGGGGTTTGAACGTCGCTCCTGCCGTAGACCTGCAAAAAGTGCGAGACACCGGGGTTGTTCCCAGCGACGCACCCTCCGACGCTCAAGTCAGTAATCTGGAAGACTATGAAAGAGCGCAAAAACTGGTGAAAGATTGATTACCTCTTAATGGAGATGGATGGGGGGTATTTATAGGCGTCTTAGGGAACAGATTAGGCATGTAATTCCTGTGTATAGATAAGGAATGTAATCCCTAATCCCCAGTGAAAGGATAGATATGTATCAGGGCCGTTGATTAATATTAATCAGAAACCCTAATTCTATCCCGCTGGACTGGGTTTGTTGCGGGTTGAAACCCGCACCCAGTTGAGGTGGATCCGTTCGCGGGTCATTGGGTCTGTGAGAAGGAGACCCAGTACCCACTTCAGACCCGTTTGTAGGTGAAATTACTATTTTACCCCTGGGCTTTAGGATTCGTGTCCAATTTGGACGGTCCCGATTAAACCCCTATTTTTAGCCACATCACTTTCCAACCCAAGCCACCCACATCCCGGCCTTCCTTACACCCAGGCCGACCACCTCTCCTAGGCCGACCACCACATCCCCCTCCGGCCATATTACATCTTCTACAACCGAGACCTCCTTTCCCTACACCCCCTTGCTTGTTGCCGACATCCACCATCACAACCACCATCAATCACCCTTGCATCATCCCTATTATGGTTTTCTCAAAGTGGGTGTTTGCCACTTTGATCGTCATTGCATCAAGGAGATCGTTCGTGTGGAGTTTTCGTTCGTTGGGCTTGGATTCGTTGCTTGTAGCAGATTTCGTTCGTGGTTTTTGCTTCTCTTCGCATTTGCATCGTTCTTCATTCCCAAATTAAGGCAAGTAACTTGTACTCTAATTTATTTGTTTGATACAAGTCAAAAAGTTCACATATAGTGTAGTTGGGTCTAGAGACAACCAAAGATTGTGTTTTCCTTGATGGGTTTTGTCTCTATTGTGATAATTTGGTCATAGATGACTCATGACACAAATCTTGATATGTGACAACCTAGGAATTGCCTAATTCTTGATTTCTAATCATGTATGTGAAATTTTGTGTGAAATTGTGTTTGAATTGATACCCATATGATAAAATTTGTATGGATGTGTTAATAACCCTAAATCATGATGTTTAGATACTTGGTAGGTTGTATTTCAAGTTGGAATGTGTTTGGATCAATATTCTTGAGGTTATGATGTTCTTGTTTTGAAGTGTGAAATCTGTATTTTCTGAATGTTCTGTTTTGTTTGCTGTTTTCGTCTATGCTACAGCCAGTATCTTGATTCCAGTATAAAAGATGGGTTTTATATAATTTTGTCTATTTTCAAACCCCACTGGTTTTGCTTGATTTGGATTTCGTATGACTGAGTTATGTCTGTTTTAGTACAGAGGTGTCGATCTATTCCAGATTCAGTTTTTGGTTAATTTTATTAACAAACTATTTTCAAGAACTATTCTATGCATATTATCTTGATCCAATATTTTGGTCAGTGTTTCTTAATGAAGTTAGGGAGTACCTAGAATTTTGATGAATTTTATTAATAAGCTTTATGTGATGTTTCATGCGAGTTTCTAAAACCTACTTGTGCTGTATTTTGCGTGTTGTTCTATAAAGAATCCTATTTTCACTATGATTCCTTTTACTGTATGAAATTTTTTGTGAAATGTGAAAGTTAATAAATTCTATCTATTTTCATATCCCTTTGGCGGAATTGGATTTCGTTTCACTAGTTGCGAGATATCTTAGTTTTCGTACAGCAGTGTTGAGATTTCCAGATTTGCTAAACTATGTTTTCTTGATGTTTTTGTATTTTTGATGACTAATCTATTCTTACTGGAATATTATGAAACTTTATATTTGATTCTAGACATATAGAGGAATACCCCAGATTTTTTCTGAATTTATTTGAGAGGTTTTGATGCTGTTTTTCTGACTGAGAATTCGTTTTCCTGATTTCTGACTGAACATGTTTTCTGTCTTCGAACCTGTTTTGAGTTAAGACATTGTGAATTACTAGATGACTTAATCATACTCGTTGGATTCGTGTGGATGTCTATTTTCCATATCCTTCGACGGATCCATATTTTCATTTCTGTAGCGACAAGAATCACTGTTTTAGTACTGTACTGTCATGCTGTCCTGAATATGAACATACACTGTTTTGCTCGTTTTTATGACTGTATATCATCTATGATTGATTATTTGTTTTCCTGGACCTAATACTGATTATACCATGTTAGTTTTACATTATTCCGTACGCATTCATGCCTGTTTGATAACCATAATAAAAGTAACCAAGCCGGGTTAAAGGAAAGATCTAGTAGTGGGAAATTATAGAAATGTGTACTTGGAAGGGGGCCCGTGTTTCCCATACTGAGCATCTGTTATACGGTTACTGATTACCTGACTGCACACTTCCCTATAGGAATGTGTACTCGGAGGATGACCAATAGGTTCTGACTATTATTGTTAATGATTACCTGACTGCACACTTCCCAATAGAAGGGTGTACTCAGAGGAGGACCACTAGGTTCTGACTGTTACTGTTACTTATACTGCCCCATATGATCCCTTACGAAATCTACAAGCGAAACTGTTTGTTGTAGCAACCATGTAATATGATTTTGGGGCGCATGAAGTGCTACCTAGCTAGTAATACACACAAGACTGCAAGAACATTAAACTGATACTGTTAGACTGTTACTGTTAGACTGACACTGTTAGACCGTTATTGTTAGACTGAGACTGTTATACTGAGACTGTTGGACTGATAATGTTATACTGTTATCTAGATTCACTGATATACTGAGCTTACTATTACTAGACACTGTTAGTTGCCATATGACACTGCCTTTGACATAAAACAACTGTACTATTAGTATATCATGCTAGATCTGTCTCTACTATTAATTAGATCTGCTAGTTTTCCCCATGTGCTTGTATCCTACATTATTTGTGACCCGCGACTTGCAATTGACGGGTCCTTGTTTTCTTCTTTTCTCCTTCTCCTGTAAATTTACTAATTGCAAATCAGGATGGACGACTGCCAGATGGTATTGGCGAGATGATATTTTAGTGCTGGAGATTCTGCTTTATTATTATTATTATTGCTTGAATATTGAATAAAGTGTATTTGGTTATAGGATATTTATTGTATTTGGGCGATGTGACCCAGGATATTGTTTTCTCCAGACTCTGATTTATTTGAGAATATTGTATTTAGTTTCAAGTAAATTTCTGTTGGTAATTTGTTTCAATTATGCATGTCGGTTGTGTCTTTTGCTTTCAACTCTGATTATTACTGTGATGTGTTGTAAAGATTCTTGAACAGTTTATGGATGATGAAAATCATTCGCTGGGCTTTTGTTACGTATCCGTATTCCGTATTTCTTTTTGGGAAGCAAGGCGTGACACCTTTCGAGTAGGAGATTCCAAAGCTTGATAGTGACAATGTAGAGTACTTCTAGATCCTTCAACCAAGATCTTCCCCCACCGAAGACGAAATTAAACGAGATCTAAGATATTGAGATTTAGGGTTTTAGGGTTTAAAGAAAGATTCAAATTTGGGGGGAAAAGATGGGGGAAATCGAAAGACGATGAGAGAAGACTCGGTTTTGGGGAGTGAATCAATCAATTTGAAGGGAAATCAACCAAAAAACTAACTAGGGCGGCGATGGGTTTCGTTGAGGTCGATAGAGAAGAAGAAGAAAGTAGAGAAGAAGAAGAAAGTAGAGAAGAAGAATAAAGTCGAAAAGAAGAAGAAATAAAAAGATCTGAAATACCCCCCCCCCCCCCACCAATCGACACTCGGTCTTTGAAAGAACGAGTGCAGTTAAAACTAACTCGGTCTTTCAAAGACCGAGTAAGACTCGGTCTTTCAAAGACTGAGTTAGTTTTAACTACACTCGGTTTTTCAAAGACCGAGTGGGATGGTTTGGGAATTTTAAAAAAAGTAGGGCGGTTTGGGAAAAACTTTAAAAAAGTGGGACAGTTTGGGAAAAAATTCAGAGATAGAATGCATGCTACTTTGGGAAATGTGGCAACAGGATTCCCAGAGGCTTGATGGAAGAGGTGGCCCAGAAAATTCTTGACCTGCAGCAGGGCCGGCCCCACCCTTGAGGCGGGTGAGGCGGCTGCCTCAGGCCCCCGACGTTTTTGCGATTTTAGGGGCCCCAAATTTATACTTGCTTTGTAAATATAGGCACGTGTTTTGCGCATAAAAAAAGGTCTCTTATTAAAGGCCCTAAAAATAATCTTTTCAGCCTTTAATTTTTTTTAAAAATTATTTGGATTTAGGCTTGAAGACTTGAATTGAATTTGAGACTTTAAATTTGGGTGATTTAAAACAAATCCACATTTCAATTAATATAAACTCAAACCCGAAACCCGCATTACCCGAAACCCATATTCAATTTTGCATATCTGTATGATGCTTGTGAGTAAACTTGTTATTCAATGATATATATTTTGCATATTTTGCTTTGAACAATGTGCAATTTTTTTGTATATGTGTTTTTTTTTGTGAATGGGGGGCCCCATTTCGGGAGTTCGCCTCGGACCCCCAGGGACTCAGGGCCGGCTCTGCCTGCAGGGTTATGACAAACGCTTGGATGTTTTCCCAATGGAGGGAGGCTATGCCGAGGTTGAAGGAGGAATTCCCTAAATTTACAGAGATACTAGAGTTGGTGGCAGAGGTGGTGGCGATTAACAGTTATACATTGAGGGCTAAGAGAACCGCTTGTGTGGTGACCCAGCTGAGGTTGTATTCAGGCCCCGCCACGGCCACCCCCGCCGCAGGCCCCGGGATTTTTTTCAATTTTAGGGGTCACAAATTTGTATTTTCGTTATAAATATAGTCACATATTTTGCATATAAAAAAATATATATATTGTTATTAACCCCCCCCCCCCCCCCCCAAAAAAAATAATAATAAAAAATTTGGGCATATAGAAAATTTTTAAAATTTTATTTGGGTTTGAGCTTTGATTGAAATTGAGGCTTTAAATTTGAGTGATTTAAAACAAAACCACATTCAAATCAATAGAAACACAACTCAAAACTCACATTCAAACCCACAATTCACAACTAGCTAACAGCATATCTGATATCATTCAGAATTGTTGATGCTCAATTATATGTTTTACATATTTGAATAGTTTTATGCATGTTTTTATATGCTTTCTCATGTGGATGTTTATGTGGATACATATCTGATTGATGATTTTCATTCTATTTTGCATATCTGATTGATGCTTATGAGTAAACTTATTATTCGATGCATATTTTGTCTTGAACAATGTGCAAATTTTTTGTATACATTTTTATTTTTTTAAATGTATGTGGAGCCCCATTTCGGGAGTTCGCCTCGGGCCCCCGGAACTCAGGGTCGGCCCTGGTTGTATTAAGGCTGAAAGCGAACTTCCCGAAAATTGAAGATCTACCAGGAGACTAGGAGTTCCTAGTGTCTGTGTGTGTCCATCCAGCTAATCTATCTTCCAATGCTAAAGCATTCTTGTGTAGTTGTGTGTTTCCATCAAGTACAATGATAATATGTAAGCGTTACACTATGCCACCGAGACATGTTTATCGGCTCTAGTTCATGGACATTTTAAAATTTTGTAGACTTTCTTGGCTTCTTATTATGTAAAACCGGCTCAATTTATATATACCAGTAATCGGAACTGCGATACTCATTCTAATTTTAAAAAAATGTATAGTAAATAATAAGACATTTCTCGAACCTGAGACCTCCCTTTGCCCATCACATACTCTTTACAAATTATTCTCTGGTGGCATAAACTTTTATTTTAAATGAGTGGCACTTTTATAAATAATTATGTAGTAAATAAATTTGAACTTTGAGGATATTATGGTAACTAACAACAGTTGAGTAAATAAATGGTTAATATATAACTCATGCTTTAAAATAAACTAGTAAGTTTAACGTGTGTTGCACGTGTTAATAAAGACTTGGAGTTATATGTGCGATATACGTAAGTCGGTAGTAATTAGTACGCGCAATGAATGTCTTAATTTTTTTTAAAAAAAATGGAGTTAAATGGGCGATACTCTTAAGTTTTAAAGAATGTTGAAGAAAAATTTTTTGATTTGCACGTGTTAATAAATAGAGTTGGAGTTGTACGTGTGGTGTTTGGATTTTTCTGATGAGAAAGTGGTGTTTTATTTGAAAAAGTAGGAGTTAAACAAGTGATATACGTAATTCCAAAAAAAGTTTAAATAAAAACTTTGAAAACTTTGATTTGCGCTTACGATGTACATGTTAATAAATAGAGATAAATGGAGATGGAGGTGCACGTGCGATGCATGGGTTTGATTGGTGAAATATTTAAAAAATGTTTTTGTATGAAAACATTAAAAAGTTTGATTTGCACGTGTGATATACGTGTTAATAAATGGAGATGGAGGTGTGTGTGCGATGCACGGTTTGTTTGGTGACAAAAAAGTAATAAAAAATTGTTTATTTGTTTGAACCCCAACTCTCCCATTAATATAGTAGAGATGGTTGAATGAATGTCTATATAACTCTCATTTTAAAATAAACTAGTAATCTGCATGTGCGATGCACATTCTAATTAAATTTTTTTATATAGTAAATAATAAGACGTAAACTGGCCTCGAACATGAAACCTCCCTTTACTCATTATATACTCTTTCCAAATTACCCATAGTGGCACAACCTTTTATTTTATATGAATGACACTTGTAAATAATTATGTCGTAAATAAATTTATATTTTAAGGGCATTATGGTAACTAACAACAGTTAAGTAAATGAATGATTAATATAAGTCACTTAAAAATGAATGGTTAAGATTAGATGGTTGAATGTCTACGAATTGGATGTTGTCTACGAATGACAATCCTGACTCTCCCATTATAATATTAGAAATGGTTGAATGAATATCTACAAATTACAGGTTGTCTACAAATGATAACCTCAACTCTTCCATTATAATATTAGATATATATAAATAATTATGTCGTAAATAAATTTGAACTTTGAGGATATTATGGTAACTAACAACAGTTAAGTAAATAAATGATTAATATAACTCTCACTTTAAAATAAATGGTTGAATGAATGTCTACAAATTACAGGTTGTCTACAAATGACAATCCCAACTCTTCCATTATAGTATTACTAGTATAATGTACGTGCAATGCATACCTACAAAAAATATAGATAGATAGAAGGCGCGATTGATCTGAGTTTTTTTGGGGGAGAGAAGGGGAGTTTCGGGAGAGATGGAGAGGAGGGTGGGTTTTTTATTTATTTAAATAATTAATTGGAGTTTAATTAGGTTGGGGTGAGATTAGGATGTGTGGTTTAGAATTAGTTAGGTATCTAATTGTGTGGTGTAGATTTAATTGAGAGATTTAGTTAGATTAGGGTTAAATCTAATCTAATTGTGTGGTGTAGATTTAATTGAGGTTGAATGCATACAAATCACAAGTTTCTAATTGTGTGGTATAGATTTAATTGAGGTTGAATGCATACAAATCTCAGGTTGTCTACAAATTAAAACTCTCCCATTATATGTACTAGTAATTTACACGTGCGATGCACGTTTTAATAATTTCAAAAAATAAAAATAAAAACTCTGACGTAGGGAGGATTTGAACTGGAAACCTCCTTTATATTAGTTATATATGTGCGTTGCACATGTTGGTAGAATGACAAAATGACAAATGACAGTAAGACCTTCTCCCATTATAATATTAGATATTTTATATATATATATATATATATATATATATATATATATATATATATATATATATATATATAGAGAGAGAGAGAGAGAGAGAGAGAGTAAGTCTATTAAGAGCTGGGAAGCTGGGCTCCTTATCGGGAGCTGGAGATCTCAGCCATCCGATCGATCTTGATCGCGATCGGATGGCTGAGATCTAATGTCGCTTATCTTCAGATTGGGTGAGGAGTAAAAAGGGAATACTCAATCGATCGATTGAGTATACCCCTTATCTCTTATCTTCGATGAATCTCTCTTCTCTCCCGCTCTCTATCGTTCCAAACCCTAATATCTTCTCCCGCTCTCTCTCCCTCTCTCGAAGAGCGCCCCGCTCTCTTCACAACCCTAATCACTATCATCTCTTCTCTTCTCACCCTATCTGAAGAGATCCCCATCTTCGAAACCCTAATCCACCTCTCTTCGAAACCCTAATCGAAGAAAGCGAAGTCGAGCTCTTCTCTCCTGCTCTCTTTCTTTGTCACCTGTGTAAACCCAACTCCACCATCGACCGGATCTCCAGTCGCTTATCTTCAGATCTGTCGAGGGGTAAAAGGGGTATATCGATCGATCAGACGCCATCGGCGATAAGGGTTTCGATTTCTCGGCTCATTGGGTTCTGCCTCTCTCAGATTCCGGAGGGAAGTGTTTGACTCTCATAAATGCTTTTATAATTTCTGTTTAATTTCTTGCATTTTCATTCGGTTTTGTTTGTAGGCAATGATGAGATTGATTTTGATATAAGTTGGTTACAAAATTTTTGGGCATTGAAATTATTGTTTTGAAGGGTATTTGGTTGTGTGCCATGATAATTATTCAAAGTTGAATACACATCTGGGGTATGAGCGGGAGAGTAGATGGTGAAGAACAAAAAGTATGGTGTTTGAATGTCCAATGCCCTCAACACTTACCTTACATTTATGAGATTTGAGACTAGCTCAATTCACCAAAAATTTGGGCACCGATGACTCACAATGGTTTAGGCAGTGATGCAAAACACTTTATGATCTGAATAATTATTTCAATCCTGTTTTAAGTATTCTTGATTATATATCTATCATATCCTAGTTGGCGCGGCACTCCAATGCAGCCCTACTTATGATTAGTGTTTTCTGAGCCTACTGGTTTTCTTTAGTCTATATATATTCATGAGTAAGTCTATTATGTGAGCATGGTCGATTGATTGTGAGAAGATAAGAGATAGGGGTTTTTGATTTTACCCCTTTTACCCCCAAACATTCTGAAGATAAGCGGTATCAAATATGAGTCGTTCCATCGCGATCAATCGCGAACGAATGGCTAAAACCCCCCGCTCTGGATAAGGATTTCAGTTCCCCAGCTCTTAATAGACTTACTCTATATATATAACACAGTTGATGATAAGCTCCGAACAACACAAACAGAACATGAAGTATCAAATTTTGCCAGCTTAGAACAAACACAAACAAATCATGACACTACAAAAAAACTATATATTAGTCAGTGATGCTAAACACTTTATGATCTGAATAATTATTTCAATTTGTTATATTTATTCTTGATTATATATCTATCATATCCTAGTTGGCACGGCACCCTAATGCAGCCCTAGTTATGAATAGTGTGTTATGAGCCTACTGGTTTTTTCTTTGTTTATGAAAGACAGTTGATAATAAGTTCAAAACAGCAGAAACAGAGCATGAAGTATCAAAATTTGTAAGCTCCAAACAACAGAAAACTAGATTTTATAGTAACTGATGTTGGATGCGTATGTGTTGGGTACTCATCTAAGCCTTTTGGTCTTTGATTCTCTCAAACTGTTTGTTGGTGTAGGCCGTAATGCAAAACAGTTTATGATCTGAATATTTACATCAAGATTGTTGTATTTATTCTTGATTATATATCTATCATATCCTAGTTGGCGCGGCACCCCAATGCAGCCCTAGTTATGAATAGTGTGTTCTGAGCCTACTAGTTTTATTTAAACCACATGTTCAGTGTCTGTTGTTCTGACACTATACCAAATTTCAAACTTCATGGCAAGCTTCTGTTTGTCTTGAGCATACAAAATTTGATACTTCGTGTCCAGGTTCAAAGAGTTCATTCTATGTTTGTTCTGAGTGAACAAAAATTGATACTTCATCAATATGTTTCTGTTTGTTCTGGGCTTACTTGAAGTTGACAAAATTGGATACTTCATGATCTGCACTTGACAAAAATGGATACTTCAAGTTCTGTTTGTGTTTGTTCTGAGATTAAAAAATTTGATACTTCATGATCTGTATCTGATTGTTCTGAGCTAACAAAATTTGTATACTTCATGCTCTGTTTGTGTTAGCTCTGGACCGGCAAAATTGCATACTTCATGTTCTGTTTGTGTTATTTCTGAGCTTACAAATTTTGCATACTTCATGATCTGTCTGTGTTAGTTCTGGACTGGCAAAATTTTCATACTTCATGATCTGTTTGTATTGGTTCTGAGCTTAACAAATTTTGATACTACATGCTGTGTTTGTGTTAGTTCTGAGCACTTGACAAAATTTGATACTTCATGATCAGTTGGTGTTAGTTCTGTGCTGGCAAAATTTGATACTTCATGCTATTTTTGTGTTGGTTCTGAACGAGGGCAAAATTTAACACTTCATGATCTGTTTGTGTTAGTTCTGAGCTTATAAACTTTGACAATTCATGCTCTGTCTCTGTTTGCTATGAGCTTACAAACATTTGATACTTCACTATCTGTTTCTGTTTGCTCCCAAGCTGCTTGGTTCTTAGTTTCTGTTTTTGCTGAGCCAACAAATTTTGAACTTCATGTTCAGCCTCTGTTTTTCTGAGCCTACCATATTTACTTGAAGATTTTTTGCGTTCTGAACCGACTATCTGTTTTAATTATTTTGTCTTTTCCAGGTTAAATGAGTTATGTTTACTTTTGATTTCAGGTTGATTTCAGCATGAAGTGCTTCTTGGAGCTATTGAATACTGGACTACGGGAAAATTTGATATTTGGAGCAAACTCAAAAAGTGTTTTTTTTGTTGACAGTATACAAAACAAAATATGTATTAGGGGCAACAATAAGTTGTATACTTTCAGTATTTGTAAATTTTTTCATGTACCTGTATGTTATTAAACATTGTACTACGGTATAAAGTGTTTGTTATGTTTCAGTTCTTTGTGAAGTGTCAGATGTCAAGTACATTTATTACGCTGTAAAGTTTTTGTAAAGTATTACCTTGCAATTCTATGAAGATCGAATTTCTTCCACATATTCAGTTCATTATTTTTTTGATGTCATGAATGAAATTCTGTGTATGTTTTGGTGTATTACGCAGCATGGCGTATCCAATTTATTTTCATGCTCAGAAGTAACACAAACCGAGCATGAAGTACCAAAATTTTGTAAGCTCTGAACTAACACAGACAGAGCATGAAGTAACAAATTTTGTAAGCTCAGAAGTGACACAAACACAGCATGAAGTATGAAAATTTTGCCAGCACAGAACCAACACAAACAGGGCATGAAGTATGAAACATTTGTAAGTCCAGAGCTAACACAGACAGATCATGAAGTATGCAAAATTTGCCAGTCCAGAACCAACACAAACAGAGCATGAAGTATGCAAAAATTGTAAGCTCAGAAATAACACAAACAGAACATGAAGTATCAAATTTTGCCAGTCCAGAGCTAACACAAATGGAGCATGAAGTACATAAATTTTGTCAGTCCAGAGCTAACACAGACAGATCATGAAGTATGCAAAATTTGCCAGTCCAGAACCAACACAGACAGAGCATGAAGTATGCAAAAATTGAAAGCTCAGAAATAACACAAACAGAACATGAAGTATCAAATATTGCCAGTCCAGAGCTAACACAAATAGAGCATGAAGTATACAAATTTTGTCAGTCCAGAGCTAACACAAACAGATCATGAAGTATGCAAAATTTGCCAGTCCAGAACCAACACAAACAGAGCATGAAGTATGCAAAAATTGTAAGCTCAGAAATTACACAAACAGAACATGAAGTATCAAATTTTGCCAGTCCAGAGCTAACACAAACAGAGCATGAAGTATACAAATTTTGCCAGTCCAGAACTAACACGGACAGATCATGAAGTAGGCAAAATTTGCCAGTCCAGAACCAACATAGACAGATCATGAAGTATGCAAAATTTGTAAGCTCAGAAATAACACAAACAGAACATAAAGTATCAAATTTTGCCGCTCCAGAGCTAACACAAACAGAGCATGAAGTATACAAATTTTGTTAGCTCAGAACAATCAGATACAGATCATTAGGTATCAATTTTTGTAATCTCAAAACAAACACAAACAGAACTTGAAGTATCCAATTTTGTCAAGTGCATATCATGAAGTATCCAATTTTGTCAACTTGAAGTAATCCCCGAACAAACAGAAACAGAACTTGAAGTATCTCCGGTTCTTTGCTAACAACCTTCTCGTTCTTTCTCTTGAATTCCTGCACCAAATGATTCATCAAATAGAAGAAAATTCAAGTACGTATGTGGCATGTTCCTGGAGAGTGTATGTTGAACATGGTTAAAACTTGTAGGCTCAGAACAACTGCAATAGAAAACATAAAACAGTAGACTTGGATGAAAAAATCATTGCGGCTCAGGAAAACACCACCATCAACCTTAATATCCGGTAAAACCATTGTTACAAATGCATTTTCAAAATGAAATTGAAAATGGGTAAGCTCAGAACAACTTAGTTTGAACAAAAGGATGAAGTGTCAAATAATTTCAGCTTCCCGACAAACCCAAAATGAACATGAAGTTGAACACCATCCAATAATCATGAAGTATCAAATCATGCATAAACTTTTCATCACTGCCGCATATTAATTCAAGTATAAATGAGTCAAATGTGGAATTTTGAATTTGTCACTAGGGCTGCTTTATTAAGCCACACCGCCTAGTGGTCAAGAACAAAATTCAAGCTGCATAAACTTTTCATCATTGCCTACTAACTTGGAATTATAAACTATAAACCCAAATTTTTTTACCAACTTTTTGGGAACTAAATTTCTTATCGAGCATCAATTTTTTCCCATCAATATTTTACCTGCACACAAAGAAGACAAAAGGGTTAATTTAATAAATATGATATAATGTATTAAAGTACAATACTTTCTCCTTACCCCCTTTGATGCGCTTCCCAATACCTTTGGTTTTTGCAATATCGGGTACATGAATATGGACTGTTCTAGGTAGTGAACTAGTTGTTGCTTGTTGTAATTCTTGGGACATATCTTGTTGCAATTCTGCAACAACACCAACTAGTAATGTTTTAGCCTTCTGGCGCATCTCCTTTGATGAGCGAGCGATCATCATCACTTTGTTGATTTCATTTGACAATTCCACCATGTCCAAATCTTGTGGACTACTGTAGCTACCGATGATTTCATCACCAGCATCATCATATACAATCTCGGTAGTTACCGAAGCGATCCACCTCTTTAAAATATAAGATTGAGGCAGGAAATCAACAAACTCATTCCTCAATACCACAAGGATGTGTCTACAAGGAATTCCCTCCACTTCAAATTTACTACAAGTGCAAGTCCCAGCATTATCCATTCCCTTGTATAACACATCTTTTGTTTTATCAGATTGTACCGACTTTTCCATTCTCCTGACAATATAGTGTCGCACACTACCATCGTCAGCTTTCATTAAAGAGGCATAATTCAAGCTTTCAACTAGTTCAGCTTGAAATACATGAAATTTCGATCTAGTGTACAGTTCAGACATTTGGGACTCAATTTCAAAATCTGTTTGCAGCTTTGGTTTTGTATGCAGAGTGGTGTAGTCAGCTGCTAACTGATTTTGTCTTTGTTTCCTTATTGCCCTTTCAAACCTCGTCATAAATTCATGTAAAGAATTTTTGCTATTAACATATTTATCTACAAAAGCATTCATGCTTTCTGATCTCTGAGTTGTGCGAATTCCAGCAGTAAAAATATGCTTAGTATAAACTGGTATCCACTTCTCACGAAGCAAATAAATGTCAGAAAGCCAAGGATTACCTGTTATTGTAATATGTATCAAGTACTAATAGTACAAAAAAATGTTCAAACATAAGAATAATTTATTGAAACAAGTAATACCTGCAATTTGCACATTAGCGTTCATCACGTCATTCCATCTCATCTCAAACTCTTCTGGGGTCTCTGATTTCCAGATGCAACTATGGAATGGAATGCTAAAATCACTATTCAGGCCCGGGCCACCAAGCTTATCGGGGAGCTTTTTAAGAATATGCCACATGCAAAGCCTGTGGCTCGAACCAGGAAAACACATGTGAATTGCATTATCCATTGCAGGATCTTGATCTGTGATGATCACTTTTGGTGGAGACTCACCCATTGTTTCAACCCATTTTTGAAACAACCAAACAAAAGAATCGGTGGTCTCTTTATTTATAAAAGCCGCACCAAAATTGACAGATTGGCCATGATGATTAACTCCAGTAAATGGAGCAAAAATCAACTTGTATTCATTGGTATCATATGTGGTATCAAAAATTAGCACTTCACCAAAATGCTTATAAGCCTTCCTGGCAATAGCATCAACCCATAACACATGAGTTAATTTGTTGTCTTCATCAACCTTGTAATGAAAACAAAAAGAATGATTCATTTCTTTTTCCTCTTGCAAGTGCTCCAGCAATATATCAACATCATAAGGTCTCATACCATCCTTCTCTCTTTGCAACGAATTTCTAATGTCCTTTTCAGTACAATTAATATTACTGAAACCTTCATTTTCTATTTCCATGAAGGACATAAACTTTGAAGTTCTTATGTTAGCCTCTTTGAAAGAACTAAGTAAACTTTTTTGCGCTTCAGAGACAGTTCTATTACATCTTAAAAATTGTTGCTTTCTAGGTGTGACACAAATATGGCTGTGCTCTTCAACAAACCTACGGATTGACCATCTCCCGTCATCATCCCTTTGCATTCGTATTTGAGCCATACACTCTTCTTTCGTCACAGCCCTTTTTCTTCTCTTGATCAAATTTGAAGAAGACGATTCTTCATTATTGGCAACATTCACAACAGTTGTATCAACCGGCTTGCCTTGCTTTGAGCAAACAAATTGTTGTGAATATCTCTCCTTTGTGGTACTGTCAACCATCGTTGCAACCTTGCGTACTGAAAAACCAACTAATTTTGCATATATTTTATAAAATTCATATCCGTCTTCTAATGTTGCAAATACTAAACCAACAAATGGTTTAGAAGCATCATCAACGTCCCTCCAACTGGACTGAACATCTTGGCTTAGTAATTCCTCATTTTCAACCTCCATCCTTCATAGGAGAATGAGACAACAAACATTAAAAAAAAAGCTACAACTTTAAATTAACACAAACGGAAAAATCCAACAGACTACATTCTTGATCTACAAGTAATAAAGTGTTCTTACTGAGGGAATATGAAACTCAAAATTTGAAGAATTTAAGTATGTACAGATTTTAGACGGTTAAATTTTTTCCTTTTTGGGGAGAAACATCCATAGTTAAATGGCAAGCAACCTTCAGCTTCTTACATGGATTTTACATGGAATTTGGGTACTTATATGCATGTGTCATGTCCTATTAGCAGTGATTGAAGCAAATCTCGAAAGAAACAAAAACTAGACTACATATTACATGGATTTTGTGTGCTTATATGCATGTGTCATGTCAACATCTTAAAATTCCATATACTAGTACGAATATTATTTGCTATTCTAAATGTACTAGTACGAATACTACTGCGAATATTATCAAAGCATAATTTAAGCGCTATAAATATAACAACAAACTAGAAGCATTTGTAAAGGAAATAAAATTTGAATTCGAGATGAGAAATCAAAACCCTTATCGCAGTTTGGGTTTTCCGTCGGAGAGAGAGAACGAACCTGTAAGTGCTCTTCTTTGGTGCTGCGACGACAAGGCCGATGGCGTCTGATCGATCGATTATACCCCTTTTACCCCTCGACAGATCTGAAGATAAGCGACTGGAGATCCGGTCGATGGTGGAGTTGGGTTTACACAGGTGACGAAGAAAGAGAGCGGGAGAGAAGAGCTCGACTTCGCTTTCTTCGATTAGGGTTTCGAAGAGAGGTGGATTAGGGTTTCGAAGATGGGGATCTCTTCAAATAGGGTGAGAAGAGAAGAGATGATAGCGATTAGGGTTGTGAAGAGAGTGGGGCGCTCTTCGAGAGCGGGAGAGAAAGCGGGAGAAGATATTAGGGTTTGGAACGATAGAGAGCGGGAGAGAAGAGAGATTCGTCGAAGATAAGAGATAAGGGGTATACTCAATCGATCGATTGAGTATTCCCCTTTTACCCCTCACCCAATCTGAAGATAAGCGGCATTAGATCTCAGCCGTCCGATCGCGATCAAGATCGATCGGATGGCTGAGATCTCCAGCTTCCCAGCTCTTAATAGACTTACTATATATATATATATATATATAGGTGGCCCTTCGGTAATTTAATAGTATAGCATAAAGAAATCACGTAATTTGAAGTTCATTTTTCCATGATTTACATCATCGCAAAATTGTATGGCTGAAAATTCTACTCCATTTGATGGATGAGCAAACGAACTTCAAATTATTTGAATTATTTATGTTATGCTATCTAAGGCATGTAGAACGAGATGGTCGGTTTAGATTTTTCATGGGGGGTCTACTTCGTGAGTTCTCACAGAGTTCTCACCAAAATTAGTTCTCAACCGAAGGGCTCCCTATATATATATATATATATATATATATATATATATATATATATATAGGGAAAAAGGGGTATGAGCAACTTGCTCATTTAGTAAATAAGCAATTGATGATGTGGCATGCATGTGATTGGAAAGCCCTTAAAAGGGTTAGTTGTCCAATGCATCACATGCATACCACATAATCACTTGCTCATTTACTAAATAAGCAAGTTGCTCATATCCCTTTTACCCATATATATATATATATATAGTCCTCTTCGGTTGCACACTACTTTTGGTGAGCACTCCGTGAATACTCATGAAATAGAGCACCTATGAAAAATCCAAACCGCTCATATTGTTCTATATGTCTAAGATAGCCTAAAAATAAAAAATCAAGTAATTTGAAGTTCATTTGCCCATCCATCATGTTGTTAGAATTTTCAGCCATACAATTTTGTGATGATGTAAATTATGGGCAAATGAACTTCAAATTACTTGATTTTTTTATTTTTAGGCTATCTTAGGTATATAGAACAATATGAGCGGTTCGAATTTTTTATAGGTACTCTATTTCGTGAGTGTTCACGGAGTGCTCACCAAAGTAGTGTGCAATCAAAGATTTCTCTCTCTCTCTCTCGATATATATATATATATAATATCTAATATTATAATGGGAGAAGGTCTGTCTACGCCACTATATATATATATATATATATATATATATATATATATATATAGTGGCGCAGACAGGAATTTCATCTAGGAGGCGCGAAGCTTACTATTAAAGATTTTTTTAAAAAATAAACACATTTGTAATCCTCAAAATATCATATATTAATACCAAATGTCATAAACTATTACAATTTTCCAATTGGACACTCTTATTATTATTAATCCATCCCCAAATTGGACACTGAACACTCCATACCAATTTCAATTTGTATACACATAGACTAGAGATCAAGTAAATGCATATTAAATTGAAAGGAGAAGACGAAGAAAAGAAGAGCAGAATACCTTTTGATGGAGATGAAGAACCAAAGGAGATTAGGGACTTAGGGTTTCAATTAGGGTTAGGGTTAGATTTAGAGTTTTGATGGACATGAAGAGCAGTCAGAGGAGGAGTTAACAATCGGATACTCAGAGGCGGCGGAGCAATGGAGGAGTTGGCGGAGCTACGGATCAGTGGAGGAGTTTAGGTGTCGGGTTGGGGACTGGAGAAAGAGAAAGAGGTTCGGGAGACTGAGGAGAAAAAGAAAGAGTCGCAGATAATGGGCTGGGCTTGGCTAGATTTTTTTACAAAAAAATTGGATAATGCTACACCTACTACCAAATCTACTACTTTTCTATTTACTACCTTAGGTGGTACACTATTAGTTGAGATTATTTTAAAGTATGTGGTAGAAACTTCCAATAGTAGTGTACCACCTAAGTTAGTAAAAAGAAAAATAGTAAATTTGGTACTAAGTGTAGCATTTACCTAAGGTGACATCTAAGTACAATCAACATTAGCCTTCAAATATAAAATATATTACCATTTAATTCAACCAAAAATCAAGGGTATCAATAAACTTCACAGAGACCAAAATTCTCCATTTTACTTCAGCTGATATCGATACTCCAACAAAAAATATAAGATAGATAACCATTTACATTTAATTCAACAAAAAATCAAGGATGTCAATAAACTTCACAGAGACCAAAATTCTCCATTTTACTTCAGCTGATATCGATAATTCAACAAAAAATATAAGATAGATGACCATTTACATTTGATTCAACAAAAAATCAAGGGTATCAATAAACTTCACATAGACCAAAATTCTTGATTTTACTTAAGCTGATACTGACAATTCTAATATATGATAGACAAAATTCAATCCAGAAACTGAATGCACTCCAATTAGTTTGAACAAGAGAATTACAATCTGCAGGTTCTCATTTCACCGGTATGATAAAACTGGGATCCAATTGGTTCGAAAATTTCAGCAAAACAAACAGTTTTAGTTTAATCTGTTACACCAACAGCTCAATATGTTCTTTCTAAAACAATATGTAGAGATATGACAGTAGTTTCGCAATTAACGCAATTAACAGAAGCGCATCTACCACCAACATAACTGCCCACACCTTCACACATGAAAGGATTTAAGTACAAAAAGGCCTGATTGAATAAATTCAAAACACAATCATTTGCAAAAATATAGAATTCAGACAACTACTTGTTGCTGCTAGAAATGGATCATCAATTACCCTGCAAATTCAGCTACGGCCTTCTCACATATTCCTTACGCTTTTCTCATTTTAGATTTTGCATATCTGAAAAATATTGAGTCAAGGAAATCCTCCTTCATTGTAAATAGAGAAGGGCGAGAAATACACATAGGAAACAAAATATTGTGAGGAAATAGAAAAGAGAGTTTTATTGCTCCAATGGAAAATAAAATTAAGAGAATATGTACTCTTCTGATACATCATTTTTGCTTTCTAGGACAGTAGTAGGGCTGCAAACGAATCGAGCTATTCGCGAGCTATTCGGCTCGAGCTCGGTCAAAGCTCGGCTCGAACCAAGCTTGAGCCGAGCCCGAGCTCAAAACTGAGCTCATTTCCTTAACGAGCCGAGCTCGAGCTTGGGGGGGGGGGGGGGGGGGGGGGGGTTTAAGGCTAAGCTCGCGAGCTATTCGGCTCGAATACGGTGAAAGCTCGGTCAAAGCTCGGCTCGAGCCAAGCTCGAGCTCAAAACTTAACAAGCCGAGCTCGAGCCCGAAGGTATTCGGCTCGGCTCGGCTCGATTGCAGCCCTAGACAGTAGGCATTTGGGGATCTTGATCTTGTATTAACTTTCAAACCTTGTGTAATCTTGGTGGATGTGCTTGTTTCACAATTTTCTCGTTCACAAAACGAAAAGAATTTCAATCAACACGTGTAAACTCTACATAGCAACATTCAGTTCGTAGTTTCTCCTCTTTGGAGTAGTAGTTTTTTTTCCCTATTTATTATTTTCCAGTTAACGATATATATATGTACACGATTGTGTGTGATTCTTACGTAGGGTGGCATCTTACCTACACTATATATATATATATATATATATATATATATATATGGGAAATGCTCAGTTGAAAACACAAATGTTATGAAAACCTGTGAAAACAATCTAAGTCGTTGTTGGAAATAACAGCCTAGGTTATAATGTATTATAACCTAGGCCGTTGTTTCCAACAATGACCTAGGTGGTTTTCCACGTTTTCATCGACATTTGCGTTTTCAACTGAGCATTTCCCTATATATATATATATATAGGGTCATGCTATTATGAGATGGTGAGATGGAGTGTTTTTTTGTGAGATGGGCGATTTGAATCATCCAAATCTCGATCACACCGTTCACATCATTCTACATGTCATCTAGATGTTGTGTACAAAATTTTAAGCGATTTGGAGACCTCTAGCCTCTGCATCAAAGCGTTCAGCACATCATGAAGATGATGTGAAATACATATGTATGCATTTATTTGAACGCTTTGATGCATAGGCTAGAGGTCTCCAAATCGCTTGAAATTTTGTGCACACCAACTAGATGATATGTAGAATGATGTGAACGATGTGATCGAGATTTGGAACATTCAAATTGCTCATCTCACAAAATACACCTTCATCTCACCATCTCACTTTAGCATTTCTATATATATATATATATATATATATATATATATATAGGAAAAGCTTCGGTTGAGCACTACTCTAGTGCTCACCGCGTGAACACTAACTAGGCCTTCGGGCATTCATATCGAAAATCCGAACCGTTCACATTGATCTACACATCTAAATTAGTCTAAATATGTAAAATCAATTCATTTGAAATTCATTTGCCCATCCATCATTTGAAATCATTGTTTTTATAGTCACATGATGGATGGGCAAATGAATTTCAAATGATTTGATTTTACATATTTAGACTAATTTAGATGTGTAGATCAATGTGAACGGTTCAGATTTTCGATATGAATGCCCGAAGGCCTAGTGTTCACGTGGTGAGCACTAGAGTAGTGCTCAACCGAAGCTTTCCCTATATATATATATATATCACCCTAATCTCAAAATTCATATCTCAGTTTTCCAAATTGAAAATCCCGTGTGAGATGTGATCTACATCTTAAAAATTATGCGTACAAAATTTTAAAAGAATTGGACGAGTTTAAACCGTTTATCATGCAACCGAAAGATCGACATATTATAGAGGGTTTTGAATTACGTGGCATGATAAGTGGTTGAAATTTGTCGAATTCGTTTGAAATTTTGTACAAAAATATTTTTTGTGATGTAGATTAGCGTGGATTTCAAAATCAGAGAGGCGAGAATGAATTTATAGATGTCACCCAAGTTAGCTAGGGTGGCACCGTAGCCCCCTAGCCCCCTTTTTCTCTAATGTATATTCTACTACACAAGTTGAGAAGGAGCATGTGTATGCGCGTGGCATGTCAAATATGGGCCCTACAATAATAGTAACCAATCACCAATCAATCGCTCATAAATGTATGGGAATAGCCAATAAATTAAATATGGAAAGAAAGTTTTCAAGTAGATATAGCAAGAGGAATAGTGTTATGGTATTGTAGGATACTCCAAATACAAACCCTCTTCATCAGCAGAGCCCTGCAAAGTACCTCGCAGCTTTTCCCTCGCTTCGGTTGAGGATTCAACATCCTGCAATGACAAAATTTTGCAGAATCATACCACAGTATCTTCGCCCATACTATGATTTCTAGATCTAACTGGCAGTCAAAATCATATATATATGTCTAGGACAGAATTCCAATGCTGAACTTTTTCGCTGTAAATGAATATTAGATATAAAGGGAAAACATCAAAAACAGTTGCTAGAAAGCATATGAATTAATGTTGTCATAGTGGTTCAAAATATTTATTTTTACACAAGATACATGATTTTCATCACAAAGTCCTGAAGTAGTGGAAGATTCTTCGAAGTCCCTTACACTACGACTCTGACCGACCATTACTTGCCAGTCAACTTATAATAATAAACCAAAGACCGACCCTACATATTATTGGCACTAATCATGTTTAAAGAGTTCCTCGCACATTAGATTTTACAGTCAGAAAATACATTATGCACCTATAATCTTCCTAAATTTTGGAGAAACCCTCAGCCTGAAGATTAATCTACAAAGATGCTCATAACCAATGCAGGATAAAGAGTATACGACATGCAGCACCTGCAACAGCATTCGATTTGAATGATTGTAAACCGGCAATGGAGAAAGAATAGCAGCAACACTAGCACTCAACAAGACTCTTTCTCCCACTAGATTATTAAATAATGATACTTAACAAATGGTCTCCGTTTAATGTAGTTCCTTGGCTGAATACTAGTTGAATAGCTACAGTAAAATGCTTATACAAGACCATTAACAGGGATGATCATCCAACAAAAGTTTCATTAATATTACTAATGACGTGTAATAATTTGATAGGTTTAAGTAATATGTTGCAAGAGTTAAATTATATAGTCAAAAGATAATAAAATTCTCCCTAGCAAATACTCAGAACCAGCGACAAAGTCAACTTTATACCTCAAATGATCAGTATGAGAGTTAAATTGTAAATATGTCCGATCAACAACGACAAAGATTGTCCTTCAATTAAACAATGAAACAAGAACTGGATTGCCATTATCTAGAGATTGTTGGATAACATCATCTCCAAATTTCAGCTTGCTGAGAGATTAAATATTATATGACATTATATTGTATAATATTATATTATATTTGTGTGGACCTAGGCCATAACCCCCCATGCCTTGATTAACTACATGTAGAAATTTAGATTATTACAGGGTTATTTATTTATGACAAATAGATAAAAATGTGACTGAGTTGCCTAATTTTCCTTAGATATATTTGAAATACTTCCTCATTCCCGTTCTATGCCAATTTCCCTCTGCAGCTTTATGCCATATTAATCTTATATTTATGATCATTGCATAATGATTGAGAACACAGTCTAAGTTTCTGGTTATGGTTAAATTCATGTCGAGACATTATCCCCATTTAGACACTGCCCCAACTCACTCAAAGTTAAACTGAATGCCAGACTTCATATTTATAAATTAAGTAAAATATGTGTCTTGTAGAGGAACATACCACAAAATTAGCGAAGGCAACTGGCTTTCCACGAGTCCCTTGCATTTTTAGCACCAGAAAGCCAGGGAAGCTAGCAACATAATCCAGAATGTTAAAAATGCATCAGGCAAGGAATAAAATTGCACAGTGAGATACTCATTGAATAAAGGACAGACAAAGATCAACATCTCACCCCGATAAAATTTGCTTCAGCTCTTCTTCAGTGCAAGTAGGACTTAGATTTGCAATGAACAAAGTAGGACAGGGAGAAACATCATTTGATGATGCCTTGTTTGACTTAGCCTGGCAAAGCATGAGCAGAAATTACAAAACTGGATGATTACCAAAATATGTATTTACACACAAAAAAGGTACAAGGAGAAGAAAAGAAAGAAATCATGAGATGACCCTAGAAACAACATTCTAATTATTGAAAAGCAGTAAAGACCCAAGAAATATCCAATAAATAGAAATTTCACGATACAGGCATAAAAAACAGATACGAGAATCCTAAGCCAGCAATAAGGGAACAATATTTTTTTGTGTGAACATGTGAGCTACTGCATATATGGGAAAGTCAATATTTGAAACTAGAAGGGAAGTCGTGATTAACTTGATGATATTACATTTCATTGTTCTTATAGTTTTTCCAACAATACGAATTGAAATTATGAAGCAGGACGATACAAATTCAAGTAGAATCAGTTTTGTGTATCCACCTTGCTAGGAAAGACAAAGTGACAATACTGGTTCTCTTTCTTCACTTAAAAGTTCTTCCAAAATCCAGTGCAAAGAAGCTGGGAATACTGAGGTGTGCACCTTAACTGATCAGTCTAATTAACAATCCAACACTTATGAAATAAAATGTTGGGAATCAGGGGACTGCTGATAAATCATCGTTATTTAGATGACTCTTGGGATGCTTTATCTGTTAAGTTGTAATACTAGCGATTTGGTTGGGTGTGTCAGCAGCCAAGGCACCTGTTTGACATCAGATGATAACTTGAGTTCTAGGAATCCAGGTTTTAAATCTCGGATTTCGGACTCATCTCGGCTACGGGTGTTTCATCTCGGATCGGAGATATCGGAGATCTCAGGAAAATGTGATCATCTTGAATGTTCCTTTCGGACAGTCAATAAACATATTTTTTTTGTTACTAAACAAGATATTATATGTTCTACAAGTCATTTAGCATATTAAATACTGTATAATGTAACTGATGAGGACATCCATTCTATTTAGTTTAGTATTTTATTTCAGTACCGTATTTGTTTTTGGCAATTATAGCCATATGTTATGCATTAAAATATTTCTGAGATTTTGGACTATTTCTGAGATTTTAGAATATTTTGAGATTTGTATCAAGATTTGTTTTGAACCTATATATGGGCCCTGAGATTAATGAGAAAGATATGTCATTCTTGATTAAAAAAATTATTGTGTTGAGTTTTGCTCATCCTGTCCTTTTTTGTGTGATACAATTGAGATCTAATTATTAGGTTTTGTGATAAATCCTAATAAAATTTTAGGGTTTGTAATAAACTCTAAAACTACCCCCAAATCCCTAATCCCCAAATCAATTAAACCCAAATCCTAATCCCCAAATCCAAAACCCTAACTCTTCTTGCTCTTCCTGTCCCTTTTTGTGTGATACAATTGAGATATAATTATTAGGTTTTGTGATAAATCCTAATAAAATTTTATGGTTTGTGATAAACTCTAAAACTACCCCCAAATCCCTAATCCCCAAATCAATTAAACCCAAATCCTAATCCCCAAATCCAAAACCCTAACTCTTCATCTTCTTGAATCCCGTCTAACCCATCATCGACCAACGCCCTCGCCGTCTCCCCGTCGTCGTTCCCGCCGCCACCAAGTCCCATCGGCCGTACTCCTCAATCGCCACCTCCCCCTCTCCAATCGCGAAGTCCCTCCTCTTCGATGTCGCTCGCTACCCGCACCACCGCCATCATCGACCCCCTCCCTCGTCCTCCTCGACGTGCGACCACCCAGAGCACCCTCATCCCGACCCTTTTCTTCGTCGACGCTGCCGTCGACCCCCCCCCCCCCCCGCCGCCCTCAGCCAGCGATGCCACCGCCGTCGCCATTGTTGTTGCCATTGTTGACTTGGTTGTTGCCGTCTTTTTTTACTGTGTTTGCTGATTGCTGTGTCCTGCGTTGCTGCCAACACTAGATCTAACGGTTTCTTCGAATTTCGGTAGTCTTTCCACTTTTTAAATATTTGTGTTATACCGCTTTATCATCTCTATTATATTATTCAATTTAACTGTCGTCCACAAATATCGAGATTGAGTGTTCCATTTCCCTAATTAGAGTACGAATCAATATTGCATCTGTTACTTGCTAAGAAAGCTTAGGGATTTATTTATTGATTGTTAGAACCGAATTATTAATTGGGCTTGTTAAACCTAATTCAATTCTTGAAAATCCATCAAACCGATTAATTGTTTAAAATTCTAACTTTGATCCGCACTACATGTTGGTAAAATTAATCCTTTAGAACTCTTGGAAATTCTCTATTTAGGGTTAGTTTTACATCATTTTGGTATCAGAGCGAAGGTTCTTAAAACCCTAGTTCTTGCATCATTTAGGCATCATTTTTTGGCATTCATTTAGGATTGTGTAGTTTTTTATTTTCTTTTTTATTTTAGAACATTTCAGATTTATTAATAAAAAAAAAACGGCCCCTAGTTCTTCCCTTTTGTTAATGCGTCTTCGCAGCACCATCACAAATCCTGACGAACCATTCTTATCCCTCCCAAATTACCCTATTGGAAACCTTAGACCTTACCAACCAGAAATTGACAACTCTGATATTTCTGCTACCCTAGCTGCCATTCAAGCAACTCTTGCCAATATCAACCAGAGGCTTGAGAAAATGGAATTAAATCAAACTGTTGCCCCTGAGCTTCATGCCAACCTTCATATCCCTCAAGGGAATGTTCGTGACAATTGACGTCAAGAATGTGACCCTGACGAACAATATAAAAGAAAAGTTAAGGCTGACGTTCCCTATTTTGAAGGCCACATGGAACCCCAAGTTTATCTCGATTGGATCCGTGCCATGGACCACTACTTTGTGTGGTTTGACATGAGCGAAACCCTGAAAGTTAAATTTTCCACGATGAAATTGACTGGGAAAGTTCAACAACACTGGACCAATCATGAACACGCCCGCAGAGGCTTAGGCCTGGCACCCATAGCTACTTGGAAAGCCATGAAAGAGAAGCTCACTGAGAGATATGTACCGTTATTGTTCGACACCCGATTGCTAGATTCGTGAAACCAACTTTATCAAGGAAGTAAATTCACACAAGAATATGTTGATAAGTTCGATGACTTCCTTATTCGGTGCAATACATTAGGTAAAAAGAGTGAAGAACAAGCTCTCTCTAGGTTCAGGGCTGGACTACAAGCCGACCTTAGGAACGAGCTAATTCATAGAAATGTGGTCTCACTAGCGGCAGCCTACGCCCTTGTCCTTGATATGAATTTCCTTAAAGCAAATTTCCATTACAAATCCAGCGATTCGATGGATCATTCCTCCAGAATGAATCCTCCTGATCCCTCTAGACCTGAGCATTCCTCTCCTCAGTACCCTAACAAGTCTTACCCAAACAAACATACTTCAAAATCCTATCCACTTAGAAATGACAACATAGGTAAGAATACTGAAAGAGACTATTCTAAGATTGATTTTCTCACTAAGAACTATAAATGTAAGGGATACGGCAACGTTGCTGGCAACTGTCCCAGCCCAAGTAGGATCAATATAGTAGAGAGTACCGCAGTCATCGCTGATAAGCCCGACAATGAGTATACCTATGAACTTAATGTAAGTGATGACTCTGATGAAAAAGAGGATGACCAGTCTCTCAATTGTATTCAGTCTGTCCAGTCACCTCCATTGAGTGTACCTGAGTCACTCATCTCTTCCCAAGTCACTTGGCAGTCTATAGATTTTATCCATGTGCTAGAGCATCCTAAAGTCACTGAATCTGCACCCACATTTGCATATCACATTCATGACTTGCATAGAAAAATTTTCAAACTTAATGAAAATAATTTTAACTACAATTTAATAGCAGATACTAGAAGGAAATTTATAACTTGTGATATTGGTGACGAAGTGATGGTTCGAATTCGTCCGGAACGGTTTCCAGCTGGATCTGTTAAGAACTTGAACATACGTGTTGCATGTCCATTTAAGATTCTACAGACAATCGATGATAATAGTTATGTCGTTGACCTTCCTAGACGCTTTGGCATAAATAAGACTTTCAATATTGAGGGTCTAGTACTCTATGAAGGCTCAGAATTTAACTATAGAAATTTTCTTATAGATGAGCCCACTCTGCAGCCTAATGGTGAGATTCTAACATTTACCCCTCTACCTGATATTATTTACCCACCGACAGAAGAATTGAATAAAATTTTAGATGATCCGATAATCTCTACAAGAGATGGTTGTAGGCACAAGTATTAAGTAAGGTAGAAGAACAAGCCGAAGTCGGATAACACTTGCAATGATCGTGAGGAGCTCCCGCAACTGAATTCAGATATTTTGGAGTACCATGACAGGATCACTAGTTTTGACTCGACTGGGTCAAGCTCCCTCCCACTCGGAGAGAATGATGAGGACATCCATTCTATTTAGTTTAGTATTTTATTTCAGATGAGGACATCCATTCTATTTAGTTTAGTATTTTATTTCAGTACCATATTTGTTTTTGACAATTATAGCCATATGTAATCTTTTTTTATGCATTAAAATATTTCTGAGATTTTAGAATATTTTAAGATTTGTATCAAGATTTGTTTTGAGCCTATATATGGGCTCTGAGATTAATGAGAAAGATATGTCATTCTTGATTCAAAAAATTATTGTGTTAAGTTTTGCTCTTCCTGTCTCTTTTTGTGATACAATTGAGATCTAATTATTAGGTTTTGTGATAAATCCTAATAAAATTTTAGGGTTTGTGATGAACTCTAAAACTACCCCCAAATCCCTAATCCCCCAAATCAATTAAACCCAAATCCTAATCCCCAAATCCAAAACCCTAACTCTTCTTCATCATCTTGAATCCCGTCGAACCCATCCTCGACCAACGCCCTCGCCGTCTCCCAATCGTCGTTCCCGCCGCCACCAAGTCCCATCGGCCGTACTCTTCAATCGCCACCTCCCCCTCTCCAATCGACCACTAGCGAAGTCCCTCTTCGCTGTCGCCTGCTACTCGCACCACTACCATCATCGACCCCCTCCCTCGTCCTCCTCGACGTGCGACCACCCAGAGCACCCTCATCCCGACCCTTTTCTCTGTCGACGCCGCCGCCATCGACCACCCACCCTCGCCGTGACGACCCCGTCGCCGCCCTCAGCCAGTGACGCCGCCGCCGTCACCCTTGCTATTGCCATTGTTGACTTGGTTGTTGCTGTCTCTTTCTTACTGTGTTTGTTGATTGCTGTATCCTGCAATGTTGCCAACCCTAGATCTAACGGTTTCTTCGAATCCCGGTATACTCTTCACTTTTCAAATATTTGAGTTATACCGCTTTGTCATCTCTATTATATTATTCAATTTAATTGTCGTCACAAATATCGAGATTGAGTGCTCCACTTGCCTAATTAGAGTACGAATCAATATTGCATCTGTTACTTGCTAAGAACGCTTAGGAATTTAATTATTGATTGTTAGAACCGAATTATTAATTGGGCTTGTTAAACCTAATTCAATTCTTGAAAATCCATCAAACCGATTAATTGTTTAAAATTCTAACTTTGATCCGCACTACATGTTGGTAAAATTAATCTTTTAAAATTCTTAGAAATTCTCTATTTATGGTTAGTTTTACATTAGTAACTAATGACATGAATCACTCGAGGTAAATATTTGCACAATTTAACAACATTATAAAAGAGAACGTAATATAACTAAATAACTAAATTAAATTTGCATTGATTAGAAAAATGTATTAGTTAATAGACTTACTTGACTTTGCATATACACAAACAATAAAGAGACGAAATCCTCACATTTTCTTAACTTAAGGTCCTATATTGAAAGACTTATATGCAAAAGGTAAAACAAAAAAAAATTTATATATTCACAATAACATTAGTGTCTATTTCGGCAATATTTTGGACAATATTTCGGAAATTTCGGTCGAAATCTACACATTTCGGTCAAAAACCATATGGAAATATAAAATTTGTGATTTCGTATCGACAAGCTAGCCGAAACAAAATTTCGGCCGAAACAAAATTTAAAACAGTGCTAGGAATTCACATGTTTTGAAAATAAACCTAAATTCAATATAAAAAAAAGGTTCAACTCCAGTTACAAATATAATGGAATTATAAATTAGACACAACAAACGCACAACTAAAAACAACAAATAAACAGTATTAGTGGGCTCATTCACCCCAAATCATGTAATTGGAAATGCTCCAATCAACAGGTCGGGATAGGGAGTGTCTGTGCGTGTGTTTATTTTTAATGCAAAAAAACAATCTTCAAAAGATAACACCGTACTTAAACATGGATAGAAGGTCAACTCTGTCAATACAACGCAAATTTAGATTCCTCGGTTTATTTTTCAATAAATAACTTGGAGCTGTCTGTGCATTTACTAAGAATGCAGTCAAAAACTAATTAAATAGAAGGGACTTGACTGAACTTGACATCCGATACTCGTGAAAACATGAACCTCATACTTATCAAATTTTAACTTATATAATATGGTTAAGACTTACATTTGAAGCAGCCTGTGAATTATCTGGCTCCCCATCTCCGCTGGATATTGCAAAGAAAAACTTTAATTAGGAAAAATAAGACCGAGGGGTTGGCAAGCTAAAACACTCTAGAAAAACAATAGCCTGACCCAAACATGATTTAGAAAACGTATTTTAGTTAAATAATATTCAGTTGTCACAAAAAATTAAAGGACTATCTTTTATGTGAAGTGCATTTCAACCTCTGTGTCGCAGCTAAAGCACCCTTCTTGCTGGAACTATCATCAGGTCCACCATCTCCTGAATGTGCAAATGTGCAAAACACGTGCAAGTGAGCTGTAGAATAATGTTGTGGTGACAGTGTCTTTGGTGATATCTAGGCTGCATTTCTCAACTAAAAGGTGTGAATTAACCAAAAATATGAACGAGTTATTTGCAGCAAAAAATCAATAGAACATATACATAAACCCATTGTGAAATTACTACTTAGAAATGGAAAATTAAATGTTTGACATCTAACTCCAATTCCATGTATTAAAATTTCCATTACCATCGTGGCTCCAGGTATTGTCATCCTCATGTTTAAATTTAGCTCGCTTGTCGATTATATCGTATGCTCCATCTCCTGCATGAAAGCAGCCCATATTATTAGACCTAAAATTTCCTTTTAAATGATCAACAATGAGAGCAGGTAGTAACATCAGTTAAGATATATAATATATTATAGTACCTCTTGGGCGTCGACGAGAGTTTGATCTGGCCAGTTCAATATGCAAAGTAGCTCCAGTTGCAGGATCAAAAATGGCTCCCTAAAAACCGATAAAGAAATCAAAATCAGTATTCCAGAAACTCTTGCACAAAATCAAATAATATGAAAAGATCAGCCAAATATGATGAACTGCCAGTACATCTGACAAGCAATGAATCATGTGAATCACAGAAGCCAAGTAAATTAAACCAATGTGGTCAATATTCTGACACATGATACCTATCAAACATTCATAAAGAGAAACAATAAGCATTGAATGTGACTCGTAGGTTACAGAACATCTAATTTTGTATTTTACAATTCCGTATGTATCTTATGAGACATTGATATGATACAACAATACACTTGCAGATAAAAAATTGTATTAATTATTTTAACTCAAGTATTTGGTTTATGATGGTATTTATTTGATCTGGTGCGACATAGGTATTTGAATTATTGCACTTGCAGATTTGTTATTCTAAAAAATCAGCTGAAACTTTAGAGATTGTTACATTAGTACTTTGTGTGATATCCAAATGCAATCTTGTAATTTCTCTTATCATTCTTTCTTGTAACAGTAGTTACAAACTTAATGGTTTTCCTAGATCAAAAGAAACTACATGTCACTAGATCTCTGGTGTATGGAAATAACAGGAGATGAATAACAACGTGGACTCTGTCATATTCAACAGAGTCGAGGTTGACTTAAAATCTTTTACATAAAAGAGGAATTTTCTCCCTATGGAAGTTGAGGACTGCGCACAGTGGGGTATCGTGTGAAATCTGAGTAAATCTGATCTAAATTGATAAGAAACAAACTCCCACCACTTGACTAGATTCAACACCATCACATTCTGATTGTCATAGTGATGATGACATCGGTTCAAGACGATTCGGGCGTTTCTATCGGCGCATGCATCATCTAGGACGGCCGCTTCATTAGTTTAGTATTTTATTCAGTATTCATATTTGTTTTTTTGGCAATTATAGTCATATGCAGTAGTTTTACAATTTGCACTCTTTTTTTTATGCATTAGAATATTTTTGAGATTTGTATCAACATTTGTTTTGAACCTATATATAAGCCTTGAGCATAATGAGAAGTTATGTTATTCTTGATTAAAAAAATTATTGTGTTGAGTTATTGTTGTTCATCCCTCTTTTTGTGTGACATTGAGATACAATTTTAGGGTTTATGATAAACTCTCAAAATACTCCCAAATCCATACAAACTTCAAACCCTAATATCCAAATTATTTTTAACCCTAATTAATTATCTTTTCTTTAACCTCGCCGCCTAATCCTCAACTTCTTCCCCTGATCGACTTTGAACCCATCACCCGAGCCTTCACTGCGGCGTAGCCATGCACCTCCGAACTCCTGAACTCCATCGCTTCCCTCATCGCCAGCTCCACCGCAATCCTCCTCGTCCCAGTCTCCACCATCGACGCCAGCAACCACCACACCCTCCATGGTTTTAAATCTCGGATTTCGAACTCATCTCGGTAAGGGGTGTTTCGTCTCGGATCGGAGATATCGGAGGATATCTCGGAAAAATGTGATCATATCGGATGTTCATTTCGTATACTAAATAAATATTTTTTTTGTTACTGAATAAGATGTTATATGTCCTACATATCATTTATCATATAAAATACTGTATAATGTAACTAATGACATGAGTCAATTACGCTAAATTTTTACATAATTTAACAATAATATAGAAGAGAATGTAATATAAGTATATAACTAAATTGAATTTCAATTGATTAGAAAAAATGTATTAGTTAATAAAATTACTTGACTTTGCATATATACAAACAATAGCAATAGGAAATCCTCACATTATTTTAGCCTAAGGTCCTATATTGAAAGACATGCAACAAGTTAAAAAATATTTTTAAATATATTCATAATAACATTTGTGTCTATTTCGACTGATATTTCGCCAATTTCGGCAATATTTCGGTAATTTCAGCTAAAATATACACATTTCGGTCCAAAACGATGTAGAGTATAAAATAAGTGATTAAGTATCGGCAAGCTAGCCGAAACAAAATTTCGGCCGAAATTTCGGCCGTATCGGAGAAAATTTAAAACAGTGTCACCTTCCACCTTGACCTTGCCTCTTGCGGCTGCCTCCGAAACTCGAGCACCTGCCCCAGCACCCCCACCGCCCAGTCTACATCGCCGCCAACATCCTGTCGACCCATCCCCATTCCTCCCCTGCAGCCGCCTTCTCGCCATCTGCCTCCACAGCCCATCGCTGCCTTTTCCTCGTTGTCTCGCCGATGGTTCCACGGCCGCCACTCCTTCCTTCTTCCTCTACCACAACTACACAATATCTGCAACCCCGGTAAACTCTTTCCACTACTTAAATACTTGTATTACTGCTTTATCATCTCTATAATATTATTTGATCTAACTGTCGCCCACAAATATTGAGAGTGAGCGTTTCTACTTGCTAAATTAGAGTATGAAACTTTATTGAATAGTTTACTTGCTAATAACATTTAGGTTTGATTATTGATTGTTAGGATCGAATCTTTAATTGAGCTTGTTAAACTATTTCATATCTTGAAAATTCATTAAACCAGTTATTAGTTTAAATTTCTAACTTGATTCGTCTTACGTGTTAGTAAACTTAATCACTTATTATTCTTGAAAATTTTCTATTTAGGGTTCACTTTACATCCCATAGCCTAAAACATAGACTATTTACTATTACCAGAAGAACGATCAAAGGCTAATCAATTAGCCAATTCTCGTACCATAACCATAATGTGATGGATCTAATAATAAAGAGATAAAATTTAGATCCATGAACAAAGTCAAATCGGCCAATCTTCTAGGTTCTCTTTATCAAATGAACAGTAATATCCTAGAATATAAAGCTTCTGGAATGTATTGCCAGATAACATATTCCGTGAAATTTTGTGTAGTTCTGCATTTGTATTTGGTATAATAAGTAATTTCCTGTATTTTGTAACTGTAATGGTGACAGCAAGTTATCAACAACATAGTAGCAGCAGGGCTTACAAGGTAGCGATGCACGGTAGGGGTGGTCTAGTGATGGCAATAATAATGATAGAGCAATAGTAGTGGTGGTGGTGATTTGGTGGTGGTGGTGGCGGCGGAGATGGAAAGGTGGCAGAGTTATCGTGACCATGTTGAGACAACGGCACTTGCAACGGCAGTGGTAGTGGTGGCATCACCAGTGACGGTGGAGTGGCAACAGCGGTGATGACAACAACTAAAATGATGGTGTTGGCATTAGTGAAGTGGATTGCTCTGGTATCTTTCGCCTCTATTTTTTTATAGGGTACCCGAAAAATATTGACGTGAATCACCTTCTTTTCTTTGATTCTTTCCCTTTACCATTTTACCATATGGTTATGGTAAATGATCCAAAATGAATAGGTATGAAAGCTATAGTTGTAAAGTAAACCACAATCGAATCCATGGAAGCATTGGTGGACCAGTGGTGGACGGGTGGTGGATTGGTGGTGATGGAGAGGTAGTGTTTGTGACCACCAGCGGTGAAGCCATTGTGGCAGCAGGGGTAGAACAAGTGGTAAAACAACTGATGAGAGGCCCGCTTTGGATACGGAGGTTAGGTAAGGTTTGTGGAGGTTGGAGGTATGTAAAGGTAACTTTTATACCTGCATTTATCTTAACTTTTATACCTGGAGGTACGTTTGGATCTTTTTTAGGAATTTAGATACCTCCAGGAATCTAAAGGTAAAGTTAAAATACTGACCTGATTTATTTCTCACCCATTTCTTTCTCTCTACCTAGTGTGCCATTCTGTTACGGGGAAAAAAAGATCACAACATTTTCCGCTGCGCCCTCACGAGAAAAAAATATCGCGATATTTCAGATTAGTTAATTCAATCTGATTGCAAGATTGGGTAATATTAACTTAAAGATTAGGAAATACCCAACCTCACAATCAATATTAATTTTCAGATTAAGTTACAGTTTGACAGATTGACTAAGCAATTATCTGTACATATTGTGATTAGTAGGATGATTGAATGGGTAATTAGTTTTGATTGTAAATTCCCAAAATATCTCTAAATTAACTTATATGCACAGATTTACCTACAGATATTGGATAATATTAACTCTCCAAATTGTTATCACTTATTTCTAAGTGTACAATAAATTGGTCTTTGTATGTTTAAACAAATACGTGCAATCACTTATTTTTTAGTGTAAACTACTATTCCCCCAAGTATTTAAACCAGCTTTGCATGTTTAAACTGGATATAACCAAATACTTGGTTAAAACTAACATTCTAAAATCTAACAAGTCCCAAATGCTATAACAACATTAAATCAAACTAATTTACCACATAGCAATTCATTAGTACTTTACCTAGAAATCTCATTTCTTTATACAGATCAACAACGACAATATATAGGTAGAGAGAAATGGACCAAGAGTAAACAATTATTGACAGATTACTAAACGAAGGTATAGCTTTCTTACTAATTAGTAGACGTAAATACGGCGTACCAATCAAAATTTAAACCTACAATTTATCAAATACATACCATAATCCTTCATTATGCGACCCTTAAGCATATTTAACCCTTCCCTAACACACCAACGTAATAGACGATGGTAAAGTTAAAGCCCTGTTTGGATAAAAAGGTAGAATGCTCATAGGTAATTTTTAAGTAGAGGTTGAGAAATGCAACTTTGCATATATGTACCCCATTTCTACCTTAAAAATTAAATTTGGATGGGTGTGTTTGGAAACAAAGTTAAACTAATTAAAGTTTATTTTTAAGTGAAGATATAGGTTTGCTAACTTTAGTTAACATACCTCTACCTCCACTCAAAAAGTTATCTTAACTCCATTTTTTTTGTGATGTTTGGGAAGCCAACTAAAGTTTAGTTAACCTCATACTTTAGAGATGTAGAGAGCAATGTTTAGCAAACTTTAGAAAAATGAGTTTTGAGTGGAGTTGAGATAACTAGAGTTATCCCAACTTTTGGGCTTTAAAAAGTGGAGAAAACTATAGTTATCTTAACTCCAAAGGGCTCCCAAACAATGCAAAATTAAGATAACTAAAGTTTGAGAGATAACTCTACAAAACTCTAGTTATCCTAACTTAAAAACTCTAGTTATCCTAACTTAAGTCCATTCCCAAACACACCAGTCATACCAACAGTTATCTTTATCTTTGAAGTTAAAAAAAAGGAGGAAACGGAACTCCAAAATATGATCTGAACAGACCAAAGATTAGATAACTACAAGTAGACAAGTCCCCTCCACTAACTTTGTATCCAAACATAGCCTACCTTTTCATCTAAAAAAGATTACAAACTCCAAATTACAAAATGCCGATCGCCGGATCATGGTATTTCACAGATAAAAGTACTAAACTTCGGGCATTTTCAAGATAAAGTAGTGAACTTTTAGTGCATTTTCATATAAAGTAGTAAACTTTCCAACCTTTTCAGATTAAAAAATCCAACTTTACGGCATTTTCAGCTGAATTACCCAATCTAAACTACAATTTTCCAAACGAAAAAACAACCAAACCCTAGAATCAACCCCAAAAATCTCACATTCAGATCCGCAATCGCCGCCACAGCCGCCTGATGGTTGAAAAACGTCGCAAACGCCACAACCTAAACAAAAAGAAAACCATTATGATCATCAAAACCCTAATTCGATTTCGAAAATTGGGGATTTCTGTTGACCTGGTTGCCGCGGCCGGTGTATTCGAGGAGGCAGGTCTCGAAGGCGGGGCGGCGGCGGAAGAGGTTGTGGATCTCGCGCGGCTTGACGTCGTCGGGGAGGCCGGAGATGAAGAGGGTGTGGATGTCGGAGTTGAAGGAGGAGGAGGATGACGCCATCGCCGTAGGAGGGCGGAGGAGGTGGTGGTGATGGTGGTAGTAGGGGTCGGAGGAGAGCGGCGGCGGCGGGTGGTGGTAGTGGTGGTGGAGCGCTGGCGAGGGTTGCGGCGGGAGATCGTAATGGGAGGAGAGAGGGGGGTAGTGATAATCCATGGGGGTTTTGGGGATCGATGATGAGGTGGGATGAGGGGATTTAAATAGTAGTAGAACACGTGCGGTGCACATGTGACATACGACGACATCAGAAGTTTTTTACCGTCGTAGGGCTTTTTTTAAAAATATTTGCGTTTAAAGACTAGTTTCCCGACTACTAGCGTCTTTGGACTACTCTGTGTCACGTCAGCAGCGGCCGCTATTCTGGTATCTTCATTTTCGAGGTCGCTAATGGGAATAGCGGCTTATGTTTTCAATTTTTTTGAATTTTTGTTTGTTGTCACTATTCCCACTAACGACCTTAGTATATATGAAATCGTTGATCAGATTAGCGACCTCAAATGAATGTAGATACACTTAGCGATTTCTAAAGAGTTTTTGTTCTCTTTGAAGGAAAAAAATTTAAACTAAGGTCGCTATTGGGAATAGTGACCTTAGTTTATACGAGGTCGCTAATGGGATTAGCGACCATAGTTTAAATTTTTTTTTTCAAAGATAACAAAAACTCTTTAGAAATCGCTAAGTGTCTCAATACATTCATTTGAGGTCGTTAATCCCATCAGCGATCTCATATATACTAAGGTCGCTAGTGAAAATGGCGACAACAAACAAAAAATTCAAAAAAAATTAAAACATAGGTCGCTATTCCCATTAGCAATCTCGAAAATGAAGAGGCTGTTATTCCCATTAGCGATCTCGAAAATGAAGAGGTCGCTATTGGGAATAGTGGGCGCTGCTAATGTGGCACAACTAGCCCAAAAATGCGAATAGTTAGAAAACTGGCCCTTAAATGCAGATATTTTCACAAAGTGTCCTATGAAGGCAAAAAAAAACTCATGACATCATGTTATGGTTAGTAAAAAGAATGAACAAAATACAGAGAAATGATAAAATCGAACCGATGGTTAATAAAATGAATGAACAAATACGGACATATGATTAGAGCTGGTATCGGGTCCTCCACTATCGTACCTGGACTCGGACCCGGGACCTCACGGATCCGAAAAATGGACCCGAACCCGGAGTTGAAAGAACCGGGTCCTGTTTCGGGTCGGGTCCTAGTTAATAAAAATCTACCTGTTGGGTCCAGTAGCGAGGAATAAGTATTTGCACTTAAGTATTTTTGCACCCGATACCCTACGGTTTAATAATTTTTGCACTAAGTACATGAATATATATTATACCTACACATCTATCTTCAACAATTACTTTTATATGTATATTCATATAACCATATTATGCAAATTCCATATTTTTTGGGGGTATTTTTTATCGGGTCCGGATCGGTTCTATTTTGAACGAATCCGGACCCGGACCTGGATCCATTAGTGCATCGGGTCTTATTTTAGGACCCGGACCCGTATAGATCGGGTCGGTTCTGGTCCAATGCCAGGTCCGGGTGGGGTCCGACTATCGGGTAAATATGACAGTGCTACATATGATGACATCGAGCAGATGATTAGTAAAATAATGAACAAAATACGAACATACGACCATATTGAGAAGATGGTTACTAAAAAGAACGAATAAAGTGCAAGCGCTATGTATGTTTGTGGTAAGTGACTGACTAATGACAAAGAGCTATAAGTGTATCATTATTTTTATGTTATTAGGGCAATTATAAACAGTGTATTGTGTTTTGTTTTGTACATGTTGGAATACAATATCTCACCTACAGAGAGTTCTATAAATTTCTTAACTGGTCCTGACACTATAGTGTAGGAGAGAAGAGAAAATTATACCATATCTTAACCTAATGGGTCTACCCCTAGACAACAGAAGTAGTAATTCGCTCTTACCATAACACGTGCAAACCACAACTTCCAATTAATAAAAAATAAAATAAAAAACTAACACACACCCCCCCCCCCCCCCCCAAAACTCTTCACCTCTCAAATCCCAACCCCCTCGCCTCTGTCCCTTTCTCTCCCAAATTCAAAATCGCACGTATTCCCCTCACCTCTCGCCTCCCTGTGCCCCCCTCTTCGCCCCCCTCTGATTGCCTCTCAGGCTACGCACGCCGTTTGCTACCACCCGCCGCCATAGTCACGTCTCCCCACCCACGTCACATCCCACGTCACCTTCATCGCCGTCTCCCTAGCCCGCCTCACGCTTCACCTCTCACGCTCAAATTCTTTATGTATGATTTGCATAATCATGTTATGTTTAGTTTCAGTTTATTTATTGATTCTTTATACAACGTGCATCTGTAGATACTGACTTGGGAAGTATTGTATTTATCAGCATTCATTTTGGTGTTCTCCATTTGCATAGGCACTAAGAAGTCCACAGTTGGTGAGAAATCATTTCATTTATTACTTTCTGTAAGTTTGTATTTTTATTTTTTATTTTTATTTCATCTAATTTAGTGAGATTAGAAATGAGTTTGTCTGTTTGGTAGATGAATGACTACAGTGTCAATTTATACTCTTAACCGGTGACCATGCATTTGGGTAAAACAATTTTCTATACTTATGTTTTAATATTCATTTTAAGAATTCAATTGAGATAGCATTCCAGTTGCTTTTGCAGTTTTTTGGACAGATTAAGAATCGGGTCGTGATATAATGGTGCAACAAGTATCAGATTCAACATTATTCTGAATCATTCTTGTCACTTCCAAACATAGAGTTTACAAATTGGAAATAGTTCTTTCTTTTTTTTAATGAATTTAATAGGGGAGTTCGAGAATCAGATTGAAGATGGTTTTATTTTATTTTTAAAACTCTGTTAGTCGGAGAATAGTTAAGTTTATGAGGAATCATATATGGTTATGACTAATCTTCTAATTTAGTTTCACTTTTGGGGTTTCAAATTGTTTGATTAATTTGTTGTTCTCAGATATTTTGCTTTTTGATATTTAAAATTTTTTTAAAAAGTTTCCAAGGATGAATGTTCCCAAACATCGATTTAGTTAATTATGTCTTTATGTCAATGTATTGCATGGATACTTAGACTACAAAAACCACTCCATATATCTTTTAAAATTTGCATTTGAGGGATTCATACTTAATCCCGACATAGGGTCAATTGTAAAGACCAACGATTGAGATTGATATGTATGATTAGCTACAAACTTTGTTCAAAGCTCATAAAACATGATGGGCTTCAAGCAATTAAAATGGAATTTATATATTCTAATATAATTTTTGTTGTTGTTGGGTTTGTGGTTTGTAGAAGTTTATTGAAAATACCTATGATCTCTAGGTGGTTCGAACTATTTAGAGATTTTTATGTCTGGCCTTTTTTTAATAGTTCGGTTTGGAGAACGTATTATTAATATCGATTTAATTTATAATAATGAAAAATTAATAACAAATTTTTTTTACATTTAAATTGTGATTGGTTTCTTACTATATTATGAAATTATTGTTTTAGTTTAGTATATGGTTTGTTCTAGAGGTTCCCAATTCCTCACTTAATTATGTAGTTTTAGTGTTTGCTATTTTGAAATTATTGTAATTTTCTATTTCGTTTACATGTTCTTTTCTTATCTCATACCTTATAGTCTATTTTCTCTTGCACTCATGGATTCTCTTAAGATGAAATTCTTACTCTTTTTTTCATATACAAACATCGCCCAAAGGAGCATTCTGACAGGATATGTGTGTTCTTATCCTAATTAAAAGCCATATACTCTTTTTGTTCGTTTCCTTTTACCTACTTTGTGACATTATATTTTGTTGCAGGAAAATTCCACATATTCAAACTGGCACAACAAAAGTAAGTTATCTATGTATCAGTACTTTCATCCATTTGCTTGGCTTTAATTCATTAGTTGTTTATTGTAGCATCAATATCAACTTCTTATTTTAACATGAAATCAAATCATCTTTGATTCTGCAAAAATACTCGAAGACTGAGGCATGCGGTTGGGTTCATGTCCAAGGTATGTGATTGGAAATGTCAATATAGGTTAAATTTCTAAGTAATACTTCTTTGGAATTACAAATTGATTTAATGCATCGAGAGTTTGATACACCTTGGTTATGGCCTATGGTTCCATATGCATATATTTTACCTAATTACATTCATATTATTCAAGATCGAACTTGGAATCAACATTCATATCATTAGATTAAGGGGGCTTTTGGTACAAAGGAATTTTTTTTTGTTTCCTAGGAATCTTAACTTGGGAATTTAGTTTCCCATGTTTGGTATGCTAATTATTAAATTCAAATTCCCAGGAAACTAACATTCCTAGGGAAAAATTTTGCCACAATTCCCACAAAAATTGTAACACCCCGAATTTCAAATAAGACCGAATTCGAAGTTCCACGGGATCTTTACACTTCTCTTCGTACAATTTTACAAGAAAATAAAAACTTTTATTACATCAGAGTTACATTTTAAACAGCGGAAGCAAAATTACAACAATTACATGAATGAAATAAAACAACACTTGAATAATTCTTTAAGCATCAATTCCTCCTTTGTCTTTTTCATTCACTTTATCCTGCATAGAAACTGTGGGCACGTTAGTTCATTCAACTGACACAAGGATATAATACATTAATTTCTTTTACTTAGAAAGTACACACTTGTCACAGAACAAAGCTACGGGGACTATCCTATTGATGTTGTGTGTGAATGTGCACTTAGTCCTTGATGCAGTTATTTATGTTACATGACACTAATGCGCACTTGTTCGGAATCTATGCATCCCATACTATATAGGTCCGAAGGGAAGCCCTTAATCGTCCTTCATCTTGTAGGGTTCAATCCCTCGCGATGACTTAAACTACTATGGTAACTACGGTAAGTATCCTAGATGTTCTATGAGTTACGAGCTCATATCCAGACAGCCTGGAGGGGAATCCCCCATTATGACACGGCGCATCGTGTATAATCTATGGATAATTCAACCTCCGTCATGGGACATGACACCACCCGCAGTCACCAAACACCCCACAAGCGTCGCTTGCGGTACGGACTCCTTGAGACGTATCCATGTCATGACACGACGCATCGTGTAGACAGCCTGTGAATACTCTCACGTCGTAGCTCCGAGGCCCTCATACTCGTGTTTTTCTCTTAGTTTCATCATATCTTCACTATGTATCTAATCCTTAGTTATTGAATCATGAATAAAATCAATACCCTAGAGTTAACACTCCCTTTATACCGGTCTTAACTATCAATTCATTTTTCTTTATTTAATCAATAATTCAATAAGACAATTTGTATCAAAAACTTCTTGAAATAGTCTTAAAGTCTCACTTATAATAAGCCAAAACTTATAGGAAAATTCTCATGAAGTCTAGACATTATTAGAAAATTTATAATATTTTCCCTCAATTTTATTTCAGTTTAAAAGCTCTTAAAAGCAATTAAACTTTAAAAAAAAAATCAAAATTTTTAATAAAACCCAAGGCCAGGTTTCGAACCCCCAACCTGAGGCTGACATCAGCGCTACAGTAGCGCTCTGTGACGCCACCGAAGACCAAGAAGTCCAAGCGCCGAAGCGATATGAAATGGGTTAAATCCCATATGGATCAACTCAGTGCTATACGGTATTTTTAAAAAACAAATAAGAAGGGCTCTGCCCAGTTTCGAACCTACAACCAAAGACCAGACCAGCGCTACAGTAAGCACTCTAATATGCACCCGAAGACCAGTAGGTCCAAGTGACTCACCCGTCTTAAAAACGAGTTGGGTTGTTTTTGATTCAGCTCTCCGTTTATTATTATTTTTTCATAACTCCAAATACTTTTCTAGTTCTTTTCTTCTCTTTTTGTATCAAATTTTTGCAGATTATAAACAATAGAGATTTACAGCAAATCAGTATTTTAATGATCATTATTAGACTTGAAAAATATGAATTCTTAGTTCTATTTTATGTTCTTTGTCCATAATTTCGACATTGAAAATGATCATGATTCCTACATAGTTTATAACAAAAAATTTCACAAAATACTACTTTCTTACTTGTTGTTAATCTACAATATTTTTTTTTCTTTTGAACAAAATTTCCCCTCTTTCTTCATTAGCATTACATTAATTTAGACAATAAGTTTTCAAAGATGCATTTAATCAACTAGTCATCTCATAAGCACAATTTTCTCAATTTAGCATGGCTCAAACATATATTTCATGGCAACATGATAATTTCTAGCATAATAATCACAATTTTATCAACTAGCAATTAATTGACCAAGCAATCACTTCATCTACAATATATCTCTATTTAGGCAAACATATGGCCAATCTAATTAGTTTTTCTTAGCAATTTTATCAATCCAAACTCTAGCAAGATGTCTAAAGTAGAAGCATGAGAAATCACCCACCTATTTGGAGAAGAACAAGTATAAAGCCTTAGAAATCTCCTAGAACACACGAATGAATCCTTCTCCTCCTAGATTATGCCACCAAAAGCCTCCTCCTCCTTGTGCTAGGTGGAACCCGATCTCTCCTTGCTCCTTGGTGTATGGCCGGCCTCCTCTTGAATGAGCACACACACAAACTCTCTCAATATTTTACTCACCAAAAGCTCTCAATTTTTTCTTACACAAATTATTTTATTTCTTTCTTTCTTAATCAATTTTTTTCTAATGTACTACATAAGAAGAATGAGGGGGTATTTATACTTTTTGAAAACAAAATAGATGGCTAGGATTGATCTAGATGGTTAAAGATAGAAGGCTAGGATGTATTAGGGAGTTATAACAACCACCCATGAATGCATAACCACCCAATCCACTACACCACTCTCTCCATCTCTCTTGCCTCCATCCGGCCACACTCCCCATGCACTAAGGCATGTGCTTGTGCAATGCACGTGTCTACCATAGTACCCTCTATTTATTAGTTGTACATGATTAATTAATTAATTGTCTACCAAATTAGTCTACACTATATGTTATGACAATTAAAAGATAATTTAACTAGTGGGCTCAATTCTAGTGGGCCTTAGACCCATGGGTTATTAATAAAATAATTAATTAATTAGGGTGGGCTAGATTAGACAATTAGGCCTAGGCCTTTAAAATAGGCTTTTAAAATAAGAGAGAAGGGTTTAAAATAATTATTTGTTCATGTTATAAAAATAAATAATTTTCTAGGAAAAATGCACAAGAAATTGTACGTGCACAACACATAAAATCAACAACTTCTCAATTAATTATAAATGAAAATTTAGGATGTTACAGAAATTTTCCCTGGGGGGGGGGGGGGGATTCTTAGATTCCCAAGTGCTTGGAAAAATATTATTTCATTAAAGTTACAATTTTCCCCCTAAAATAAAAAAACCCTAAACCTGACTCTTCATATTTTTTCTTCTTTTTCCTCCCCAATAAATCCATCCCCTCTTTCTCCCCCAAAAATTCGAGCACCCAACTTGGCCGCCGTCGATCAACTCGTCGCACCGTCGATCCCACTTGTCGCTATCGATCCCCGAGCACCCCGACCATCTCTCGCGCCGTCGATCCCCGAGCACCCCGACCATCTCTCGCGCCATAGATCCTGAGAAATATGTAGATCAACCTGGTAAGAACTAAATGCCCGTAGGGTGGCTGAAGCAATGGCCCAATTGCGACGCTCTTTAGTAGTTTTTGATCAAATGGGGAAAGTGTGGGTGGTGGTTTTGATGGAGGTTGCTGAATCGTGGTGGAATTTTCTGTAGGGCCGGTAACCACATTATTGCTTTTAGTGCATTTCTTCTTCTCATTGTTGTCGCCTGCATTGGGTTTGGCTTTGGTTTCCGGCGGTGGATTGGGTTCATGGTTGTGATTGGGCCGCCACTGGAGGAAGTCGGTGCTACATACCCATGTCTCTTTCGATACCTCCATTAATAACTTTGGCTCGTACATCATAAGGAGAAGGCAATCAGGCAATTCTCTGCCCTTCTTCTCTCTTTCCACTACTTGAGCATCACCTCCTTTACTCACTATGGGCTTTTGTATAGCTTCGTCAATTGCCTTAACTAGGGGTTTCTCTACAATCGTGGGCTCTACCAACTTCGCCACCCCCTTCACCGCCTCCTTTGCCGAAATCTTTTCTTTCTTTTGGACAACTGGTTTCTCTTTCTCTTTCGGACCCAAGTTTTCCTTTTCTATCGAAAATTCCATCTTCTTTTACCATCTTTATCTACTGAAAAACTGGATCTCCTGGCTTCTTTCTCCGAGCAAAAACTATGACTTAATCCTAGCCATCGCAGTTGGGCCATTGCTTCAGCCACCCTACAAGATGAGAGGGGTATTTTGGACAATAAGATTAAGATTTCCAAGAAATATGTAGCTCAACCAAATATAGGAAATTATATTTCCAACTAACATTTTCAGAGATGTTTAAGACCTACCAAACATGTTTTATGATTCCTGTGAACCAAAAAAAAAAATCCTTGTACCAAACGCCCCCTAAAGTGAGATATATGTTATGTAGAACCATGTCTATGAAGAAAAGTGTGTTAGTATTAATGTATATGATTCATTAGAAGACATGTTGTATAAAATGTATTTGTGGCATTGATGTAAACCAAAATAATTTAAACTTTGGGTATAAAATTTGCAAAATACAGTTGCGGTTTTTATTGATCTCGAAGTTGGTGGGGTAGCCTTCGGCTTAGATGATATACATCAAAATTTTGAAATATTGAATTTGAGTGGCATGTAGTTATTTAGAATTTAGACGTGGATAAATATGATATATTATATGAAATTTGATGGTTGAGATAAAAAGTATCAAATGTTAGTATTAGGACAAAACTTTTATGAATATATGAGACATTGTCAATTTTTAGTGAATACGCGATATAGTTTCAATTAATCATTGTCATTTCTATCCACCCACAAAAAAAAAAGTTAACCAATGTCAATGAGAAAAAAATATCATCCATCAATGTTCGTATATGAAATCATATCATTAAATTTTGAATTGTTTGTATATTTCAGAGATCACCATAATATTTTTGGATAGTTTTATTATTCACTTATATTTTAAAAAGTATGTGCAATATTGCACATGGGTATACTAATGAGTCTGTTATTAGAGAATCTATGCAAGTTAGCGGAGAGTGAGGGTCTGGGAAAAAGAAATCCAATAGTTATAACGAATGGGCCTATTGTATATCTCTACTACTATAATGGGAGAAGGCCTTTGTCCTTAACCCAATCCGTGCAACGCACGTGTAGGTAATTTTTTTTTGCCCTTTTCATTCCTCCCAATTTTTTTCCACGTGCACAGCACGTGTATAATACTAGTATACACTTAATGGGAGACATGATATTGGTTAATGTCTTAGTCAAATAAGAACTGTTACAAATGGGCATATTTATAGACAGTAAATAGTAAGCTGGTCGGCCCATTTGGAACTTGGACTTTATCCAAGTAGAATACTGACATGATATTGATTAATAACTAACTTGGCCAAATAAGGGTTGTTACATACGGACATATTTACAGAAGCTAAAGGGAAATGGTGTCGGCCTACTTGGAAAGTTGACTTGGTCGAAGTGGGATGCTGACATGACATTGGTTAATGTCTAACTTTGTTAAATAATGGTTGTTAATATAACGCTCTGAATTCCAAAATGCCTTAATGCAGATGTTTTATGTTAAGATGACACTAATGCATATTTGTTCGGATTCCATACATCTTATACTACATAGGTTCGAGGGCAAGCACCTACGCATTCCATATTAAAAATTTTAATCCCTCGACATGAAAACTATCCAGTAATAAAACAAGTTTTAGACGTTCCACGAGTACGGATTCCATCCCTAGAGTCCACCGTCAAGCTTATACGGAAATCCTCATCATGCGAACTTCCCGCAAGTGTCCCTCTAGCCCCAGTATACGTATATACACTGGAGCACGGCCTCCCATCCTTCCGACTATTCATGATCCTGGAGTCCACCGTCAAACCAATCATAGTCCCGGGTTTAATTAAGGCTCGCCCCCATCGCAAGCAACCACAGTTCCGGAGTCTACCGTCAAACTGGGTCTATAGTCCCGGAGTCCACCATCAGACTATACAGATGCAGCTCACTTACGTTTGCCCAAGTTTACTACATCTCCACTAAGTGCCTAATCCTTATGTTTAAACATGAATAAACTATACAGCCTTAAGTTAGCTTCCCCTCCTACCGGACTTACACAAAATACCGAGATAGCCCACATAGCCAATTCTCAAATCAATTAATTCTTTCAATATTTGATGGTACCTCGGTCTCACTAAGCCTCTAGATCACATTCTTTCATGTTCCTTATAACTTATATTTCCAATTCACTTTATTCACATCTTATTTAATTCTTGCATCTTATTCTTGTATTTATCAAACATGAATAACAATCTCAAACTTTTCTTGTTCACAGAGCTCTTTTCTTTCATATTCATCTAAACTTTCCCAATCCAAGATTTATTAAGAATTAAACACCAATACTTTGAGACTTATCATTAGAAATTTATTATCAAAACTCATCGCTTTCCCTTTATCTCAAATCAACTCTTATTTACTTAATTATACTCATTCTTCATGTATATCAATCTTATCTAACACAATGAATAAAGCTCTTAGATTCCCAAAATATAATCTAAAACAGTAGGGAAATATTTTCAGTTGTTCCACAACATCCTAAAATATTTATATAAATTTTTCTGGGTTTTTAAAACTCAAAAAGACTCAACAAAAAAATAAAAATGCACTTATGTGCAAAGCATGGCTCAAACCCAAGACCCCCAGACCCCAAACCCCAGTGCCACGTGGCACAATCACAGTGTGCGCGCACCCCCTAACCGCTAAGGCCAAGTGCTTATCTGATATAGTATGTGTTTAATTCCTTAAGTATCGACGCTCTGTTAAATCCCATTTTTTACCATTTCCACTATTTTAATTTCCATTCCTTTTCCCCAAGTTGATATTATAAAAATAGAGTTCTGGACTCCAGAATTCCTCTTTTGCTGATTTTAATTATAATTAAGAGTATTTACCCCCACTTTATGCACAAATTATTCTTTTCAAACATAAACATAAAGATTTGAATTATTAACAAATAACTATTTTCTTCAAATATGCATATCCAAAAATCATTATCTTGCTGATCTCATTCACATTAATGGAGAATTAACTCCAATTTTTCAAATTACTCCTTTCTTTGTCTTATAAGAATTCTAGCATGAGATGCAATTAGTTAATTGTCCTACTAATTTTAATGTAACTTTCTCTTTGTACCACTACAACTATTTCTTCCCCAAAATGATTCTCTAATTTTTCATTTATATTCATTCACATTTCATACACAAAATTTCAACTAATTTGTAAGAGACACAAAATTGCATGCAATAATCAAGTTGTTCATTTGTGCCTAACAATTCTACAAATGCTTCTAATTAATTTTTTTCCATTCTAATCTACCAATCAATTCATATGCTTCTCATTAACATACAATGAATTCCATGATTTTTCTAGCATTAGCATTCTTCACAATATGCATCAGTTTAGTTAGTAGGATTAAATCAAATAAAATCAACCATAAAATACCTAGGCATGATTTCTATATTATCTAGAAAATAAGATGAGACACCCACCTCAAATTGATGAAAATGCAATTAGAACTCCTAAAACGAAAACTCCTAACTCCACACCGATTGCTCTTCTCCTCCTTGCACACAAAACTGCAAGCCCCTCCTATGCAAAAAAATTCGGCCCTATCTCTTCCTCCTTTTCTTTTTCTCTCTTTGATTTTGATTAAATTTGTGCATTATTTCATGAGAAGGTGTAGGTACATGGCTTTTGTGTGGTGGAGAATGATCCCCACTACTCAAGTAACCACCCCACTACCCACACTCTCACCTCCACTCTCCTTCTCTCTTTATCCAAGGCCGGCCACTCCCCCTAGAGCACACACGTGCATGTGTTTCACACGTGCACACTTCTCATTTTATTAATTAATTAATTTTAGTTATACCCTAGGTGTTTGTTACATGACAAGTGTAAGAAAATAAATATAGGACTTTATTTGTGGGCTTCTTATAGGGCTTTCACTATTTTATCTATTTCTAATGGGTTTAAATTCATTTTTAGGCCTATGGACTTTAATTTAGAAAGAACAACAAAATGAGACAAAAATTAAATAAAAGAAAACTTATGCATAACTTAGGAAAAATTTTAGAACAAAAATGAGATAAAATTTCACGTGCGTTGCAGTGCAAAAATGAAAAAAATGTATTTCATTCTAAAATTACTACAGGATGTTACAGTTAATGGGTTATGTCCTTTGTTTAGAATATTGGGTGGAGGTGGAGTAATCTCCCGGGATTCGGGTACTTCTTCCTCTATTTCTTCTGTATCTTCTTCCTCTTCGTCGGGATAGAACCATTTTACTTCATCATCTGAGTCATGATGATTAGCCATCTTATAGAGAAAAGGAGGAGAAACATCTGCGTATAAAACAACACAATTGTAAACTACTTACATTTAAATCTCTATAAGCTGAACTCACACTCTAATGTCCACCCTAATGTGTCGTCCTTGTAAATTTGTACTACTCATTGAAATTGGGCTATGATACCACTCTGTAACACCCCGAATTCCAAAATAAAGTAATTCGTAGCCCAACAGGATCTTCACTTCATTTTGTACAATTTTACAAGGAATTTAAAAACTTTTATTTGTACAACACTGTTCATATTACATCAACGTAGCGAAAAAATAAAGATTACAACAGTTCCTCCCGAAATACTCCAACCACCCCACGAATTGGTTATTCCTAAACGAGCCATAAAGGGTATAACAAACATACCTTGTCTCCACATTGGATCAAGAACCGGATCAGAGGGATCAAAAACCACTAATTCGTATAGAGCCATCGAACCGGCCCAACCAGAAACTAGAGCCATATGCATTATATGGACATATCAATTTAATCATCAACATTTGAAACAATCCTTCAAATTCATCTTCTAGTTTTAGCCAATCCAAGCCCTGCATTGAATACTGTGGGCACGTCAGTTACATACAATTGACGCAATACTATATACGACCATCCTCGCTATGCCATAATATAGCGACTCACTTATTTTAGCATACACAATCTTGAATGCAAAACAAAGTGTGAAAAGTGACTATCCTAAACATGTCGGTGTATGCAATGCCTTAATGTCTAATACAGATGTTTTACGCTAAGATGACACTAATACATACTTATTTGGATTCTATGCACCCATACTACATAGGTCCGAAGGCAAACACCTACATACTCCACATTAAAGGGTTTAATCCATCGCCATGAAAACTACCCAGTAATAAAACAAGTTTTAGACGTTCCACGAGTACGGATTCCAGCCCTAGAATCCACCATCAAGCTTATACGGAAATCCTCGTCATGCGAACTTCTCGCAAGTGTCTCTCTAGCCCCGGTATACGCATATACACTGGAGCATGGCCACCCATCTGTCCAACTATTCATGATCCTGGAGTCCACCGTCAAACCAATCATAATCCCGGATTTAATTAAGGCTCGCCTCCATCGCAAGCAACCATAGTCTCGGAGTCCACCTTCAAACTCGGTCTATAGTCCCGAAGTCCACCGTCAGACTATATAGTGGCAACCCACTTACGTTTACCCAAGTTTACTACATCTCCACTAAGTGCCTAATCCTTATGTTTAAACATGAATAAATTATACCGCCTAGAGTTAGCTTTCCCTCCTGTCGGACTTAAACAAAATACCGAAATAACCCACATAGCTAATTCTCAAATCAATTAATTCTTTCAATATTTGCTGGTACCTGGGTCTCACTAAGCTTCTAAATCACATTCTTTCATGTTCCAAAATCATGGGTACTCATACCCTTATAACTCAATTTCCAATTCACTTTATTCGCATCTTATTTAATTCTTTCATCTTATTCTTGTATTTATCAAACATGAATAACAATCTCAAACTTTTCTTGTTCACAAAACTCTTTTCTTTCATATTCATCGAAACTTTTCCAATCCAAGGTTTATTAAGAATTAAACACCAACACTTTGAGACTCATCATTAGAATTTTATTATCAAAACTCATCGCTTTCCCTTTATCTCAAATCAACTCTTATCATCTTAATTATACCCATTCTTCTTGTATATCAATCTTATCTAACATAATGAATAAAGCTCTTAAATTCCCAAAAATATAATCTAAAACAGTAAGGAAATAATTTCAGTTGTTCCACAATATCCTAAAATATTTATATAAATTTTTCTGGGTTTTTAAAACTCAAAAAGACTCAACAAAAATATAAAAATGCACTTATGTGCAAAGCATGGCTCGAACCCGAGACCCCCAGACCCCAAACCCCAGCGCCACATGGCACACGCACAACACGTGCACGCCCTAGCCGCTAAGGCCAAGTGCTTATCTGATATAGTATGTGTTTAATTCCTTAAGTATCGACGCTCTGTTAAATCTCATTTTTTACCATTTCAACTATTTTAATTTCCATTCCTTTTCCCCAAATTGATATTATAAAAATAAAGTTCTAGACTCCATAATTCCTTTTTGCTGATTTTAATTATAATTAAGAGTATTTACCCCATTTTATGCACAAATTATTCTTTTGAAACATATAAACATAAAGATTTGACTTATTAGCAACTAACACTTTTCTTCAAATTAGTACTATTAATTCGTATCTATACATATCCAAAAATCATTATCTTGCTGATTTCATTCACATTAATGGAGAATTAACTCCAATTTTCCAAATTACTCATTTCTTTCTCTTATAAGAATTCTAGCATAAAATGCAATTAGTTAATTGTCCTACTAATTTTAATGCAACTTTCCCTTTGTACCACTACAACTATTTCTTCTCCAAAATGAATCTCTAATTTTTCATTTCGATTCATTCACAGTTCATACACAAAATTTCAACCAATTTGTAAGAGAGACAAAATTGCGTGCAATAATCAAGTTGTTCATTTGTGCCTAACAATTCTACACATGCTTCTAATTAAAATTTCTCCATTCTAATCTACCAATCAATTCATATGCTTCACATTAACATACAATGAATTCCATGATTTTTCTACCAGTAGCATTCTTTACACTACAAATAAGAAGGCCAACCCCGGCATTTTTTTTGCCCATTCTCGGCGTTTATAAATGCCAGGGTTGGTCCCCCCGACACTTCGAAAAGCGCCACCGCAAGCGCCGTGCTTTTTCCCGCCGGGGTTGCAGAATACTTTTTCCGACGTTTTCAAATGCCGGGGTATGTTATAAGGATAGCCCGACCTTTACAAACGTCGGGATATGTTAATTTTATTTTTTTAAATTTTTTTTCCCATTGAAAGACCTATCCCGGCATTTAAAAACACCGGGGTAGGTATTATTATTAATTTTTTTATTTTTTTATTTTTTTATTTTTTAAAAGAAAAATTGTGTGGTGGTGGTTTTTTTGTCTATTTTATCAAATCAAACACCTCTAATTCAATTCAGAATCATTTTCTGGAATTCATTCTAATATAAAAGTACTTTAGAACACAAATTTATTCCAATAATTAAACAACCCAATTCAAATTATCCACAAATTATATTAATTCTAATAATTACATAGAAGTATAAATGCTTAAGAGCACAAACTTACAAGATAGAAAACAATTACACTATGATATAGCAAACTGCAATTAGCCTCAATAATTACACTATGATACTTAAACAACCCAAGATTCAGGAAAAGTCACACACCTGCGAAAGGTCTTGATGGTTGGATTACCCATCTCAAAATTAAGGAATAGCAAACTGCAATTAGCCTCAATAATTACACTATGATACTTAAACAACCCAAGATTCAGGAAAAGTCACACACCTGAGAAAGGTCTTGATGGTTGGATTACCCATCTCAAAATTAAGGAACTTCAGTATGTCAGACTCCACTTGTACTACCTGAACATAAACAAGCATATGAAAATCAATCACTAGTTCCAATACAAATTTAACTATTTGCCAAATACAAAATTAAAAGAATAGAAAGGATTAGCAAATTACCTTTTGCTTAGTGTAGGTGTAATCACTTATATAGCAGAAGTCTTCTACATGTGGAGGCGTAATCTCTTCGTACTTTCTAAAATTATATACAACAATAATCGGTCAAAAACAACAAATCAAACACATTCTTCAACTCAAGTGATTATAGACAAAGATACATATTAGCCTCAATAATTACACTATGATACTTAAACAACCCAAGATTCAGGAAAAGTCACACACCTGAGAAAGGTCTTGATGGTTGGATTACCGATCTCAAAATTAAGGAACTTCAGTATGTCAGACTCCATTTGTACTACCTGTGTTAGAATTAATTTTTGCAGTTTTCCGGGCAGGATTCCGGCAAGCTTCGGCCACCGGCGGCGCCAGAAAATGAGTGGATTGCGATCCTCTCGACGAGTACTATTCCGTGGTGTACTCACTTTCCAAAAATGAATTCCGTATAAATGAGAAATGTTGGTCCAAAGTTAGGTACTTGAAATGTACTAACTTGGCAACTTGGAGAAAATGGATAGTCCTATATCGAAAATTGGAAAAGATTTTTTCTAGTATATATACTAGAAAACTGGACTAAAGGGCGTGGCCCGGGGGTTACCACTAACGTGTAGTGGAGAGAGGACTTAGCCAAATGACAAACACACACGCACGTGCGCGTGCGCGCCCGCTCCGGTCAGGCCCCGGCCCCCGCCTCGGCTTCGGCTTCGGCTCTGGCTCTGGCTTAAATTTTTTTTTACCCAGACAAAAATTTTCTCCCCCAGTGAACTGATGAGGCTTTTCACATTCAATAACTGATACCATTACTCTGTAACAGCAGAGTAATGGCTCACCAGTTATGAATCTGAACCACCACTCTGCTATTGCAGAGTAGTGGACCATTACTCTGCTGTTACAGAGTAATGGGCCTCTGAAGAGTCTTCAATTTTCTCCTATAAGGCTACTGAATCCTATAGAGCCTTAGTCATCCGAATTTTATTCTTCTTCTTCTTCTTCTTCTCCTCTGTGTCAACAACTTAGAGTACAACACAGGCTGCAGTTCGCTGGAATCTCTGAAGCAAGGGTGCTGCTCTTCAGAGAAGGTACAGTTGTATTCTGGGAAGCAATTCGCCAGCCACCGTCACACTACGGGGCAAATTTTGCTTTAAGGAGAGAGATTTTAATCTCGACTCTGTACAAAGCATTTGGTTTGCTATTTTTTCTTTACTGTATTTCTGTTCTTCACAAATTCTGTTAGTGTTTTTCGTATTTATAAAATCGAGTTCTAACAGTCTTAAAGCAAAATTTTTCTCTCTGATTCTAATAGTTTTTGTGAAGTTTATTTACAGGTACTGTTATCAATTCGGAAAAATAGCAACATCTAACAACTCTGTTTCAATCTGTTTCAGATAAGAACATGGAGAACACACAAAATGATATGGCCAGTGGGCTTATCAGTACCGAAACACCGGTGACCCAAAATGTGACTGCACAATCGGTTGCGACACATTCGGTCGTTTTGCCCACGCACATAACCGTGGGAGAAAAACCGGAGAAGTTCAATGGAACTGGATTCAAAAAGTGGCAAGAAAAGATGCAGTTCTATCTGACCACCTTGAAGCTGGACAGATTTCTCACTGAATCTGCCCCGATGCTGGCGCCGATGGATGCACACTCCGTTGTTGCGGTTGATGCGTGGACTCAGGGCAACTACCTCTGCAGGAACTACATCCTGAATGGCTTGGTAGACCCCCTGTACAACGTCTACTGTGTCTTCAAGACGTCCAAACTCCTTGTAACGCCCCGAATCCCAAATACACGGAATTCGAGATGTTCTACAGGATCTTTTCGCTTCTTTTAGTACAATTTTACAAGAAAATTTAAAACTTTTCACTTTACATCAGAGTTTACATCAATATTATACTTTTCATTTGCACAGCGGAAGTAAAATTTACAACAATAAAATAAATATACAACGATCATGAAGTAATCTTTAAGCATTGATTCCTCTTTAATCTTTATCAAGCCATTTACCTGCATATAAGACTGTGGGTACGTCAGTTTATTCAACCGACGATCATTATACACGGCCATCCTCTCTATGCCGGAAATAGTATAACTTAATTTTCCATATTTAGCAAACACAAACTTGTCGCAAATCAAACTAAAGGGACTACCCTATTGATGTCGTGTTGTGATTGTGCACTTAGTCCTTAATGCAATTGTTTATATTAGATGACACTAATGCGCACTTGTTCGGATTCTATGCATCCCATACTACATAGGTCCGAGGGCAAGCCCTTAATCGTTCTTCATCTTGGTAGGGTTCAATCCCTCGTTATGACTTAATTTACTACTGTAACTACGGTAGGTATCCTAGATGATCTATGAGTGCAAGCAAGTGTACAGAAAACCTGGAGGGGAATCCCACGTTATGTCACGACTCATCGTGAAGAACCTGTGGTAATTCAGCCTCCTTCATGGCACACGATCCTCATGCAGTCACCAAACATCCCACAAGCATCGCCACCGGGACGGTACCCTGGAGCAGTATTCACGTCATGTCACGACGCATCATGAAGAACCTGTGAAATACTCTCCGCCGCCACGGTACCCTGGAGCCGTATCCACGTCATGTCACGACTCATCGTGAAGAACCTGTGAAATACTCTCCGCCGCAAATCCGATGGCCCTCCCTCGTGTTTTTCTCCTACTTTCATCACGTCTCCACTATGTACTAATCCTTAGTTTCTTTTATCAAAATCATGAACAAAAATCGAAGCTCTAGAGTTAGCCTCTCCACTAAACCGGACTTATTCATTCATTTCAACATGACCAATCTTGGTCTTTCTTTTCAACTTTATTTCATTTCATTTCATTTTCAAATGCCGGGGGAGACTTAGCTACTCTTTTATTTCAATTCCAATTCACAATTTTCACAATGAGCATTTCCATTCATAAATTCATTATGTTGAGTTATCATACTCAAAATAGCATTTCTCTTTTCCAATCATGATTTCTAACTTGTTCAATAGTCCATGACTATACATGAATTTCATATACTTTATCAATTTTCACTTCATATCAAAATTTCACATCACTAACAAACATTCACACTTCATATTTTCTTCCCACATTATTCTCAAGTGAGAATAAATTGCATTATGTCACACCATAAAGTTTCTTTTTGCCAAATCATCTTCTAATACTTCATTTCAATTATTCTTATAAGTTATAATTTTCACAAAGTATATAATCTAGAACCATAGTTCTATTTATGCCTTTTATTCACAAATCATGGTTTATTTCATTCACCTAATCCCCAAATTATTTTTATAAAGTCCCCTACATTTTTAGGAGAATAACCATATTTTTTCATAATTTTTTGATAAGTAAAAACCCCAAAAAATAATTTTTTTCATCTTGCCGATAGCAAGAATCGAACCCAGGCACCCAGAGAACACAGCCAACAGCACCCGCCGCTGGGCCAAACTGTGCCAGTGATATAAGGAGGGGCAAAAGGGTATTTGTTACTCTCTGTTGGTAAGTTATATGTTTACAAGAAAATGTGAGATAATATATGCGGCTACAAGGATTCGAACCGATCAACACAGAGAACCCAACCGCACCGTAGGACCACTTGAGCTATGCGCTCAGTTGTCATAAGTATAATTTCAATTCCATTTAACTTATGCCCTCTGTTATTTAGAACATTTCGATGTTCAACTAGCTTTCGTTTCATTTTGCTCTCATCAAAATATACTGTATAATTCCAGATTAATAAATTCTTGTCCAATTTACATATCAGTATGAAAAAATAATTTTTTCAACAATTAAAAAATATTTTCATGCCATTAATTCAAATTCTAGATTATAACACTACATTACTCCTCTTTTCGACATTTCTTCGCATTTAGCAATCTAGTCTTTTTATCAATAAAATTCACATTAATGTTCTGACTTTAATCATTTATATAACATACATCTCATACTTTAATTCATTCATGCCCATAGCAATACAAGGGTCTATTTAACACATAAAAAGAAGGTATAATCAAGCTACTAACTTTGTGTGTAATTCTTGATGGTAAAAGAATGTATTTTCTATCAATAAATTCATAATTCTAATCAATCCACATACAACTCAAATAATAGAACCACATATCAATTTGCATATTCACATCTCAATCATTCAAGAAGTCATTCTTTTCCAATTAAAGTGTGCACTTTTTAATCATTTTCATGCTTCAATTTTCTAATTAAACTAGCATTCAATTCTACTTTAGAAATAGGGAAAATTCTACCCACAACTCAATTTTAATAATAAAACCACATACAAGTTATTCATTAACATTCCAATCAATTTATAGACTAACTTTCCCATTAAAAATGTATTCTTATTAATATTTTTCATGCATTATTTCTCAATATAATACTAGCATCATTCCCAATTAGAAATAAGGAAAATTAAACCCACCTTGTATGGAGAGATAACACAATTTGCAATAAAATCCTTGCAACAAGATGCACCTCCTCCTAGACGATGCGCGCACAAGCTCCACAAGCACCAACACCGAAAGCTTCTTCCTTGAATAGCCGACCCTTCTCTTTGGAAAAAAAATGCAAGCACAATCTCCCTCACAACTCAATCTTTTTAACTCACAACTACTACTAGATAATACTATTAGACTATAGATTTGGAAGGGGATATTAAGCACAAAATAACTAGCCATGGGAGGGGGTATTTATACTAAAAATCAACTAGAATGGAGGGCTAGGATTAGTTGGTTGGTTGTAGGATGGAAGGCTAGGATGAGAGTAGGAGTTACAATAACTACCCACATCTAAATAACCACCACCATGATCACCATTAAACTTTTTGAATTCCCTCCAAAAAGTCCCCAACCGGCCACAAGAAGGTATGCCTTTTGCACGTGTACGTGTAGTGCACGTGCATGCAACTAGGACAAAAATTGTGCATTAAATTTTGTATAAAATAAAATAATCTTTTAAATTGTATTCTACATGACAAGTTGTGTAAAAATATAGTCCATGGACTTTAGTTTATGGGCGAAATGGTTATTTTAAAATAAAATCAATAAATTATATTTTGGGCTTTAAGAAAAGGCTTTAAAATAAAGCTTTCTATCTATTTAAAAAAAAGGCTTTTGTATAAAATAATTTGAAAACACATATTTAAATAATTATACACTTCACAATAAAAATAATTATAAGATTTAATTCAACCAAAATATTGCACGTGCACACTACGTGCAAATTAAAATAATTTTCCATTAATTGAAAAATCAGGGTATTACACTCCTGTGGGGGTCTTTGGAAAAGAAGTACAAAACAGAAGACGCCGGGTCCAAGAAGTTTGTAGTCGGCAAATTTCTGGACTATAAAATGATTGACTCCAAAACTGTTGTGAGTCAAGTCCAAGAACTGCATGTCATAATGCATGACATCGCTGCAGAGAACATAACGCTGTGCGAACTATTTCAGGTTGCAGCGTTCATCGAAAAGCTTCCACCTGGATGGAAAGACTTCAAGAACTACCTTAAACACAAGCAAAAGGAGATGTCTCTTGAAGACCTAATTGTCAGGTTGCGGATCGAAGAGGAGAATCGCAAGGCTGACAGGTCCTATGGAAATCAGTCCATAGAAAAGGCCAACGTGGTGGAGCACGAACAGAAGGGCAAGAAGAGAAATTTTCTGCCACAGGCCTCAAACAAAAAACCTCTAAGAGTTTTGTTGGGAAATGCCACAAGTGTGGTAAGCTGGGGCACAAAATTTCTGAGTGCCGCAGTAAGGACAACAATCGTTCAGGAACAGGACATGCAAAAGGGAATGAAAAATCCCATGCACACATAGCTGAAAACTTGTCCAGTGGTCTTTCTGACCTGGACCTCTGTGCTGGAGTATCAGAGGTAAATTTTGTGGGGAGCAATCCTCGTGAATGGTGGTACGACACTGGGGCCACCAAGCATATCTGATAGGACAAGAAAATGTTCACTTCATACCAGAAGTGCAACAAAGATGAACAGCTGTTCATGGGAAACTCTTCCACCTCTAAAATTGCAGGAACAGGGAAGATAGTGCTGAAAATGACTTCAGGCAAAGAACTAACATTCATAAATGTGCTGCATGTTCTGGATATTCAGAAGAACTTGATATCAGGTTCTTTGCTAAGTAAGAATGGATTTAAGGTTGTTCTTATTTCTGATAATTTTGTATTGTCTAAAAATGGGGTATACTTGGGTAAAGGATATGTAAAGGATGGACTGTTCAAGTTTAATGTAATAACAGTCATCCCTAAAACTATTGTTCCTGCTATTTCCAATGTTAATGAAATAACTTCTATTGCCTATGTTGTTGAGTCTTCTTCTGTTTGGCATGAAAGACTAGGCAATGTTAATGTCAATTCTATGCGTAGATTAATTAACATGAATTTGCTACCAAAATTTAAGGTAGATAACTCCGAAAAATGTGAAGTTTGCACGGAGGCCAAACTCACTAAAACTCCATCACGTTCTGTAGAAAGAAACACAGAAACTCTAGGTTTAATTCACACGGATCTGTGTGATTTAAAATATATGCAGACCAGAGGTGGCAAAAAATACTTTATGACATTCATTGACGATTGCACAAAATTCTTATGTATATTTGTTACATAGCAAAAATGAGGCTTTGGATAAATTCAAAGAATATAAACTTGAGGTTGAGAATCAACTTGGAAAAACGATTAAAATCGTTAGGAGTGATAGAGGAGGAGAATATGATGCACCATTTAATATGTTCTGCTCAGAACATGGAATAGTTCATCAGACAACTGCTCCTTACTTACCCGAATCAAACAGTACTGCCGAGTGCAAGAACCGAACTCTAAAGGAGATGATGAATACATTGTTGTTGAATTCTGGCTTACCCTAAAACATGTGGGGGAAAGCGTTGCTGACTGCCAACTACATTCTCAATAAAATACCTCACAAGCAAACTGGCAAGACACCATACGAACTGTGAAAAGGTAACATACCTTCGTATAAATACCTCAAAGTATGGGGGTGTCTAGCAAAAGTGACAGTACCTTACCCGAAACAGGTCACCATCAGACCTAAGACGATTGATTGCATATTCATAGGCTATGCACACAACAGTAGTACATATCGGTTCTTGGTATACAAATCAGATATACCAGATATCCATGTGAATAAAATAATAGAATCAAGGAATGCTTCCTTCTTTGAACACGTGTTCCCGTGCAAGGATACTATGTACTCCAAACGTACACGTGAACAAGAGAATGCAAGCACTTCGGTTGATGAACCAGATGATACTGATGAGCCTAGACGAAGTAAACGGGCTAGAACATCAAAATCATTTGGTCCTGACTTTGTAACGGCCTTTCTGTTAGAGAATGAGCCCAGAACTTTCAAGGAAGCCATGTCTATGCTTGATGCTCCTATGTGGAAGGAAGCAATCAAAAGTGAAATAGACTTCATTATGCAAAATCATACATGGGAGTTAGTCGACTTGCCTTCTAAATGTAAAGCTCTAGGATGCAAATGGATTTTCAAATAAAAATTGAAACCAGATGGTTCAATAGAGAAGCATAAGGCAAGACTTGTGGTACAAGGATTTAGGCAAAAGGAAGGCCTAGATTTCTTTGATACATATTCCCCAGTTACAAGAATAACTTCCATAAAAATGTTGGTAGCTATTGTAGCTCTACGTAACCTGGAAATACATCAAATGGATGTTAAAACTGTATTTCTAAATGGGGACTTAGAAGAAGAGATATACATGAAACAACCTGAGGGTTACGTTGTTCCTGGACAGGAAAATAAGGTGTGCAGGCTTGTAAAATCCCTGTACGGACTGAAACAAGCTCCAAAGCAGTGGCATGCAAAATTTGACATTGTTATGATGTTAAATGGCTTCAAAATAAATAAATGTGATAAGTGTATTTACATCAAAGATACTCCAAATGGATACATTCTGGTGTGTCTGTATGTAGACGACATGCTCATTATTGGAAGCAATAATGACATTATCAAACAAACTAAGAGCATGCTTAGTGGCAAGTTTGATATGAAAGACTTAGGAGTTGCAAACGTCATACTGGGAATCAAAGTTTTCAAAACGTCTGAGGAAATTACTTTGTCTCAAGTTCATTATGCTGAGAAAGTCCTTGAAAGGTTCAAGAATTAGTCGAATGGAACTGCCAAAAGTTCTGTGGATCTCAGTATTCACTTCTTCAAAAACATAGGTGAAAGCATATCACAATTGGAATATGCACATATAATCGATAGTCTGATGTACTTAACAAATTGTACAAGACCGGACCTAGCACATTCGGTAAATGTATTGAGCCGCTACACGAGTAATCCAGGACGAAGTCACTGAAAAGGAATAACTAGAGTATTGAACTACTTGCGACATACTCAGAGTTATGCGCTGCATTACACCAGATATCCAGCAGTACTAGAAGGTTACAGTGATGCCAACTGGATATCGGACTCCAAGAACTCAAAATCCACAAGTGGATATGTCTTCACACTTGGTGGTGCAGCTGTATCATGGAAATCCTCTAAACAAATACTATTGGCCAGATCCACCATGGAATCTAAGTTTATTGCTTTAGACAAAGCGGCAGAGGAAGCAGAATGGCTTCGAAACTTTTTAGAGGATATTCCTATGTGAGAAAAACTAGTGCCTGTTTTATGTGTACACTGTGACAGCCAATCGGCTATAGCACGGGCACTGAGTTGTATGTATAATGGTAAGTCTTGTCATATCAGAAGGCGACACAAAACCATTAGACAACTGCTCTCAAATGGAGTAGTCTCTACAGAATATATAAAATCGGCCGACAACCTAGCGGATCTATTTACTAAAGGTCTGTCGCGAAAGCAGGTTGTGAGATCTTCAAGAGGAATGGGTTTAAAACCTATGACGAAAGAGGATACTTGATGGAAACCCTACATAGGAATTGGAGATTCCAAGATCTAGGTTCAAAGGGACAACTAAATCTTGTTGAATCGACGGAAGCACTGAGAGATTAAAATCTCATACCCACTCTTAGGATGATAAAACAGTGCTTCCTGCATAGAGTTAGGATAAGCTTGGCTTTTAATGATTCCCATAGCTTTGTAATAAAAGTAGGGTATAGCAGGATACTCTTTATGGGCAATCACCTTGAGAGTGTGAAATGGGGTCGTTTCTAGGAGAATGAAGAGAGGCTACATTCTCCAAGTTCACTCACGATTAACTAGGGATGTTCAAGGCCAAAATGAACATAACAAGAGAATTTAGTTCTGTGAGGAGATGAAACTGTGTAATAGTTATTGTCAAGGTTCACATCAAAGCCCGGGTAGTTCAAGACATCATGATCACTACCTGGTCAAATGAATCCGATAGCTACTTACTAAGGGTGGTTCAAAGTTGAAAAATTACTACCATTCCAGATGCAGTGATTTTTCGATTGTACTCTCAGAGTTTTTCTGTCATGTTTTTTATTTTTATGTCGTGTCTGGATTACATAGTCTGGGAATTTCCATTCATATGGGGGATTGTTGGAATTAATTTTTGCAGTTTTCCGGGCCGGATTCCGGCAAGCTCTGGCCACCGTCGGCACCGAAAAATGAGTGGATTGCGATCCTCTCGATGAGTACTATTCCGTGGTGTACTCACTTGCCAAAAACGAATTCCGTATGAATGAGAAATGTTGGTCCAAAGTTGGGTACTTGAAATGTACTAACTTGGCAACTTGGAGAAAATGGATAGTCCCATATCGAAAATTGGGAAAGATTTTTTCTAGTATATATACTGGAAAATTGGACTAAAGGGCGTGGCCCGGGGATTACCACTAACGTGTAGTGGAGAGAGGACTTAGCCAAAATGACAAACACACACGCGCAAGCGTGCGCGTGCCCGGCCCAGCCCGACCCCGGCCTCGGCTTCGGCTCGGCTCGGCTCAGATCGGCTCGGTTTGGCTCTGGCTCTGGCTTTTCACATTCAGTAACTGATACCAACTGCAGAGTAATGGCTCACCAGTTATGAATCTGAACCACCACTCTGCTATTGTAGAAGTGGACCATTACTCTGCTGTTACAGAGTAATGGGCCTCTGAAGAGTCTCCAATTTTCTCCTATAAGGCTACTAAAACCTATAGAGTCTTAGTCATCCGAATTTTATTAAATGCCTTATAGGAATAGGAATAAATCAAACAAAATCAACCATAAAATACCTAGGCATGATTTCTATACTATCTTGAAAATAAGATGAGACACCTACCTCAAATTGATGAAAATACAATTAGAACTCCTAAAACGAAAGCTCCTAACTCCACACCAATTGCTCTTCTCCTCCTTGCACACAAAACCGCAAGCCCCTCCTATGCAAAAAATCTGGCCCTCTCTCTTTGATTTTGATTAAATTTGTGCATTAGTTCATGAGAAGGTGTAGGTATTTATAGGGCTTTTGTGTGGTGGAGAATGATCCCCACTACTCAAGTAACCACCCCACTACCCACACTCTCACCTCCACTCTCCCACTCTCTTTATCCAAGACCGATCACTCCCTCTAGAGCACACACGTGCACGTGTTTCACACATGCACACTTCTCATTTTATTAATTAATTGTTTGTAGTTATACCTTAGGTGTTTGTTACAAGATAAGTGTAAGAAAATAAATGTAGGATTTTTTTTTGTGGGCTTCTTGTTGGGCTTTTACTATTTTATCTACTTCTAATGGGTTTAAGTTTCTTTCATTTCTCTTTGCACCTAGAAATTTCAAAGAGAAATATAGAAATTGTGTAAGAGAAAAGATAGATTTGTGTGAGAAAAAGATTGAGTGTTTGTGTGTGTGTGCTCTTGCACTTGGGTGGTTGGTTGGCACATCAAGGAGGCTCGGGTTCATGCGTTGCTAGGAGGAGAAGGCTCAGGTTTTTGTGGCACAAGCTAGAAGGAGAAGGGAGACGATCGTACTTTCAAGGAGTTCTTTAGGAGTTTCTTTGTCTTCAAGAAGATGGGTGATTTCTCTACTTATAGTGTAGATACCATGCTAAGGATTTTAATTCCATGAACATTCTAAAGAAACTAACTAAAATTTCCATGTGTTTGCCTAAAAAAAAGACTAGTAGAGAAAAGAGAAAATTTGATCGTGATTAGTAGATTAAAATTCATCATGGTATTCTATTAATGAACTTCATGATAGAATATGTACTTTAGATGAACTATGTTAGTGTGATGATCTTGTTAAATGAATGGCTTAATTGTACATGAATGGATATTGCATTGTATAGTTGTAGATTGAGAAGAGTTGTTATTGTCATGTTTAGTTGATAAAATACGTAAATTGTTGTTATATAATGTTAGTGTGATAAAAGAAAAAGATTACTAATTCTTGTAGAATTGAAAAGAGAACAAGAACATGTAGTTAGTGGATTATATATTGGTAATTTTGAGATGGAACTATAGTATATTTTAAAGTCGATAAGATATTCTATAAATATGAGTTGTAAAGAAAAACTTATTTTAATGTTAAAAAACTAAGAGTAAATTTCTGCTACACTGTTTTACTTTTAAGGAAAATAATCTGGACAAAGTTGATTTGAAAGATAGTAATGTATTAAGAAATTGAATTTTGTAAAAGATATTTATAAACAGAGAGTAGATACATAATTAATTCGACTCTTAACTATAATAGGAATCGAGTTTGGGCTTACTGGCTTTCAGTGTGGGTTATGAGCGCTGTGTATAGTGCAAGAGGTCTTGGGTTCGAGTCTTGAAGAGGCTCTGTTTTTTTTATTAAAATTCGATTTTTCCTTAAATACTGTACAGTCAATATATAAAGAACTCGCCCCTATTCATATTGGTTAGTCACTCAGGACCCAGTGGTCTTCGGGTGCGCTTTGGGTCTGTTACTGTTCATGGGCGGGGGGTTTGTTTGGTTCTGGGTTCAATTCCGTCGACCCACTTTTTTTAACATTTTGATTATTTTTTTTTGGATTTAAGAATTTAAAATGCAAATAAAAATTGGGAAAAATTATATTATTCTACAAATATTATCTAGACTTTATGAAAAATAATTCTACAATATTTTATGGATTTTGTGAAGATTAGATGTGGTTTTTATATTAAAATGGATTAAATAACTTGATAAATTTTTCTTTAAAAATGTGGTTTTAGTATAATTAAAGAAAGAGAAAAACTGTGAATGCAAGAAATTAAGTGGAGATTAAATTAAGAGATGTAGTAAGTTAAATATGAAATTTGATGTTTAAATATGTGCAAGTGTGCATGGAAAATGAAATAAAAAAATCATGATGAAATGTGGACATTTTGTGAGTAGAAACATTCAAATTTTGGTGAACATGAAAAAGAAGTTAAGAACTAGAGTGTAGCTAAGTCCTTATACCGGCATGAATGAATTCTTGAAAAATGAATGTTGTAGAAAAAGACCAAGATTTGGGTCGTTGTTATCAATTGATGGTTAAGTCCGGTGTAGAGGTGATGCTAGCTCTAGGGTGTTAATTTTACTCATGATTCAATTACCTAAGGATTAGGCACATAGTGAAGATGTGATGAAAGTAAGAAAAAATACAAGTATGAGGGCCTCAGAATTACGGTGTGAGAGTGTTCACAGGTTGTCTACATGATGCGTCATGTCATGACTTGAATACATCTCCGGAATTATCGAGACCGTGGCGACGCTTGTGGGGTGCTTGGTGATTACGTAGTGCTATTGTCCCATGACGGAGGCGAATTGTCCATATGCTGTCTACATGATGTGTCATGTCATGACGTGGGATTCTCCTCCAGGCTGTCTGGACATGGGCTCGTAACTCATAGAACATTTAGGATACTTATCATAGTTACCGTAGTAGTTTAACTCATAACGAGGGATCCAACCCTACAAGATGAAGAACGGTTAAGGGATTGCCTTCGGATTTATGTAGAATGGGATAAGTTCAAACAAGTGCGCATTAGTGTCATGAAATAAGAAGTAACTGCATTAAGACTAAGTGCACATTCACACACGACATCCATAAGATAGTCTACCTTAGTTTTGTTTGTGATCAAGTGCATGCTTTCCAAGTAAGAGAAATTGATGTATTATATCCTAGCGTCAGTTGTATGCAACTAACCACAGTTTCTATGCAGAATAAAATGAATGAAAGGACTAAAGGGGAATACTGCTTAAAGAATTGTTTGAAGTGTTATTTTATTCATGTAATATGTTGTAATTTGTTTCCGCTATGTTGGTGTAAACATTATTATACAAAAGTTTTAAATTCTTTGTAAAATTGTACGAAGTGAAGTGTAAAGATGCTGTGGAACTTCGAATTCAGACTTATTTGGAATTCGGGGTGTTACAGATTATGATGAGACTTTTACCCCGGTTGCACAAATGACTACTGTTCGCACTCTCCTTACCGTTGCCGTCATTTGTCAGTGGCCGTTATATCAGATAGATGTAAAGAATACTTTTGATGTGTCTAATTTTTATACAAATATTTGTACTCATTTATCCATTAAAATTGCTTATTTTCGTTTATATTGTTGATAATTCGTCTTATTTCCATAAGATTTCAAGTAATTAATTATTTTTGAAGAAATACCAATTTTGAGGCAAAAGTGAAGTTTTCTGGTAAAAATCAACAAACTAAGCAAAACTATTGATTTTTATTGATTTGTTGAATTTTTATATTTTACAAATTGATAATATGAGGAGCAAAATACAATTTTAATTGTCAATAGGGTGTAAAAAGAATAAACAAGTTTAAAAGGATTTTGATAGAGCTAAAATAAAAATTAGTTAATTTTAAGTTGATCTAATTAATTTAAATTTAAATATTTATTTTTAAATTCTAAATCCTTATTTTATTTGTATTTGCAGGATGTGTTTCAAATAAATAAAGATGAAGGGTTTTTTCTGCAAAAAAAAAAACCCTAATCTTCTGCTCCTATACATAGCAGAGCAAATAAGAGAAAAAAGGGGAGCGCTTAGAGCATCTGTAGTCGTTGGGGAGAAAAATATGCATATATGCATATATAGAAATTGCAAAACACGTTTTGCTGCAGTCGTCCAAAAGCTATTTTTCCAAGGGACGACACATGAAGTGTCGTCCGATGGATTAATGCCATTCACCCATACAGATTCGTCCACGGAGTGCAAATAAAAAATTGCAAAAAAATTATAAAAAATTACAAAAACATTTTAGAAATTACAAAAAAATACAAAAAATTACAAAAACATTCCAGAAATTGCAAAAACAAATACAAAATTACAAAAACATTCGAAAAATTGCAAAAAAAATGTAAATTTGCAAAAATCTCTGGACGGCACATGAAGTGCCGTCCGAGACAATAGGAGGCAAGGGACGGCACTTGGAGTGCCGTCCGAGGGATTTAAGCCTTTTGGGGGTTTTTTTAATTGAAAAAAAAATAATCAAACGACGGCACTTCGACGGCACTTGAAGTGCCGTCCGACGATAAAAAATAATAATTTTTTTGTTGGGCGGCACTTGATGTGCCGTCCCTCATATATGAATAATTCTCAAACTTGCTCTCATTTATAGCAATCGCCTATAGCGAAATATGCATAATATGCACATTTGGCCAACGACTGCAGCAAAGTTTTGAGCTAAATATGCATATTTTGCATATATAGCAAACCTAGGGATGGCATTCGGGCCACTCGGGCCGGGCCGGGCCGGGCCGGGTTTGACCGGGTTTTGACCGGTCCCGGGCCACCCGGGCCGGGCTCCTCCATTACACGGGCCGGGCTCAAGGTAAGAAACCTTGGCCTGGACCTGGCCCCCGGCCCTTAGTGTGGGGGCCGGGCAGGGCCGGTTCGCGGGCCGGGCCTGGCCGGGCCCGTGTATGAGGTTTTTTATTTTTTATTTTTTTAAAGTATTATTAAAGATCAAGTATATGGATTTGTAATTTTATAACAATTGCAAAGAATAAAATTTTGATAAATAATTGAAGTACATGAATAAATAAAGTACATGATTTAATAAATTTGAACTTCTTGAATAAAATTAAGTACATGAATAAAATTCATACAACTTTGTCTATTTAGATCAAATTACAAATCAAGGGAATTACTTGAATTTAAAGATCGAGATGGCCTCTACTTAGATTGAAGAGAAGGCATTGGACTATTGTCGTGGACATATTTTAAGTCCTACACTCTAGGATTTGAGTGTGTTTCATTCAAATCGGAAATGTGTTTCATTCAAATCGGGAAAACTATCATAATTAATAAATGTTTCTTCACTATCTATATATTGGTTAGGAATGGAAGGAATGTGATGACTAGTAGATTATTGACTACTATGTCTACCACCACCGCGTGATCGATTAGAGGCCATTTAACTATGAAAAACTAGTGTATGTAAAAATTATATAGAAAACAACAACTAAATGTATGACAATAATTAAAAACAAACAACAACTAAATGAGTGAGTAATTAAAAACAAACAACAACAAATTTGTCTAATTTTATTATTATTTTTTTAATTTTCAGGAAAAAAAAATTAAAAAAAAATAAAAAATCAACCAACGGACGGGCTGGGCCGGTCCCGGGCCAGTTCAACCGGTCCCGGGCCTCGAGCGGGCCGGGCCTAACCGGGCTTTTGCTGCAAAAATGGGGACCGGACCTGAACCGGATGGGTGGGGGGCGGTTCAGGGGCCAACCCGGGTTGGTGGGGGGCCGGGCCGGGCCTAGGCCCGGGCGGGCCGGGCCGGTCCGGTCCCGGGCTAGCCCGGCCCTGATGCCCTGCAGATGCTCTTAACCAGGGCTGAAAGAGCGCGCTTAACGACGGCTTCCTCGATTATTTGAAGAAAAAAAAAAATTTAAAAAAGCGAAACTATCTCTCTCTGTGGCGTGCAGTTCAACACAAAGGAGAAGAAGCCAGTGTGGTAGGGCGCGTGGTTCGAAACGACAGTTGCTGACGTGGCGTGATCAGAGCGGGTGGTTTCGCTGTGCTGTGTTCTGGTACGCGGTTCGATTAGCGTGACGTGGCTCCTGGTGCACGTGACGGAGACAGCAACTCGAGGACGAAATCAGTGCTCGCTGACGTGGCACGGCGCGTCTTGAAGCACGTGGATTGAGAGACGGCTCCGAATTAGAGAGAGAGAGAGAAAAAGACTTATTATTATTCCGCTGTTGTTTGCAAATTTTATCAAAAAACAGTTCTATTTGTATCTCTTTTCTCTTTCTAATTTTCATAATGCAATCTATGAACAAATTTATTAGTTGCAATATTTTTATTATGAACTAAATTTATTTTTCTAGGGTTTAAATGTAGCCTAATTTTGAGAACACAATTTTTAATTCTATATTATTTTTATTTTTCCATGGTTGTGTGTTTAATTTTTGTGCTTAATGCTTACAATTATTTGGCCAATTTTTGTATGATTTATTGGATCATGGAGAGACCGAGAGATAATTTGTGATTTAGAACAATAAAAATTGAACATCATTAATTGAGCAAAATTAGAGATAATTTATCGCGATTGACGTGACCGTTAAGAAATCCACAGAATTTAATGAGTCTTCGATTAATTAAATTTGCATAGAAATGTGACAAACTGTTAGTTGGAGATATTTTTGGTGTTGTTCGAGAGAAAACATTGAATAATTTGGAGATTTCGGTCTACAACTTCGAAAAATAAATTTTTTTATTCTTATGGAATTATAAATTGTGTGGGATGAACTAGGTGAAGTCAAAAGCCCTAGAATTAATTTAGCCATTAACAAATTACAAAAACTTCACATCCCGCTCCCTCATAATTAATTTAGTTGGTTATATTTAGATTAATTTAATTTAGTAGCTTTCTTTATTAATTTCGATCTTCCAAATAGTAATTTATCTAGTGATATCGGTACTCAATAAAATAATTAGTCTCTGTAGGTTCGACACTCTATTCACTAAACTATACTACTTGTTGCGATTTTATACACTTGCAAATATTCACACCAACTTTTCTCCATGGTACCTTATCTGAGGTTGTTTACATGCATCCTCCTCCTGGTCTTACCACTCCTCCTTGTTATGTTTGCCGTTTGCGACAGGGTATATATGGTCTGAAACAGGCCCCCTCGAGAGTGTTATCACACAGGCTGGTTTCAGTCAGAGTTACAGGACCATTATATGTTTATGCGATCATCACCACAGGGGAGGGTCATTCTATTATTATATGTTGATGATATGATTATCAATAGGGACGATTCTGCAGGCATTGCCTCCACACAGAAGTACCTTCACTAACAGTTCCATATGAAAGATCTTGGCAGATTACGCTACTTTCTGGGTCTAGGGATTGCCCACGGGTCTCGGGGGATCCTTATTTCTCAACAGAAATACACATCAAATATTTATCTCCACTGCTTGTCTATCTGACAGTCGTTCGGTCGACACTCCCGTAAAGCTTCATGTGAAACTTCGTCCCACAGATGGTGAGCTCCTTCCTGACCCCACTAGATATAGACAGATTATTGGACAGCTTGTCTACTTATGCATGACCAGAACCGATATTGCTCATGCAGTTAGTACTGTTAGCCAGTTTGTCTCCGCTCCTACATCAGTTCACTACGGTGCTCTTCTTCGGATCCTCAGATATCTTCGGGGCACTATCACTCGCTCATTATTCATGCCTTTCACATCCACCCTAGAGCTCCGTGCATTTTCTAATTCAGATTGGGCGGGTGATCCTACCACCACACGGTTTACCACAAGTTTCTGTCAATTTCTTGTTGATTCATTGATCTCGTGGTGAAGCAAGAAATAGGCAGTTGTAGCATGTTCTTCAACCGAAGCTGAGTGTAGATCAATGACAGCCACTACTAGAGAAATTGTTCATGTTCGTTGACTCTGATTAGATATGGGTGTAACTCTCACAGGCGCTACTCCTCGTGATAATCAAAGTGCATTGCACATTGCAAGTAGCCCGGTCTTTCATGAGCGAACAAAGCACATAGAGATAGATTGTCACTGTGTTTGTGAGCGCTTTGAAGCAGGGATCATTTCACTTCACTCTGTTACTTCTTCAAAGTAGACATTAGACTTCTTCACCAAGTCTCATACCGTCTAGAGATTTTGTTATTTGGTGGGCAAATTTGCACTGTTCGACCCATCGTGAGTTTGAGAGGGGTGATAGATATTGTATTATATATAGTCCCATATCGGATAAGTATCAGTTTAGTATTTGGTTCGCTCCTATATATGGAAGTCATTGTACACAATTATATTTGATCCCAACAATCCAACCATACTTTCCAATCTCTGTGTTAACCTTATCATTATCAGTCCTTTCAACTGAATAAACATGTTGGTGGTCAAATGACTTACAGGAATTTTTCCCCAAACTGTCCCACTTTTTGAAAGTTTTTCCCAAACTGCCCTATTTTAAAAAAAAATTCCTAAAATGCCCTACTCGCTTTCTGAAAAGCGAGTTTGGCTAAATCCTCATCGCTTTTTCAAAAAACGAGTCTGAGGTTGGTTTTGCACCTACCCACACTCGCTTTCTCAAAAAGCGAGGGGATTTATCCTACACTCGCTTTTTGAAAAAGCGAGTGTCGATTGGGTCTTTAACCCCCAAACTCGAAATCAGATCTCATTATTCTCTATCTTCCTCCTCCTCTTTGACACGAAACCCTAACCCACGTTTTTGAAGTCTAATTTCAGCCATTAACCCACCAAATTTCGTCGAATCACTCACGAAATTCTTCCATTTCTCATCTTCGTTCGATTGTCCACTTCGAATTTGGGGTAATTGCGGTGGAATCCTTCGAATTTGGGGGCGAAGCTTGCGGTGGAGGTGGAATGCTTCGAATTTGGGGATAAAGCTTGCGGTATATTTATCAAACTCTAGATTTTTTAATGTTTTATATATATGTAGTTAAAAATTGGAGATAGAATTTGGATAGATGTCGAATTTAGGGGTAAAATTTGGATATATGTAGATATATGTAGGTTATATATTTTGGTATAGTTAATAACAATTATTTTTAGTTGTAGTATACTCTATTTTATTATAAATGGCACGCACGATGGGAAATCTGGAGGAAGGATCGAGTAGTAGACCTCCTCGCGGCGATGGACCACGTACTTCTTTTGGCCCACCACCTCACGGTCGACGTGGTGGTCGTCGTGGTGGTATCGAGCGTACTAATGTAAGCTTATAATTGTTTATATTCGATTAGTTTGATTATCATGCAATAAAATGTTATATCGGTCCTTTGTTGTAAATATTATTGTTGTATAGGTCCCAACTAATCCAAATGAGGCGAGTCCTTCTTCAGCCCCTTCATCATCTTATATTCCTCTCGGAGGTCCAGGTCCCCTCGACCCTACACTCTTTACTATCCAGTCGCATCACCGTTCGAAGGATGTGTGGGAAGGTGAATCGAAGGAATGTACATTTAGGGGGGGTCATCCACTGCCTATGCACCCACGAATTCATGAGATCCTAAGGGACTGTGGATTATATGGTATTGCACGGTTGGGGTTGGCCGTCCAAGTGAGATTTCCAGACCAGTACACACCAAGTGGAGGTAACATGTGCTGGTCCTCGGGGAGATGGACCCAGTTGGGTGATTGCCTTCGCAATACCATATAATCCACAGTCCCTTAGGATCTCGTGAATCCGTGGGTACACAGGCAGTGGATGACCCCCCCCCCCCCTAAATGTACATTCCTTCGATTCACCTTTCCACACATCCTTCGAACGGTGATGCGACTGGAAAGTAAGGAGTGTAGGGTCGAGTGGACCTGAACCTCCGAGAGGAATATAAGATGATGAAGGGGCTGAAGAAGGACCTACCTCATTTGGATTAGTTGGGACCTATACAACAATAACATTTACATCATAAGACCGATATAACTTTTTATTGTATGATAATCAAACTAATCGAATATAAACAATTATAAGCTTACATTAGTACGCTCAGTACCACCACCACGACCACCACGTCCACCGCGAGGAGGTGGGCTAAAAGAAGTACGAGGTCCATCACCGCGAGGAGGTCTACTACTCGATCCTTCCTCCACATTCTCCATCGTGCGTGCCATTTATACTAAATAGAGTATACTACAACTAAAAACAATCGTTATTAACTATACCAAAACATATAATCTACATATATCTAATTTTTACCCCCAAATTCGACATTTATCCAAATTTTATTCCCAATTTTTAACTACATATATATATACAACATTAAAAAAGCTAGAGTTTGATAAATATACAGCAAGCTTTATCCCCAAATTCGAAGCACTCCACCTCCACCGCAAGCTTCACCCCAAAATTCGAAGGATTCCACCGCAATTACCCCAAATTCGAAGCACCCCCAAATTCGAAGTGGACAATCGAACGAAGATGAGAAATGGAAGAATTTCGTGAGTGATTCAACGAAATTTGGTGGGTTAATGGCTGAAATTAGACTTCAAAAACGTGGGTTAGGGTTTCGTGTCAAAGAGGAGGAAGATAGAGAATAATGAGATCTGATTTAGAATTTGGGGGTTAAAGACCCAATCGACACTCGCTTTTTCAAAAAGAGAGTGTGGGATAAATCCCCTCGTTTTTTGAGAAAGCGAGTGTGGATAGGTGCAAAACCAACCTCAGACTCGCTTTCTAAAAAAGCGATAAGGATTTAGCCATACTCGCTTTTCAGAAAGCGAGTAGGGTGTTTTGGAAATTTTAAAAAAAAGTAGGGCAATTTGGAAAAAACTTTCAAAAAGTGACAGTTTGGGAAAAAAATTTACTTACAGAGAGGCATGGCTATGTAACGCAGCTATAACTAACTCACAACGTATGGCTCTGTAGGGAAGCTCTATATATATACAGGGTCTAAAACTAGACAGTTTATTTCTACCTTTCCGGAAGAAGATGTTGTGCAGGCTTGGCTATTACTTACATGTGGTGGAACCACTTCGATGGACGTTCACAATCAGAAGGGAAAATTATGAAAATGGAAAATCAAAACATTACAAAATATTCAAACTATAACAGTTTTAAAGCATTAATTAATATATAGCAGGCTGGAGTATAAAAGATAACAAAATATTGAAAGATGAATATTTTAAAGTATACAATATATTGTTGGAAAATTTTTTTGCATATTTTTCGGGCCGGATTCCGGTGGACTCCGGCCACCGTCGGCACCGGAAATTGATTGGATCATGTTCCTCTCGTCAAGTACTATTCCGTAATGTACTCACTTGCCAAAAACGATTCTCGTATGAATGAGAAATGTAGGTCAAAAGTTGGGTATTCAAAATGTACTAACTTGGACAGTTGGAATGAATAATCTCACATCGGAAGATGAGAAAGATTTTCTCTAGTATATAAGCTAACGACTAAAGGGCGTAATCCTGGGGTTACCACTAACATGTAGTGGGGAGAGGACCTAGCCAAAATAACACACACACGGGCCCGGCCCTGCCTATTAATTTTTGCCCAGCTCCAAAATTTTCCCCAGTTACCGTTGAGGTTTTTCAAATTCTGTAACTGCTGGTACCATTACTCTGAAATAACAGAGTAATGGCTCATCAGTTACGTTTTTGAACCATTACTCTACTGTTACAAAGTAATGAACCATTCAGTTACTCTCAATCTCCTATAAAACCATCAACTTTTGTTTGCCAGTACACATAGTTTCAAAAACATTCTTCTTCTTCTTCTTCTTCTGCTGAGTCACAATCTGAGAATACAACACAGCTCCGGTTCGCTGAGATCTCTGAAGTTAGGGAGCTGCTCTTCAGGGAAAGGTAATACAGTTGTATCCTGGGAGGCAATTCGTCAACCATCGTCACACTACGGGGCGAATTTTGCTTTAAGGACAGAGATATTCAAATATCGACTCTGTATTGTACTATATGGTTTGTTCTTTCATTTCCTGTATTTGTAATTCTTCACAAATATTGTTAGCATTTTCTGTTTTATGAAATTCATGTTCTAACACATATCACAAATGGCAAGTTATATGCCTTTAGATAGTGAGAGTTCTGGTTATATAGCAAATTATCAGATAGGTGCTGCTGCTTTTTCTTGTCCTTTATTCCTATTTAATTCTGAAAATTTGTGGAGATCTAAAATTGCAAGAGAAGACAACTAGACAAAGAACAGTAGAGCAAAAACTACTATCTCAATTATTGAACTGTCAGCTCCTAGAACGCAATTGCTTAAGGCATGCTTATTATAGAACTGATACAGCCACGTATCAGAAACTGATACAGACATGTATTTGATACACACTGCTGAAATACAAAAGCAAGTGCAGATATAAACAAGTGTGATTGTGCACATGATACAGGGTAAGTTTCAAAGGTCATTGGCATCTGAAAGGAAATAGGTAAATTTTATTTATTTATAATTATCTGATGTGGCATGGTCAAAGACTCAAAGAGGTAAAATATAACTACTGACATAGTAATCTAAATATTTTGAGTTGGGACATCTAAAATAATTTGGAAAAAAGGGCATAATTCTGAAGGAAGAAAAAAAATATGTCTTTTTAAAAGGCAACAACCACTCACAAGTCACAATGCATGTCTCTGTATGGAAGCCAATACTCACAAGTGATCTCTTAGCTCGTGTCCAGAATTTTTGGATCTTATTTTGTCGCTTTCGCAGTTTTTTCTCCCAGGTCTTTGATGTTTTATGCACTTTATTTAGGCCTTCTTTTGCTCTTTGATCGTAATCTTTAACGCAATGGGTACACCGATATATCATATTATAGATGCAAATTAGGGAAACTTTTTTCTTCTTTTTCTAATTCATCATTCAATCTTTAGGAGGGTATCATTTCAGTACATACAGCAAGAAGCAAGAATTGCACATAATTTCTCCTTTTTTATTCCATTTCCTTTCATGAAGTACACATTTTGCATAATTAACAACTCAAATTGATATGCTTCCACTCATACAGACATGCACTCATTACAGAACTAAAGTTTCATAAACTAAATGAAATGATAGAATTATAGTATATGTATTCTACAATGAATGCTGAGAAAACACCACACCATTAGATGCTTGAGGCAACCAACTGAACCAACCATCGGCCTCAAACTTCACCATCTCAGCTTGGAAGGGAAGTACTGTAACAAAAATTTATTATTAATTAAGATCAAGAAGATAACTCAATCAATGGTTAAAGAGGGGCAAACTCTTGAGAAAATTCACCTTATCGATAAGAGAAAGGTAATATGGCTTCACTTTCTCCACATCAATTCGAACTTTGCTCTTGCTATAAAGGTCATATTTGCTGCACATTGGTGATAAAATAATTTACAGATGCACATAAGTTTCCTATTTTAAAATGACTCTATAGAGAAGAGAAGCACTTACTTGAATACAAGTAACCAATTCAGATTCTCCTTGTCCTCCTCGTTCATCAGGTGTTGGTAGGCCCCAAACTTGTGCAGAGCTAATACACGAAATGAATATAACATTGTTAATTAATTTCAAATATCAACAAAATCTCGTGTAAACTTGAATGAGTTAACCATCTGAAATCTTACGATAGAAGGAATGGTACCGAATGATAAAGAGGCCAGCTGAGGGCAGAATTGTCTCGTTCTCCTTAGCCACCTGTTAATCAAATGAAACATTAGTTCGATATCATAGTTAAAAGAAATTAACAGTAAAAGATTTGGCAAGATCTCATCAAGTTTCAAAGGAAATACCAAGTACATATAATCATCATGCCCCCATGACATCAACACATTTTCGAGTCCACATCCTTCAGAATACATCCCATACTTGGTGTTGTACTTGGGATTGCTGTAATCAGGATTTCCTTCGAAGAACTGTTGTGTATCACATGAAGATTAGGAAATTTGTATGATTCACAAATTGTTAAGCATTATATGTGTTCTGTTTGGATATGATTACCCTGCGGTGAACGTTGGATTCGTCGAAAGCACAACCGACAGGGAATGTGTCACCAACAACAGCCCACTGAGGGAGTTGTCCAAAGCTAGGATGTAGGAGAACCTTCCCCAGATCTGAAACATTGACACAACATATTTCATTAGTTGCATACTAAGACTAAAAGGATAAATTCCAATATGAGAAAATGTAGAAAATATGACTGCCATGAACCATTTTACACTTTGTAGGATAAGTAATATGGACTGAGTTGATTTTAGCATGGCAAAACTTGTATTTTTCTTCACTACAATTAACGATACAAGTCCTAGAAAATCAAATCAATTGGTAACAGACACTAAAGAGAATTTTGAATACCATACACTTCTGTAAATGGTATAAAGTTTGAATTACCATGTATCAGGCCGGTTAGATGAAGCCAGTCTTCATTGGGGTAGTCTCTCCTGATGGCTTCAGCAGTCTGAAGCAAGTGCTCAATTTGGGGCTCATCAAGATCTGGATCGCTTTCATCAATGAACTCATTGAGCAACTCGCAGCATTCCCAGATGCTCATTTTGGTTCTGTTCAGCTTTCCATACTCCTCCCTCATCCTCCTCACCTACATTGCATTTGTACACCCCAGTTTAGATTGTGAACAAGTTACAACTTAAGCTGACAACATCTATACTAATCTATACTAATATATAATTGGAGAAGAGGTATGTGTGGTTGTCCTATCATTAAATATTATACGCATTGCACGTGCACATGTATTTTGTGGACAATAGTGATCAAGGTCATCAGACTTACAAAGTCAACTGACTGGTTGATGTGGTTCACTCTATAGAATTCTTCGACGGTCTTCCTCCTTTCTGATTCTGCTTCATAGTCCCTGCATGATCTCAATTTTTAGTTTCCTTGTAGTTATCAGCAAAGTTTCGAGAAAGAGACCCTAGAAATGTATCCATCTATAGCAAAGTTATATATAGATCTTTAAGTATCTAGAACTGAGAGGGAAATTGATAAATTTATATTTCGTTTTTATGTACTTCATGACAGATCTGGGGTCTCTTCAGTTAGGGCTGTTTGGTAAAGAATAAATAAACTTTCATGCAGAATTCGTAGCAATTCAATATGCAAGGTTTTTAAAAGTTTTTTAGAGAAAAAAATTTCACAAAAAAAATAACAAGTAAAAAAGCAAAGAATTTGGTGGGCGCCTAATTTTGCTTATCTCAGTCGTCAGCTTTATTCCACTATACTACATATCATTTTCTGAGATACCAGGTTGGGCTATCAAGAAAATTGATAGATTAAGACGTCGATTCCTTTGGCACGGAGCTGGGGAGAACGGAAAAGGCTACTCGCTGATCAAGTCGGGGGTCATTTGCAGACGAAAAAAATTTGGAGGGTTAGGCGTTATCAATATTAGACAAATGAATCACGCTCTACCGTGTAAGTGGTGATGGAAGTTCAAAATAAAAACTAAAGCAAGATGGGCAACGCTTTTTAAGCCGACTTACATCAAGGATGAGTGCGTACACCGGAAACATAAGAATATGGTGTCCATGTCAGGGTTTTTTTTTGTTGGGGGGGGGGGGGGGGGGGGGGGGTAACGCGCTCTAAGGACCTTTTCCTTGCGGGAGTTAACTTCTCCATTGGAAATGGAAAAACAAGTTAACTTCTCCTTTGGAAATGGAAAAACAATTGCCTTCTGGAAAGATAAATGGTGCGAGCCAATTAACTTGAAGATAAAATTTTCGGAGATTTACAAATTTGCTACAGATAAGAACGACTGGGTCACCAGACAATGGAGAAACGAACAATGGGGACAGAGGATTTCGGGGAGGATTAGTAAGGAAGCGAGAAGGCAAAAACACGAGCTAATTTTGTACCTAATGATTGGAAGCCTACCGGGGACGAACATGAAGACAGGATGAGCTGGACGGCTGAGAAAGGTGGACTCTTCTCGGTAAAATCTACGTAGAAATGGCTCAACGATGGGGGGGGGTTAGGAAATTTGACCCTATATGGAGGGTTAAAGTCTCACTTAAGATTCAAACGTTCAATTGGTTGACAATTAGAAACAGAATCCTAACCAGGGACAACGTGGCAAAGCAAAAGTGGTTAAGTCCAGGAGACTGTGTTATGTGCAATATGGACAGTGAAACGGTAGATCACCTTTTCGTCCAATGCAGATACGCTAGGCCATTGTGGGTAGATCTCATACACAGATTCTGCGTTACCGGGTCTTTATCAGAGATGGTTCAAGACGTCTGGGAAACCTGGAGGGACACTTATGTTAACAAAGGGTACAATGAAATTTGGGATATTAGGGTAGCAGCTATATGTTGGGGATTATGGTTAAAAAGGAATAGTAGAATCTTTAAACCGACTCACAGACACATCATGCATCAACAGCTATTATTTAAGATTATTGCTAATTTTATATTTTGGTCTCGACTGGCAGGGCCAGAGCAAACAAAGAAAATAAAGGAACTCTATGCTGATATCAACACTTTGACTTTTGAAGTTGAGTCCGAGGAGGGGGGAGGGGGAGCAGAGTAGTGACCGACATGTGGAGAGTGCGGCACCTCAAGCCGGGGATGAGGAGTTATCACTTTTTGTAGATTCGAGGCTTTGTTGTAAGAGTCTTGTTGTAATTGATGTAATTACTCTGATTTTTTGGGTAGGGAGCAGTCTTGTATAGGGTGGGCTCTCTCTTTTGTCAGGGAATGAAGCTCATGGCCCACTTGTTGGGACTCATGAACATCATTGCTCTTTCTTGGTTGTTGTTTTATTAAAATGTTTTTAATGAAGCGCGGGAGATTTCCACCCACCGTTTATGATAAAAAAAGCAAAGAAAATTACAGTTTGCAACTCGCTTTACTATTTACATTTACCCGCTACCCGGACCCAACCCGGACCCGACCTGGATCCGGCATTGGATTGGAACCAACCCGATCTATACGGGTCCGTGTCCGGGGCCTAAAATAAGACCCGATCTATACGGGTCCGTGTTAAAATAGAACCGATCTGGACCCAGACCCGTTAAAAAATACCTAAAAAATATGAAATTTGAATAATAGTGTTATAGGAATATACATATAAATAGTAATTGTTGAATATAGATGTATAAATATATTATTTTTTCATCTACTTGAGTGTAAAAATTGTTAAAACCATAGGATATCATGTGCAAAATACTTACGTACAAATATTTATTTCCCGTTACCGGACCCGATGGGTAGATATTTTTAACTAGGACCCGGACCCGGACCCGATTCTTGCAAGTCCGGGTCCGGGTCCAATTTTTGGACCCGTGAGGTATCGGGTCCGGGTCCAGGTAGTGGACGACCCGACCCGATAGGACCCGATACCAACACTACTTGCAACTTGGCATGCAAATTAAAAGAATCTAGCATTTGAAAGGACATTGTGTGAATCCTAAATTTGCGTGGATCCGACTAGTTAGATTCATTCAAATATATGGAAAAAAAATGACGGCTGACATCAAAAAATATTTACAAAGGAAAAATTTCAGTTAACCCTACTGAACTTTTACCAGTTGGCACTAAACTCAACTGAAGTTTTTTTTTTTTTCACTTTACCCTACTATCGTTTTTTTTTTAAGTTCTGACCTATTCCATTAAATATTTTCCATCTTGTGATGTCACGTGACTTAATTTTCATTTTTAATGACTACCCCTGGACTAAATTGGTATATTAAATTAAAATAATATAATTAAAATTAATCAAATTTAATTATCCCATAACCTTCTTGTTCTTCCTCTTTCTTAAGCCAACACCACCACCATCATCCAATCTAAATCCAATCAATGACATTTCTTCTAATTGACATATTCAATGCCCCACTCATCAACCTTTGCAAATAATCTTCCCTTGGTTAATGCTCAACCTCCCTTGACCATCAAATCCAAACACTCATTAGACCCAAACCCATTCCTCCATCTTCTCCTTTCACAAACACAAACTCATTCCTCCATCTCAAACCCATATTCATTTCTCTTTCTCCTCCTTTCACAAATCCACTCCAACCCGAATCCATTAGGAAACAACTCATCTCCTTATCTCCCTCTCTGTTTGAGCTCACTCAAATTCACGAAAATCCAACAAGAGAAGAACACATCTCCACCTCCTCCCGATTTGCTCATTATGGTGATCTCAATATCAAATTAGAAATATGAAATTGGTAGTTAAAAAACCAAATTTGTTCCTTTGCATTTTGATGAGTACTTATCTTTTTTTAGTAATTTCATGAGGGGTTTGTTAAAGGAGGAGATAGAGGAATGAGTTTGGGTTTGTGAATGGAAGAGAAGGAGGATATGATGAAGACGATGGTAGTTTCAGAATTGGGTTCGGGTTTGAGAAGGATTGGATTTGGGTTTAATTTAAACTAGATTTCAGGTCTGAATTTGGGCAGAACCTATTCACAACTTAATCGATGGGCATTTCAGTCATTACACACTGAAAGTTATTGGTGCCAGTAAAATATTTAACGGAGTAGGCCAGAATGCAAAAAAAAACTAACAGTAGAAAGTTAAAGTGCAAAAAAAAAAACATCATTAAAATTATGTGCCAACGGTAAAAGTTCAACCGGGTTAATGAAATTTTCCTATTTATAAAACATACCCTAACATAAATTTTATTAATTGCGAAAACAAACTTTCCTTTTAAAATTAAAAACCTACTTCGTTGTAGGAAAAAAGTAGTCATCAAATTTCATTATTAATTACTCCCTCCGTTCCAAAAATATAAGTCATTTTAAATTTTTACATGACTATTTATAAACAATCTAGGATTGTGTAAGAGTACTAGACTATGATTGATGGACTTTTAAGAATATTATAAAATGTCATACTTACTATCATCACTTCCTACTTACCCTTTTCTAGGGTAAAATTGAAAGTCTTTTATAATTAATAGAAAAACATCTATTAATTAATTAATATGAAGAGAGAAGATTTTTATCTCGAAAATCTAAAGCAATTTATAATGTGGAAAAAAAGCTAAAATAACTTATATTTTGGAACGGAGAGAGTAATTATCAGAGTGCATAAGTACAATTTTACAAAGCATCACATTCAAATCTAGAATAAAGAGCCCCACCATGTTGATGAGGGCAATTTACACTATTTGATTGTACTCTCTCCTAGATAAGAGCATCCAATTATCCATAAAATGCATTTTATAGCAAACGATGAGCTGCAGTCATTTGCTATTTATGCATATTTTGGCTAAAAAGCAACAGTAGATTGATATATATGAGAGGGGATTTAAGAGAAATACATATCATACAGGACACAAAGTCACGAAAAAAAAATATTTTTTTAATTCGTCAGACACAACTTGACTTTGCATTAGACGTCTTTTAATTTAAAAAAATTGAATTTAAAATGGCTGTACAATGTGGCCACTCCTTGGACGCAAGGTGAAGTTATGTCCAAGGAGGGGCCCACCTATTTTTTTTAATATATATATTATACTTAAATAATGTTTTTAATTAATAAAAAAATCATAAAAAATCCTTCAAAATCGTGGGACACAAACTGAAGTTCCGTCCCTTCAATTTTTTTGTTTTTTCCCATTTCGACACAAATTGAAGTTCCGTCTACCTATTAAAAAATTATTAAATTCCTCCGACACAACTTTAAACTCCGTCTTGACAGGGGATTTTTATTATTTTATCTAAGATTGCTAAAAATATCATTCGACGATTGCCGCAAACAGAAAAAATGCTATATGCATTTTTGCATTTTCTAACAATCACGACCGTGGATGCTCTAATGGAGAGCTGTGCATTCCGTATAGATTATTCAACAAATCATCTTTTTTCATCTCTTATACTGTTCACGGATTTGGTAAATGGTAATAGAAAGTATGATATGTACCTGAAAGTTTGGCCAAATGCATTGGCATCTGGAACCACGAATCCCCCATCCAAGATCAACTCCTTTTCATCCACATCCACCTTGTTCTCATCCCTCCCCACCTCTAAACATCCAAAAATTAAAGTTTTTTTTTTCCCATTCACAATCAACAATTATTTCAATAAACTGACCCACACACACACCCCCCAAAAAATAAAATAAAATAAAATAAAAATCATACCGTGCTGTGGCTGCTCAATAATAATAGTCATCCTCTCAGATGAAAAATCAAGAAAATGAGCAGAGAATTGGAACAAGATGTGAGTGATAACAATGAGGAAGAGGGGTGCATTTATAGTGAAAAAATCTGAGAAAAGTGACCAAAAAGGACAAGTCCCAGATTGAGTGAACTAGGGTTTGATATGGACATATTTGTGAATTCAAAGGATCAAACTCCCCCATTATTTTAATCATCATTAAATTATCAGTACTTTATTTTAAATGCCAATTTGGAAGAGAGGATATGGACAAATCAAGGAGTGAGCCAGCCCTGGCGTGGATATCGGATCTTTATGTGGGATAAAAGTCCGCACCCGCTTTGCTGTTTCCAACCTGGATTTTGTTCGCGGGCCCCACATGACATGGCATTGAGTCAAGATCGTGACGGCGGAGGTTGTGGAAAGTTGGACTTGTACGGCGGATCTTCTGTAGGACCTGATTTCTTATCGCACCCACAATTTGCACCGTCTAGTTTGGTTGTGGGGCCCACTTGAGTGGGGCCTATCTTGGGTGTTGAGGGAGTGAGGGTGCTTGAGAAGTGTGAGAGGATGATGGTGGTAGTAGGTGAAAAGTTGCACGCATGACGCATGTAGTATTACAACATATTTTTTGTGTTTATGCGGTATCCTCAAAGATCGGTTGAGATGGATATGTGCGTGTTTTTACAAAGAAATTGAGTTGTTTAGTTGTTTCCAATTACCTCTCCTAATTTACACGTGCGATGCATGTTTTAACAATTTTGACATAAGGAGGATTCGAACCTAAATTCTTTTTTATATTAGGTAAGATTAGAGTATCCACTATCGTTTGCTATTTATTTAGAAAATGCATTTTTGGAATGAAAAAAAAAATAAGTCTCACTATCATTTGCTAAAGTGAATGGTGTGCTCTCAAATTTAGCAAATTCATTTAGCAATTGCCTAATATAGAAGATGATCCTCTGTCTGTTTATTTTTTAAATTTTTTAAGAGGGGCGTCCACCAACTTTCTTCAGTAACTTTTTCTAAATTTACGAAAATGCCACTCTCAATTTACGAAAATGCCATTGTAAAAAACTCTTCCGTCCAAAAACTTTCTTAGCAACTTTTCTTTCTATAATTACGAAAATGTCATTGCATATTTACAAAAAATGTCATTTTCAAAAAATTAAAAAAAAATTGTTAGACAGTAAATCACCTTCCCTCCATTCTATTTTTTGGCTTTAACGATTGCAGCTCTCTTTTTTTTGCTATTTTCTAAATTTTATATATGCATATTTTAGCTTCAACAATAGTGGATGCTATTAGAAAAAATACTGAAACAAACAAACAGCTTTTTCGCAAATGATTATATTGCTAGTTATTAAGGTCCAGAATAATAACAACAACTGGACAATAAGAATTATCAATAATACATGTAGATCAACTGACAGCTGCATAGAAAAGCATGGAAGTATGTAATAATGTCCTTAATTTGCAACTCATTAGTTACCATTCATAGTTAATTTATATGAACAATCCGGTGCTGTGGTGTAGTGGTTATCACGTTTGCTTTACACGCAAAAGGTCTCCAGTTCGATCCTGGGCAGCGCCATTTTTCAAATTTTTGTATTTTTTTATTTTACTTACAAAATATGAAATTAGCATGTATTATGAGGTGTAGTCGAAAGAAATAAAAGCACGACAAAAGAAATAAAAGCTCAGCAGCCTCGATAGGCATCGGCAGTCCCGTAGGAAGCCAATAGATGAACAACTCAGGACCAATAGCAATCAAAAAACACCATAAGCCAAATAAAATAGCGCATTAAAGAGCCTAAAGGAGGGGAAGAACCCTACTCCAGAGAAACTTCAGAATAAAACAGTACATAGCGGCCCCAGCGGAAGTAACCGCCAGTAAGTAATACAAGTCAAGGAGCTAGAACGCTAAAAGAACAGTAACACGTGCTCACCCACCTAACTTGATACCACCGAGAACCACAAGAAAAGAGAAATACAACCCAAGAGAAAATGGAGAAGCCTATTAAAGGAGCTGCCCAGCTAACAGAGGTCAACGGCGTAGAGGGTCCCCAACCAAAACCATGGCGACAGCCAAAACAGATGAGTCAACGACTCAACCGCAAAATGCCAGAGACAAAAAGCTACAGAGGACCACAAAAGAAGGCTCAAGGGCCAAAGTCTCACTCCTGTAAAAAACACCAAACATCAGAGAAGAAAACTGGGATGAGAATAGAGAAAAAATCATACAGCAATACAGTGAAAAGAAGTGAAGTACTACATTTTATAAAAGGGAGTAGTAAGAAACGATAAAAGCAAAATTAGAATAAAAAGCATTACAGAAATTCTGGCAAGAACAAATCAAAGTGCATTAAGTCTGGAAAGGACAGTAAGAGATTCCTCTAAACGGAAATAAAAATAAGATTGCCGCTTATCATCTTTAATCTGCGAAGTCCAAAATTTAAAAAGATATAATAGGTCTTCTATAAGGGAAGAGATAGAGGCAGCTTTGTGAGTGAACACTCTGCGGTTCCTTTCCCTCCAGACAATCCATATAATAATGTGAACAGAGAGGTTCCATCCCTTACTATATTTAGGGGGACCTGAGGGGGATTTCCAGCAGGAGAGAAGATCAGATGGAATAGCTGGGTTACCCCACGCAAGAGCCACAACTTTCCAAAGAGGACGAATGATTGAGTAACCAACGAAAAGATGATTAACATCTTCCGAGGCCCCCAAACAAAATGGGCAGAGTTGCCCCCACACTAAGTTTCTTTTGTTCAGCACCTGAACAGTGAGGAGCTTGTTGTTGATGGCCAACCAAGAGTTAATTTTAACCTTGAGAGGAGCGCAGAATTTCCAGATGAAATTAGCCGAGGGGGAAACGATGCCTCGGAAATTGAGGAAACTATAGAAGGATTTAACCGAGAAAGAACCAGAGGCATTCCATCGCCAAGCTATGTCTTCCGAGTGTTTCCACTCAAAAAGATTGAGAGATGCAATTAGATGTTGAAGATCCGCTATAAGAGGGGAAGGTAACTGGATAATAAAAGGGATACTCCAAACCCTAGAGGAATCGATCCAAACGAATGATTCATCAACTGAGGCATCCGGAATGGCAGCGAGACTGAACAGAGAGGGATAGGCTGAGGCAATGGAGGTGTTGCCAAGCCAAAGATCGGTCCAGAGTTTGGTTCTCGTCCCATCAGCACAAAGCCTATAGATACTGGACTGGAAGGCAGGGGAAGCCTTCCAGACTCCCTTCCAAAACGGAGAAGCAAAACGATGGGCAGGGTAATTGAACTGCCACCAAGGAGTGGAATCAAAGTAATACTCTTTGATGCATTGAACCCATGATAAATGAGGAGATTTATGGAATCTCCACAGCCATTTACCTAAGAGAGCAAGATTATGATCTCGAAGGTTCAAAACTCCCAGTCCACCGTTCGCTTTCGAAGAACAGATTATGTTCCAATTGCACAGATGCGAACCTTGCTTATAAAGAGCCTCACCAGACCAAAAGAAGTTGCAACAAATTTGATCAATCCTCTTGATAACCCAGGATGGGAGATAATAGATAGACATCATGTAGAGAGGCATCGCAGAGAGGACCGAGTTAAGAAGAATTAATCTTCCACCTCGGGAGAGAACCTTTCCAGTCCAGACATTAAGTCTGGACTCAATTTTATCGATGATAGGGAACCAGTCAGATCTGTGGAGCTTACCCCATCTCAGGGGGATACCTAGGTAAGAGATGGGGAAGGAGGCGATACGGAAATTAAAAAATTGGGAGATCTCGTTATGACGATTATCGTCTCCTCCGAGCCAAAACACGGAGGATTTGTTGAAGTTGATGGCAAGGCCGGAAGCCTGTTCAAAACAGTAAAGTAACAGTTTAAGGTTGCGCAATGAAGCGCGCTCAGGTTTGGCGAAGATAATGGTATCGTCTGCATATTGCAAGTTGAGGATACCGTCAAAATGACAGGAACGTCCTAAGCCCTCAATGACATGAGCTTCGCGGGCGTTGCGAAGCAACCTGCTGAAAACGTCCGCTACCAGAGAGAAGAGAAGGGATGAAAGTGGGTCTCCTTGGCGGAGCCCACGTTTGATTTTAAATTTGTGGCCCTCAGAACCGTTGATAAGAATAGAAGAAGTACCAGCGATTAGGCTGGATTTAATCCATCCGATCCATTTCGGACCGAAGCCACGATGTAGCATGATATCAAAAAGAAAGTCCCAGTTAACATTATCATAAGCTTTTTGGAAGTCAAGCTTAAGAAGGATACCCTCTAATTTGCGGTGATGACTAAGCGTGATAATCTCTTGAGCAGCAGCTACGCTGTCAAGAATAAAATGCTCCTTGATAAAACCGGATTGGGCTGGGTCAATCAGAGGCGGGATAATAGCACTGAGCCTAGCGGCAAGAACTTTCATGATAATTTTGAACGAAGTATTAATAAGACTAATGGGTCTAAAATCCGCCACTGTATTGGCTCCCTGCAGTTTTGGGATAAGAACAGTGGGCATAATTGATGCGATCAAAAGAAAAAGTGCCTCGATGCAGATCTTGGAACAGATCGAACAGGTCATCTCGAAGCCAAGGCCAGAATTTTTGGTAGAAAAAAGCCGGAAAGCCATCCGGGCCAGGTGCTGAATTGCTTTTTAAAGCAAAGACAGCCGACTTGATCTCTTCCATGATGAAGGGGGCCTCGAGGGAGGAAATGTCTATGGATGGTGGACCATAGAGTTGCTGCCAATCAAGAGAAATCAAACGCGGTTTAGTGGAGCCAATGAGGTTTTTGTAGAAAGATAGGAAGGCTTGGTGAATATCCGGGTCAGAGTGCAACTCTTCCCCCTGATCTTGAATCACCGAAATATGGTTGCAACGCCTGCGATGCGAAGCAAAATGATGAAAGAAAGCGGTGTATTATGAGGTGTAGTCGAATCTGATCCAAGTCTTATGTCACTTTATATATATATATATATATATATATATATATATATATATATATATATATATATATATATATATATATATATATATATATATATATATATATATATATTGAAATTTACCGTGCACGTGACTTGGTGCAAATAAATGGTGAAAATATTATCTCAGATTCTTCAAACTACAAATTTGACGAAGTCATTTTAAAAAAGCATACCATGAATTTCAAAATTACTCCAATGACAATAAGCTCATCGAAATCAGATTTGAAGGAAGCATCAAGAAACCAAATTTAATCAATTCTAGCATAATTCCAATCAAATCAAAGCACAAATAGATCAAAATTCGAACGATGTAAGAGAGGTATATGCGTAATAGTTTCATCTAAAACATAAAGATACAATCATCATTTTTCATAAGATACATCATCATTTTCGACTTTAACTTTTTTGAACTTAAAACTGACATTAAAATAAGTTATTTAAAAAAACAAATTAGTAAATCCTAAGCTGATATCATCGTATTTTTCATAAGACCAATCACCACTTTCGAATTTAACTTTCTTGAGCTTAAAATTGCTTGTAATTTCTTGTTCATCCTTTTTTTGTATCCTGACAATATTCATGTAGTTGTTCTTCCATATTGGACATCTTGTGATTTAATCAAAAACGTATACTTATCTCCAATGCATTTCTTGGTCCGTCTATCAAATTCTTCAACATTTTTCCCTGCATATAAAATTAAGAAATTAGATCTTAATTATTTGTAACACTATGAGAATAACATATTATACCTTATTCTTATATCTTCTAGGTCTTTTGCGAAACAGCCAATGATGCATCTTGCTTCCTCATCAAATAAAGTTATTTTTGCCTTCGCACTTGTATCTTTTATTGTGATTTTGAATACATATATGAAACAAGTTATTCTTAGTTTTTTTAAAATTTATTGTTTATTATTATTTTTTTAATTATTTTATTGAAGAATGGAAATATGGGAAACTAACAATATGGTGTTTTGTATACATTGGCTCATATTCAACATTATTCTTTTTAAATTTTCGACAATAAGCTTCATCATTTTCAATATTGACTTTTACTGAACATATTTTGCTTGCAATGTACCATGGATCTCTAACGTCTTTGACACTTGTGATCAAAACTTTGTAATAGTAGTATTTTGCCTTGAAATATGGAAGAATTTTTTTTTTAAAGTCATCAAAATATTTATAGACATATATAGAATTGAACAAAATATTTAAAAATAATTTCATTATTCATAATACCTAAGATTCATCTGCACAATAGAGAATATCAGATAGTTTCACTTCATCCACATCCATTACTTTTTTTTTGTTTATTTGCAAGGAATTAATTTTTAACAAAATTTCATTACAGTTTATCCTAAAACAAGCAAACAAAATTATGTTAAATTATACTCCAAAAGGCAACAATTAAAGGATTAAATGTACAAAATAAATTATACCATGCTCGAATTTTATATGTTTCTGGTTCATTCGGATTAATTATCTCTATTGTAGTGTTGTTTGTTGATGTGAGAGAGAATCTTGTTCAAAAAAAAATCATAAATAAATAAATAAATAAAATATATAATAAATAACAATATTAATTTTTATTGTATATAATTACCTCCAAAGTTTGAGGTTTTTATATAGGTAATTGCAATAATTGGCATGTTGGGTGATAATTCTTTCAGAGCTTTTCCTTCCTTGATTGCTAATTCTCCCATAATGTAAGTAAGATTGGTTTTGACCTTAAATTAGGACAAAGAGTTTGAATTACAAAACATTTTTGTAAATTATTATACAACTTAATTAATTGATATTACTTGAATCCTACAACTGTAATATTTCGCTTATCAACTTCATTACCAAATTTTGAGTCTACCTTATCTACATCTCCTGCATTAATTACTGCCAAACAAAGATCTGTAGTTCAATGCAATTAGTATTTGATATCCTTTATTAGTAATAGGAAATTATATATATATATATATATATATATATATATATATATATATATATATATATATATATATAGAGAGAGAGAGAGAGAGAGAGAGAGAGAGAGAGAGAGAGAGAGAGAGAGAGAGAGAGAGAGAGAGAGAGAGAGTAACATATTTTTTTACCTTTAAAAATAGTAATAGATGTACTTTGTAATTCATCTACAGTTGCAAATTTGTACCTATCCTTATCAATGATAAGATCTTTCTCAACTTCATCTATAACACTTCCCAACTTCAAAATGATGTCAAATTTATCGTGCATTGGGTTATATCTTTTGTCAACATTTTTTAGTATTCCGTTAGAAATTAACTAAGTCTTATGCTCCTCAAGCATATGTTGGAACGCTTCCACCGCTTCATTAAACATTATCGCCAGTATTTTAGTTCCCTACAAAAGATAAAAATTTAGTATTAATTATTTACGTATGTATATGTATGAATATTTTAACAATATATAATGTATCTTACCTCATTATCCATAAGTGCCACTTTTGAGGTTTTTCATGTGCCTTTACTATTTTTGTATTCTTTCACACCATAATGTTTCCTAACCAAAATTTTAATAGTCCACAATTGTTGATTTTCTTGCAAGGAATTGACAGAGGAGTATTCATTGTGGAATTTGTCCATTGATATAAATAATCTGCAAAAAATATAATTATTGATAAGTTAATTTAAAAAAAATAAAAGTTGGAAACAAAAAAGAATTGGAAAAATCATTAAAGTGAGCATTCATCTTAAGCATTATATGTTTATAATTAAAACCAAAGGTGCAACGCCCCACCCCAATACTCAGACAATTTATATATTTATTTATTATTTATAGTACAACTGTCCACCACAGGCTGCCTCTCAAAAGATGGTTAACCAATTAGGTGACTCTTGATCATAAGCAATTATATTTATATTTAATTAATCTTGCAATTTTCCCGATATGGGATCAAATCAAAGTGCTGCTCTCTCTCTTGTGTGACGTCAGCCAAACCCCCCTCTCGAGTGGGCCCCTCGCCACGTCAGCATAAGAGATAGGGTGCAGCACCTTACAGTGCAACCCCCATTCCTGGGCCCACACTGTGCTGCCACGTCATCCAGCAGCAGCAGCAGCTCTCTGCTGCTCTTCCCTGGACCCACGTGCAGCCAACCAAATCTCACAACTACCTTCCCTATAGAAACTTCTATAGGACAACCTCCAAATTGGTTAAATTACGAGGTGTTACATACACCCCCCCTTTAGAAACTAGCGTCCTCACTAAGTACGGGGCATGCATAACATCTCGCCGATGTGGACCAGCTCTCTTTCCGGCATACATCTCGCCGATGTGGATGGGGTACCTTGGGATACCCTGATTCAGCTAATTCCGGGCCAGCACACTGACCACAACTCCCTCTCAGGCATACTCTGCACCCACTCTTTTCCCACACTCGGTGTCGAAAGTCGGCTTTGATACCATTTGTAATGCCCCGCCCTAATACTCAGACAATTTATATATATATTTATTATTTATAATACAACTGCCCACCACGGCTACCTCTCAAAAGTTGGTTAACCAATTATGCGACTCTTGATCATAGGCAATTATATTTATTATTAATTAATTTGTGTTAACTCCCGATATGGGATTAATTTAATCAATCCCGCTTTACCTCTCTTGTGTCATGTGGTACCCCTAACTGGGCACCACGTCACCCACAAACATAGGCACAACACTGCCTTCCTCAGCACCTGGGCCCCACGCCAGCCACATCAGCGCTGCCCCCTCATCTCCCTTTCTTTTTCTGACGTTGTCAGCAAGTAAGAGAAGCCCGGGGGGGGGGGGGGGGGGGGGCACCACTGTTAATAAATTCCACAACTACCTCCCCATACAAATCTCTATGAGGGAAAATCTCTAATTCTCCCCATAGAAATCTCTATGGGGCAAATCTCTAATTCTTATATATATATATATATATATATATATATATATATATATATATATATATATAAATTTTGAAATTACGGGGTGTTACAAAAGGACGTTGTGGGAAGTGTACAAACTATTAACTAAGAGCAACTTTACACTTGCATAGTTAATGTTCTGCTGTAACATTAGTTCACATATACTATGTAATACATGCTTGTTCATAAGTTAACCCTTTCATTCATTATTCAAATATAAAGAGTAATTCGCAATGGATGGGCAAATGAATTTCAAATGTTTTGATTTTACATATTTAGACTAATTTAGATGTGTAAATCAATGTGAATGGTTCAGATCGTCAATACGAAAGAGTGTTTTTCCACAGATAAAAAATTAACAGAAGGAAAGACAAAAATACTCGGTAATAGCTAGAGCATTTGCAATGTTTGGAAGATTTGTAGATGGAGTTTGAACTGGTCCAGAAAATGAAGAATCCTGCTTATGAGAGAACCAAAACAGAAAAATCACATCATAAAGACACCTTTAAAAGACTACGTTAAAGAAAGAAAAAAAAAGACCAAGAAAGGAGAAAAAACAATTAAATAGGAACGACGACAAACAAGTTGATGAAAAAAGCTAAAAAATTTTCAACGATTCTTTTCTTTAAACATGCATGCATTTAGATGAATTACCAAACAATAGCAATCAAAATATCTTGGGTTTACTCAAACATCCAAATTTTGTTTTCCAATATTAGTTCATATAGAATCTAAGAATTTTGCCCATGAAATTCTTTGAAACTTCTAATATACATATATGATAAATATCAACAGATAAAAGGTCAGTACATGATTCGATTACCGAATCTTCAATCCATGAACCACATTAATATCTACAAGAATCACCCAAAATATAGTAACAATCATAATAAACAACTTAAAGAATCATATGATCAGAACATCAACAATGCATAATTGAAGACCATTAAAAAACCGCACAAATTTTCACTTTCTTTGAACCAATTACATTACATACATCTCAATGATTACTTAGAACGAATAAATTTAAGATTTAACGAGCAAGATTTACCTCATTTAACTGACCCATGCATGTAGAATTGAAGTATCAAAGAATTCAAAACATAGAGAAGAAGGAGATCGAAGAAAAAGGAAGTGAAGTTGGACGACTCTTTATAAGTATAACCGATTACTGGTCGGTTTAGCCATTGTTCTCAGCCCTTGATCACTATTTATAACTATTTTAAATCCATCGCATGCATATTCAAGAGAAATTATAGAATTGAATTGTTAACAGGCATAAATTGACGATTTTATATTCTATACTACAATTGAAGGGAATATCCCTATTGCTCACCAAAACTATGTATAGCTGTTACAGAAAAATTTCTTAATAGGTAGAGTGACATATCCCTATAGCTCACCAAAACTATGTATAGCTATTATAGAAAAATTTCTTAACAGGAATAATGATAATACGCTATATCGGTTCATGAAAAAAAGTTGAAATTAGTAAAACAAATTTTTTATTGGTTGAAAAAACATTCAACCAATATATATCCGAAAACTTTAAACTATTTTTGATAGTAAAACTATTAGTTCATTCAAATTCAAATTTGTTATCTTTTTTATTAATAAAAACTTTAATGATGTGTAAAAACTTTAATGTGTAAAAGCTTATAACGCAGAAACTATAAAAAGATAATCAAATAACCTTCTTAATTATCATATTTTAGGATACTTCCATTCTTAATTATGTAAAATGTGTGGATTTTAGTTCAGATGTATCTAAGGCAACAAAAACAAATATTTTCTTAAAGGTAACAGAGAGTTGTACATTGAGTAGATAATCTTCAAGTAGCTCATTCCCTATGAGTGATGGTTGATGTCGAGCAGAAAGAGGGACAATATTGATTAATAGAGGTAGAGAACTCCATTAACTGCTTGTAGGCTCAATACCAATAATTCCTGCACTTCCAATTTTCATGAGTGCAAGTTGTGCAATAGTTAGATACAAGACAAATAAGTGTTCTATGTAAGAATTAAATAAGTTGACAAACAATATGCCTCAGGTACTGATATACAACGTAAATGGTGTTTAATTAGTTCATTAAAATTCAAATATGTTATTTTATCTAAAAAATAAAAATTTAAATTTGTAAAATAAACACAAATTCAAATTTCTACAATTTTATTTAGACTAATATAAATATAATTACATCTGCTTGAGTTTTTTTTTGGTGAATTTCCCAACTTTATCTGAATGGAACAATATTTACTCAAACGCATGAGAAAGAGAGGAAGAATGAGAGAATATTTTACATATTCAATTGGAAGCAAGAAACAAATAGAATACAAGTTGAACATGAGATAGTCGCATGCAATAAACAATTCCAAAAGTCCAACATAAAAACATTGCCTCATGAATGTTGATACTGATTTGGGGAAATTAGGGTTAGGGTTAATCTCTAGCCGCTTAAGATATTATACCCTGCTTATCAGTATTGGAATATCACAGAGCACTACCTCTAGACCAGCTTATATAGAGATTAGACTGGGTTTAGGGTACTGGGCTTTTAGCCCACTCAACCCGTTCCAATAATTAATACATAACACGTGTAAACCCGTGTTGCCCCATAGAATAATATACACAATATTATCCTATTATACTGAGAATATACTTATACATCCAACAATCTCCTCCTATATTCTCAATATATTAGGCTAAGCAATGTTATAATATTGGATCACAAAAATTCAAACATTATTGAATCATAAAGAACATGGATAATAGACTAAATCAATTATAACTTGAATAGTTCAAATATGACTAAACCAAAATAATCAAATAGTTCTAAAACCATATCAAAACAGAATAGTTCACAATGACTAAACCAACTAGAGAAACTGTCATAGTTTCAAAATCAACCAAAGCAAATAAACTTCAAGAAAAAAATATGAGTTTTAAGCTCATGAACACAAGAGTCTTAAACTCAACAGAAGTTTTATCAAGCAAGTGACAAATTTATTCTTTCGATAAATAAACCAAAACTATATCCTTGCAGACTGCTTTATGTTTACTCCTCCATTTTGAGCAAATCATTATTCTGAAATCTATGTTGACAGATTTAACTCCTCCATCTTTGCTAGCTTATTGAAGACAAGAATATCAAGAGACATATCTCTAAGAATTCTAGCAAATTTCATAAAGTATCTGGTTCTACTAAAGAACTTAGTACAATTCAACGATAGCTTAGCAAAATGTAACGCAAGCATCACAATCAAGTTTCTTTAATAAAATAAAGAACAAGAACTATTATAGTTTTCACACAAGAACTATACTATGTTTCATATTGGAATGATAGAACAGTCAAATCAATTATGGTTAATTCTGAATCATCAAAATTGGAATAAAACATGAATCCATAAAAGAGTTATATCATCAGAATTGGAATGATATAACAGCCATTCTAAACATCGGAAACACATCGACAAGTTTTCATGCTTTCTTTTGGAATAATGAGATGATTCTAAGTAAATTATGAAAATATATAGTATCATCAAAATTGGAATGAAATTATATATTAACAGAATTTACATAGAACTTTTCAAATTATCTAAAGCATGTCAACTGCCTAAAATTGATGCTTTAGTTTGAACTTCTCTATGGCTCCAATTGGATTCTAAATTTCAAAACAACTTGGATGTTAAAGCTTTTGAATCAATAGCTTTTAACTCCATTTTCCCCACAGTTTTGATAATTAGATCATTTTCAAGTCTCTAAGCAAGAGCATTAGCCATACTTGTCGCAATTGCACTTAATCTATGAGAAAGTTCAACTAGGCTTCTTTCAGCCTTAATATACTCCTCTTACTATTATAGAGTGAGTTATGAGCTACAGTGCATTATAGCTTGATAGTCGCATAACAGAATAGAGAATTTACATTAAACTTCTCAAATGGATGATTAGCAATAAGTCATTCAATCCACTCAGCCTCTTCCCCTGCAGAGGATAACACATAGAGGTCTGATTTCTTGAATGAGAACGCAACACTTGTTTGCCTATTAATCTCCATAATTTTTCTGCTCCTCCTAGTGTGAACACATATCCACTAGTTGTCGACTTTCACTAAACTTTGAGTAGCACAAAGCAAACTCTTGAGTACCACTCAGGTATCTCATTAGCTTGTTAAGGGCATTCAAATGTGTATGGGATTATTAATGAGTCTGCAGATCATACCTACCTCAAAGGCTATGTCTTTTTAACATGTCTCATAGTTGCACCATCATTAGGTGTCAACCCTTTTATCATAATCATAAGGTGTTTCAAAACACACTTTCAATCACTATATCCCCACTTTTGAAACACATTATTGATTTATCGAGTTTGACTAAGGGTTATCCCTTGCCAACCAAAACTCACCCTTATACGTAATATGGTGACCACAATACTTAGGTGTTTCAAGCTAAATTTATTTGGATAGCACAATTTAACTCCATTTATAATAGAGATGTCACTTCCAATCAACAATCATGTCAATAAAACCAAGTAAATAATAGCCATTATATTTGACACACCACAAAGTTAAAGGCACTGATCTGAATTACTTGATTCATATACTAGGCTCTTTGAGAAATTTGTCAAATTATTTATACGATAGCTATATTACATGTTTCAAAGCATACAATGATTTTACTAAATTGTAAATCTTGTTCACTAAACATATTAGTCCAAAACTTTCCAGTAAAAACTGTTTAGTACAAAATATCAAGTACAAAACTTTTAAATATCTTTTATGAATGACAAAATTTTCAATAGATGTAAGGGTAAGAAGAATACTTATTGTAGCAATATGACAAACATGTGAGTAGACATCAAATAAATCTACCCCATTTTTCAGTCAATCTGTTAGCTACTAAAAAGCATTAAGATTGCTACTGAACAATCAAAATTAAGTTTCTTCTACAAAACCCCACTTACTTACTATAGTTTTAGCCTCTTTCGGCAGATCAACTAAATTGAAGTATTATTGTATGACACAAAATCATCTCATTGTCTACTAAAGACTATTCTTAGTTCATTTGTCATTCAGGTTTTTAAGTGTCAGTAAGACTAGTTCTTGATTCTAACTGTGAATCATTGAGCATGTCTGTATGACTAAATTATTTCATACATTTATCTTTGATGAACACATCCTCAAAGAACTCTGCAAGTCTAGATTCTTCTAATACAAATTAGATAGATCAAACATCTGTCCACCGAACTACATTCTGCACTTTCTAAACTCACAAATATCTGTTGTAGGTCCTACTTTAGGCCTTCTCGGGTTATGTATTCTAACATAAGTATCACAACACAAAATCTCACTTTAACAAAACTATTTGTGTTTTTATGCCTTGATCTACAAGGTGTATTCAATTTAGAGTGTAGTAACACATTTAGAGATATGATTAACAATACAACATCAAATAACAGTCAATAATATAGAATTCAACATTTCACTAAGAGTTTGATTCTAACTTTTATCAATACTGTTTGATTGTTGTAAGTAGAGTGCAGTAGAGATTATGCCCAATGCAAACTTCTCTAAAGTTGTTAAACATATTCACCACCTCTATCAAATCTGAACCCTTGATTTTTAGCATTCAACTATAATTTTAATTCATTAAGAATAATAAGTGCTTCATTCTTCATATATATGACAGACTTATATTAATCATCTACAAAAACGATTAAATACTTCTGACCAATAATCGTCTCATCTAGTTGCAAAGCTACTGAGATCACAAATGTCAGAATGTATTGACTCAAGAAGTTGTGTGCTCCTAGAAATCAACTAAATGATTTTCTAGTAATCATAATCTGAGCACAAATTTTATATTTGTCATATTTAATGAAGTGTCATTTGGTAGAGTTATGAGTTTTAACAAGAACAAACAATTTAATATATAGTTCATAGTGATTCTAAATTTCAAAACAACTTGGATGTTAAAGCTTTTGACTCAATAGCTTTTTAACTCCGTTTCCCCACAGTTTTGATAATTAGATCACATTTCCTCACAAACAATTGAATATATATTTCTCAAATCCTAGCCAATTATGCTAGGTTCAAGAACATAATTAGAACTATTATTATTAATTGTTTCATTTGTTAAACTCAACTTATACATGCGATTGACAGTGTAAGCACATTATAAGAGCTAATACAAGATTACTCTATCACATTTTACAAAGTTGTTTGCTTTCTCCAGTGATTCTAACAATGTCCACGTGCTCAAACAAATTGAGCTATAATTTTCTTTATTCGTTCTTCATCATCTTCGAAACACTAAGCGAGATAATGACCCATATTTTATAATTCAATTTTGCACACACAGTACAATGACCGATAAAGAACAAAACGTAAATAATGGAGTCATATTCTGCATTACAGGATGCTCCTATCTAAGTTACGGACATTTGTCATAGATCTTATACAAAAATTTTAATTATTAGAGAAGCAAATATATAATCTCACACAAACTGCAAACAACGGATTTGTCAAAATATCTATACACATAGTATGATAAAATACTTAACAACCCTAAACATGCTAGTTTTCCAAAGCGTGAATAACTATGATCTAAAACTCTCAATCATATGATCAAACGCACAAAACGTAAACACATTTATCACATGAAAAATACTAAGAAAGTTAGAGTAGATCATACCGACACTTCAAGTTAGAAGTGTTTTCCAAATTCGATGGAGAAGCCTGCGTAGTGCAAACTTATTCAACCGTAATGCATATCCATCGTCTCCAACACACAATTTGTAGGTAACTTTGAAGTTCCTACATTCATCAAATTGTTAAAGATTAGCCAATTAAACAAATTATTGACTCCGTTTAATTCTAGCAACAATTTAATTTGGAGATCCAAACTTTATAGTCAAAACTATAATTTATCAAAATAAATATTTCATCCATAGCACGTAGCCAAAGCAGTTATTCAGATTTGTATTTAATTAAACAATGCTTAATACGGTTTTGAACTTTAGCACTTAGCAACAAAATTCAAACAAAAAATTAAATAACAATTTAAATTTGGTAATAACTTATCTTTAATTTATATCTGCAGCAAATCCAGTCTTCTGCCCAAACACGGAATACAAATCAATATCCAATGGGTTGTCTGTACTATTTAGATCTAGATTTGATTCATTTTGACTGGATCTAGATCTGATCCAACAGTCCAAACACCAAACAACAGTCACCAATCAATAGAGAAGCTGTTGGACTGGATCTGAATCTGGATCTGCTCCAACCATCCGAACACAGAACACCATAATCCACTAATTCAAAAAATCAAAATTTTGGATCTGAGTAGTCTCCTTCTTCTCCTTCAATCTCACACAAAGATCAATGGATATAATGGTGGAGGAAGAGGCAGCACGGACTACAGTCTCCAGAGGGTGGTTCGGCGACCTCCGGCGGCTCACGCCCAGCGACAGCGGCTCGCTGCTCGCGCCCCCGCGACGGCAGCGACGGCGGCTCGCGCCCCCTGCGACGGCAGCGACGGCGGCTCGCTGCTCGTGCCCCCACGACGGCAGCGACGGCGGCTCGCACCCCCCGCGACGGCAGCGACGGCGGCTCACGCCCTCTGCAACGGCAGCGACGGCCGGGGCATCTGCAGCGACGATTGGGATCCGCGACAGCAGATCCAAGGAGGAAGATGACTAGATCGAACGACGACGGCGCTCTGCCATCGCGACGGCTGCGGTGTTCGGGATCTGCGACGACTCCCACAGTGGTAGGAGGCAGCAGCGACGGCTACAAAGGTTGGAGGCAATGATATATAATATCTTAAGATTGTAGATAATGATTTGGGGAAATTAGGGTTAGGGTTAATCTCTAGCCGCTTAAGATATTATACCCTGCTTATTAGTATTGGAATATCACAGAGCACTACCTCTAGACCAGCTTATATAGAGATTAGACTGGATTTAGGGTACTGGGCTTTTAGCCCACTCAACCCGTTCCAATAATTAATACATAACACGTGTAAACCCGTGTTGCCCCATAGAATAATATACACAATATTATCCTATTATACTGAGAATATACTTATACATCCAACAATGAATACTGCACGGTCACTAATCTATCTGTCACACACACAAGAACTCATATATATATATAGATAATTATATTTTAGGTGCACATTATAGTGGGTGACATAATGTTGTGCAATGTTGTGCACACAAAGCACATTATTGATGTGAATATTTGCAAGTGTACAAAATCACAACAAGTAGTATAGTTAAGTGAAAAGAGTGTCGAACCCACAAGGAGTAATTATTTTATTGAGTACTGAAATTACTAGATTAACTACTATTTGGAAAATCGAACTTCAATAAAAAAAGCAACTAAATTAAATTAATCTAAAGAACTAACTAAATTAATTAAAAGGGAGCGGAATCTGAAATTTTGTTGTTTATTAATTGCAAAACTAATTCTAGGGCTTTTGATTTCACCTAATTAATCCCACACAATTTATAATTTCATGTGAATAAAAATATTAGTTTTTCAAGTTGCAGACCAAAATCCTCAAATTATTCAATATTCTCTCTCAAGCAATATCAAAAATATTCTCAACTAATTATTTGTCATAGTTCATGTACAAATTACTAATTGAAAATTAATTAAGATCTATGAATTTCTTAACGGTCACATTAACAGCGGTTCGCTCTTGTAACGGTATTTAATTTTATTAATTCAAAATCGCAAATTGCCAGTTCGGTCTCTCCATGATTTAATAGATCATACAAAAGTTGGTGAACCAATTGTAGGCATTAAGAACAAAAATTAAATACACAACCATAGAAAAATAGAAAAATAATATTGAATTAAAATTGTATTCTCAAAACTAGGATACTTCAAATCCCTAGAAAATTAAATTTAGTTCATAATAAAATTGCAACTAACAAACTTGTTCATGAATTGCATAATAAAAATTAGTAGAAGAAAAGAGATACAGAAAGAACTGTTTTTGCTATAAAAAAATTGCAAATCGAAGTCTCGATTTTTTGTGCTGAACAGTAACCACTGCTTCTCTTTCTTACTTCTCTGTCTTTGTCCTTCTCGAACGTCGTGCACGCAATCAGCAGCCCACGTCAGCGACCAAGACCCTCTGTCCTTCTCCTTTGTCTTTTTTTGCTGTTTACGAAACTGAGCCGCACACAGGAGCAGCAACGTCATCCCCTGTCACGTTCTCTCTCCCATGGAACTTGAGTCGCCACACAAGTCTTCCTTCTCTCTCTCTCTCTGCTTGCGTGTGCGTCCAGAGCCGGCGTTTTTATTTTATTTTTTAATTTTTATTTGAAGGCAGCCGTCGATCTTCCTTTGTTTTGCGTGCCCTTCTTCTCTTGTTTTTCCATTGTATTTATAGGCGCAGGAACGTGGGGATTATGGTTTAATTTTGCAGAAAACCCCCACATCTTTATTTATTTCTTTCCTTATTTGATTTGATCTTTATTTCTTGCTTCTTTTTCTTCTCTTTCTTTTTCTTGAAGCACATGCTGCACACACACAAAATAAAATCAGAATTTAGGATTTAAAAATAAAATAAATTAAATTAGTTTAAATTAATTAAACTAACTAATAATCACATTGGCTCAATTAAACCCATTTAAATTTGTTTATTTCATTTTCACCTCTATTGGCAATTAAAAATTTCTATTTTGCTTTTCACATGGCCAAATTGTAAAATTTAAAATTCAACAAAACAATAAAAATTAATCAATCAATCTCCTTATTTTGTTTGTTGATTTTTACAAAAAAATCTTCACCTTTTGCATCAAAAAAATTTATTCCTTCAAAAATAATTAATTAACTGAAATCTATGAAAATAAGATAAATTATTAACATGATAGACGAATACAAGCAATTTTAAGGGTAATTGAGTACAAATATTTCTATAAAAATAATACACATCAAATACCCCCAAACTTAATATTTTGCTTGTCCTCGAGCAAAAATTAAAATCATGAATAAAGGAATAATAATCAATAATAGGCTCAGCTCATCACACCAAGAGATCTCATCATGTAAGCATCAAAATTTCAATTAAAAATATAAACAATAGCAAATAAAGTAAAACCAAACATACTCACTTTCTCCAGTGCATTTATTCATTCATAATTCCCAACTCAATCATATTTGTTATGCAATTAATGTAATTATAGTATGTAACAACTCCATCTGTGATTACCCCTTCTCACTACTACAAACCGAGTAGCAAACCAGAGTTTTTTTTGTCTATTCTCTAAGTTTTCACTTGCCTTTTGACGCGAATACAAATATTTGTGATGAATTCACCCGGTTACTCAACAAGTCACAAACTTAGAGTGCTTTGCATACTCATATTTCAAGTTGTCGTTTGACGTAAAAGTAAACATTGGTGATGAATACCCTTAGTTACTAAGCAACTCAAAATATTGGACTAGATAGACTTTATTTATTCAATTATTTGATCATTATCACTCTATTTACTTAAAATTTGTTTAGGACTAGACCAAAGGGGATAATCACAAGAAAAAGCATCACATTTTTCTTTTATGTATAATCACATGACTGTCACAATTGTGTAAGGAATTTAGAAATTCAATAATCCTAAAGTAAATAAGTATGCTTAATCTTACTTTATAAGATATTGTCTATCCAAAAAAAAAAAAAAAAAAAACTTCAATGCTTTAGCACAATAAAGAACTCAAAAGTGTAATGGTGAGCCCAATTGCAGTACTTTGTTTTGTTTTTTCTTTTCAAATATATAAGAAAAGTATATACCCTCACCCCCAAACTTGAATATCACATTTTCTTCAATAGGAAAGGAAAAGGAAAAACAAAAAGAATGCAAAAAGTTCAGAATTACTCCACTGATTCGTGTTAAAATTATGCACACGTGACGTTTATTGTTTCAATGATATTTGGAGCTGTAGATGTCCAAATGGAATAATTCTTTTTTCTTCTTCTGGAAAGCTAAAAAAATTTCCTACGATTGTTCTTTGAAACACTTTTCCAGATTCTGACTCCATCCTGCTAAAAAACAGCCATCAGTTCAGGTGTAGAAAACAGCTCTGCCCCGGCGACTTCCAAAATTATGCAATCCTATAAAATAAAATCAAAAATTAAAATTGAAAAAAACTAAAAGAAAAATCACTGTTGTTTGGCCTTATCGATGTACAAGATTTTCTTATCAACTTCTCCATCCATGTATGGCTTCAGCCGCTATCCATTGACCTTTAATGTCCTTTTTTTCTCATGATGAATTTCTATAGCTCCATATGGAAAAACTCGTGTGACAACAAATGGTCCCGTCCACCTAGTTCACAATTTTCCTGGAAAAAGTCGAAGTTTTGTATTGAATAACAAAACCTTCTCCCCTTCCTTGAATTCTCTTCTCAAAATATGCTTATCGTGCCACTGTTTAGTCTTTTCTTTATAGATCTTGGCATTTTCATAAGCATCATTGCGAAACTCGTCCATCTAATTTAGTTGCAACATTCTCTTTTCACCTGCATTTTTCATGTCAGAATTAAGTGTCTTTATTGCCCAATAAGCGCGATGCTCAAGTTCCACCGGTAAGGGACATGCTTTACCATACACCAATCTATATGGGGACATTCTAATTGGTATTTTAAATGCCGTCATATATGCCCATAATGCATCATCTAATTTTCTTGCCCAATCTGTTCATGACATATTCACCGTCTTCTCAAGTATACGCTCCAACTCTCTATTTGAAACCTCCATTTGACCACTTGTTTGAGGGTGATATGGTGTTGCCACATGATGATTAATTCCATACTTAGCAAGTAAAGCATCAAATTGACGGTTGCAAAAATGTTTTCCTCCATCGCTAATAATTGCCCTTGGAGCTCCAAATCATGAAAAGATATTTTTTCTAATGAAGTTCACCACCACTCTTGCATCATTGGTTGGTAAGGCAGCAACTTCCACCCACTTGGAGACATAATCTACAGCATCCAAAATATATTTATTATAAAATGAAGATGGAAAAGGACCCATAAAATCTATCCCCCAAACATCAAATAATTCAATCACTAAAATATTATTTAGGGGCATCTCATGTTTCCTGGAAATATTTCTCACTCTTTGACAATGATCATATAATTTAACAAAATTAAAAGCATCTTTAAAATTTGATGGCCAATAAAATCCTGATTGTAAAATTTTTGCTGCTGTTTTTGCTCCACTAAAATGACCGCCAACTTCCAATGTGTGACAATATTTGAGTATGCTTTCCATTTCCTCTTCAGGTACACATCTCCTTATTACTTGATGTGCACAATGGCGAAATAAAAAATGTTCCCCCCAAAAATAATATTTCAAGTCAGAGAAAAATTTCTTCTTTTGTTGATAAGTAATTTCAGGAGGTAGAATTTTTGATACCAAATAGTTAACTATATCGGCATACCATGGAGGAGTTTGTATCATCATTAAATAATCATCTGGAAATTCTTCATTGATTGGTGTAATTTGCAATTTGTTTTCATCTTTAGGCTCAATGCGAGATAAATAATCAGCCACCACATTTTCCACACCGTTCTTGTCCTTGATTTCCACATCGAACTCTTGTAAAAGTAAAATACAGTGAAGCAATCTTGGTTTGACTTCCTTCTTTGCAAGCAAGTATTTGAGAGCTGAATGATCTGTGTACACAACCACCTTTGAACCTATCAAATAAGATCGAAATTTGTCAAAAGCAAATACAACATCTAATGATTCTTTTTCAGTAGTAGCATAATTAAGTTGTGCTTCTGTCAAAGTTCTCCTTGCATAATAAATGGTGTGAAAAATTTTGTTTTTTCTTTGCCCTAAAACAGCCTCTATTGCCACATCACTAGCATCACACATTAATTCAAAAGGCAAATTCCAATATGGTGCAATAATTATAGGTGCTGAATTCAATTTCTTTTTCAATGTTTCAAAAGCATGCAAGCAGTCATGAGAAAAATCAAAAGGTGTATCATTATTCAAAAGATTGCAAAGAGGTTTAGTGATTAAAGAAAAATCTTTTATAAATCATCGATAAAATCCTGCATGACCCAAGAAACTTCTCACTCTGACATTAGTTGGTGGATGTAGTTTTTCAATGATATTTATTTTAGCACGATCAACTTCAATTACTTTAAAGGAAACTTTGTGGCCTAGCACAATCCCTTCTTCCACCATAAAGTGACATTTCTCCCAATTCAAAACCAGATTTTTTTTGCTTGCAATGCTGCAAAACCAAAGCTAAGTTAGATAAACAATTATCAAATGAATAACCAAAAACTAAAAAAACATCCATAAAAATTTCAATAAACTTCTCAACCATATCTGAAAAAATTGACATCATGCAGCGTTGAAATGTGGCAGGAGCATTGCAAAGATCAAAAGTGTCACGCCCCGCTTCCCAGAATACGAGAACACAGGCACGTAACTGAGGCCCAACGAATGATGTGAATACATCATTCATAAGCTGTATAGTTAACTCAACAACAAGATAACAATATCAACCACGCAAGCATGTAAAATCACAATAGGATAACAAAGTACATGACATAGTATAGGACATAACCAACAACTGGAAAAGAAACATATTTACGGGTCAAACACGCCCGGATTACAATAAAGAGTACATAAATAAACAGGAACTAAAATAACATGAAAATAAACAAGACTAAAATCTTTGCTCAGCAATACCTTCAGGTAATTCTCCATCTAGGCCTACAAGTATATTATTACAAAAAGAAGAAACAAGGGGATACCCGTTAATGCAAGTCACGGCCGCAAGTGGTACAAGCAAACAGGACAATTATAAAACAAAACAAAAGAGGGAAAGAGCAAGGAATCAAGAATCATATAATAGTAGAAATACAACATGCAAACAGGGTCATGAACAAGACATCATGGAACAAATGACTTGCGGTATTTTGCAAAAGAGCTTGTACTAGAATAAACAAATTTGTACAAGAGATACTTGTCTGTTAGTTGACGATGATGAAATTGAAGACAAGAATAACGAGATTAGAATCTCGGGCAGTAGAACACGTGCAAGATATGTGGCAGCCACGCCAAAATAGCAACTCCCAAAATAGCAACAGTAATAAAGTAATCTCCTTTCTCCAAAACAGCAACAACTCCTTCACAAACTCCAAGACAGCAACTCCCCAACAACATCAAACACCAATACAACCCAATACACCAAACCACACACCAAACAACAACAATAACCTACTCAGCAACAATAATCCACTTCACTACAACAGGATCAAATCCTTAAACTCCAACACAATACCAACACACCAATAAAATACCCAATCTTCTCCACGAATACCAAACACCACAATATCCAACCAGCAACAATCCAACTCAATTCACAACAGCAATGTCCAATACTCTTTTTCCCAAATTTCGGCAGGGAGAGAGAGATAGATAGAGAGATGGAGAGAGATAGGGAACGGCGACGGGGTGAAGGCTCAGGCAGCGGCGCGACTGGAGGGGGAGCGACGAGCGACTGGGGATCTCTGGTGGGCGACGAGGAGAGGAGCAGCGACGGGAGAGGTGATGGTCGCGACTGTGGGGGATTCAAGCGGAGGAGGAGTTCGAGGGAGATGAAGACGGTGGCACTGGTTCGGCAATGGTGAACGGGGGAGAGGCGGCGAGGCTCGAGGTGTTGGGTTTGAGAAGTGAACGGGGAAATGGGTACCGCGACTGGAGGGCGGGGCTTCGATGGGCGAGGACGGCGCGACTGAGTGACGATGCTTCGACGAGGGGGAAACAGGGTGAAGGCGGCGCAGTGTGGGGCTGAGCGGTGGAGTGTGGCACTTCGGGGAGGAGTCTTCGAAGTGACGAGGAAGCAGAGAAGGCGAGCGACGGTGTGCGGCTGGGCTCAAGCGGAAGGAAGACGATGGCGACGACTGGACGGAAGAAGGAGGAAGACAAGAGAGTTGGGTTTGTTCTGTTTTTGGTTGAGAGACAGAGATGGAGAATGGGGATGGAGAGGAACGGGGGGGGGGATTTATATTATAATAATAAATATAATAAATGATAAAATAGTGGGGTGAGAGAGAGTGAGGGTAGTTACGAGGAGCATGGGGGAATGTGTCTGTAAAGTGGAGGAGTTAGAGTACGAGATTAGAAAAGTGGGGGTGAGTGAAGAAATTGCATACGGGTAGGTGTGGGATAATAAATTTGCACAGTATGGGTACTGGGTTTGTGGGTTTAATAATGGGTATCTCCAAGGAGACCCCATAGTCAGAATGGGCTTCAATAAATAGGCTCAAAATATTAAATAAAACAATTAGAGTTTTGGGCTAAATTTTGGGCTCAGATTAAATATAATAATAAAATAAAATCAGAATATGGAATTGGGCTTAACAACTGGGCTCACATGAATAATTAATAAAATTAAAATGCAAACTTGGGCTTATAATAAATAATTGGGCTCAAAAAATAGTTTAAATAATAAAATTAATTAGGAAAAAATAGTTATAAGATATTGAGGACTTAAATACGAAAAAATAATTTTTAAAAAATACGTATTAATGGAAATCGGGGTTACAAAAAGGCATCATTCTATATGCAAAGTTCTATATGGGCAAGTAAAGGTTGTCTTCTCTTGATCTTCTGGTACTATGGCGATTTGATTGTATCCCGAATACCCATCAAGAAAACAATAGCAGGAATGGCTTGCAAGTCTTCCTAGCATTTGGTCAATGAATGGTAGTGGAAAATGATCCTTTCTAGTTGCATTGTTTAGTCTTAGATAATCTATGCACACTCGCCATCCCATGATTGTTCTTGTTGGTGTTAGCTCATTACTGTCATTCTTTACTATAGTTATTCCTCATTTCTTTGGCACAACATGTATATGACTTACCCATGCACTATCTGAAATTGGAAAAATGATACCTGCATCTAAAAGCTTCACGACCTCCTTATGCACCACTTCTTGCATTGATGGATTTAATCTTCGCTGTGGCTGCACTATAGGCTTAAAATCATCCTCCATTAAAATTTTATGCATGCATATTGAAGGACTAATCCCCTTTATATCAGAAATGTTCCATCCCAAGGCTGTTTTATGTTCTCTCAAAACTCTCAACAACTTCTCATCTTCAAAATTATTCAAAGAACCATTAATAATGATAGGAAAAGTGGAGTTTTGGCCTAAAAATGCGTACCTCAAACTAGATGGGAGTTGATTAAGCTCGAGTTGTTGTGGTGAAGGGAAAATGAGTGGTGTATCTTCCAAAATTTTATCACATTCCAATATCTCTTCATTTTTTGATTCAAGTGTTTCTGAAGTTGTTAAGCATTCTTCTAACGGTAATTTAGCAATTTCATCCCAATGTGTTTCTCCCATGGCTTCGCTTACTTGAAATCATGAATGATCTTCTGTGGGAAGCTCCATGGATTTAAATACATCAAAAGTCACCTGCTCGTTGTCAACCCTTAGAATAAGTTTTCCTTGTTGCACATCAATCAATGTTCTCCCTATGGCAAGAAAAGGTCTCCCCAAAATCAAAGGGATTTGTTCATCTTCCTCCATGTCAAGCACAATAAAATCTACGGGAAATATGAACTTGTCTACTTTCACCAAAACGTCTTCAATGATCCCTCTTTGGTATTTGATAAATCTGTCCGCCAATTGCAAAGAAATTGTTGTAGGCTTTGCTTCTCTAATACCTAATTTCCTGAAAACAGAATATGGCATAAGATTAATACTTGCTCTTAAATCACATAGTGCTTTATGAAAAGAAGAATTTCCAATAGTGCAAGGAATTGTAAAACTCTCTGGATCTTTAAGTTTAGACGACAGCTTCTTTTGTAAAATTGCACTACTTTCTTCTGTAAAAATCACCATCTCATGCTCTTCCAGCTTCCTCTTGTTTGATAAAATATCCTTAAAAAATTTAGCATATTTAGGCATTTGTTCTAAAGCTTCAATAAGAGAAATATGAATATGCAATTGTTTGAAAATATTTAAAAAATTTGAAAACTGATTATCAAGCTTATTCTTTTTAAGTCTTTGTGGAAAAGGAATATGTGGATCATAAGGAGATTTAGGATAAGTGTTATAATTAAACTCCCCTGAAATTGTTTGGCTTGAAACTGCTTTGTGTTGCGTTTGTTCCTCCACACTTTGCTCGTTCTCACTTTGCTTTTCAACCACATTTTGTACGACATTTTTTGTTTGTGGCTGCTCAATTGTTGTCCCACTTCTAAGTGTTATTGCTTTGACATGCTCCTTGGGAGTGACCACTGTGTTATTAGGTAATGTTCCTGCCGTTCTTTCGTTAAGAATATTTGAAATTTGACCAATTTGAACCTCAAGATTGTGAATTAAAGCTGAAGTTGAAGTTGCAACATTTTGGATTGCCAAATCTGTCTTCTGCATGTATTGCTCTGTCTTTTGCATGTCTTGCTCTGTCTTCTGCATTTGTTGCATGAACATCTCTTCTAGTGTCAGCTTCTTTTTTTGTTGTTGAATTTTTTTTTGTGGTCTAGCTCCTCCTTGATTATTGTTCCAAGAAAAAAAATGGGGTGGTTTCTCCATCCTGGATTATATGTGTTTGCATAAGGGTTGTTTTGCCTTTGAAAGTTTGACACAAAATTTGCTTGTTCGACATTTGATGGAGCAAAAGGGTTCCCCACTTGGCAATCTGCACTTGAGTAATTTTCTGCACAATGATCACAAATAATATTAGTTTGAATAGAATTAACATTCATATTACCTAATTGTTTAGATAAAGTAGCAATTTGTGCAGTTAAAGTAGTAATAGGATCAAGTTAAAAAACTCCAGCCACTTTTCTTGGCATTATTCTCTCTGAAGACCACTGGTAATTATTTGATTTCATCTCCTCTAAAAGTTCATAGGCTGCTTCGTGAGTTTTTCACATTAGTGCACCTCCAGCTGCTGCATCTACTATAGATAAATTTGTATCTCCCAAACCGTTATAGAATATTTGCACTTGTAGCCACTTCGGAAGTTCATGATGAGAACACTTTCTCAATAGCTTTTTGTACCTCTCCCATGCATCATACAATGACTCGATCTCGAATTGAGTGAATGTGGTGATGTCATTTCTTAACTTTGCTGTTTTTGCTGGGGGAAAATACTTTGCAATAAATTTTTGTGCTAAGCCCTCCCAAGTTGTGATGACTCCTGGCGGCAAAGAATTCAACCAAGATTTTGCCTTATCTCTGAGTGAAAAAGTAAAGAGTCACAGTCGGATAGCATCATTGGAAACTCCATTGTGTTTGAAGGTATCACATATTTCGAGAAAGTTTGCAATGTGTACATTGGGATCATCATGTGCTAGTCCTCCAAATTGAACTGTCTGTTGAATCATCTGAATAATTGCTGGTTTATTTTCAAAATTGTTTGCTTCAATTGTAGGCTTTTTGATGCTTGATGTTGCTCCATTGACTGAGGACATTGCATAATCCCTCAAAACTTTGTTCTCCTCTTCGTTTGCCATGGATAAAGAGGATATGGTGTTTTATTTCTTCTTCTTTCCGATCTGTCGTAAAGTTCTCTCAATCTCCGGGTCAAAAAGTGTAGGCTCCAATGGGTTAGATCTGGTCATACACTCCTAAGTACTGAAAAATAAAATAAAGTAAAATAAGTCAAAAGAGAATAAAGAGTTCAAATAACAATTAAATCTAAAATAAAAATAAAAATCCAAACTAGTAAGAGTCTAGCAATTTTTAATATCAATAAAAGAATAATTAATCCCTGGCAGCGGCGCCAAAAACTTGATGTGAATATTTGCAAGTGTACAAAATCGCAACAAGTAGTATAGATAAGTGAAAAATGTGTCGAACCCACAAGAACTAATTATTTTATTGAGTACTGAAATTACTAGATTAACTACTATTTGGAATATCGAACTTCAATAAAGAAAGCAACTAAATTAAATTAATCTAAAGAACTAACTAAATTAATTAAAAGAGAGCAAAATATGAAATTTTGTTGCTTATTAATTGCAAAACTAATTCTAGGGCTTTTGATTTCACCTAATTAATCCCACACAATTTATAATTCCATGTGAATAAAAATATTATTTTTTCAAGTTGCATACCAAAATCCCTAAATTATTCAATATTCTCTCTCAAATAATATCAAAAATATTCTCAACTAATTATTTGTCATAGTTCATGCACAAATTACTAATTGAAAATTCATTAAGATCTATGGATTTCTTAACGGTCACATTAACAGCGGTTCGCTCTTGTAACGGTATTTAATTTTATTAATTCAAAATAAAAAATTACCAGTTCGGTCTCTCAATGATTTAATAGATCATACAAAAGATGGTCAACCAATTGTAGGCATTAAGAAAAAAAATTAAACACACAACCATGGAAAAATAGAAAAATAATATTGAATTAAAATTGTGTTATCAAAACTAGGCTACATCAAAGCCCTAGAAAATTAAATTTAGTTCATAATAAAATTGCAACTAACAAACTTGTTCATGGATTGCATAAAAAAATTAGAACAAGAAAAGAGATACAGAAAGAACTGTTTTTGTTAAAAAAATTTTACAAACCGAAGTCTCGATTTTTGTGCTGAACAGTAACCACTGCTTCTCTCTCTTACTTCTCTGTCTCTGTCCTTCTCGAACGCCGTGCACGCAATCAGCAACCAACATCAGCGACCAAGACCCTTTGTCCTTCTCCTTTGTCTTTTTCTGCTGTCTATGAAACCGAGCCGCACACAGGAGCAGCAACGTCATCCCCTGTCACGCTCTCTCTCCCTTGGAACTTGAGCCGCCACACAAGTCTTCCTTCCCTTTCTCTGCTTGCGTGTGCGTCCAGAGCCGGGATTTTTTTTAAATTTTTTTATTTGAAGGCAGTCGTCGCTCTTCCTTTGTTTTGTGTGCCCTTCTTCTTTTGCTTTGCCATTGTATTTATAGGCTCAGGAACATGGGGATTAGGGGTTTAATTTTGCAGAAAACCCCCACATCTTTATTTATTTCTTTCCTTATTTGATTTGATCTTTATTTCTTGCTTCTTTTTCTTCTTTTTCTTTTTCTAGAAACACGTGTTGCACACACAAAATAAAATAAAAAATTTAGGATTTAAAATAAAATAAAATAAAATAGTTTAAATTAATTAAACTAACTAATAATCGCATTGGCTCAATTAAACCCATTTAAATTTGTTTATTTCATTTTCACCTCTATTGACAATTAAAAATTTCTATTTTGCTTTTCACATAGCCAAATTGTAAAATTTAAAATTCAACAAAACAATAAAAATTAATCAATCACTCTCCTTTTTTTGTTTGTTAATTTTTACCAAAAAAATCTTCACCTTTTGCATCAAAAAATCTTAATTCTTCAAAAATAATTAATTAACTGAAATCTATGAAAATAAGATAAATCATTAACATGATAGACGAATACAAGCAATTTTTATGGGTAAATGAGTACAAATATTTATATAAAAATTATACACATCAATTATATTTTACATATTTTCTGCCGAACCATTATCTTCAATTTACTTCCCTTTGTCGTTTGAAATTAGTTCTAAATGGGCACTGCCTGATGCTATCACTGACGAAATATCTGGTTTCGGTTCAGTATCAACACAGTGGGCTTTGTGTTTTCGAGCACACCGTCACCACTCCTTATATTCAAGTTAGCATTCATATGCTCGTCTTCATCGCTTGAGTTGGCTTGTAGGGTGATCTCTCCACGTTCGGACATTGAAGAGCTATCAGATTGTGCACCCTTTGCAAGGAGTAGGAGCGAAGTTAACTTTGACTGGGGTGTTTCAGAAGATAGTGTTGATAAAATGTCTGGCTTAGTTGAAATTTATCGTGCACGACTTGATAAATATAGTCAAAATGAGGAGCTCATGCTATAAATATGACTTGGTATTACTTTCACATCTCAAACCATGTCATCAACAAAAACACTTAACCTGAAAAAGTCATTGCAAGCTTGTTGGTGAGCTATAGGAATCATAAGCACAGCTTCAACAACTCTAGATAATATCTTGCATTTCAAAATAATCATATAGCATGAAGCTTACTAAACAAATCATATTAGAATTAAGACAACATACAAATTGTAAATGACAATAAAACTTTAGTTGTTTATGATCCCATTCATACAAATAGTTGGCTCCTCGCTCATCCAGTACAACTGTAAAGAAAAGAAGCAATATCTAGACAGCAGTAAAGAAGCAATATGCTCCAGCTCCATCATTTCATTCTCTTATTACTTGCTCCCACCAAGAAAATGGCTAAATTTGAAAGAAAAAAGCACCCTCACTGTGTTTGGAGGTAATGTTTGGAGGTAATTGCGTTGATGCAAAAAAAAACTATTCTGAAATTTGAGTCCCTGTCCATTTCACCACACGTTATAAATTGCTTTTAGCTTTTTGGATAAATGCTTTTGCATCTTCAAGAAAATTATGTTTGATCACCTTCTTCATTGCAGCACCCTTGCTCATTGTTACAACTTTTCCGGACAGCCGATGTGACCTTTAGTTTGACACATGCATCGCACTCGCTCATAAATCTAGAGCTATAAATATCATAGACCTCTTGAATGTGAAGCTTAGAGTCCTCAGTTCAAGCATTGACATATTGAAGTCAAACATCCTTTAAAAGTCCATGTCATGTACATGTTTTGGACTTGTAGTGCAGGATTTCAAGCCTTTTTCCACTGAAATACCCTATCTTTAAACCTGTAACAATAAAGAAAACCTTAGAATTTTTTCATCATAATCAATTGGTACCACAAAATCAAGTAATCTATCATCCACATATAATGTATTATAGCACTAAACAAGTTCACGATCCTTAAACTATGAAGGATGGAGCACAACTACCAAATAAAGAAGGAAGGAATTTATATATCTTATCTACATATAAGGAAAAACCAGTTCTCTACGTATTGCTGAGATTTCAATCAGACAGACCTCTCACGAAGGATTGTAGAATAGAAGAACCCTCAGCAATTGGGTGAACAGAACAGTAGTGAATAACAGTGAGAGCACGCACATCCATGCCAACTTAGTTTATGTGTTCTCCTCCATCCCTCTATCTCAGTATCACTTCCCCTCTAATCAAGAAGGAAACGCAATTCATAACTTCTCCCCAGTTGTCTACCAATATGTTGTCCATCTTTGGCTCACAAATTTTTTTAACCTCAGGTTAAAAGAATTCCGAAATTTTCTTCCCACTAAAATTCATCCTGAAGCATCGGAGTGAGTTCCTAATTGAGTGGACCCATATGAATATTTGGTTGGTAAGACGTAAGCTTAATGGTTAGACCAGAAAATGTATACACATTGTAGACTAAATAGCTTAAGCTTTTATTGCTAAAGCAATAGATTTTGAGATATCAGAGATCCGACTTTAAAACGAATTCACACAAGTCTGCATGTATGCTGATATGAAAATCCTTGCTAATCCTACCTATGTAGCCACTTGAATTCAATGTGTACAATTGATAAGTAACTATAATGCCTAACTGAAGATAAATAATCCGCTTAACATTCAAAGTGTAGAGAATAAGTCTACGGATAAAAAACTGAAACATGGTATGTGAAGAAAGTAGAGTTCACCTGGATGAGGCATTGATGAAAGGCAGGATTGGGGTCTGTCGATCAGAAGATGCCTGGCTATGTATGGATTTGCAACCTGCAAAACAATTATTTTCTTTTAGTAGCTTAAATCAATTACAATGTTATTATGAGAAGAGAAACTAACCTGCATTTCCTGGATCATTACACTGAATTTTTTTAATTTAAAATATTATTATTATGACCATAAGGCGAAGTGAAAGATATTTTATCTCAAGAAACTTGAAATCTGGTTATAGTGTGAAATATATTATAGCCCTCCTGAGTCAACAGTGATGACTAGTGAAAACCTCCCGAGTATACGAATAGGTTATTCTGCTGTGAGGATTCTCTCTTTATCTATCTAGCGTTTATCCTGATTTTGAAGAATCTAGGATTATAACAATTAGCATTGACATAATAAAGAGGGAAGGCCAGATCAATGGAGATGAGGATCAATTGATAAGAGATGAAAGAGAGATAAATGGAGATGAGGACGTGGATAGCGGTGTTAGAACTGAATTTTATAATATGAGAAAATACCAACAGTAATTGTGAAGAACTGAAATACAGGAAGTAAAAAATAGTAAACTAAAGGAATTGCACAGAGTCGAGATGAGAAATCTCTCTGCTTAAAGCAGAATTCGCCCCGTAGTGTGACGATGGCTGGCGAATTGCTTCCCAGGATACAAATGTACCTTCTCTGAAGAGCAGCACCCTTGCTTTAGAGATTCCAGCGAACTGCTGTTTGTGATGTACTCTCAGTTGACACAGAGAAGAAGAAGAAGAAGAAGAAGAAGAAGAAGAAGAAAATTTGGATTGTAAAATAACTCTGTCTGGATTCAGTAGTCTTTATAAAAGAGAATGGAGAATCTTCAGAGGCCCATTACTTTGTAACAGCAGAGTAATGGTCCACGACTCTGCTGTTGCAGAGTGGTGGTTCATATTCATAACTGGTGAGCCATTACTCTGCTGTTACAGAGTAATGGTACCAGTTAACGAATCTGAAAAGCCTCATCAGTTCGATAGGGGAAAAGTTTTTGTCTGGGCAAAAGGCTGAGGCTGGGCCGGACCGGGCTGGGCGCGCGCGCGCGCGTGTGTATTTGTCATTTTGGCTAAGTCCTCTCTCCACTACACGTTAGTGGTAACCCCCGGGCCACGCCCTTTAGTCTAGTTTTCTAGTATATAAACTAGACAAAATCTTTCCCAATTTCTGATATGGGACTATCCATTTTCTCCAAGTTGCCAAGTTAGTACATTTCAAGTACCAAACTTTAGACCAACATTTCTCATTCATACGGAATTCGTTTTTGGCAAGTGAGTACACCACGGAATAGTACTCGTCGAGAGGATCGCAATCCACTCATTTTCTGGCACCGCCGGTGGCCGGAGCTTGCCGAAATCCAGCTCGGAAAACTGTAAAAATTAATTCCAACAATCCCCCACATGAATGGAAATTACCATACCATGTAATTCAGACACGACAGAAAAACAAAATCATGAAAGAAAAACTCTGAGAGTACAATCGGAAAATCACTGCATCAGCAATGGTAGTAATTTTTCAACTTTGAACCACCCTTAGTAAGTAGCTATCAGATTCACTTGACCAGGTAGTGATCATGATGTCGTGAACTACCCGGGCTTTGATGTGAACCTAGATAATAACTATCACACAGTTTCATCTCCTCACAGAACTAAGTTCTCTTGATGTGTTCATTTTGGCCTTGAACATTCCTGGTTAATCGTGAGTGAACTTGGAGAATGTAGCCTCTCTTCATTCTCCTAGAACGGCCCCATTTCACACTCATAAGGTGATTGCCCATAAAGAGTATCCTGCTATACCCCACTTTTATTTCAAATCTATGAGAATCATTAAAAGCAAGTTTATCCTAACTCTTTGCAGGCAGCACTGTTTTATCATCCTCAAAGTGGGTATGAGATTTTAATCTCTCAGTGCTCCCGTTGATTCAACAAGATTTAGTTGTCCCTTTGAACCTAGATCTTGGGATCTCCAATTTCTAGGTAGGGTTTTCATCAAGTATCCTCTTTTGTCATAGGCTTTAAACCCATTTTTCTTGATGATCTTACAATCTACTCTCGTGACAGACCTTTAGTAAATGGATCCGCTAGGTTGTCGGCCGATTTTATATATTCTATAGAGATTACTCCATTTGAGAGTAGTTGTTTAATGGTTTTGTGTCGCCTTTTGATATGACGAGACTTACCATTATACATACAACTCATTGCCCGTACTATAGCCGATTGGCTGTCACAGTGTACACATAAAGCAGGCACTGGTTTTTCCCACATAGGAATATCCTCTAAAAAGTTTCGAAGCCATTCTGCTTTCTCTGTCGCTTTGTCTAAACCAATAAACTCAGATTCCATGGTGGATCTGGCCAATAGTGTTTGTTTAGAGGATTTCCATGACACAGCTGCACCACCAAGTGTGAAGACATATCCACTTGTGGATTTTGAATTCTTGGAGTCCAATATCCAGTTGGCATCACTGTAGCCTTCTAGTACTGCTAGATATCTGGTGTAATGCAGCGCATAACTCTGAGTATGTCGCAAGTAGTTCAATACTCTAGTTATTCCTTTTCAGTGACTTCGTCTTAGATTACTCATGTATCGGCTCAGTACATTTACCGAATGTGCTAGGTCCGATCTTGTACAATTTGTTAGGTACATCAGACTACCGATTACACGTGCATATTCCAGTTGTAATATGCTTTCGCCTGTATTTTTGAACAAGTGAAGACTGGGATCGACGGGACTTTTTGCTGTCCCATTGGAGTAATTCTTGAATCTTTCAAGTACTTTCTCAGCATAATGAGCTTGAGACAAAGTAATTTCCTCAGATGTCCTAGAAACTTTGATTCCTAGTATGACAATCTGCAACTCCCAAATCTTTCATGTCAAACTTGCCACTAAGCATGCTCTTAGTTTGTTTTATAATATCGTTATTGCTTCCAATAATGAGCATGTCGTCTACGTACAGACAGACCAGAATGTATCCATTTGGAGTATCTTTGATGTAGATACACTTATCACATTCATTTATTTTGAAACCTTTTGACATCATAACATTGTCAAATTTTGCATGCCACTGCTTTGGAGCTTGTTTCAGGCCGTACAGAGATTTTACAAGCCTGCACACCTTGTTTTCCTGTCCAGGAACTACGTAACCCTCAGGTTGTTTCATGTATATTTCTTCTTCTAAGTCCCCATTTAGAAATGCAGTTTTAACATCCATTTGATGTATTTTCAGGTTACGTAGAGCTGCAATAGCTATCAACATTCTTATGGATGTTATTCTTGTAACTGGGGAATATGTATCAAAGAAATCTTGGCCTTCCTTTTGCCTAAATCCTTGTACCAAAAGTCTTGCCTTATGCTTCTCTATTGAACCATCTGGTTTCAATTTTTGTTTGAAAATCCATTTGCATCCTAGAGCTTTACATCCAGAAGGCAAGTCGACTAACTCCCATGTATGATTTTGCATAATGGAGTCTATTTCACTTTTGATTGCTTCCTTCCACATAGGAGCATCAGGCATAGACATGGCTTCCTTGAAAGTTCTGGGCTCATTCTCTAACAGAAAGACCGTCACAAAGTCAGGACCAAATAATTTTGATGTTCTAGCCCGTTTACTTCGTCTAGGCTCATCAGTATCATGTTCTGGTTCATCAACTGAAGTGCTTGCATTCCCTTGTTCACATGTACGTTTGGGGTACGTAGTATCCTTGCACGGAAATATGTGTTGAAAAAAGGAAGCATTCCTTGATTCTATTATTGTATTCATATGGATATCCGGTATATCTGATTTGTATACCAAGAACCGATATGTACTACTGTTGTGTGCATAGCCTATTAATATGCAATCAATTGTCTTAGGTCTGATGGTGACCTGTTTCGGGTTAGGTACTGCCACTTTTGCTAGACACCCTCACACTTTGAGGTATTTATACGAAGGTAAGTTACCTTTCCACAGTTCGTATGGTGTCTTGCCGGTTTTCTTGTGAGGTATTTTATGTAGAATGTAGTTGGCAGTCAGCAACGCTTCCCCCCACATGTTTTGGGGTAAGTCAGAATTCAACAACAAGGCATTCATCATCTCTTTTAGAGTTCAGTTCTTGCGCTCGGCAGTACTGTTTGATTCAGGTGAGTAAGGAGCAGTTGTCTGATGAACTATTCCATGTTCTGAGCAGAACATGTTAAATGGTGCATCATATTCTCCTTCTCTATCACTTCTAACGATTTTAATTATTTTGCCAAGTTGATTCTCAACCACAAGTTTATATTCTTTGAATTTATCCAAAGCCTCATTTTTACTATGTAACAAATATACATAACAGAATTTTTTGCAATTGTCTATGAATGTCACAAAGTACTTTTTGCCACCTCTGGTTTGCACATATTTTAAATCACACAGATCCGTGTGAATTAGACCTAGAGTTTCTGTGTTTCTTTCTACAGAACGTGATTGAGTTTTAGTGAGTTTGGCCTCCGTGCAAACTTCACATTTTTCGGAGTTATCTACCTTAAATTTTTGTAGCAAATTCATGTTAATTAATCTACGCATAGAATTGACATTAACATTAGGAATATGAGTTATTTAACATTTCCGAGTTATCTAACATTTTTCGCTTGTGTTTGAGGTAGTTCTTGAAGTCTTTCTATCCAGGTGAAAGTTTTTCGATGAACGCTGCAACTTGGAATGGTTTGCACGACGTCATGTTCTCTGCAGCAATGTCGTGCATCATAACCTGCAGTTCTTGGACTTGACTCACAACAGTTTTGGAGTCAATCATCTTGTAGTCCAGAAATTTGCCGACTACAAACTTTTTGGACCTGGCGTCTTCTATTTTGGCATCAACTGCAGCAACGGAGTGTGCATCCATTGGCGCTAGCATCGGGGCAGATTCAGTGAGGAATCTGTCCATCTTCAAGGTGGTCTGGTAGAACTGCATTTTCCCTTGCCACTTCTTGAATCGAGTTCCATTGAACTTCTCCGGTTTTTCTCCCACAGTTATGTGGTGGGCAGAACGACCGAATGTGCCACAACCGATTGTGCAGTCACATTTTGGGTCACCGGTGTTTCGGTACTGATAAGCCTGCTGGCAATATCACTTTGTGTGTTCTCCATGTTCTTATCTGAAATAGTTGGAAATAGAACCGTTAGTTGTTATTTTTTCCGAATTGATAACAGTACCTATAAATAAACTTCATAAAAAACTGTTAGAATCAGCGAGGAAAAAATTCTGCTTTAAGATTGTTAGAACCAAATTTTATAATATGAGAAAATACCAACAACAATTGTGAAGAACTGAAATACAGGAAGTAAAAAATAGTAAACTAAAGGAATTGCACAGAGTCGAGATGAGAAATCGCTCTCCTTAAAGCAGAATTCACCCCGTAGTATGACGGTGGCTGGCGAATTGCTTCCCAAGATACAACTATACCTTCTCTGAAGAGCAGCACCCTTGCTTCAGAGATTCCATCGAACTGGTGTTTGTAATGTATTCTCAGTTAACACAGAGGAGAAGAAGAAGAAGAATAATAAAATTTGGATTGTAAAACAACTCTGTCTGGATTCAGTAGTCTTTATAAAAGAGAATGGAGACTCTTCAGAGGCCCATTACTCTGTAACAGCAGAGTAATGGTCCACTACTCTGCTGTTGCATAGTGGTGGTTCAGATTCATAACTGGTGAGCCATTACTCTGCTAATGGTACCAGTTATCGAATTTGAAAAGCCTCATCAGTTCAGTAGGGGAAAAGTTCCGAAGCTGGGGCCAGGCCGGGCGCGCACTTGTGTGTGTTTGTTATTTTGGCTAAGTCTTTTCTCCACTACACGTTAGTGGTAACCCCGGGCCACGCCCTTTAGTCCATTTTTCTAGTATATATACTAGACAAAATCTTTCCCAATTTTTGATATGGGACTATCCATTTTCTCCAAGTTGCCAAGTTAGTACATTTCAAGTACCCAACTTTGGACCAGCATTTCTCATTTATATGAAATTCGTTTTGACAAGTGAGTACACCACGGAATAGTACTCGTCGAGAGGATCGCAATCCACTTATTTTTCGGTGCCGCCGGTGACCAGAGTTTGCCGGAATCCGGCCCGAAAAACTGCAAAAATTAATTCCAACAAGCGGAAGACAAAGAAACGAGGGAAAAGGCGGAGACAGGGAGAAGTGTCAAATGTCAATTAGAAATAATAAAAGAGATATAAGGAATTTAAGCACTATATGCAGACCTTCCTTTTAGTTTTTACTTGTCATCACGAATCTTCTACTAAATTTTGAGATTTCAGATAAACTAAATTGTGCCTTTTTAAAACTGCAATACAGGATTGGCATTTAAAACCAAACAGTAACCAAATACCGAAAAAATAAAAAATAAAATAAAATAAATAAATAAAAATAAAAATAAAAAATGGCTTTGACAATACCTCCATACAGGGCCGGCCCCAGTATGGAGGCGGGTAAGGCGGCCGCCTCGGACCCCCGCAGAATTTGCAATTTTTGGGGCCCCCAATTTTGAACTTCCCTTGTAAATATAGGCATGTATTTCGCACGTAAAATATATATATATATATGTTATTAGGGGGCCCATTTTGAAAGTTCACCTAGGACCCCCGGAAACTCAGGGCCGGCCCTGCCTCCATACATGTCCAATCATTTCCTTAGAAATGAATTATTCAATATTAGTAACTTCCACGTGCATCACACATTCTAATTTTTTTATATATAATAAATAATAGGACGTAATCTGGCTTCAAACCTGAGACATCCCTTTACTCATTCTTTACTCATCACATACTCTTTATAAATTACCTCTAGGTGCACAAACTTTTATTTTATATGAATGTTACTTTTATAAATAATTAGTCGTAAATAATTTTGAACTTTGGAAGTATTATGGTAACTAACAACATTTGAGTAAATGAATGATTAATATAACTCTTACTTAAAAATGAATGGTTGAGATTAGATGGTTGAATGAATGTTAACAAATCACAAGTTGTTTACAAATGACATCCTCAACTCTCCCATTATAATATTAGAGATTCTGACAAAAAATTTCGTTTGAACATTTCCTTCATGAAGGTAGAAATGCAAAAAACAAAATTCAATTAATAGATGACAAAAGTGGCCCATCTGTTAGGCACTACTAATACCTGTGAATATACTACCAGTCTTGAATTTGAAACTCTTCGCTTCTACTAAAAGTTGAATTCAATCTATAGACCTAACTCGGAAAAAGTAGCATCTTCTTCCCATTTCATCGTCAACATAATCTCGCTCAACATCAAATAAATATCTGAGTATCTAGGATGAGACTTATCCTCCACAAGAAACTTATGCATACTCCCATCCAATTCAATGATACTATACCCGGCAACTTTTCTATGTTGTTTACCCTTCACCACTTTCCACACCGTCTTCACAGAATCTCACTTCCCAGCTGAGGCATAAATATTGGAAAGAATCACAAAGTTGCCAGAATTCCACGGTTCGAACTTAACAAGAGCCTCCATTGCTATTTCCGCTAGTTCAACCTCGCCATGGAAACTACAAGCCCCAAGAAGAGCTCCACATATGACTGAATCCGGCTCCATCGGCATACCCTTTATGAGCTTGTATTGTATGCTTCTTTCAAAAGGATAGTGCGTCGATCATACAACCATAATGCTCAAAATGCTCAAGCTTAGGAATGATGAAGAAGTCCTTCTCCATAGAATTGAAGTAGTGCCAACCCTGCTCAACCAGCCCTCCTCCATGAGCATGAGTGAACGCCAAGAGAACACCAACAAAGCGTAATATCATCAGGAGTAAACCCTCTAGCTCTCATTTCACCAAAAAGACCAACTGCCTCCTCGCTCCTCCCATGCACAGCCAACCCCATAATCATCGAATTCCACCTACACAAATTCCTCATCCCACCCATCTCCTCAAACACCCTCCTCTCCCTCCCAACGTCTCTGCACTTGCCCCACATCTCCACCAACGCATTCCCCACAAACACATTCCCCTTCACCATCCCCTTCCCCCTCGCAAACCCTTCAAGCCTCTCCCCCAACCCCACTGCCCCAATGTGGGTGCATGCAGGCAGAACACTTGCCACGGTCACCTCATTCGGCTCTACCTCCCCTTCCCTCCACATCCTAAGAAACAACTCCACCGCCTCCTCGTATCTCCCGGCCTGCGCATAGCCGGACACCAGTGTCGTCCAACTAATCACATTCCGGACCGACATTGTCTCAAACAGTTGTCGTGCAGTTAGAATTCCGCCATGTTTGGCGAGGCCCGATAAGAGTGAGTTGTAGGTGGAGGTGTCTGGGTTGGGGATTTCGTGGAAGAGGCGTAGGGCGGAGGGGAGATGGTTGCACTGAGTACATGTGTAGGATGGAGGTGGAAACGAAGGGGTCGAAGGGGAAGCCGGACTTGAGGATGAGGGAGTGGAGGGACTGGCCGAGGAGGGGGCGGCGGAATGAGGCGGAGGCAGAGAAGAGGAAGGTGAAGGAGTGGAGGTTGGGGGAAGGGATGGAGGAGAAGAGGAAGACGCGGAGAGGGAAGGGACCATGGCGGGAAAGGGCTTGAAGGAGGAGGCTAGGGATGGCAAGTGGGCCAGGTCAACCGCCAACCCGCTCGCGACCCGCCCGTATAACCCGGCCCGCGAAACGGCGGTTCGGGTTCGGGTCGAATCCGTGAACAGTAACGGGTCGACCCGGGTCGCCGAAATATCGGATCCAACCCGCCCAACCCGACCAGCGAACCGGTTAAATTCCCCAATCCGCCCGCCAACCCGCGGGTTGCGAATTGTTTGACCCGAACGGGTCAAACGTTCGACCCGCCCCGGATCGACCGTTGACCTGAACGGGTCCAACAGGTCGCAAAAGGGGGTCGTTGGGTACTGTACAACAGAGAGCCAAAACGGCTCTTATAGCCGTTTTTTTTAATTTTTTTTGGTTTTTTTGTTTGTTTTTTTAATTTTTACCCTATAAATACCTCCCAAAACCCCATTAAAAAATTCACAAAAAAACTCTCTTACTCTCTCTACTATTATAACTCATTTCTAAGTAATTTGTGAACAATTGAAGTATTCAACAAGCAAGTCTTCAAGGCATATACACGATCAAATTTCGATTGTATCGAAATCAAAATTCAACAACGTCTTCAACTCTCGTCCAACTCCAAGTGATCAAGTCTTCAACTCTCCTTCAAGCTCTCCTCAACTCTTCAATTCCGGAATCGCTTATTTCTACTTCTACTTCTATTCTTATTTTCACTATTTTTTTTTATATACGCGTATCCACGGTGAACGGTATCAAAATTTCATACCTCTCTTCTTATTTAATTTTTGTTGTAGTTATAATTTTTTTTGGTTTTTTGATCTTCTCTATCTCAACCCTCTTGTTTTCTAAATTTTTTTATAACTCATCGCTCCTATATTGTGTAGTTTTTTTTACATACATTACTACATTATGTCTAGATCACGCAGTAGCGGTCGTAGCCAAAGTGGACAAGATTCCACTGGCACTTCCCGTAGGCCACCAATTGTCCCAATTAGTGAGCCCGTCGAAGAGTACCATGATCCTCCTACCCAACAATGGGGTACAAACGATGAGGTTATAGGAGACATACAATTAGAAGAAGAACAACAACAATAACCAACCGAAACCACACAACCCCGTAGTCGTAGAAAAAGTAGAGGAGAAAGTAGTGATTGACATAAATTTTACGATTTTATCCCGAAAGAAGAAAATCCGGGTATAGGGTTGAAAGTTTGTAAAACATGTTCTAAGTCATACAAATTCAAGAGGGGTGATGACACTGGTACAATTAGTAGACACATCCAACATAACCATAAAGACCTTCTTGTTGACCCACCCAGCCAACAAAAAATCAACCCTAGGACCGGTTTAGTTGATAGCCACCCTTATGATCCCGATCTTGTTCGTCGGGAAATGGCCCGATTAGTAATAAAGGAAGAGTTACCATTTTCCTATCCTGAGAGTAGGAACTTGAAAATTTTTAATCAAACAGCCTTAAACCCTCATTTTAGAAGAATCCCGAGAAATACTTGCAAATCGGATTGTTTTAAAGTGTACAATGAAATGAAGGACGCTTTGACTGCAATTTTATAGAGTTTAACTTGTAAAATTAGTTTAACTTCGGATTGTTGGACGGGTATCAATAATATTTCAACGATGGGAATAACTTGTCATTGGATCGACAATGGTTGGATTCTTCAAAAAAGAATCATATCACTTGTCGCGTTGCCGTATCCCCATAGTGACACTGAAATAGTAAACTGTATTTTAGAAATTAGTGATGTTTTTCATATTCGCGATAAAATTATGTGTATTAGTTTTGATAATGCATCTAACAACAATGCAGCAATTACTACTTTAAAATTCGCATTACACCCTCTATCTGACAATATTTTTCATATTAGATGTGCATGTCATATTTTAAATTTATGTGTTCAAGATGCATTAAAAATAGCCGATCCATATATACTTAAAATTAGAAATTGTGTACATTTCATTGCATTAAGTCCCAGCGTATTTCAAGAGTGGAAAAATTGGTGTAGGATTTCAAATGTAACTTTTAGAAGATTTCCAAAGGATGTTAAACACCGATGGAACTCTACTTTTGATTTACTACATGTTGTTACCGACTATAAAGCAGTTGTAAATGATTTTTGTATCGCAAAAAATATGTCAGATTTTGAAATGACTCCCACCGATTGGTTTTATGCCGAATCTTTGTCAAAATTTTTAGAACCTTTTAAAACCGCAACTTTAAAATTTTCAAAATCATATGAATCTATTTCTAGTAGCATTTTTATTTCAATAGTTAGTATGATGCAAACATTTAACGAAATGTTAAATGATACTTTTGTTGGTGATATTGTAAAACCTGCATACAAACAATTTTTGAAGTATTTTTATCCTCCTCATATATTGATTTGTGTTGCTACCGTTATGGATCCTCGTATCAAATTAGAAGGTACGAAGAGTTTGATTAAAATTGTCACGCCCCGCTTCCCAAAAATATGGAATACGAGCACGTGACGAAGCCCAGCGAATGATTTTTACATCATTCATAAGCTGTAGGATCGACTCAGCATCATAACGAGAATATAACCAGATTCATATATAACCAAACATGCATGAATAACTTATTAAGCAACAGAAAACAATTTAAACAAATAATAATATTCAAATAGTTCTCATGTCTGGATCAAGTGTAAACTCGAAAACAAGTCTTAAACAGCAGAAGAAATAAATACCTTAAGGAAAGCAACCATTTAAACAGATCCTTGGTCCAAGCAAAACCTGAAATGTCTGCTCGCCAATTCCAGCAGATAGCTTGTCTCCCAAGTCTGCTTAATAAATATAAACAGGAAAACGAAGGGGAAACAAGAGAAAATGCCCTTAGTGCAAGCTAGGGCCACAAATAGTGAAAGCAAGTACAAGAAAGGGGAAAACAAGAATTGGAATCAAGAATAAACAAGGTTATAAGAAGTAGTGGCAAATTCAAAGACTAGCTAGCAAGAGGGAACATCATAATGACTAGATTGGATAACAACTGCTAGTGGTGAATCACATGTCAGGTATACTTATAGGGGTATTTAATATCAAGCGACAACCTCAAGCCTAGTGTCATATGTTATTTTGAATGTCAGGTTCCAAATGTCAAGTTGGCAAGTCCAAGTTCCAGGCTTTAAGTCTCAGGTATCATGTTTCATGTATCATATCATCAGGTATCAAGTGACAGGTGTCAAGTTCAAGTCTTGTAATTATTACTATCTAGGTAGCACGACATGCATCCATTATACTACATGGTTGCTACAGTCAAATCAATTGCGCTTAGACCTAGTAATGGAGTCTATAGGGCGGTGTACTCAGGCATCAAACTAGCAGGTGATCAACCATGGGCCCTAGAGGTGGCCCCCGTAGGCTCTAGAGGTGGCCCCCGTCACCCATGACGTGACACTTAGTTCTACGTGGCACTTAGTTCCAGGTGATTTCAAACATACATCATGTAATCATATAATGGGCTCTAGAGGTGGCCCCCGTAGGCTCTAGAGGTGGCCCCCGTCACCCATGACGTGGCACTTAGTTCTACGTGGCACTTAGTTCCATGTGATCTCAAACATACATCATGTAATCATATAATGGGCTCTAGAGGTGGCCCCCGTAGGCTCTAGAGGTGGCCCCCGTCACCCATGACGTGGCACTTAGTTCTACGTGGCACTTAGTTCCATTTAACATACAACTTGGGAAACACGGGCCCCCTTCCGAGTACACTTACCTATGTTGTCCACTCTATAGTCTTTCCCATAACCCCGGCTTGTCACATTTGTTCAGGCAGATTTTGGGTTCTTGTATTTATACATGTGAAACAGGGGTGAAATAATATAATTTAATTCTAAGAAAAATTGGGGATGTCCTATAGGGTGTCCAGCAGCTACATATAAAATTTGGGGTCAAACGCTCGCTGTTTTCACAGCTAAAATAATTCGCAAAGTCAATATATACAGCAGTTTTTACAGAACTGCGCCTACTGACACAGCTGCAGTATAACAGCCATATCTCCTAGACCGTAACACCAAATTCAATCATTCTGGAGTCTATCGACATCTACACATCCTGATCTACGTTTTGTATTCAGGCCTCGGGCCCAAATTCCAATGTTAAAAGGGTCGAAACCTCAAAAGAAAATCCAGACAGCAACATAGGGAAATAATTCACTAAGGTAGATTTCATAGAATTATGTAATTTGGTGTCTAAAATCATTATGTGGCACAAATACATGGTAATGGGAATCAAACAGCGAATAATAATATTTTCCAAGTCATAATAATCACAAATTGCCAAAACACTAAATTTATATGCGTCTACAATTTCTAGGGGTCCTTAATTCATATGTCTATGTGATTCACAAGTTCAAGGGGATAAAAGAGTCCAATTGAATTATTATTTAATACGAGGAAGTTTTGTGACTCTTAGATTTGTGAGTTTGAAGGTTCAGATTGATTTACTATGATATTTCAAAGGGAGTCACAATCTAACTATATGTGGTATTTCAAGAAAACTTGTACTAGAGCAATAAAAATGTACAAGGATACTTGCCTTAAATCGACGATGATAAACTTCACTTGTTGTAGCAATTTGGGTAGAAATATCCCGGGAGAAGTCCTCGAAAAGCGCGTCCGAAAAATAACTGAAGATCGAGTTTTTCCCACACACGATCGGCCCAAAACAGCAAACAACATCCTAGGATCTGGCGCGGCAAAACACCAAAACACCGAAACAGACCAATAGGAACTCTCCCGCACACCGGATCCAACCCAAACACGGAACAGCGATGGGATCTGCTGCGCCCATAACACAGAACACCGATCACATCAGATCTGATCAAGATCGGATCTTGATCAGATCCGATGGCTGAGATTGATTGGCGCCAAAGGCTTCTTCTTCCTTCTTCGTTGGCCGCTTCGCACAGGGAGATTGAGAGAGTGAGCGAGCGGCGCCGGCGGGGTCCTTCGACAGCGGCGCGACGGCGTGGCTCGACAGCCACGGAGAGGCGGTGACGACAACGACGATGATGGCGATGCTCCAGCGCGGTTGTGATGGCAGCGGCGATAGGGAACGACGCCCTGTTTGGGTTCAAAAACAGGGGAGCGGGGAAAGGCGCAGGCTGGGCGGCGCGGGGGGCATTGCGGTGGCTGGTGGGGTGGCGCTGTCGCCGCTGCGGCGTCGCAACCCGAGGAGGGCGAAGCTGCAGCCTGGACTGAAGACGCGGGAGTTGGGGATTGGAAGAGTTGGGTTCGAGGATGAGACGACGTGGATGATGGCGGAGCCGTGCTGCGGGGATGACGAGGCGACGGGGGGGGGGGGTCCGAAAGTGATGGTGAGGGTTAATGGCGGATCGAAATGGCGATGGGAAAGGAGAAGGATACGGGATGGGGAAGATGGTGAGCGGCGGAAAGATTAGGGGTTAAACAGTAAACTAGGGTTAGGGTTAGGGGTTAGGGTTTAAATAGTGTGGGTTATTGGGTTTGCGGGTTCAAGGGTTTTGGGGATCCGTTTCAAAAAGAGCCCAACAGAAGAAATGGTCAAAATGCACAATAATGGGGATTAGAGAGATAAACGAGAAGAATCGGTCTATTTCTCATGAAGAACGATACAAATGGCACACAATTGAATTTGATAAAAAGACCCGCAATTTGAGTTGAGACAAAAATAATGATTTTATTCGAACTGAAATAAAATACGGGATCTCAAATAGACAAAAAGTACAATTGAGAAAAATACGGTATAAAATACAAATACGGGGAAACAGGAGTTACAAAAATGTTTTTTTGTATTACTTAGGGAAAATATACAAATAGAAATAGAAATTGATTACGCTTCTTTTTTAGTTAAATTTGAATCTACATTAAATAACTTGTATGATTATTATGATCGATCTTTGCTTCTAGTAGTACAACTTTGTAGTTAGTTCTTCTTCTGCTAGTTCCAAATGTAAGGGTAAAAGTAAATTTGATGATAGAATATTTAATTTACTTGCACAAATTCAATCCAAAAAACCTAGGACTAATCAACCAAATAAATTAAATTTGTATAACCAACAAGATTCTGAGTCTTCTTCTTCTCCACTAGATATTTTACAATGGTGGAAAGACCATGAACACACTTATAGTATTCTGTCATATATAACTAAAGATTTACTAACTCCTTCTGTCTCTACAGTTACTTCTGAAAGTACATTTTCTTTAAGTGGCAGGGTTAAACTGATTACAGGAATTGCTTGAAGCCCGACACGTTAGAGATGCTCGTTTGCACAGAAAACTGGCTGAAGGCTGAAGATAGGACACAAGGAAAAGCATTATTTATGTCCACAAGTGGGAGCAACTCGTCGGAAGAACAACAACAACAACTATAGCAACCAAAATGAAGAATTCAAGACCAACAACAAGTCAACAACAACAAATTGAAGGCCATCAACTTGAAGACAATTGTAAATAGATAAAAAATATTGTATTATATCTGTGCATGTTATTTCAAATTAGAAAATTGAAGTAAATTGAAATTGTATATAAGAAATATGTTAGTGTATAAAACAAATTTGTGAATTGAATTCTTTATTTCATTAGAAATTGTGAAACTTGTATAACTTAAAATAATATGAATAATATTTCAATATTTTTTTTGGCAATTTCACTCTTTCAATCTTATTATTATTATTATGATTTTTAATATTTATTATTATTATTATTATTATTATTATTATTATTATTATTATTATTATTATAAGTTTTTTTTTATAAAAAAACCTATCTAAACAGGCCAACCCACGACCCGACCCGACTCGACCTGACCCGGGTGGGACCCGAAAGGGTTCACGGGTTGGCATTTCCACTTTTCGAATCGGCCCGGCTCGGTTAAGCCACCAACCCGGCCCGAACCCGCCCAAGTCAACATCCAACTCGGGCGGGTCCGGCCCGGCCCGGCCCGTTCGACCCGAATGCCATCCCTAGAGGAGGCGGTTAAAGAGGATTCATGGGCGGATCCAAGGGGGGCTGGGGTATGCTACAACCCCCCCAACATTTGACATTTGTTTGTAATTTTTGTGTGTGGGTATATTAGTGTGGAATATATGCTTTAGCCCCCCAAATATATTTTAAAGCCCACCCCATATATATTTGAGCCTTCTATTTATTTTTTTGGGTCCACGCTCAACTCTATTCTATTTAGTATTTATAACAACTTTACTTCTCTAGTATCTATAACAACTTTATATATATTTTACATGTTAACTTGTGCGAATTTTTTTCCTAGTCCCCCTCACTTTTCAATCCTGGATCCACCCCTGAAGAGGAAAGTGGTGGTGGTGGTGGTGAGGAAAGAGTGGGCGTAAGGGAGGTTGGGGATTTGGAGGAGGAGGTCAATGAGAGTTTCGAGCTGGAGGGTGCCTCGCCGGAGGCTGTAGGCGTGGGTTTGCTTAATGCGGTTCATTGCAAGTGTCAGTATAGTCCACCATTAACTCTGGTGAGCAAGAAGTCGAGAGTTTGAATTTTGTTTACAACAGAAAAATTCCTGATTAATATATTTTCAGAGTCACAATAAAAGATAACTAAAAAAAATCAAAAAAATGCTGTTCTTTCAGAAGATCAACCCTTAGGTTTTTGAGTTGGGGTGATGTTTGTTGGGGGCATCATTTAGTTCGAACCAGTGGGATTAGGTTTTATTTGTTCCTTAAGTTCAACCCTTTTTTTTTAAAAGCAGGAACATTACTGATAAAATCTCCTCTGAAGCAGAAGGCAAAATGATGTTGAATTATTCAAGAGTAAATTCAACTTACATGACATTTTAAAAATATCTTATCTAATGTATAATGCATATGTAATTTAGAGATACAAATAGTTAGATTTTGCTACAAAAGAGAGAGATAGAGAGGTGTAGTCGAATCTGATCCAAGTCTTATGTCTCTTTATATATATTAGTAATTTACACATGCGATGCACGTTTTAACAATTTCAAAAAATAAAAATAAAAACTTTGACGTAGAGAGGATTTGAACCGGAAACCTCCTTTGTATTAGTTATGTACTTGTGTTGCACATGTTGGTAGATTGACAAATGACACTAAGGCCTTCTCCCATTATAATATTATACATATATATATATATGTATATGTATATATATATATATATATATATATATATATATATATATATATATATAGTAATTTACACGTGCGATGCACGTTTTAATAATTTCAAAAAATAAAAATAAAAACTCAGATACCACTAAAAACCTTGTCACGCCCCGCTTCCCAAAAATACGGAATACGAGTACATGACATTGGCCCAGTGAATGACTAATGTCACCCATAAATTGTTTATCCGATCAACTCAACAATATAATCAATACAGAACAATTGCGCAAGCAATAATAACAATCTCATGAACAATAATACTTGGAATCGAAGCAATATAAAATATTCAAGTACAATAATAATCCAACATCTGGAACAAATAACAATATTCGAGACATAAGTCCAAAACAGTAATAAATCCAATCCAAATAATTATAAGTCTCAATACATTAAGTTTATTAAAGCAATAAGCAAGTAGAAAGCAGTAGTCTTCAGACTGTTGTTTTCCGACTCCAGCAGGCAACTGTTCTCCAAAATCTGTAATTTAATAAATTACAGGAAGAGGAAAAGAAAAGAAAATACCCGTCAATGCAAGTTACGGACCGCTTGTAGTGCAGGATACAAGTACATGGGGAGGATAAACAAATAACATGGAATATGCATGATAACAGAATATAACAACTAGTATGGCAAGATAAACAAGTGTAAGTAGCATGTAATAAGTGTTGAGTGAACAAGTATCATGTAATATTCGATATCAATAGGAACAATGATGAACAATATGCAATGTCGATGTTGTGTTAATCTTCAAGTCTATTGTTCATTTTAATCCTAACTAATGCATGTACTACTGTGTCCCATGTGTTCCGTACCACAGGTTCGATGCATACAATCAATTTCGTTTTAGACTTAAGTGGAAGATTTTATAGTTCATGTACTGGGTATGATGACGATAACGGTAATAACACTAAACATGTGTAATTTCTTACACGATGCCGATAACGGTAAAAACACTGGACATGTGTAATTTCTTACACGATGCCGATAACAGTAATAATCACTGGCCATCATGTGAGTACAGTCTCCATATCATCAACTACTCTAGTCAATCCCTTAAACCCCAGCTTGTTAACTATTTATTAATGCAACAATACAATATGCAATCTAGAGACATGAGATGAACGATAATAAAAATAGGGAAATAAAAGGATGATAAAATGGAAAATGGTGTACTAGATGAGGTGCTTTTCCATTAGGAATACCATCATCATCACAGTTGATCCAAACCCGTTATTGGTCTTTTTGTACGTGGATGTAGGGATCTACATGTGGTTTTTTCTCCATATAGGCTACATGTGGGATCTACATGTGGTTTTTCCCCATATAGGCTACATGTGGGGATCTACATGTGGTTTTTCTCCCATGTAGGCTACATGTGGGATCTACATGTAGTTTTTTCCCTATATAGGCTACATGTGGGATTCTACATGTGGTTTTTTTCCATATAGACTACATGTGGGAATCTACATGTTGTCTCCACCGAAGAAGTGGTGTTGTCATCTAAGCCAAGTGACCACCACAAGCCAGAAAAATTTGAACATACACCTAAGTGGGAAAAAGCACCAAGCTAAACAAGCATAACTCAGCACCCGCCTACTATTATTTCAGACACTTCAATATGAGAAAAAACTAAACTACATAACCACATGTACATCCCCACATGTAGCTTATATATGGAAAAAATCTTATGTACAGATCCAGTTCTTGATGGCCAATTAATCTCATCTGATGACGAAATGTGGATCACGTGATGTAGCCAATATATAGGCTACATGTGGGGGTCTACATTTGGCTATGTACTTTAGGTTTTTCTCATATTGAACTTGTTCTACTACGAAGAGAAAAAGAGTGGAGAGTCTAACGCTACATTTACCCTAACCCTAACTCCTAACCTTAACCTACTAACCCTAGACTAACCCTAACCCTAACCTACAACATTTTTTTTATATTGTTTTTTAGGTTTTTTTATTGTTTTTTAGATATTTATGTACATATCCAGTTCTTGATGGCCAATTAATCTCATCTGATGACGAGATGCGGATCACGTGACGTATCTGGTTAGGCTTTTCCATTAGGGATCTCAGCATGAGGGGATGTACATGTGTTCTATCAACGGCAAATTAGAATGAGGACCAGCAAGAAAGCCTAAAATGATTCTTATCAGTCCTTCCACAATAAGTGCATCCCTTATGTACCCACATTAGGGAATCTACATATGATTTTTCCCATACATAGGCTACATGTGGGGATCTACATGTAGTTTTTCACCCATATAGACTACATGTGGGATCTACATGTGGTTTTTCACCCATATAGACTACATGTGGGATCTACATGTGATTTTTCCCCCATATAGGGTACATGTGGGATCTACATGTATTTTTTCCCCCATATAGGGTACATATGGGATCTACTTGTGGTTTTTCCCCCCATATAGGGTACATGTGGGATCTACATGTGGTTTTTTCTCCCATAACAAGCTAAACAAGTAGAACTCAATCTCAAAACAGACACTTCGGTCAGTCAAAAGAGTGGAGACTCTACATTTGGGGATCTACATATGGATGTAGCCAATATATAGGCTACATGTGGGGATCTACATTTGGTTATGTACTTTAGATTTTTCCCATATTAAAGTGTCTGCTACGAAGAGAAAAAGAGTGGAGACCCTAACCCTAATCCTAACCCTAACCCTAACCCTACTAACCCTAGACTAACCCTAACCCTAACCTACAACATTTTTTTTATTGTTTTTTATGAACCAAAATACAAATTAATTTGTGTTAATTTTAATATTCGTTTGATGATATCAATTTTATATTGGTTAGTTATGTGGCTAGGAATGGAATTAAAAAAATATATAGAAAAACAAAGAACATACATATGACTGTCTATTTTGTAGAGTTCAGAAGGCAATGTACATAAAGCGTGGAGAGGCGTATGTGATTAATGATAGAACTTAAATATCTATAAACTCTTTACTGGAAACTTATTACCTATCATCTCCCACCTACAAATATTAACGTATTTAATGAATAATTTCTCATAAATTATTTTCATTAAGTGAACTATAAGTTATATTTACAAACTTGTTTACACATTTTTTTACATCCGAGTTAATAATTATGAGTACTACCGATTTAGGTACACTTAACCCGTTATTGACGATAACGGGTTACAAGTACTTAACCCGTTATCGTCTATAACGGTTTAAGTCAACGTATATTTCGGCATCTACTTATGCAAGTAGCCATAAACTTCTGCCAATATAAGTGTGCTTAACCCGTCGTTGGTGACAACGATCTTCTTTAGCGTAACCCGTTATCCGTAACAACGGGTTACATTGACAAAGATTGGCAGTGGTTCATCATGTACAGACCAAGTTCTGGAACATGATAAAGTACACTTAACCCGTTCTTGGTACTAACGGGTTTAATGTAATTAATCCGTTGTCACCAACAACGGGTTAACCAGGTGTAATTTACATACATCGACTGTATATTTTGAGACAATTGCTGTCCTTGCTGCTCTTTTTTCGAGACTTGTATCATGTCTTTGTTGACTAACAAGGTTTATCCTTATTGTCTTCTTCTTCTTCATGTTTCAGTATTTCTTGTCTATAACTGAGAGACCCATATCCATTACCTATTGATGAGCAGTGATCCATATTGCCTTCTCCTTGTGTTGATCCATATCCATTACCTATTGATGAGCAGTGAGAAACCCAAGTGGGCTATCATATCATGCTCCCCTCTTTCTTTTTCCTAGCCTATAACTGAGAGAGTTAGACTCGTAACTCAAATGAGTCTTCTCTTCTTCTCTTCAAGAGAACTCAAATGAGAGGCTTCAATTTTCTCTTCTTCTCTTCAAAAATCTGAGGAATCAATGTTCTCTTCTTCTCTTCAAGACCTCTTTTTTCTTCCTAATAGGGAGGAAGAAGTTTGAGTTGTAGAAGAAATTTGAGTTCAAGGATGGTCGCCTACAATTGTTCTTGTGTATGAAGATGCAGGAGTAGAGAGACTTGTTTCAGTGTACAAGTGCATGCTCGGTTTCTCTCAAGGGGTAGGGAGGGTCGCTGGCTCTGCCTTTTTTTCCACAGTGTTTCTCTTAGTCTTCTATTTTTTTAGCTTTTAGATGTATTTGCATAAGTAGCAATTGTCCGCCTTTCATACACATTCGTTCTCTATTGTTACACAGAGTGTAAAAATTCTCTGCTTTCGTCGGACGGAGTAGTGGTGGGTGTCACAGTGTATTCATGGTACTTTTCAGCTTCTTGGCATGCACACCTCACAATCGTGCAACAAATAGTACGAATATGAGGAGTGCGTGTCAAGAAGTTGTTAAGTACTTTGAATATACGGTTATACCTACTACTACTCTATCCGACGAAGCGGAGAATTTTTACCTCTGTGTAATAGTAGTGAACGAAATTGTATGCAGGGGGTACAACTGGCTACTTATGCATTCAAAAAAAGGCAGAGTCAGCAGTCCTTCCTTCCACTTCGAGAAGAAAGCGAGCATGTACTTGTATACTAAATTAATTTCAATTTAGGAGTAGAGTATCAAAGGATGTGTTTGTAATGTCAGCTAGCATGCGGATCATGTACAATTTTCTATGTTTCTTCAAACAATATGTTATTGCCAGTTTGTAATGTTCCTTTATATGAATAAATTTGGTTTTGCAAATGGCTTGTTGTGAATGAATAGATTTGTATATGTATCAACAAAAGAAGATATATCCAACACCCGCGAAAGTTAACTCTCATATTTTTAAGCGGAGAATGAACAAATATGTATATGTATCAACAAAAGAAGATATAGTCCACAAAGTTGAAAGCTCTGTAAAAAAATCTTAACCTCACCTGTCATCTTCAATAACGGTTTAGGGGATATTAAATCGTCAACGCCAATAACGGGTTAATTGGAGAGATATTGGCCGAACCTCATCCCCTACATGTGAAGTGTTGGTTAACAAATCTATCTCCTTAACCCGTCATTGGTAATTACGGGTTAAGGGATACTAAACCGTTGATGCCAATAACGGGTTAAGTGGAAAGATATTGGCCGAACTAAAACCCCTATATGTGAAGTATTGGTTAAGGACTGCCAATATCTATCTCCTTAACCCGTTATTGAGGATGACGTGTTATGTTATCTTTACCCGTTATCCCCAATAACGGGTTAAGTTATACAGTATCTGGCAGCATCTCTTCTTGTGAATATTGCATACATTTTCACAATTTTCCACAACATAGATATATCATCCACAAAATACACAATCTCCAACACAAATAACAAATCTGTTCACATCGGCATGCAGACAATTTTTATTAACACAAAATTCACAAACAGAACGAGTTTCCCAAATTGCACACATCTACCAATTCCACATTTTTCGAAATAAATAAGCATTCGCTACCCAAATACCTGGTCAAAATCCATATTTTTGTTCACAAATACACAAAATAAACTAACATACAGAGATTACATTCTGATTAAATACATCATTAATTTACTTGTACCAAACAAGCCTACGTCAATTATCCACATATATATACAATCCAAAAGCAACGAATTTTTCAACGCATTGCTTCTTTCCATTGGGCGCATTTTTTTTTTTGTGTCACTCCGGACCTATACCACAAATTAAAGAAAAACAAAGTTAACAATCCAGTCGAAATTAATAAATATCTGCACGAATAAATATAAAATTCAGTAATTATTCGGTGATTATTTTGAAAGTTTGATATGACATACAAATTTAAGTACTTAAAACCCCCTAGCACGAACCTTCGCCTTCGTCATCATCACTCTTTACAGCGTTTGGAGCTTCTTCATTCCCCACCGATCCACTAAATAAGGAAGAAGAATGAGTTAGTACCGACCAAATTAACATTCATTGAGTCCAATTAACAAATACAAAATCTCTGATATAATACCTTGCTATATTTTTTGGGCAATTCCGTGAATCGTGACCGACGACACGAAGGCATGTCCTCAAAGTCTTGGCCTCTTCGTTTTTTGACCTTCTCTTACAGACTTCAACTGTTTCCCTTTAGGCCTCCCCTTTGTGGTGCACTGTACAGGGTCACCTACATGTGCATGTGCATGTGCAGGTCCACCACTCTCAGGTTGTGCGCTACCTTCGTGTGGTATGCTGTTCACTGACTCAATCTTAACAAAGCCTTCAATTCCCTTCAGCATGTGGTCGAGCATGTACTTGTATCCTCGCTCTGAAGAACAACCAAGATCGACCAAATGTCTTGAGTGCATACTCAGTTCACAATAACGCGAGGCAAAATTGTCGCCCATACTATTGGGAACCGGTATACTGCTTCTCCTCAGTTGATCCCTGGTCCATCGCTTACAAATATATTGATCGGGTAGTGCGGTGTGATCTGTGAACCGAATAACTGCCAGTAGATGTTTGCAGGGAATGCCTACGAAGTAGTACATGGAACAAGGGCATTTAGCAATTTCAGTGATTTTACAATAAGAAATCACCCTCCCCGGTTCTGAATTTTCACAAACTGTTACAGAATAAGCTGCACTATCCGGTGTATCCATACTCGCAATTAAACTCACATTAAGTAGTAAGCTTTTGACAACTTCTTGTTGAAATTTGTAGAAAATCTCCAAAGTGTATGTCCCTGCCATTTGTGACTCCAATGCCTATTCGGTCTTCAATTTTGGCCGCTCCTCGCGATTACGATGTGTTTCTTTAAGTTCATCGTGTCTTTGTTTTACTAAGAGTCGGTCAAAGATGACGGCAAATTCATGTAGTGAGTACTTTTTATGAGTATGGTGCTTCAAGGATGAATGTAGCGATTCGCTACGTTGGGTACTCAACATGCCCCCCCAAAATGAGTCTCTTGCGTACACATGGGCTCATTTTTCGCAGATCTCAAATTTTTCCTTCAACCATTTGTTATTCTCCAGTTTGTACTGGGAGATCAAAATTTTCCACTTTTGTTTGAATTCTGTTTTAAATTCCGCCGTATAAATGATAGTCTTCAAAGCATCCCTGAACTCATCAACGTTATTCGGCATTCGAACTTCATGCGGTAGCTTATCCAAAATATGCCAAATACAATATCTATGTGACGTGATTGGGAAAACTTTGGAAATTGCAGAAGTTATCCCACGATCCTCATCTGTCACGATGTTGATCGGATCACATGGCATTGCAGCACGCCACTTTTCAAAGAACCACTCAAATGAGGATGTCTTCTCATTGGGGATAAACCTACAACCTAGGAATATTGATTGCCAATGATGGTTGAATCCAACAAATGGTACGAACAACATCCCGTATCAGTTTGTGTTGTAGGTAGCGTCAAAGCAGAGAACATCCCCAAATACTTCGTAATTCTTTCTAGCGATACCATCCACCCAGATACAATGTGACAATCGCCCTTCGGGATCACATTGGTAATCAAAATAGAATAAGGGATCGGTCTCTTTTTTGGATTCAAAAAACTCAAGTAGCATTTGTCCGTCGTGTCCTTTTAAACCCTCCATCTCGTCTCTCCTGAGATTTCTTACATCGGTTTCGGTGAATCCAATTTTCTCATTACCTCCACTTGCACCTTCAAAGAATAGCATTTGTTTGCATACAGGGACATTAGCTTCGGTAAGTTGACCAATTACATTTTTATCTGTCTTAGTCAATTCACGGTTTCGAGGTAGCAAGTGACGTCTACCGAGTGAAGTAAATTCGTAATTGTGTGCTTCATTTAACGAATAAAGAATCCACGAATTACTTTGTGAATTACTTTGTGGGTTTAGTTTGACACGGACGAAAGCTTTGCAACCCGTTCTAGAAGTTGTACCTCATCTAGTTTCATTATGGCTATTCGGTGACTCCCCGGCTTTATTACAAACGTATGATTTATCCACTACATCATTTCCCTTATATTTATTTCCACCCTTACGCATAGAGAATCCCGTACATTTGCAATATGATGAATAAAATTTTTTCGCATCCTCAAGAGTGAGAAATGTCATACCAATCTTCGATTTTAGGTGCTCGTCAACATGAGGAAGATACTCGCCAATTTGTTGTGCACGAACAAATTTATCTCCGGCAACAGAACTTCCTTCGAAACTGTCCATACCTAAGAAACCGTGAAAAGGAGAACAGTTAGGGGTACTAAACCGTTGTATTTGGTATTTTTATAAGTGCGCAAGCCACCACAACTTGTACAAGTTCCAGTTTCTACTAACGGTTCCAGAAATACGGTCATGTATCACTTAATTTGAGTTTTTTTCAACCGTAAGCGATACGCGGCCGTATCTCTCGAACCGTGAGTCGAAACTCGCTTCTAAAACTTGGGTTGGCTTCTCATAGGGGACACCAACCAACTCGCAAAGTTTCGTATTTTTTGGAGGTGGTTTGAAGTATTTTAAACTCTAACCGCACTTACAAAATTCTAAGTCAAAAAATTCACATGCAGGGAAGTTGAGAAAAACGCGCAAACGGCACCCGAAAATTATAAAACTTTCCGACTAGGTCGGATTTACGTAGGGCAAGCCACCCGAACTTGTAGAAGCGAGTTTCGAGTCACGGTTTGCGAAACACGGCCGTGTACCGGCTTTAGTTGTTTTTTTCCAACCAAAACCGATATGTGGCCGTATCTCTCGGACCGTGAGTCGAAATTCACTTCTGCAACCTTGGGTCACTTCTCATAGGGAACACCAACCAACTCGCAAAGTTTCGTATTTTTTGGAGGTCGTTTGAATTGTTTTAAACTCTAACTGCACTTACAAAATTCTAAGTCAAAAAATTCACATGTAGGGAAGTTGAGAAAAACGCGCAAACGGCACCCGAAAATTATAAAACTTTCCGACTAGGTCGGATTCACATAGGGCAAGCCACCGAACTTGTAGAAGCGAGTTTCGAGTAACGGTTTGCGAGACACGGCCGTATACCGCCGTTAGTTGTTTTTTTCCAACCAAAACCGATACGCGGCCGTATCTCTCGGACCGTGAGTCGAAATTCACTTCTACAACTTCGGGTCACTTCTCATAGGGAACACCAACCAACTCGCAAAGTTTCGTATTTTTTGGAGGTCGTTTGAAGTGTTTTCTAATCAGCCGGTTTTTTAAAAAATTCTAAGTCAAAAACTTCTCATTTGAGCAATTGAAGCAAAACCGCACAAACGGCATCCGAAAATTTTAAAACTTTTCGACTTGGTCGAATTCACGTAGGGCAAGCCACCCGAACTTGTAGAAGTGAGTTTCGACTCCCGGTTTGCGAGATACGACTGTATACCGCTTTATAATGATTTTTTCCAACCGAAAGCGATACGCGGCCGTATCTCTCGAACCGTGAGTCAAAACTCACTTCTACAAGTTGGTTTGGCTTCTCCTACGGGACACCAACCAACTCGCAAAGTTTCGTATTTTTTGGAGGTCGTTTGAAGGGTTTTCTAATCTACCCGCACTTAGAAAATTCTAAGTCTAAAACTTGTAATGCGAGAAAGTTGAGAAAACCGCACAAACGGCATCCGAATATTTTAAAACTTTCCGACTTGGTCGGATTCACGTAGGGCAAGCCACCCGAACTTGTAGAAGCGAGTTTCGAGTCACGGTTTGCGAGATACGGTCGTCTACCGCTTTACTTGGTTTTTTTCCAACCAAAAGCGATATGCGGCCGTATCTCTCCAACTGTGAGTCGAAACTCACTTCTACAAGTTGGGTTGGCTTCTCCTAGGGGACACCAACCAAGTCGCAAAGTTTCGTAATTTTTGGAGGTGGTTTGAAGTGTTTTAAACTCTAACCGCACTTACAAAATTCTAAGTCCAAAAACCTATCATGCGAAGAAGTTGAGCAAAACCGCACAAACGGCATCCGAAAATTATAAAACTTTTCGACTTGGTCGGATTCACGTAGGGCAAGCCACCCGAATTTGTAGAAGCGAGTTTCGAGTCACGGTTTGCGATATACGGCCGTACACCGCTATACTTGGTTTTTTTCAACCGAAAGCGATACGCGGCCGTATCTCTCGAACCGTGAGTCAAAACTCGCTTCTACAAGTTGGTGTGGCTTGTACTACGTGAGACGAACCTACTCGGAAAGTTTCGTATTTTTTTACGGTCGTTTGCAGGGTTTTCAACCATAACCGCACTGAAAGTTTCTAACTAATTTCGTATACACAATTCTAATTCTACAAATTACTAACGCAAGCAACATAATTCGGCAATTGAATATACTTGAAGTCAACCCGATTCTACATCTAAAATCTACTAACGCATATAAATTTTTTTCCCAATTTTTAAATAATTTACTACACACAAATTCAAAATAACAATACAAATGTAGATTATTGGGGTAAAGAAATAGTGTATACCTTACAAGATAGGTCCAAATTAAGCCAAACAATCGATTCGGAGGAGTAGGGTTTCGATCAAAGCTCGACTTCGGAGCTAGGGTTTCGATCGTCGGAGTTCGACTTCCACAAAGAGTAGGGTTTCGATCTTCGGAGTTGGGAGAGAAGAAGGAGAACAGACGGAGATGTCGGAGCTAGGGTTTTTTTCCCCGTTGGGTTGGGTTCGTCGAAGAAAGAAGAAGGGCGCGAGAGCAATCGCCGAAGAAGACGAACTGTATGTCAATAAAAATGAATATAGATAGCCTTAACCCGTTCTTGGTAAGGACGGGTTAAGGCTATATTTTTTAATAAAATTTTGCCTTAACCCGTTCTTTCCAACGACGGGTTAAGGCAAGATTTTATTAAAAAAATCTGAACCGTTGGATCTTTGATCCAACGGTCCAGATCGAAGTTCGCACGGGTCTGTGCGAACAGACCCGTTCCGGCCCGTTTGCAACGGAAGAAGACCCTCTCTCTCTCTCTCTCTCTCTCTCTCTCTCTCTCTCTCTCTCTCTCTCTCTCTCTCTCTCTCTCTCTATATATATATATATATATATATATATATAACATAACACTCCTCCTTGGATTTCATAACACTCCTCCTGAATAGGTGCGTTTTTCCCAAATATTGCCTCATTAAAAATTTTCCTAAAGAAAAACTCACATTTGGGAAAAAGAATCCTTAGTGAAAAAAGAGTACAACAAATTTTTTCATGAATATGATTATTCAGGAATCTAAGTGGGTGCGACTTACATTACTTCATTAAAAACATTTCAAAGGGAAAACCACTAAAAAACCTCATCAAAGAAAAAGTGCACAATGTGCAAAAATATTTTTCAGGATGTCTCCATAAGCATCTTCAGGATGCTCCCCTCAAAATACTAGAAAATATTATATTTAACTATTACATCAACTTGAATAAAAAACCACTCACCCAAAAATAATACATTTGGACATCACATCCCAACCCAAAAATTTATCAATAATACATGTAGATCAACCGACAGCTGCATAGAAAAGCATGGACGTATATAATAATGTCTTTAATTTGCAAGTCATTAGTTATCATTCATAGTTAACTTACATGAACAATCCGGTGCTGTGGTGTAGTGGTTATCACGTTTGCTTTACACGCAAAAGGTCTCCAGTTCGATCCTGGGCAGCGCCATTTTTCTAATTTTTTGTATTTTACTTGCTAAATATGAAATTAACTTCAGTATATATTAATGCAACCATTTTTGAGCCTTTGTAGTATACATATAACGTATGCACCCTTGCAGCTTGCGAATCTTTATCTCATCATATTCGTAGTTCTTATTATCTTTCTGGTGTATACATCAAATATTCTTAGTTCTTAGTTCTCTTTAATTCTGTACCTCTGCTTGAGTTTCATTATATTTCTGGTGTCAGAAATTGAGCATATTGCTTAGATCAGGAGGTGCTTTGGGTTTTACGTACACTCCTCCCACCACGGAGGATAGATATTTACTTTTTGTGGACGAGTTACATGGACGGTTGGTGACTCTTCTTGGAGGTCGTGCAGCTGAAGAAGTTGTTAATGCAGGGCGTGTATCAACTGGAGCACTTGATGATATAAAACGAGCGACTGATATGGCATATAAAGCTGTTGCTGAATATGGTCTCAGCCAAACAATAGGCCCAATATCGGTGTCAGCTCTGTCTAGTGGTGGACTTGATGAGTCTGGTGGTGCTCCATGGCCAAGAGATCAGGTTAATTTCTCCATTTCATTTTATGATTTGTTTGGTTAACATATCATCTGCAAATATTTTATATTTATTTGTAAATGCTTTTACAGGGCCATCTGGTGGATCTTGTGCAAAGAGAGGTAAAAACGCTTTTGCAGTCTGCTCTTGAGGTAGCTCTCTCAGTTGTTCGTGCCAATCCTACTGTGTTAGAGGGGCTAGGAGCTTATCTTGAAGGTAAGTGTGTGTGTACTGCTGTATGCCCATTATTACTGTTGTTGTTATGGAAGTACTTTCTCTTTTTATTATCGTTTATTATGCAGATGATATTTTTGTTATTACTATTTCTGTTTTCTGAGAAATAGGTTTCCATTTGGCTCACTTATTCAGGATTCAACCCATGACTTCTCCATATTTCACTTCCTTTAATCAACTGAGTTTGTGCAACTTGATTTTTTAGCAATTTTCAATTTTCACCGAGCGCGGGGGGGGGGGGGGGGGTGTTTCGGCCACTGCAAAGTTTCCTAAAACCCTTTATTAAGTATAAGAGCATCCACAGTGGTTTCTTATTATTGACAAATTGCCATTTTATAGCAAATGCATCGCTGCTGCAGTGGTTTTATATTTTGCCATTTTTTTTGACAAACATGCTATATTTGTTTCCCATATATGAGAAACAAAATAGCGATTCTCAAATTATAAAGGACGGTATAACATATACCTTCCCTAATATTTTTTTTTTAATCGAGTTAGACGGTATATGTTATACCGTCCCAATTTTTTTTTTTTTTTTTTAGGGGTCGGACGGTATATGTTATACCGTCCCATTTTTTTTAATTTTTTTAATCCTACGGCTAGATTTCATCCAAAAAAAGAAAGAAAAAAAAAATTCCACAAATTATTGGACAGTACAACATGTACCGTCCTTGAATTGTGGCTTTATTAGGGGTAGGTTAGGTTTATTTAATTAGGATTAGTTAGTTTTTAATTAGGTTTAGTTATTATTATATTATTTAATTTATTTAATTAACATATTTAAATAGTTAATAAGTAATTAAAATTTTTAATTATTTTTTAAAACGAATGAGACGGTATAATACCGTCGCTCGCTTTTTTTTAAAAAAAAAATTGCGCGACGGTAAATGTTGTACCGTCCCATGCAAAAATGAGAAACATATAGCAAACAACCACTGCAACAAGTATCGCTGTTTGCTACTACTGTAGCTGCCATTTTTAACAAAATGAGAAACACCATTGTGGATGCTCTAAGGAGTTTCTAAAAAAAAAATGGTAAAGGACGGTCCCACCTTAAACATTTCACGAGAGTAAGTATGACCTACTGGTGTGTTTATTAGGAAAAATTTGCCGTACTGCTCCCTTTTTTGAAAATATTTAGCGACTTGCCCTACTTCCCAAAACAATTAGCGATATGCTCTTATTTAGGACACGTCAGCAACAAATGTTATTGGGAAAAACGGCATAGGTTATTTCGATGTCGTTCTTCCCAATAACGGCATAGGTTTTGAAAAAAAGTTTTATGCCGTTATTTGGAATAACGGCATCTGTTATTTTTGTCTAAAGATCGAACAGTCTCAATTGTGAGCTGAGAGAGAATTGCAAAATGAAAACAACTGATGTCGTTCTCTCTGAGAACGGCTGAGAGAACGACATCGATTATACTGATGCCGTTATTTTGAATAACGACATCAGTTATATTTGTTTTGCACAGTTTCCTATAATCAAAAACTCCCTTCTCCTTTCTCCTACCCCTTGTGATTCGTAATCTTCTCTCTCTCTCTCTCTCATCACTCCTGTTACCCACAAACCCTAGATCCCAAAATCAAAAAATTCCAACCATTCGAGTTCTCTAAAATTCCATACATCCTACCTCCTTACTCCCACTCTCATTTGCAATCATCCACAACAAATTTTGAAGCTAGTGGTTTTTTGGTTTAATTTGAAGGTATTATCATCTTAACCGTATGTTTGATATGTATTCCAATGTTATGCTTATTGTGAGTAGTGAATGACTTGAATATGTTTGAATTTTTATGCATAAGTATGGAATTTGATATCCCTATTTGGTTATATTATGGGGGTGAAGTAATTAAGGATCTGAAGATTGGATATTCTTATAGTGATGTTGAACCGGTAATTATTTGGGCTTCCCCCAACTTTACGTACGCAGAATTAATAGATAAGATATATGAAGTCACCAATTGGGATAGAAGTGAAACGAGTCTGAAACTCAGAGCCCGTTATTCTGCTGGTAAAGGGGATGTGCAGTATTTCATGTTGGTACCTATAAACAGTGACATCTAAGGTCTATGTTGCTTAGGACACTTCATCCAAGTTGTGGTTGGAATATAATTGAGTTATATATCGATCAAACGAGGCTTCCAAATACTACACGAGTTGTTATCGAAAGTCCAAGGCCCATACGGACTTTCAAACCATCTGCAGAGTCATATGCTAGAATTTCAAATACAGATGAAGATACTAGCACAACTCCAACGGAACCTGTTTTCTCCGAATACGAGCAGGTACATCCTACCCTATTGCCACAATGCTAGCTTGCATTGCTATGGAAGACTTTGACAATGCCGTTGTAAATAACGACCTGGTAGAAGAGGAAGAAGATGAGGAACGCGATCTCGAGGATGATGATGAGGAGATTGTCGTTGAAGTTTCAGTTGTTGATGTCAATGTTGATGTGCCGGTTAATATTTCCCGCGTGTTGCTAAGTCAGGATACAAGTGCAGCGATGCGTGGATCTCAATCTAATGAATGGATGTCTCGTGCCACCATACATTAATATGGACAGTCTTCCGTTGGTTCTTCCAACTTGGATGAACTCTTCATAGGTCAAAGATTTCTAACCAAAGATGCTCTACAACATCAAGTGAAGATGTACGCCGTGGAGAACCATGGAGAATTCGTGATGGTAAAATCAGATCGTGGTCTTCATAGGTCAAAGGTTTGTGTGTCATTTCTGATCGACATGCCGGTATTTTATGAGCAATGGAAAATGAGTTCGGTACGTGGAGGGAACCATTTGCATATCATCGGTACTGTAAGCGGCATTTTGCTAGTAATTTCCATAGAAAAATTGGTTGCAAATTTTTGATGAATAAGTTGAAGGTAATTGCGTGTCAAAATCAGTGGAAAAAGTACGAGGAAAAGATGACACAACTTGAAGCGAGCAATGCTGATGGGGCTAACTGGTTGAAGAAAAAAGTGATCGAGAAGTTGGCACTTACTGCCGATGGTGGGCGTAGATATGGTATAATGACAACAAATCTGTCTGAAGTGTTCAACTCGGTTCTAAAAGGTGTTCGTAGCTTACCTGTGACTGCAATTGTAGAACAGATATTTTTCCGTCTAAACATGTACTTCACCGATCGTCGTGAAGCCGCGCAGAAACTTATCAGTGAAGGTAAATTATGGGCACACCGAATTTAGGACCTTATTGATGTCCGCCGTGAAAAATCCAATTTACATGAGGCAATAATGTTTAATAATCGAGATGGTGTTTTTGGAGTGAAAACGGGCATTAGAACGGACGGTGGATATAAAAAAGGTGGACATTGGCACACGGTGGACCTCGAGGGTCGAACTTGTACGTGTGGCAAATTCCAACTATTTCACATTCCATGCTCTCATGTGTTAGCGGCATGTGCTTCACGTGCGCTTGATTATCAACCATACATTGATGTCTTCTACTCTACGGAATCGTTAGCAAAAACATGAGTACCAACTTTCAATCCTATACCATACGAATCTTATTGGCCTACCCAAAGCGCACCGGTACTTATAGCTGATTCAAGTCTTCGTCGGGTGAAGGGTAGGCCAAGGAGTACTCGCATCCGCAATGACATGGATGCTCGAGAAGGTGGGAGTAGTGAAAAAGTATGTTCGAAATGTGGAGTGAGTGGACACAATAGACGGAGTTGTAAGAATGTACAAAGTGTGGGGACTTCACATTCTACCCGCACTTGAATATTTTTCTTGGTATTGTATTTTAGTAATGTCTTAGTTTTTGTTAAGTTTGTATGAATTTATTAACTTGAATTTTTATGTTGAACAATTTAAGGTTAAATTGTTTGGAATGAGATTTGTAGTATGAATGTTTGATGGATATGGGTAAATTTGTTTTAAGTAATATATCATCACAAAACATGCACAGAAAACATGCACAACTGTTTAAACAACAGATGCCGTTCTTGCGAATAACGACATCTTCTTTCTATGTCGTTATTGTAGCGCCCCGAATTTCTAATATGATATCTTTGAAAATACGTGGCACAATCCCAGCATCAACTTCAATGTAACATTAAACACAACCAACACCACTAAAATTTTTAACTTTTATTACAACAAACTTTTTCATAGCACATTCAAAACAACTCAAATCATAATTTTCTTTTATTTACAACACAGTCTTATTACAACACTGTTCTTACAGATTTACACAAACTCCATTAAATTAATTTATCTCAAAACTATCTCAAGCATCCAAACCTCCAAACTCTAAGCAACAACCTGCAACACATGAGGCTAGAGATGATCCCTAACCCCCAAAACTAAAGGGGTCAGCCATAAATGGTGTGAGTGACATAAAAACAAACAAACAACATAAATAATCATTAAGCAAAGATTCTTAAACAACATGTAGTGAATCAAAATACATAAAATATGAAGTAGCAACGAGTGATACTAAACCAAGTGTCAAGTGTAGAAAACGAGAAATCCACATGCATGAAAACCAAGTCAAGAAAACACAATTTCTATATGCGGACTCTCTAATGCGTACTAGTCGAAGTCTATGCATCCCACTCTACATAGGTTCGGTGCAAGCCCTTATCGTCTTCACTTTATAGGGTTCAATCCCCTGTTATGCAACTAATCCTATCACGATGACTACTACGAGATAAAGATAAACTGTAACGCCCCGAATCCCAAATTACTGAATTCGAGATGTTCTACAGGATCTTTTCGCTTCCTTCACATACAATTTTACAAGGAAATTTAAAACCTTTCTTTTACACCAGAGTTTACAACATAATACATTTGAATTTACACAGCGGAAGCAAAATATACAATATTTACATAAATGAACAACAGCATAATGAACTCTTTATGCATCCATTTCTCTTACATGTAATTATATCCTGCATAAAAACTGTGGGTACGTCAGTTTATTCAACCGACGATAATTATACATGGCCATCCTCTCTATGCCAGAAACAGTATAATGAATCTCATTTCTTACAAAATCACAAACTTGTTCAACATAAGCATGCAAATAGGAGGGAACTTTTAATGATGTCGTGTCGTGATTGTGCACTTGAACCCTTAATGCAATTTACTCAATTAACATGACACTAATGCGCACTTGTTCGAATTCTATGCATCCCATTCTACATAGATTCGAGGGCAAGCCTCTTAAACGATCTTCATTTTTGTAGGGTTCAATCCCCCGCCATGACTTATTCTACTTCTGTAATTCCAATGAGTATCCTAGATGAATCTATGAGTACAAGCATGTATCCTGGCCCCTGGAGTAGAATTTCGCGCCATGTCTTGACTCGTCAAGCATGCATTCTGCGACAATTCAGCCTCCTCCCTGAACACACTCCTCTTGCAGTCACCAAAACATCCCATAAGCGTGACTAGAGTCCGATCATTACTGAGTTGTGCCCGCGCCATGTCTTGACTCGTCAAGCATGCATTCTGCGGCTCACACACCCGCACCGTACCCTAGCTCTCATACTCATGTTTTTCTCTCACCTTCATCACCTCCACACTATGTATTTAAGTTACATTAGAATCATGAATAAAAATCAAGCTCTAGAGTTAGCCTCTCCATCAACCGGACTTATCATTTCATTTCACTTGACCAACCTGGTCTAATTCTCAATATCATTTCATTCACTGCCGGGGAGACTTAGCTACTCTTTGTTCAATTTCAAATTCACAATATCCAATGGAGCATCATCAGCTCATAATTCATTTTAGAGTCTCACAGACTTTCTTATCATGATTTAGCCTTTCATAATTATTCATAAAATTCTCAATTCTCATCTATGATTCCTTTCACATGATTCATATGGCCAAAATCAGAATCCATCAATGAAAGCATAAAGTTCATCATTATCAACAGTAAAATACATGAATCAAATTATCGAAGTCCTCTCTGTACAGTCGACTTGGGAAGGTACCAGTCGACTTATACAGTCACACAGTATCATCAATATTGCTCGGGATAGTCGACTGTTGTACACCACCAGTTGCCTGTCCCACACTTTTCATATTCACCATATTGTTCTCGTGACAGTCGACTGTTCATCAATCAGCCGTCTGTCTTGGAGATTTCAACAGCAAAATTTCTAAGTCCAGATCAGTCGACTTGCCACATGCATCGGTCGACTGGACAGATCCATTTTAATTTGGGAATTTATTTACAGTTCTTACGTGTACTTGCATCATGATATCAATTAACAGTATATATCAATTCATGTTTCATTAACAGAGTTCCTCTTGTTCAGTGGCATTCATAGCACAATTTCCCCAGTTATTAACATGCTCTTTTAGAGAAAACTACTCTAAACATGCGTCCACATTGCTCATACTTACTTACGACAATGGAGATATAAATTTCAAGTCATCATCATGGGTCTACATAAATAGAATATCTTTATTCAGGGAACTATCAAACAGTTGCATTCAGAACGAAGCACCAGTCGACTTAACACCAAGTCAGTCGACTGCGCCGACAACTTCAGATATTTATCACCTTAGTTCTTTTTATTTGTTTACCTTCCCTCCATCATATGTGTCATAGGGAAAAACATACATTTAATAATCACACCATCATGGCTATTCACACACATTTTATCAGCACATTATGAAAAAGTAATGTCTCGTATCAGTCGGCTGGCTCATATGGCAGTCGACTGTACCGACAGCTTCGCCTCAAATTAATAGCATGTTCAAGCAATTTCTACCGCATTCAATTCTCTTTTGTAACATGGTATCAATCATGACAATCATAGTATTATTCCTACGTTAGAAGTCCTGAGAAACACCCACCTTTTATGAAGAAAAATAACGAAATCCCGCAAGTCCTTCAATATAGCGCAGCACTTCTTGTTCCTTTGTTCCACACCGGCTCCTTAGCAATGCTACTTGCCTCCACAGAAAAGCTCCCACACAACTCACAGATACTCTCTATAAACTCAGGAAATTTTAAGTGTAAAAGAGATAGGGAAAGTAGGGGGTATTTATACTAGAAGATAAATAAGATGAAGGGTTGAGATCTATTAGGGAGTTGGAGGATTAAGGGCTGAGATTGATTTGGGGGTTGTAAAAACTACCCACAACTCAGGATAACTACCCATGATCCTAGCCACTTCCCTCCCAAAACCGGCCAAGGAGTTGTGCCTAATACACGTGTACATTGAGTGCACGTGTAATCACAAGTCACACACAAGTATACCCGGAATAAAATAGAGTAAAAATGTTACATTACAAGTTATAGAAGATAATAAGAGGGTTTACAATTCATGGGCTTAAAATCACTTTGGGCCAAAATAAATTTTATTAAAAGAAAAATATACAAATTAACATTGGGCTTTAAAGCAAGTATTTTATAGGGAAAAATATAATTTATTCATCATGGAGTAATAGCCACGTGCTACACAAGCATACTATAAAAGAGAATTAATCTTCAAGTATTTAGGAAAAGTTGGGGTATTACATAAACGGTGAATATTAGCTCATGCCCGATAATTTCGGAGATAGATCCCACACCACAAGTATTTTACCATGATAATTCCGGAGACCATCCCACACCGAAACATTGACACATCATCACACGAATACCACATGTGCTTCGCCTCGACTCCGATAATTCCGGAGATCAATCCCACACCCAAAGTAACTACTTGGATAATTCCGGAGATATATCCCACACCGCAGGTAACTTACCTGAGATAATTCCGGAGATACATCCCACACCCAAAGTATGATACTTGGATAATTCCAGAGATTAAATCCCACACCGAAAGCCATACTGAGATACTTGACCCATGTTCCCGTTCATCATATCACCACTAGTGCATATCCTTATTATTTTGGGTTACTTAATTACTCAACGAATCTCCTAGAGTTGGTGTACCCTACCGGACTTAACTCAAATCTGAATAACTGAAATGCCTCAACAGGCCTCAACAAAATAACTCAACGCCGGTATACTAGGGTCACACACACCCTCTAGAGACTCAAACTCAATGGTCTAAATCAAATTTCCACCATAGGAAAATAGCTCAACTGAATATCTCAAAATCATATTCTTAACTGAATACCTCGAAATCATATGCTTAACTGAAGACAAAGTATAGGCTAAAATATCTGAAGACTAATCATTGAAAGAATACTCAAGTTACGAAAACTCATCAGTACCAGTCGACTTATACTGTAGTAAGTCGACTGTCAAGAGGACAAATATTCATGATTTTAAGAAATAGACTAAGTCATATAAGTCGACTTAAGAAGTCATCGGTCGACTTACCCGAGATAAATTCCAATAATTTTCACAAAAATATTCTAAGTACCAACAGTCGACTTAAGGAGTTATAGGTCGACTGTCCAGAGAAGAAACTGCAATAACTTTACAAAATATTTTCTAAGTATACCAGTCGACTGAATAATGGTCTAAGTCGACTGTCCAGAACGGATTTTCAAAAGAACTGAAGATACAACAGCAGGGTCGTACCAGTCGACTGAATAGTAGACCAGTCGACTGTCGGCCTACAGCTTACAAAATTGAGGTCTGTATACAATAATCAAAACTGGAGTTTTTCTAAAGACTCATTGTTTATGAAAATAATTCGTATTCAGGTAAAAATGATAAATCTCAAATAATCCTCATTATGGATACATTACTCAATCATCCAATATCTCAAAACTCAATTCTCATGTTCTAAATTCCTAATTCTTCCATTAGGGTTTCTCAATACTAAATTTCTTCACAACTCATAGCATAATCTGATTTATAAACACAAAATCCAGATGCTCACCATCTGATCATAACCATACTCAGATTTTAACATGCTTTTTAGCAATACAATTTCATAAACCAAGATCTACTCAACATTCTTAGATTTCACATACATGGTACAAACAACAATCTTTGCATCGTTCTCATGCAAAAATACTAAATGACATACATGCCAAACCAACAATATAATAATCGATCACATTAATCAAACCACAATACAAGATTCATATCATACACAACATCAAACAAAACAAAACATTGTCACTCACCTTAGAATTGAGAAGATCCAACGAAAAAGCTTCCCTTTTTGCGAGATCCAAATCTTCCTCTTGCTCCACCAAAACAAATCACAAAATTCTGTATATTCCAGTAAATGAAGGCTGGAAAAATCCTTTAAATATCCGAGAATGAAGTGTTTAGGGTTTTACCCACACTTTTGCAAAATAATCCTTTCAAAATACAACTTTATACATATAGGTCTAGTCTTGGAAATTCCATAAAATTCATTTAAATTAGGATTTAAAAGTAAAATATAATCCTAAATCTCAATCGGTACTGTTCAAAACGTCCAGAAAGTACATTTTACATTTTAACCCTTAAAAATGACAAATTTGTAAAAAGGTCCTTCTTTTCTCAAAATTTGCAAATAGTTCCAATTAATTTCAGAAAAATCTGAAAAAATACTAAATAAATCCCAAATATTAAATAATGATTTTTCATGAAGAAAACTTAAATTTCAAACTTCTCAAGAAAGTATTTGCACGTGTTTTGCACGTGTAAAAAAAAGATAAATCTTTTAGAAAATATTTATTAAATCTCCAAAAATCAATTTAAATTCATTTTCAAATATTTAAAATAATATTTGAAAATACGGGGTTCTACAGTTATTCGCAAGAACGACTGTGAAGACAGAAAGAATGGCAGAATTCTCAAATTTTGGATTTTTGACACAAAACTGATGCCGTCATCTTGGAGAACGGCATAGTTAATAGATGTCGTTATCTTGGAAAACGGCATGATTAGAAGTTGTCGTTATCTTGGAGAACGACATACTTATGTAGATCTTAGGAGATGCTGTTATCTTGGAGGCCAGGGGATTCTGTGAAGATGTCGTTGTTCATGATAACGGCATCAGTTAAGGATACCGTTATCTTGGATAATGACTGTGAAGACAGAAACATTGGCAGCCATCTCCAACTTTGCTAATTTTTCCTCTATGCTGATGCCGTTATTCGCAGTAACGTTACTGGATTAAGATGCTGTTATTTGCAATAACGGCATCTTTTGATCATGTTTTTCACAGCAAAACATGCACAGACCACATCAACTCCTCATAAATTCATTTCAAAACATGCACATACTTGGGTAATTGCACAAGCCACATAAATGCCTCATAAAATTTTCAATCTCATGAACTAATCAACTCAACAACGAAGATTTTCCATATAATATAATTGCACATTAAATAACAAAAATTCAATTCACGAGCTTAAAAATATGTTAATCGAGTTGAGTCAATGTGATACATTTGCAACACAATAAACACTTCATCAATTACATAAACATCAACATAAAGTCTATAATTACTCAAAAACATGAAAGTCTAGTATTACATAAACACATCATCAAAAGCTTGATCAGCTAAACATAAAATTCACTAATTGTAAAATTTAACTCGGCGTATATTGTTGGGGTGGTCTCCTCTTTCGAACTGGGACTTTCCTCCTACGTTCCCGGGTCTCCTGAGTTGCGGGTGCACTTGGACCAACTCCTTCTTCTTCATCACCTCCACCTACATCAATCTCGGGATTTGCCAATTCACTTTGCGTAGGAGGGAAGCAAACTGTCTTACCCCTTCTTGGATGATGTGAAGGAGTTTGTGGTTGAGTTTGAGGTGCGGGGGGGGGGGGGGGGGGTCTCCTGCTTCCACTGCTTGTTGAGGTGGAGGTGGAGCTCGGCTAATGCTAGGTCGGACCTGTTGAGTTGGTACTTCGGTCGACCGCATAAGGTCATGGAAGCGTGAACCATCTCCAACCTCTTCAAGAGAAGTACGACAAGTGCATAGGAGTTCTCGTGCCAATTCTTTGCATGCCTTATTGGCATTGCTCTTCAAGACACTCGCACATTTTCTCGTCATGTCCCATGTGTTGTCAATCTATATTAGGAATATAAATTATTAGTAGTAAACCAAACTTTATAATTAAACAAGCATAAGCAAAATTCAGTGGAATAAATTTAATTAACAATAAAATTACTTTACCATTAAACGGTATGAGGAAGCTTTCGGTTGATACATGGGCTGCGATGTGGAATGTGCGGGTGGTGGTTCCACTTGGTGCGCGGGTATCAGTTGTTGGATACCTGCGGGAAGATCCATTTTGGGCGCTACATACAACCTTGTGATGCGACGGTACCATGCCATATATACGGTTTGCATTGATCCGTCATACGGCGCAATACCCTCTACGACCAAGTCGTACTTCTGCTCATTCCAACATGCTACATGAGTACGGTGGTGATCGGCCCAATCCATATTTGGTAAACGACCTTAACCCGTAATGTTGTGAAGTCTACGTTCGTACATTGAGTTGACGGGGACGGGCTGTTATGCATTGAATTGGCAGAGAACGCGGCCGGAGTAATAAAACTCCAAAACTGAGAAGTTTACAAGTGGAGCTAATGTCAACCACAACTGATTATTGGCAGTGCAAATGGGTGGTAGACGTTATAGCCTATCACCTGTGTATGGGGTCCAATGGACGTACTCATCCCTCAACTGATCGAGTTCGTCCCTGTAATATGTGAGGATACCACGTGGGTTATCCCTCCAAGTGAGCCTCTCCGTCCAGTAGGCACCAAGAGGAGCTCTCAGCACAGGATTTTCCTGTTGTACTCTCCAACTTTTTGAAAGTACCGTGACATGGGGTCGTCCGAGGTGTATTCGTTCCCAACACCATATTTGCAATATAGACATCGGCCCGGTCATTTGGATCGACCCCATCGAACAGTTACAAAGAGCACGGTAGAGAGAGGCCAGAGCCGCACTTTCCCAACTATATCGGCCGACTGTTTGTAGGTCAGCAATCAGTGGAAGGTACATGAGATGCACTACATCACCTGAAGAATTAGGGAATAGAATCCCTCCCATCATCGACAACAGATAAGCGCGAGTATAATTCTGGAGTTGGATGTCCATCGGTACGTCTGGTATTCGATTAGTGAACTCCCCATCAAGCCAAGAACGTCCAATTGATTCCCCAACGAATATTCCCTTATCCTCTTCAGGCACCTCCAGCCCAAGATAATCTCGTACCAATGCTACCTTATTGAACATCAAGTTGCCGGTGACGGTCACCCCATTGATTGGAAGACCCGCAATCACGGCTACATCTTGTAGGTTGACCGTCATCTCTCTAATCGGTAAGTGAAACGTGTGTGTCTCCGGTCTCCATCGCTCCACAAGAGCGGTAAGTAGGACGTGGTCACATTTGATTTTTTCCAGCTTCGACATCCCGTAAAATCCGGTGCTTAATAAGTAATTTTGAATACGGGAGTGCGCTGGCATGATGGTGTGCATTCGGAAACTCATCTTTTCTACATCTCCTTTCCGCCTGTGATCTGTGATCTTCTTGGAGATAAAGAACGGTAAGATCTATTGGACCCGGATATCCCCATAGTCCATACAACGTACTAGATGAAGCACCCACATCATAGGAAGAAGATGGTTGTGTAGGATCTATTTGCCTGTCAACAATAACAAACACTAATCAACAACAATTTTCAAAAGAGAACTTTGAAAATAAACTAAGTATAATTCATCACAAACTCCTTATTCCTCAAATTCAAGTATTGCCTGTCAACAATAACAAACTCTATCCATAGTTCAGTGTAATTTTCAACACTATATCCATGGTTAACTCCTTATTCCTCAAATTATTCATCATATTGTGAAAAAATGGATTTTATCCTCACGCATTGCCTTCAACTTCACCATTATGTATACATAGATCTTCAACACATTTATACTTGCAATCATCATAATGACAACGAAAACACCCCCACAAAGTATCTCCCTATATTCTTTGTTTTCCTAACAACTTGAACAATTGCATCTTTTTCAACAATCCTAATTTCACATACCCTAGATCACCAACAAACCATAACTACTTTTCCAAAATTACCACTTAAATAACACAAATCTACATCACTTGTACTATACTACCAATGTACACATCTCTCATAGATCAAAATCAACATTGCAAAAAAAAAAGGGGTTTTACGAAACTTACCACAAATTGGGATTCCGATTGATTTGGAATTCTCAATGAGAGATTGAAGAGTAGAGTATAAGTATAATTTATGATTGGCAACTTACAAATCACTAAAATATTTCGGATTTTCAGATTTTTTTTTTGGGTTTAGGGTTTTGCGAGTCGGAGAGAAGGAGAGAAGATATCGTAAGGGTAGGAGAAAGGAGAAGGGGGTTTTTGATTATAGGAAACTGTGCAAAACGAATATAACTGATGTCGTTATTCAAAATAACGGCATCATTATAATCGATGCCGTTCTCTCAGTTGTTTTCATTTTGCAATTCTCTCCCAGCTCACAATTGAGACTGTTCGATCTTTAGACAAAAATAACAGATGCCGTTATTCCAAATAATGGCATTTCAAAACCTATGCCGTTATTGGGAAGAACGACACCGAAATAACCTATGTCGTTTTTCCCAATAACGTTTGTTGCTGACGTGTCCTAAACAAGGGCATATCGCTAATTGTTTTGGGAAGTAGTGCAAGTTGCTAAATATTTTCAAAAAAGAGGGCAGTACGGCAAATTTTTTGTTTATTAGCATTGGGGGGGGGGGGGGGTTTCGGCGGCCACTACAAAGTTACCCAAAACCCTTTATTAAGTGTAAGGAGTTTCTAAAAAAAATAATAATTGGTAAAGGATGGCCCCACCTTAATCATTTCACGAGAGTAAGTATGGCCTACTGGTGTGTTTATCAGCAAGTGAGAGGCCAAGGGTTCGAATCACGCCAATTTAAATAGTTTTTTATTACGAAATGTAATATTTTATTTCGTACCCCTCTTTTCGATCAATCCTGGCTCTGCCCTTGGGTGTCCACAAGAGACATGCCTAGTGCCTATTGCATTGAAACTGGTCCACCTAACCCTCCTAGTATATTAACCAGTCAAGGTATTTGTTTCATTGAACCTTTACTATTCATGCACGAGCAAATTATCATTTCAAAACTTACCCCTTTTCCATTAAAAAGAAAAGTTCTTCTGTCTACACGAACTAAATAATTCTTCATTGGAAGTGTTGCTACTAATTTGTTATTATTTCTAAGTCAAAAGTAATGAGATTTGGCATGTTCTCTGATCTACTAGCTGGATTGGTAGGGAAATGAATCCAGTATATGAGCAAGACTTTGTATAGTATCCTTTCAAAATGTGCCCTTCATAATTACGAAGAAAAGCTCTCCAGATACTTCTAATAATTTCTAACGGGACCAAGGGGGGAGGGGGGGGGGGGGGACACCGATTGCGTGGCCGGTAACCTGGTAGAGCTGGCTCCTACTATACAGCCTCAAGGGGGGTAGTCTCTTTTAATGTGTAAAATCCTTTTTTGGAACGTTCGCGGGCTTGGCAAGGCGGCCAAGTGCACAATGGTCGGATAGGTGATTAGAAATAATAATATAGATATTGTTTGTTTGGAAGAGACTAAATTATCTCAACCAACGAACATGGTCTTCAGTGGTCTTAAGATAGACCATTTTCAGGTTTGGAAGGTTAGGGATGCCATAAGGGCGTCAGGGGGGATAATGGTGGGGGTCAATTCCGGTAAATTCGATTTACTGGATGACTGGGTAGGGGTATACACAGTTTCGATTGTGGTCCAAAGAAGAAACGATGGGTGGCAACAAACCATCACGGCGGTGTATGGTCCAAATGATAGATCTCTAAGACCACAGCTTTGGGATGAGCTCCAGCACGTAAGGGAAAGGTGGAATCTACCTTGGGTCGTGAGAGGGGACTTCAACATCGTCAGACACTCCTTTGAGAGAAGTGGAGGGACAGGCAATGGACATGACAGGAGGAAATTCAACCTGGTCATATCAACTTTGAGGTTGATGGACATCCCAATTAACGATCGGCATTTTACGTGGTCCAACAGACGTAGAGAGCCGATTCTTACTAAGCTAGATAGGATCCTAGTCTCTACAGACTGGGATACCAAGTTCCCAATGGCGATGGCCAGGTCATGTACTCGAAATACTTCGGATCATGTACCTATCATGCTTGATACAGGAGAAGAGGGAAGAAGAAGACAAAGATTATTTCGATTCGAGAAGATGTGGCTACCCAACACGGAATGTCAAGACATTGTCAAGAAGTGCTGGGAAGAGGGGCATGGACAGGATGAACCAGGAGCCAGACTGCACAGAAAACTGGCAATTCTCAGAAGGAGACTAAGAAGGTGGAATAAAGTTACGTTCGGGAATATATTGAAACATAAAAATGATACAATTCTCGAGATTGAGGAACTAGAAAGGAAGGAGGAAGTTGGTGTCCTGGATGATACCCAGTTCCACCGACTAACGACATGCAGAGAAGAAATCTAGCAAACTTACATCAACGAGGAAATTATATGGCGGCAACGATCAAGGATCAGGTGGCTGAAAGAAAGGGACACAAACACAAAATACTTCCACATGGTCGCAAGCATGCGACGTAGAAACAACTACATCCACTCTTTGGATATCGATGGTATTTCAGTGGAAGATGAGAGTCAGATATGGCTCCATGTGGATGCTACGTTCAAAGACCTCCTTGGCCAGTCCAGGGTTGGACTGAGCGAGTCCAATGAGAATTTATGGGAGGTACTACATGGAGATATCCTACACAGATTTGAGGCACTGCAAGACCCATTCACAATGGATGAGGTCAAGGCAGCAGTGTGGGGGATGGGGCAAGACAGCGCACCAGGGCTAGATGGATTTTCTATTTTCTTCTACAGAAAGTTCTGGGATATTGTGAAGTTTGATGTTATGGCTATCATAAATGCATTCTACGACAGTACTCTAAACCTAGAGAGACTCAACTACGCTAATGTGTGCCTTATCCCCAAACAGCAAGCGGCAAGAAATGTTAATGATTTTAGACCTATCAGCTTGATTAACTGCTCTGTCAAAATTATCACCAAGGTCCTTGCTATCAGGCTGGGGAAGATTATCGGGGACATCATTGAGGATTATCAGACAGATTTTATTGCAAGGAGAGACATCCTAGAAGGAGTGGTGCTAGTCCAGGAAGTCATCCAAGACACGAAGAGACGAAAGAAGGCGGGTTTCATGTTAAAACTAGATTTCGAAAAGGCGTATGATAAAGTAGAATGGAAATGCTTATTGGAGATCCTGCAGAGAAGAGGTTTCGGAAGCAGATGGATAGGTTGGATCCAGACGTGGCTAACTACCTCCAAGTTCAATGTTGTGGTTAATGGGGAGCCTGGAAAAGAATTAGATGTAGGAAGGGACTGAGACAAGGGGATCCGCTGTCCCCACCATTGTTCACCCTTGTGGGGGACGAATTGCATAGGATGCTTCGCGCCTACAAAGATAATGGTTAATCAATGGTCTAGGCATGAGGAGGGGTATCTCTGCAGTTATGAATGTACAATATGCGGACGATACTGTCATTTTTTGTGAGTGTGATATTATGCAAGCTGCTCTCCTGAAATGGGGCATGAATTTATTTGAAGATTGGTCTGGATTAAAAGTGAACTATAACAAAATCTCCATTTCTCTCTTAGGGGATTCTGGGGAAGTAGGGATCACGATTGCAAATATTCTCAACTGCAAGATCCAGACACTACCGATAAAATACCTGGGGTTGCCGATCGGAACTGGAAACATCAGGAGGGGGATTGGCATGGCATCATTGACAAAATCGTGAGCAGGCTAGAGGGGTGAAAAGGAAAAATGTTGTCCCTTGGAGGAAGACTAATATTGCTTAATTCCGTGGTCAGCTTTATTCCTCTCTACTTTATGTCCTTCTACAAAATTCCGGTTTGGGTGGTCAAAAAAATTGACAGACTGAGGCGACGGTTCTTATGGAATGGGGAGGGGGAAGGGAAAGGATATGCTTTAATCAAATGGGGCCTAGTATGCAGACGAAAAGATTTTGGAGGATTAGGGGTCGTCAATATTCGATAGATGAACCAAGCTTTGTTATGCAAATGGTGGTGGAAACTCAAAAAAAAACGAAGACTAAATGGGGTACCATGATAAAGGCGTCTTATTTGAAGAATGGTTGCATGCACCAGAAACAAAAAAATAAGGATTCAGCATCCGGGTTTTGGAGAGGGGTGACTAACACTAGAGACATCTTCATCTCCGGGGTAACTTTTTCAATTGGAAATGGAGAATCGACGTACTTCTGGAAGGACAAATGATGTGGTCCTATTACCCTAAAGAGGAGATTCCCGCAGGCTTATGGGTTTGCTACTGATAAATATGATCAGGTGGCCAGAAATTGGAGGCACGATGATTGGAGACCAAGACTCCCAGGCAGCCTTACTATCGAGGCTATAGGCCAAAAACAGGAGATCATTCACTTCTTGCAAGATTGGAAGCCAACGGGTATCGATCATGAGGATCAAGTAAAATGGGAGGCGAAAAAAGGGGGGGTCTTCTCGGTTAAATCGACGTATAAAAGGTTAAACGATGGGGGGGGGGGGGGGGGGGGGGGAGGGGTTAGAGTATTCGATCCGGTGTGGCAAGCTTATGCACCTTTTAAAGTAAAGACCTTTAACTAGCTTGCATGTAGAAACGCAATCCTACCTCGGGATAACTTGGTTAGGAGAAGTTGGCTAGGACCGGTTAACTGTATAATGTGCAATCAGGATAATGAAACGGTTGACCATCTACTCGTCAGGTGCAGCTTTGCGAGGCCCATTTGGAAAGACCTCCTTAATAGATTCGGTATCTATGGAGAAGGTCCGGTCACGGTTCTTGACGCTTGGGGGGGAGGGGGGAGGGTAGGTGGAGAGAGGGTCACATCCAAAGCAGCTAGTCATGTATTTGGGACACAGGGGTGGCGGCTATATGTTGGGGTATATGGCTAGAAAGGAACAATAGAATCTTTAGAAGCACCCACAAACACATCATGCATTAACAATTGCTTCTCAAGATCATTACTAATATTATGTTATGCTCTAAAACGGCAGGTGACGAACAGACAAAGAAGATCAAGGACATATACAAGAACATTTCCACCGGCGATGGTGAATTACAGGAAGGGGAAGGCACAGGAGAGGATGGTTGAGTCCATGGTGTGAGGAGGGTGGGACACTAATCTGAGAGTCTTTTGGGGAAGTGTAGAGTTTCATGTTGTTTTGGGGCTATCTTTTGATGTATTTTTGGTCTTTTTATTTTCTTGTATGTATTTTGGTGGGCTTCATGGGCTCCGGAGTGACCCATGGAGGAGGCTCTTTTTTTATGGGACAATGAATATCATGGCCCGAATGTGGGTCTCATGAATATCATTGTCCGAAACTGGTTTTTCTGTTTTATTAAAATCTTTTTAATGAAACCAAGGGGGGCCTAGGCCAACCTTTTCTGATCAAAAAAAAAAAAGTAATGAAATTTGGCTTTGTTTTTTTTAATCACCGGTCGGATTCATGAGAAATGAATCAATTATGTAATGAATTACTATGCACAAGGACTCTGAAGATGGTGTATTGCTGCCTTTATTTCTGGTAGGCATGATTCTGCAAGAACTGAGGGAATTTGGCATGCCTTTAATCTGCTGCTAGGATTAATGGGAAAGGAATCAATTAGTATGATTTGCTGCAAAGCAGCATACAGACTATCAAATAGGTTGAATGCACATTTATCTCTCATATACATGAATTTTGAAGAATTAAGGGATTCTAATAGATAGTGTGAATGTAAGAGATTAACCCATTTTTGATGACTATCGAGCATGTGGAAAAGTTTATGCAGTTGTCATTGCCAAAGCAAGCTTTCATGTCAAGCCTTGTGCAAAAAAGGATCATTATATCGACGGTAGCAGCCAATATTAAAGAAGCTAATGCGTATCTTGACATTTGATCATTAAACTCCAATTATGATAAGAGATCAACTTTGATCATGTTCTGTATATTTCACATTTTCATTTTGTAATCTAGTAGGTAATATATTATGAAAAATGGTGTGGGCGGCTGCCCGTGTTTTGGACTTAAGGTGGCAAAGTGAGGAAACCTGCCTCAGGTATAATCAATAAAAACTGAATAATAAAGGGAATGAGAAAGAATAGTACCTGCTACCGCTTTTGGAGCTCACCATATTGTTTTTGGCTCTGCTACTCCACTTAACATTTACAGGGCTTACAAATCCTGTGAACCTGTAATGGTTTTAAAGCCCTGTATAGGTTTAACTTGAACCTCTTAATAAATTTTCTGGCCTGCCTCTTAATAGGCTTGGAATAAAATCCATAATGTAATGGACTCCTCTGATGTTTACTTGGATTCCACTTAAACCATTAAGGTGGACTTAAAAATCCAAATTAATTAGCTAGACCTAAACTCATCTTTCCCCCAACCTTTTTCTCTCTCTTTCTCATTATTATTGTTCTTATTCCTTAAAGCCTAGGTGGGTAGTTACTGTCTTCCTTTACTTTCCTACCACCTACAAATACACGACTAAGCCTATGTTGCTGTAACACTTCATTAGCAATAATTAAGTTTGTGTATGATGCACTAAAGGATTATCTTTCTTTTCCATAGGAAAGCAGCTCTAAATTTATGAAAAGCAACTTCTATATGGTTATGATGCCTTGGACTTGTCTTTTTCGCTTTAAAACTGTGGATAAAATATAGGTATGGTGGGAAAGTGGGGAAAACCTCGGTTGAAATTTGCTGTTGGCCCGACAGTTATTGACTTAGTTTTATAAAACATCAATTTTATGCCTCTAATGGTGCAGAAGTTCTTTTGGCCACTCCAAATATAACTACCAATTAAATGTATTCTTAAATACAAACAGTGGTGGCCGGAGCCAGAACTTTTCTTCAAGGTGGGTGTGAAAGTAATACTATTAATCATTTTTAACTGAGAAGGATCCGAATTCAGTACAAGACTAGACAAATTAAGAATTTTAAGAAAACCCAAGTATTCACATAAGCTACAAATTGTAATTAAGATTTACTTTAGGAAAGTAGTCCTCCTTAATTCATTTTCCTTCTTGAATTCATTTAATTAGTTTACTTGATCGATCTCACTTAATTTGTTGTTTATTAAAGAGGTTAAGGTGGGCGAATAACCTTAAAAACTTTGAGTTTTCCCTTGTGCATGCTAGGCTTCCTTTATCTTTTGAAATCTCAAGGTGGGCAATGGCCCACCATATGCGCTCGCCCTTGAATATAAATTCCAAACGTAAGTAATCTATATAAGGTACGTGTTCCCATTTTGATATTTGTGTATGCATGCTTTTATTTCTTGATAATCACCTTTTGTGATACCCTTGATATATAGGATGAATTAATGGAGAATTAAGTAATTGATTTTGATATATAATTGATCCTACGGAAAGGAAATAACTAGCTAGCGTTCATCGATCGTCTCCAAATTGATTCTCACAATTCTTGTTCTTCTACTTAAATTTGCAGAAAAGGAAAAGGTGGAAGGCGAAGAGCTGCAAGAGTACGCGCGGTTGAAACTGGTTGTAGCCCCAACGTGAGAATCTTCTACAACTGAAGGAAAATTCCTGACAGGTTTACGATCTTATTAATAAAGACTCGTTACAGAGGGCCGGGGTTTTTCCATACACAAAAATTTCACATTCAGAGAAACGTTTTTGTTGAGCGAAGACGGACCTCAGGTGGTGACCTTGACCACCTTACTAACCATATGATTTTTGGATCATGTCGATACACTTCATGACCTATTTTCTTGTCCTCGATCACATACCCAGTTAATTTTCTGAAGGTGGTTTGTGGTGCCGATAGACAAGTAATACAGCTACTCCCCACCGGCCACTTCAAAACTTCTCTCCATTCAAATTAAGAAGATCCATAACTGTTTTTGTTGTACAGTAGTATTTTTTGTTCAGTCAGTGTATACTTATTTTTATACAATTGTTTGACACATCATTAATTTGTACGCAAACATTATCGAAACAAAAAGCTTGCTTTATACAATATGTATGTATCTATGGATATAGATTAATTTGGGTTTGTTTACTTCATATTTTCTTGGGAAAACATAATAATACTCAAGAAAGCAGTTGGCCCACAGGCAACATTTGGAATTCTCCACTTTGTTGTAGCTATTCATTTGCAACTGTTTTTTGGGGCAGTAACTTGCATTAGATTTGGTGGTAGTCTGCAGTACTAGGGTCAGATGACTCAAATCCATTTGCTGATCGATCACTCTTTGCTTATCACCTACTGAGATTTTGTAAGAAGCTTCTGATCCAAATACATCTACAGTAAACCATCATTTATCGGATTTTAAACCGTCGGTGAAAAGCTAAGAGCATATGTAGTCGTTGGCTAAAATGCCAAAATTTGGAAAAAATAGAAGAAATGGTGTTGTAGTCGTTGGCTATATACCTAAATTTTGGGTTTTGGGTGAACAATGGTTTGCTATATTTGGAAGAAGATATAGAAATTTGCCGACGAAAGATGATATTTTGTCCTTTCAAACAGTGATCTTTCGTCGCTGTATTTTTATTTTATTTAAATATATCGGACGGGAAATGATTTCCCATCTGATTCAGTTTTTTTTTTTTAAAATCGATCATACGGAAAATCATTTCTCGTCGAACCGAATTAAAAAATAAATCGAGCTCGGATGGTAGATCCCATGCTCTTTCTTTCCAATTTGGGTGGGAAAAATCCTACAGACTAAGCCTATAAACATTTATATGTATATAGATTAGGTTGCAGTTTAAATTTAATTACGAGTTAAGATTTATTTAATATTTAATAAGATTAAATTAAGAGTTAATTAGGGATTAATTTTTTTAAAAAAAATTCTCATATGGAAAATGATTTTCCGTCTATTGATTTTTTTATTAAAAAATAAAATAAAAAATAAATGGACAAGAAATCATTCATCGTCTGTCGATTTTTTATATATTAAAACTCAAAATTTGGATTCAAACGACTATAGCTGAAACCCAAAATTTTCTTTTCTATATGCCAAATACTTAAAATTTGAGTCTCAATGACTACAGATGCTCTAACAAGACGAGAAACTGTATGCAATGTAATCAGTAAAAAATGGAAGATCACTTAGCTTGTGATAACAAAAGTTCATTCCCTTATGTATCCATTCTTCACCTCTACTATGAAATGTGAAGAAGATTGCATACTTGACCATATTTATTAGAAAACCGTTACAAGATCACAGGTTTGCAATTCTGAGCTGTAAACTCTGGTTATTATCTATTTATATAAATATTAAGGCTAGAGCCTAGTGCTTTATCTTATTATCTCAGAAAAAAAAAATCAAAAAAAGATTGTAGTTTGCATCATCTTATTTATTTATATCAAATAAAATAGCAGATGTGTTACTTGGTAAATACCATGGCAAAATAATTAAAATATTTTTAATTAGAATTGTAGGGCTTTAGCCTGGATTAGAGGGAGCCCTTCCAGAAATTCTCAACAGCACAGGGCAGAACCCAGGCCGAAGAGGGGGTTTGGAAATAGTTTTCAACCAGCAATTGACGCGCCTCGGTTTTTACCTCATTAGCTGCGTCATTGCCCCAAGCGCAAAGATGCAGTCAACGCTCCCACCGCCTCCCTCTTATATAAACCCCTCATCGGCCTCCAACTTTAATCCCCACCAATGTGGGACTATATTTTCCTAACTAACTAAAGTTGCAAAAAGTTAATTAAAGTTTAAAATAATGCGCCGTTGCCGGGGATCGGACCCGGGTCAGCCGCGTGACAGGCAGAAATACTCACCACTATACTACAACGACTTGGCAATATAAACTTTCAATCATATATTATTTATTAAAACACATTAATATATATACATTCCCGCATTCGTTTGGGGTTATTGAGAAAGGTTTGATCTTGATCCAGGTACGTATAATTTTGGTATTTAGTTGTGGAGACTTTCAAGAGGTATCCTGAATGTCATTTTGAGTATCGAAGAAGTTATATGTTGTTGGGAATTTGACATAGTTTATTTTTGTACTATCCTCAACTAGGAGTTCCGTAATTTCGGGATCTGAGACTTGAATCTCTTCTTTCCTTCTTCGCCTCCCGCCTCTCCCCCTCAGTCGCACACCGTCGACCCACCGTCAACCCACTTCAGCCGCTTCACCTTCCTCCACTCTCCGTCTTGTCTCCTACCCCGGCCTCCTCTCCCCTCCGACTCCCTCTCTTCTCACCCCGTCCGAAATCTTTTCCCTCCCGTTCTGAAGCCCTCCCTCCATCCTTCTCCCCTCTTTTCACTTCCCTAGCTCGTTCGTTGGTAATTTGGGGGTGGGGGTGGGTGCTAGGGCTAAGTCCCTCCCCTCCCCCTACTGCTCCTAGCTTTTCCTCATCGTCAATTTTTCGGATCTCACCGTCTCTCTCCTTTTTGTTTCTTTTTTTTCTTCAAATTCCAACTTGTTAGCTACCGGTTTTGTTCGTCGCTGCGCGTGGCCCTCACCCGAGAGGCGGGGTGAAGGGAAAGTGGTGGTTGCGACCATCATTCAGGGGTTACTCTGGTGTCGGGGCGGGGTGCGTGACTTTGTTCGTGGGCACGGTTGGCTTGGTTCATGGTGGTTAGCTACAACTGCGACGCACGCTGGCGGGGCCAGTGGTACCGTGTGGGTGGTCGGTGGAGCTACTGCGCATGGACGATGCTAGGGGAGGTGTTGACTGGGGCTGGCGCCATCAGGGATGACGTTGCAGCTTGCGGTTGGGGTTTAGTTTGGTTTGGCTGCGTTGGCGAGCGGCGAACATTGGGGTAGCCGGGGCTGCCGTGGAGGCACGCGGGGGAGGACGAAGAAAGAGTCGGAGGATAGGGGATTTTCGATTTCCAAATTTTATTTTAAAAATCGATTTTGATCTGTGAGAGTTGTCATTGGGGGGAGACTTGAATTGCAAATTGAGTTTTAAAATTTAAGTTGAAGTTGAGGAGCCCCTAAGATCCAAATTTTTCTTAATATTCAAATTACAACTGATTTACAATTAGCAGCGAAATGTACCCTAGTTGGTGGGGCGACAGTAGTTCGGCAACTTTATAGTTTGGGTTCTACTTTGTCCTATTCAGGTAAAAGTAAAGGGTGTCTAAGGTCTCTCTCATGTCAGGGGGCTTGGAGGGGGTGGTGGCGTTGAGCTGTCATGGGAGAGGACAACCTTCGTTGTGAGGTGGTAGTGAGAGTCAACGAGGGTCAAGCGAGGTTGAGAATCAGGACTCAATCTGTACGGGAAGTTGTCAGATTGGTGGAGTGCATGCGGTCTCTCATATGGTGCTTGAAGTTGATGTATGAGTCACTACTGGGGACAACAGAGGTGTCCGTGCGAGCGACGGAGCGAATGAACGGTATACAAGTGAGGGACTGAGAGAGAATGAGCTCAAATTGGCACGGCAGATTGACTTTAACGAGGTCGGCCGATCAGTAGGATTAGATTTCGTTGTATTTTTTATTTGTTGGTTGGGGTGTATGAGTTATAGAACCCAGCCTGTTCGGATCTGAAATTCATAAACTTTTTGGTTGTATGTTTTGTTAAAGTCTTTTTAATGAAACGCGAGGGGGTTTCAACCCACCGTTTAACGATAAAAAAAAAAGACATAGTTAATTTTGATACCTTTGATCAATGTTGTAAAAGATATGGCAAAACAATGTCGGTATTCTTTACTCCTATGTGGTTTAATTTTGGGAGAGTTTGGTATGTGCAAATGGGCAAGGGAATCTCAGATTCTCTCTTAGATTATCTTGTTTGGTATGCGGCAAACATAGTTGTAACACCCCTGCCCCGGGCTCGGACAATTTATACAATTTATAAGACAAATTAGATACTATGTAGTACAATTGCCCACCACAGGCTGCCTCTCAAAAGGTGGTTAACCGAATTGGTGACTCTTGATCCTTGGCATTTATTATTTATATAATATTTTATTCTTTGAAACTATCGATATGGGATTTAAATCCCTTCACCATTTCCCTTTCCAAACCGTGCACACACTAGGGAGTATTCTCTCCCTAGGTGCCACGTCACTCCACAAGCACAGCACACATGTGCTGTGCCTCCCCACACAAACCGGTGGGTATTCCCCACCTTCCAATACCGGATTCCAAGAATCCTTCCCATTTCAAATCCATACATTTATATAAATCCTCCCTATAGAGTCATTCTATAGGACAAAGTCAAATTCCTTTTTCCTTATATATATTTCAAACCATATATATAGATTTCAGAAATACGGGGTATTACATACACCCCCCTTTAGAAATCAGTGTCCTCGCTGATGAGCACGGGGCATGCACAATCTAGTGCAGGATCTACTTTCTAGCCGATGTAGAGCATTTTTGTGAGCGTCACTCTCGTCTTTGGAATTCTGGAGACCAATCCCACTCTGCGGATCATTCTGTGGATCTCTGTCCATCGTCCCAGACTTCTGGGGATTGTCTGTCTCACTCCGCCGATCATCCTGGAGTCCATAACTCACTGCTCTCACACACTCGGTGTCGAAAGTCGGCTCTGATACCATTTGTAACACCCCTGTCCCGGGCTCGGACAATTTATACAATTTATAAGACAAATTAGATACTATGTAGTACAACTGCCCACCACAGGCTGCCTCTCAAAAGGTGGTTAACCGAATTGGTGACTCTTGATCCTTGGCATTTATTATTTATATAATATTTTATTCTTTGAAACTATCGATATGGGATTTAAATCCCTTCACCATTTCCCTTTCCAAACCGTGCACACACTAGGGAGTATTCTCTCCCTAGGTGCCACGTCACTCCACAAGCACAGCACACATGTGCTGTGCCTCCCCACACAAACCGGTGGGTATTCCCCACCTTCCAATACCGGATTCCAAGAATCCTTCCCATTTCAAATCCATACATTTATATAAATCCTCCCTATAGAGTCATTCTATAGGACAAAGTCAAATTCCTTTTTCCTTATATATATTTCAAACCATATATATAGATTTCAGAAATACGGGGTATTACAATAGTTTTGGAAGGAATGGTGGATTCCCATGGGAATCAAAATCCTTAGTTAGGAAGACTTTCAATTCACCTAAAAAACCATGAGATTTGAGGATTCCCATAGGGATTTCCATAACAAACAATAAAATATAACCAAAAAATAGAAAAAAATCTTCCCCTAAAATCATGGGATTTGAGGATTCTCATGAGATTTTCATAACAAACAATAAAATAATCCAAAAAATTAGAATAAAAAAATACAATTATAAAGGATTTCCGAGAATGAAATGTACTATACTAAACGTGATAATGCAACATTCCCGAGAATCTTCATTCCTACCCTCACATTTCCGGGAATCATCTCATTCCTGGGAATCTTCCAATCCATCTACCAAACCATGATAAAGAAAGAACATAATAAAGGAGGAGGAAATCAATGAGATTGGCAGTGTCCATCGGAGTTGAGCTCCATTGTAGCCACATTGGATTTAATACAACCTCCTGGTCTTCGTGGTTGTTGCTGGTAAACCTACATAGTTTGGAATGAGATGAACTTAATGCAGGACCGGCCCCCACATTGAGGCCGGTGAGGTGGCCGCCTCAGGCCTCCAATTTTTTTTGCACTTTAGGGGCCCCAAAATTTATAGTTTTCTTGTAAATATAGATACGTATTTTGAGTGTAAAAAAATTCTATTGTAATTAGGGGTCCCAAAAAAATTATTCCCCTTTATTTTGATGCCCTCTCATATGATACAATCGGTAGACATGCTAAGTTTTTCCTCTGATATATATGAGTTAGTGGAGCTACGGGCGCCTACAGCCACTACAGGGAAGTGTATAGGTAGGCCAAGGGTTCTTGTTGATGGCCAAAACTTAAAGCCCCTTTTGCTCAATATTAGTGTGAATGTCTTTGACTATGCTTGGCGATCCCCATTTCCCCCCCTACATTTCTAATTTATATATGCATAGATTGTTGGAATGCATTGTTACATACATGTATGCAGTTTGCCAAATAAGAAGGGTAACAAAAAGACTAGCTAGGTTAGAAGTGTGAAGTAGGGTAGCAATGGATTTAAATGCATGAACTAATAGTGGGTTAGGATGACTGGTAAAAATCCACCATGCTTTCTTTTCTTTTTTTGTTTTGTTTTGGAAATACAAAATATTAAATATATATCTCATGTGCCCACTGTAAAAGAATCACCACCAACTTAATTGGTTCTAGATCATCTTCAACAGATCTCAACAATCTTCCAAAGGAATGATTATTTAAATGTATCTAGAAGGCGGCTAGAAGTTCCTGGTTTATTGAACTTGGTTTGAGAATTAACTTGAACAAGTAGAAGCTTGTATTATTTTCAAGTTGGTCTCCTGAACCAACTTAATTAGCACTAGTATATACTGTTTATCGAATGATTCTAAGATAATATTTATTGTTTAAATTTAAGAAATGAAGATTATTCATTAGACAATCTATGTTTGGTAATAATTCAAAATCGAAAGAATAAGTTTTCGTGTTGTTATGAATATCTATTTGAACTTGTAATCCTAAGACTTTGTGTGTCGTAAGAAATTGTCTTCCCACAAAATTATTTAGCATTCCTTTTTTGTCTAACAAAGTACGAAATTGTTGTACAAAGAAGATGTCTTGAAGCAGACTAGCTTCAGAACCTATATCAACTAAAACATGTATTGTAAATTCTTGTATTTTAGGAATACAAATTGTAATTGGAATGTATATATGTCGTTGAGCTTGTTTCTTTAAATCAATAGCCCAACTCATTTGCTTGTATAATACTTTTTTATCCGCTTATTTTTCTTGTATTTTTGAATCATCTTCTTTGTTTGTCCTTCAAGAGAATCTAATCTAACAAAAATCCAAACTAAACCCGCTCAATCCGACTAGCAAACCCGCAACCCGAACGCATCCAGCCTGAACCCAACCCTCCATTCCGCGGAGCGGAATTGAGCCCGTTGGACTCGAAGTGTACAATGTGCAATGACATTCTTCAGGATGTCTGCATCAGCATCTTCAGGATGCTCCCCCTCAAAACACTAAAAATTATTACATTTAGTTATTCAATTTTCGTTTGTTTGTTGTTGGGTTGGAATCTTTTAGAAGTATAAACTTATCCATATTTGTGTTTGCTGTTTAAATTTTTGAAATATTCTTATTTTAAGAAATTTTACATAACTTTGTCTCATACCGAGAAATTAACCCATCCCAAACCGATTTTTCATGGTTTGGTTTGGTCAGGTCATAAGTCTTGTGGTTTGGGTTGGTTTGGGTTGTAGACTGTAAAAAAAATTCTTGAGTTGGGTTTGGGTTGAGTCTAAACCCAAACCAACCCAACCAATGAACACCCCTACCTCTTTATATCCCCATCTCACTTAAGTGGGCGGATAGAAGGAAGGTTGTTAGATCGCGATCCAACGACTCAGATCTTTTGCCCACGATAAAGGGCTCTGCTCATCATCTCATAATAGTCTGTGTGTGTATATATATATATATACAGGTTCATGGCACGTGTAAATTACTTGCGTTTCATAATTATATTCTACTGCTATACTTAGTTTCCTCAAAAGTTAACTTATCATATTATATTTTTTGAAACAAAGTAAACTATTCAAATCAAGCAATATTAGTTTTATTAATGGTCAATTCTTGTGTCGCTAATAAATGTATTTACATGTGTATTTCCTTTCTCTCTATTATTCATATTTCTTATGTTGGAAAAGCTTATGCTTCTCCTCCCTCTCTTCATAACCCGCTCTTCATAAGTTCTAATCACCATCTATAATGTTAATTAAATTTCAAAAATGTTAAATTATTATCCAAATCATGGTGTGGATAGTGATTATGTCATAATTATATTCCTATATGTATCCATAATAACAAATTATAAAGGTTTCTTTACCAAATTTATCTGGATTCATTTTTACTTGTATTTGTTTTATATTCGTTTTCGTTTTCTCCAAATATGGTAATGAGTTTCTTGAACGGTAAAAGTTCATATTCAATTTGTATTTGAACTTCAAAAATAAACATAAATATAGAATTACTATTATCTACTTTGTATTCGATCCGTTGGCAACCCTTCATGGGCTATATGTTAGTTTAGACAAAAGTGGAATTGTGATGATTTTGTATTTTTGTAACAATTTTGACCGATTATGTACTATTCTTGTTGGGGTTACTATATGAGGGGTTTGATCGGTTATGTAGTGGGGTGTTACTCTTTGAGAGATATATAGTAAAGTTGCAAAACTAGTAGGGCCTCATAGAAATTCAGTAGCAAGCCGTGAAGCATATATAAATGAATATGAAAGTAATAACAAGTGTAGGTTGGTGCAGAGGAGTCCTAGGAGAAGAGGAGAGGCCCGGAAGTAGGGATGGCATTCGGGTTGGGTCAACCTGTGACCCGCCTAGCTCGACCCAACTCGTGTTGACCTGGTTCGGGTTCGTGTCAAATCCATACTCCTGACCGAGTCGAATCGGGTCGGCAAAAATCCATACTAAACCCGCTCAATCCGACCAGCAAACCCGCAACCCGAACGCAACTAGCCTGAACCCAACCCTCCAATCCGCAGATTGAGCCCCGTTGGACCCGAACGGGTCGACCGTTGAGTCTGCTATTGTTTTAATTTTTTTAATTTTTTTTTTGGGTTTTTTGTTTTTTTTTTTGTTTTTTTTGGTTTTGGGGGGGGGGGGGGGGGGGGGGGGGGGTTTGCCTATAAAAACCCTTAATTCACTCCATTTTTTCCACACAACTCTCTTACTCTCTCTACTGTTACCACTAAATTAAATCAAGTTCATTCAACAAAGAAGTGAATAATTTCGATCGTATCGAATTCGTGTACACTCAACACTCTCAGCCATGTCTACTACAAACTCTCTAAACAAAGAAAATCTCTCTCTCTCTCTCTCTCTCTCTCTCTCTCTCTTTCTACGACTACATGACTACGTCTAATCAACACTCTCAACTACGTCTACTTCTAGAGCTTCTCTACTATTATTTTTTCTCTCAACTCTATATACGATTATTCGTGAAGTACGGTATCAAAATTTCTCAACTCTCTCAACCCTTTATTTTTTTGTACTTTTTTTTAATCATTATTGTTTGTTGTTTTTTCGCTACTCTCTCTCTCTCTTTCTCAACCCGCCTATTGATTTTTAGGTTTTTTTTTCACATATACCTCTTATATCGTTTTTTGTTGCATCACATACACTACTAAAATACTAGAAATCATTTTTTACATACACGACTAATACAAACTATTTATCATGTCTAAATTACGAGGTAGCAGTCGTAGATAAAGTGGACAAGATTCCACTAGTTATTCTCATCGGCCTCCAACAATCCCACAATTAGAGCCCGAACATAACCCTATCCTTAGCATAGGTTCTCACGATGTTTCTCCAGATGACATATAACAAGAAATGCATATTAGGACACACAAACACATGAAACCGAATCCGCACAACCCACTTCTAGTAGAAAAATTAGAAGGAAAACTAGTGATTTGCACAAATTTTATTACTTTATCTCTGACGAGGAGAATCCTAGTATAGGATATAAGATTTATTACATGTATTTGTAATTTTGTAAGTAAAAAAGTTGTAAAAATTTCATTGAAGTTGAAATGAATAATATATACAATTTTGTTCCGTTCTTATACATGTTGTACATTTTTTTTTTTAAATGGAGTTAAAAAAAATTATATCATGAAATATCCCGGCCAACCCGCGACATGACCCGGCCCGATTCGGGTTCAACCCATCTGGGGCTGGCGGGTCGACCGGATCAGGTTTTCTTCTTCCCAACCCGGGCCGGCCCGATGATCGATCAATGGCCCAACACGACCTGAGCCCGCCCGAAACCAGGCCAACCCAAGCGGTTTGAGCTGAGCCCAGCCCATCCCGATCGACCTAAATGCCAGCCCTACTAGAAGGAAGAGAAGAATCTAGCTTTCTTTCCTGTGAAAATGCGGCAATTCCTTTCGAACCAAATCATCCAAAACACCACAGGCACTATACAGTCCCATGAAAGCCATAGGCTTAAACAATATTTACCTTTAGAAATTTGCTTTCCCCCTCTTTTAATTTTACCTTTCAAATTTCTAGGTATTTTTCCACTGCAAAACATCATCTTCATCATCATGAGTAAAGGTTAATCCCTACATGATATACTTTGTTATACTTATGACTCGTCAAGCTTTTTAAAATGAATTTCTGGAAAGCCTTTACCGTTCATTTGTGACAAAAAAAAAGAATGTGTGTCCTTTTTGCCTTTGTTCTGGCAAGTTGAAAACAAAACAACTAGCTGCATTATTTAGGAAGCGCCATTTGTTATCCATATTTCATTGCCTAGTTATTCATTTATTTATGTCGTTCATATTTCTTGTAACTATTTGCATGAGTTAGGAAGTAGTTTTACCTGCTAAATAAACTATACTTCACAAGGCCTCGAGCAGTGTTAAATCTATGAATCTGTAATGAAAAAGAACTGTAACCCTAATTGTTAGGGTTTGAGATGTTAGGGTTTGAGAAGATGAGGAAGAGAAGGGAAGAGAAAGACAGCAGCGGGTATTTGGAAAGAGACCAAAAATGTTGATTGATTATTTCATTTGATTCATAGCTTACATATGTGAAGATACAAAGCTCAATGGGCCCAAAAAACAATTGGGTCATAACATAACAATCTCCATCTTGAACCAAATTGCATCTAAAACAAATTAAAACATAAAGCAAATGCATAAAGCAAACATAACCTAAACAAAGGTAAACATAAAGATATACTAGCAACATGCTAGAAACAAAACTAGCTCAAACTAGCTAGAAACAAACCGACATCAAACTTGAACAAAGCTTGAACTTTGTAATTGGAAGAGGCATTGTGAGCATATCGGCCGGATTCGATTCGGTACCAATTTTCTTCACGGCAACCTTGCCTTCCGAGATCACATCTCGAACAAAATGGTATCGAATGTCAATGTGCTTCGTCTTCTCATGGTACATGCGGTCCTTGGTCAAATGAATCGCGCTTTGGTTGTCACAAAACACCGTAATAGGACCCTCGAGTGAAGATATCTCACCAACAAACGCCTTGAGCCAAATAGCCTCCTTAATAGCCTCAGTAATTGCCATATATTCGGCCTCGGTACTTGAGAGTGCAACGGTGACTTGAAGTGTAGACTTCCAACTAATTGCACAATCTCCAAGGGTAAAAACATAACCCGTCAAAGAACGCCTCTTGTCCAAATCACCCTCAAAATCCGCATCCACAAAACCCGTTAGTTTCTTGCCACTACCAAACTCCAAATGAGCATCAATAGTACCTCTCAAATAGCAGAAGATCCACTTCACCGCTTCCCAATGCACTTTCCCCGGACAAGAGAGATATCTACTTACCACACTAACGGCTTGAGCAATGTCGGGTCGAGTACACACCATCAAGTACATGAGACTTCCGACCGCACTCAAATATGGAACCTTTTCCATATATTTCTTCTCATCATCGGATTTTGGGCTTAAAGTGGCCGAAAGCTTGAAATGCGCCGCAAGAGGTGTTGAAACAACTTTCGCTTTCTCCATACCAAAACGGCGTAGCACTTTCTCGGCAAAACTCTTTTGTGAAAGAAATAACTTTCTTTTGGACCTATCCCTTGTGATCTCCATCCCGAGAATTCTTTTGGCGGCCCCCAAATCTTTCATCTCAAATGTCGAACTTAGTTGCTCTTTCAACCTCCTAACTTCTTTCATGTTTGAGGATGCAATCAACATGTCATCCACATAGAGCAACAAGTAAATGAAATCCCCACCATCCAACTTCTTGAAATAAACTCAACTATCATAATTGGAACGATAAAAATTAATACTCACCATGAATGAGTTAAACTTCTTATACCATTGCCGCGGTGATTGCTTAAGGCCATAAAGGGACTTCTTCAAAAGATACACACGGTCCTTCTTTCCCGCAACCTCAAAACCCTCCGGTTGGCTCATGTAAATTTGCTCCTCCAAATCACCATGCAAGAAGGCAGTTTTCACATCTATTTGCTCCAATTCCAAATCCTTCATTGCCACCAAAGAGAGCAAAACTCGAATGGAGGTGTGCTTAACTACAGGAGAGAACACATCATTGAAGTCCACACCTTGGACTTGACTATACCCTTTAGACACTAGCCTTGTCTTGTATCGAAAATCCACGGGATTTGAGCCATCAATCTTTCTCTTAAACACCCACTTGCAACCCACAACCCTCTTACCACTCGGAGGCTTCACAAGAGACCAAGTCTCATTTTGTTACAAAGATTGTAACTCTTCATTCATAGCAGCAACCCAATTGGCCGCATCTTTAGAAGAAATGGCTTCCTTGTAGGAAGATGGCTCACAGTACTCCGCTTCCTCTGCAATTGCCAAACAATAAGCAAAGTCGGAGTATCCATACCTTGTAGGTGGTCGTGTTTCTCTTCTAGCTCGGTCCCTTTCCAATGCATATGGTTGTGCCTCTTCTTGGGCTTCCTCCAAATTAATTGACATCATCATGTGAGATCAAATCATCACCTTCTTGGATCGGCATCTCAAGCTCCACCTTCTTCTCAACCGTCTTATTTTCCTTAATAGTCGACTCGGGTGCAACATCATTTGCCTTCAACATGGCCAACTCATTGAAAATGACATCTCTTGAAATAAGAAACTTGGATGATTCGGGACACCACAACTTATATCCCTTCACATTTGCGGGATACCCAACAAAAATACACTTTTTCGATCTAGGCTCCAACTTTCCTTCATTCACATGTGCATAAGCGGGACAACCAAACACCCTCAAATTCGAATAATCGGCCATCTTACCCGACCATACTTCTTCCGGTGTCTTCAACTCAATTGAAGTGGTAGGAGATCAATTTACCAAATAGCAAGATGTGTTAATGGCTTCCGCCCAAAACTCCTTACCCAAACCCGCATTTGAAAGCATACTTCTAGACCTTTCAAGTAGTATCCTATTCATCCTTTCTGCAACACCATTTTGTTGCGGAGTGTTGACCACCGTCTTGTGCCGAACAATCCCTTCGGCCTTACAAAAATTATCAAATTCACGGTTGCAAAACTCCAAACCGTTATCGGTTCTCAACCTCTTAACTTTTCTTCCCGTTTGGTTCTTCAAAAATGACTTCCATTCTTTGAAGGTGCGAAACACATCACTTTTCTCTTTCAAGAACCTTCCTTGAGAAATCATCAATGAAAGTAAGCATGTAACGAGAACCATTACCTTTGGAAGGCTCACGAGAAGGTCCCCAAAGATCCGAATGGATGTAGTCCAGTGTTCCCTTGGACGAATGAATGGACGTGGAGAAGTTCAACCTCTTATGCTTGCCAAATACACAATGCTCACAAAACTCCATGTTGCCCGTGCATTGGCCACACAACATGTAACATCCCGATCTATGTAACATCCCGATCTATTATATATATATATATATATATATATATATATATATATATATATATATATATATATATATATATATATATATATTATGAGAATTTGAAATCATATGTATTTTGCATACATAATTTCATATGTTTTTCTAGAGTCAAATATTTTCTTCATAGCCTAATATATTAATTATTCTCCTTGTTTCCTACAAAAGTTTTTTTTTAAAGCCTAAATAAAATCCTAGGCCTAATTCTAGCCCCTTATAATTAATTTAAGTATTTTCCTTGAGCCCATGATATTTTAGCCCAATAGTAAACCCATTTAGTTTAATTCTCTTTTAATTAATTTGACTTGTAGTGTAGACTCAAATAATAGACAATTAATATATTAGTGCATGAACAAACTTATGAGTGGGGACACTAGGGTAGCACGTGCATGCAATAGGGTGTGCATTGCACACTTTTCTTTTAGGCCAGATGGGACTAGGGTGATGGAGAGATGGAGTTAGTGGGGAGGTAGTTATCTCATCATGAGTAGTTGCTACAACTCCCAAATTCATCTAAGCCTTTGATCCCAAACCACTAGATTTAATCCTAGCCCTTTATTTTCACTCAAGTTATGTATAAATACCCCCTAGTTGGCCACATTAGAAAAGGGATTAAAGAAAGAAAAGATTTGAGTGAGAAAAGATTGAGAGTTTGGAGAGAAAAAGATTGAGGAGATTCTTGTGTGAGTGCTCATCCAAAAGAAGGTCGGAAATTGCACTAGGAAAGGCTCGGTTTTGCTACACCTAGGAGGAGACGGATCTATTCGTGCATTCTAAGGGATTTTCTAGGAGCTTTCTATTCATTTTTTTCTTCAAAAGGTGGGTGTTTCTCATGACTTCTAATTTAGATACCATGCTAGGTTTTGTGCTAATTATGCAAGAATAAACAAGTGAAAATATTGCTCCTCGTTAATACTATGATTAAAATGAAAATGGAACACAAGTGAAATTGCATGGGTGAACTTGATTGAATGATATGATTGATGTTATTATATTTTGATTTAATCTAGCATGCTAAATTTGAATAAATGTTTATTTCTGTAGAAAAATGATAATTATGGGGAAAATAGTGTTTTTAAAAGTCGTGTTTATGTGGAAAATACTAATCGTAAGAATCTCTACATTATTTAGTAAACTATGCATGTTGTGAGGGTCATTAAATAAAGTTGTATGTTAGTTTCGGGAAATGAACATATTGTAGTCTAAACTAAAATTTTGTGTGCTAATCGAAAGGAAAGAAGAAATGATTCCATATTTCAAATTTTTATTGCTGACCAGTCGACCGAATAGACATAAGTAGTCGACTGACCTGAATATTAAATTTTTCGAGTTTGAAACCTTGCAGAACAGCCGACTGGTCTGAGCAACAGTCGACTGCCCCGCACTTTGTATTTTCGAGTTTAAAACCCTGCAGAACAGCCGACTGGTCTTATTAACAGTCGACTGCCCTGATCCTTTTTGAGTTTTTAAATCTTTTCAGAACAGCCGACTGATCATGTTTAGCAGTCGACTATCCCGACCATTTCTTGAGTATTTTAATCTCTTGCTGAACAGTCGACCGGCTATGTTTCGAGAGTCGACTGTCCAAACCTTTTTTTTACATCTCAGATTTTGAAATTTGCTTCGTGATTAAAATAAATATATATGTACTGTTTAAAAAAGATTTGATGAAGATTGGATGTGACAAATTAGAAAAGGCGAATTTTATTTGTCTTTGCATGAAATTATACATGAAGTGAAGTGAAATATTCTGCTGAATTTATGAGAGGTTTTATGATTTTGAATGCTATGAACATGAAAAGGGAAATCTACTGTTAATCATGAAAAATGAACTTATGAGCTTGAAGGGCTCAAATCTTATGTAATTGTGAATTGAAATTGAGAACTAGAGTGTAGTTAAGCCTCATACCGGTATTGGAAAGAAATGAATTTGAAATGAAATGGAAATGAAAAGACCAAGATTTGGGTCATGTTGAATAAATGGTTAAGACCGGTATAGTGGAAAGGCTAACTCTAGAGAATTGATTTTGTTCATGATTCTAATAAACTAAGGACTAGATACATAGTGAAGATGTGATGAAAGTAAGAGAAAAACACGAGTATGAGAGCCATCGGATTGGCGGTGTGAGAGTGATTCACAGACTGCCTGCTTGATGCATCATGACATGGCGTGAGCACTACTCCAGAATTATCGTCCCGGTGGCGATGCTTGTGGGATGTTTGGTGACTGCGGGTGGTGCCATCATTCCATGGCGGAGGCTGAATTGTCTATAGTCTGCCTGCTTGATGAGTCATGTCAGTGCGTGGGATTCCCCTCCAGACGCCTGGATATGGGCTCGCAGATCATAGAACATCTAGGATACTTACCGTAGTTACCGTAGTAGTGTAAATCATGTCGGGAGATTGAACCCTATAAGATGAAGTACGATTAAGGGCTTGCCCTCGGACCTATGTAGTATGGGATGCATAGAATCCGAACAAGTGCGCATTAGTGTCATATAACATAATAACTGCATTAAGGACTAAGTGCACAATCATAACACGACATCAATAGGATAATCCCTTAAGCTTTGTTTGTGAACAAGTTTGTGGTTGTTAAGAAATGAGAATCGTTATACTGTTTCCGGCATAGAGAGGATGGCCGTGTATAATATTTCATCAGTTGAATGAACTGACGTGCCCACAGTTTTATATGCATGGTAATGATGCTTGACAATTGATGTATACATGCTGCGCAAGATTGATTTAAATGATGTTCATGTAATTTATTGTAAAATTGCTTCCGCTGTGATAATGTAAAAGTGAAATGTAACTCTGATGTAAGAAAAGTTTTATTTCCTTGTAAAAGTGTATGGAAGAAGTGTAAAAATCCTGTGGAATCTCGAATTCAGTTGTATTTTGGAATTCGGGGTGTTACACAACAAGCATCTCTTGCTCAAAATGGTCATTTCTCGCTCGCTCATATGCCCCAATCTCATATGCTAGAGCCTAGAAGCATCCTCATCCGAGATAGTACCCGAACGTGCAATGGCGGCCGAGCCCGTGACTGTGGAACCTTGTAGGAAATAAAGAGTTCCAATTCTCTTCGCCTTCATGATTGTGAGAGCCCCTTTAGAAACTCTAAGGACTCCACCTTCACTTTAGAACTTACATCCCTTTTCTTCAAGAGACCCCAAAGAAATCAAATTCTTTGACAAATCGGGTATATGCCTCACACCTGTCAACCTTCGGACCTTTCCATCATGGAACTTGATTGTCACCGAACCAATTCCGGCAACCTTACACATATTGTTGTTCCCCATGAGAACCTTACCATCTGTAGGCTCATAAGTCTCAAACCAATCTCTATTCCGAGTCATGTGTTGCGAAGCACCCGTATCCATCACCCAACAATGTATATCATCAACATTAGTATCTATCACACAAAGAGTATCAACCGTGTCACATTCGGCCACATTGGCCTCCTCCGAAGAAGAACCTTTACTATCCGCCTTTTGTTTATTTTTAAGTTTGAAACAATCTGCCTTAATGTGTCCCTTCTTCTTACAATAGTTGCACGTCAAATTCTTGTGCCTAAACTTCGAACGGGTCCTTGTATCTTTCGAGTTTCGGTCCCATGACCTACCTCGATCAACAACCAAACCAACACCTTGGCTCCCTTTCTCATTATTGGTCATTTCACTATCAATGTGCAACTTGGCTTGCAAATTGCTCTTAACATTCTCAAGAGAAATTTTATCTCTACTATAAATCAACATGTCTCTAAAAGTCTTGTATGATGCGGGTAATGAGCACAATAACAAAAGGGCTTGGTCCTCGTCCTCCACCTTAACATCAATCTTACTTAAGTCATTCAAAATAGATGCAAACTCCGTAATATGATCGGAAATTGATGTACCTTCAACCATGCGAAGGGTGTAGAAGCGCAATTTCAACCGCAGCCGATTGGTGAGGGACTTCTTCATGTAAATGTTCTCCAATTTCTCCCACAAAGCCTTGGCGATATTCTCCGATAGGACCTCTTGCAATGTCGAATCGCTCAAACACAGTTGGATAATAGAGAGCACTTTATCATCTATCTCTCTCCATCTCTTATCCGCCACCGCATCAATCAATTTTTCCTGACCAAAAATGACATCCTTAACGCCTTGGCTCGACAAAATCGCTGTCATACACACTTGCCATAATGCAAAACTCGTCTTCCCATCATACTTCTCAATATCATATTTTCCCGACATATCCATTCAAATTTCTTGAACCCAATTCAACAAAACTCCAAAATTTTCCCAAAAAATTAATTACTCAAATCACAAAAATCAAACCTTCTCCTTCTTGATCCGGGCTTGGGGGTTGATGGTGCCGAAGGGAATCAGCAACAACAGCTCCGGAGGGGACCAGCAACAACATAAGCGAAGAGGACCGGATTTGGGCATCACCCTCACTGGGCGTCGAATTCACACTGGGCGTCGACTTCACTGGCCGTCGGATTTAGGCGTCGACTTCACTGGCCGTTGGTGGCGGAGGGGATCAGGAGAAGGGATCGGGATGTGGAGGTTTTGGTGTTCGCTTTGATACCAATTTGTTAGGGTTTGAGATGTTAGGGTTTGAGAAGATGAGGAAGAGAAGGGAAGAGAAAGACAGCAGCCGGTATTTGGAAAGAGACCAAAAATGTTGATTGATTATTTTATTTGATTCGTAGCTTACATATGTGAAGATACAAAGCCCAATGGGCCCAAAAAGCAATTGGGTCATAACATAACACTAATATATTTGGCAAGGCAACAAAGATCTGTAACCTTCAACAGGAAGAGAATATGAAACTTCTGATTACTAAATGTTACTACAAGTGATGCGAAATTTCTACATGGAGAAGATTTGAAAAGATTAATTGTCAATTCCGAATGCATAATATAGATAGTTATCAGAGAACTTCATAAAAATAAAAAATAAAAAAGATACAAAAAATCATATCCACTGTTTGTAGCAAAGATATTACATATCAGACTGAACATAGAAGGCGAATAACAAAACAGAAATAGAACTAGTAGCCATCAGAGAAGACAACTGAATATCGTTTAACAGAAAAAGGACCCCTGAAGTTCGAATATAGCAATAGCAGCATCACTGGTTAATCAACACCAAAGCTCTAGAATCATCAGATGAGTGGCTGAAGCAGATTCTGGAGTGTGCTGCTGCTGCAACTGTAGCACCAAAAGGAGCGACATCAAGCCTTGCGCTCTTCTTAGTCAATAGTAAACCTGATAAGAAACAGATAAAAACAGAAAACTGTCAATACATTAACCAGAAATATAAAAGATTTACTGGTAGCTCTACACCTCAAAGCTTATCATCATTTCATACTAATTTCTTCCCCATTTCACACGCATGTTTGAACAAATTTAGAGTGCTTATAAATCAAGATGGATTCAGAAACAAACAAGCAATGCTTCAATAACTAAAGTTACAACTCTTGTTCTAGTGAAGCTGAACCAATACAATGAAAGAAAAAAAAAAAACTTCACTTCATCGGCAAAAGTGGATGATTTTCCTCCTTTTGGCATCAGTGCATTTTACTATGTTCTGGCAATATATTTATTAATCATTAATAAGGTCACCCCCCTATTTCCTCTCTTGAATAAGTACTATATAGCTCTAGCAAAAAAAGTAATATACCACAACACTGAGTGATCTCACCAATATATTTGTTCCCATTTTTCTTAATTGCAAAACTCATTTACTAAACATACAACGTAGAAGACTATTTATTTATTGATTTACCATAAAGTTAATCTGCAATGAAGGATATAAACTCATGGACCTCACACCTAATGACCGGTAGTTCATTTTATGCAAAACAATTCAAAGTCTGTGTATGAAGTGTAAACCATCAAAGACTTGTAGATGAGATGACCAGACCCATGGCTTTCTAATTCTGCAATGTAGACAATCAATTTAATAGACAATAGAGATGGCAAACCCCTACGAGAAGAATACGGAAAAAGAAGCCAATTCACTTATTTCTTTAGTACCCAACGTTCCATACTTTGTACTCATCAGCAACGGCAACAGTAACAACAACGGTGAGAGAAATCAACATTGCTGTTCTTAAATCTCCTCTACTTGTTTTGTCTCCTTACTGCACCCTCCTTGATCATTTCCCAAATGACTGAACGACAAGCCCTTGTAGAAATAGGCAAAGAATTGGGAGATCCTCCTGTTCTTAAATCTTCATGGAACTCTTCAACTCACCATTGCAACTGGCTTGGAATTCAATGTGTTGGCTCAGTTCCGATAACATCTCCGGTTCCTTCCCTACCTCTCTCTACAACTGCACCAACCTTCACTACCTCGACATCTCTACAAATAGCTTTATAGGTCCCATCCCTTCATCCATCAATCAGCTCCCCAAACAACTCAGTTACCTCCAACAATTTTACAGGTCTATTGGCCAACTTTCTGCCCTCAAATCAGTCCGACTTGACAACAATCTTTTCAATGGTACCTTCCCATCCGGGTTTGGGAATTTATCAAATTTGAAGTATTTGTGGCTGGCTGAAAACAATTTTGCTCCTGCACAAATTCCACCAGAATTCGGCAAACCTGACGAAGCAGGCATCCCTGTGGAGGAGAAATACAAATTTGATTGGTGAGATTCCAGAGTCGTTGGAGAAGTTAACAAACCTCATCTACTTAGGTGTGCGTGAGAATTCTCTGATTGGAAATATACCTGCTCGAGTGTGGATGTTGCAGAAGTTGTGAACACTTTTTTTGGCACATAATACCCTGTCAGGAAACATCAGCAAGACTGTAATTGGTGCGCGTAGTTTGGTTAGCATAGACATAGGAGTGAACAACCTGACTGGGTCTATACCAGCAGGTTTTGGCGAGCTGCAGAATCTCACTGACTTAATCTTCTTCTCCAACCGTCGGGTGAGATTCCTGTAAAAATTGGCCCTCTTCCTTCGCTTACTGTTCTTCCAACGACATTTTGATTGGAACTCTCCTTCGGTACTAGGAAAATATTCAAATCTATATTATGTTGATGTTAGCGATAATAGACGCTGGCTCCATTCCATTTTCATCGTCTTGGAAGAATTTTAAAACTTATGAGGAACAACTTCCACTCTGGTGAGATCCCAACAACTATCTCTTTACTGAGATTCCTCCAGGAGCTCGATTTAAGTAATAACCAGCTAGTTGGAAACATCCCAACAGAGATTGGTTTATTGCTGGATCTCTCTTCGCTCGACCTCTTGTTCAACCAATTATCTGGTGAGATCCCAACAACAGTCACTTCATTGAAATCGCTCATAGTTCTGGACTTGAGCAATAACCAAATGACCGGAAATATTCCAACAGCTATTGGATCGTTGTCTTCCCTTGAGTGGCTATACCTTCAGAACAACCAGCTATCAGGACCAATTCCATCAATAATGGTTAACCCCACCCTCTCATCGAACTGCCTGGTGAGATCCCGCCAACAATCATTTCACTAGAATATCTCTTCTTTCTTAACTTGAGCAGTAACGAACTCGCCTGTGAGATCCCTTCAAATATTTCTTCACAACACCTCATTGTACTTGATATAGGCAATAACCAGCTTGCTGGAAAGGTTCCTGCAACAATTGGATCTTTATCCTCCTCGACTCCCTCCAACTTCAAAACAACCATCTCACTGGACAGATACCACCTGAAATAGGTAACCTCGTTGTCACTTCCCTCAATCTCTTACCAAACTCCGTTCCTGGTACAATTTTCTTGCCAACATCACCCAACTGTGATAGCTCAAATAAGTACACATTAGCTCTGTTAAAACTGATTCCCACCCTTGGCGCATTACTTATCTTTGCATCTCCTACAATATTGATATTCCTAAAAAGAAGGCAGAAATCAAGGAGAGACCATGATCTCGAGATGAGGTGGAAGGTGACTGCTTTCCACTCTGCAATTCACTGCTCTGGAAATCGTACAAAAAGCATAAGAATGAACACCTAATTGGAAAAGATGGTGGAGAGAATGTACATCAAATTGCTCTGAGTGATGAACAAGCGAGATGGTAGCAGTTAAAAAAATATGCAACAGTCGGAAGTTGGACGCAAGGCTTGAAAAGGAGTTGGAAGCAGAGGTCCAGATCCTAGGTTTGAAGCGTCATGCTAACATTGTTAAGCTTTTAGGTTGCTTGTCAAGTCTTGACTCGAAGCTTTCGATCTACGACTATATGGAGAATTTGAGCTTAGATAGGTGGCTACATCGTCAGGTCCATGACGGAACAAGCTCTTTGGCTTATTCAATGTTAGATTGGCCAACGAGACTCAGGATAACAATTGGAGCAGCATAGGGTTTTATGCTACAAGCACCATGATTGCTCTCCTCCTATCGTACACCAGGAGGATATCGAGTCTGGTAATATTATGTTAGATACAGAATTCAATGCAAAGAATGCGGAGTTCGGTCTACCTCGAGGCAAAACCCGAGGGGGGGGGGGGGGGGGGGGGGGAGACTTTTGGATAGGTTGTCCCGCTTAAGCTAAAGAAACAGATACTCCTGCATCCCAATGGGGTGCCCTTCTCCTGCTTAATTGAAAAGATAATTTTGTGTGAGAGTGGGTGTGTAGTTTTGGAAGGTGCTCCTGCTTAAGCTAAACAAACAGATACTGCTGCTTCCGAATGGGGTGCCCTTCTCCTGCTTAATTGAAAAGATAAATTTTGTGTGTGTATGTGTGTAAAGATTTCTCATAATCATTCTTAAATATGTGCATCTCACATCCCATGCAATTTCCTAAAATTAGACTAATATCTATTCCTTTTGAAAGTAGTCACTGTAAACTAATCTGATCTATTGTTTTTTTTGTCGAAAGTGATGGAAATCATGTATAATTTAAGAAATTTATTCACCTTTGTAGACTACTTCTAACCTTAAAAGTTTTGACTCAAAAACTCCAAAAAGTCTATCTAATTGTTTTAAATTTCCATTTTCCTGAAGTTGATTGTATTCTCCATCTGTTTTGCTCCTAAGACCTAAGTCCTAACTTTTATCTGGCTAGCAGCACTAATAATTTAACTGATTAACAACAACAACAACAAAACTTTTTTCCCAACTAGTTGGGGTCGTGAATCCTGATTTTCCATTCTACTTGGTTTAGCGCAATATCTTCTGTAAAGTCACAAGCTATCATATCTGTTGCTGCTGATTTTGGTGCGAGAGCAAACACATGAATTTGTGGATTCTTGAGAAAACGAATAAGGCAAACCTGTCGACCTTCACCAACGTGTTGACTTGTTTCTAGCCACTGCCGCGAATCTGAAAAAAGTGCGATACACCGGGATGGATGCCGGCGACGCACCCTCCGACGCTCTTGTCAGTAATCAGGAAGATTATGAAAGAGCTTTATGTAGAAAAATATTGATTACCTTCTTATGGTGGGGGAGAGGTGTTTTTATAGTCGCCTTAGGGATCTGTTTCGAGATAAGAACAAATCTCTACTTCCCAGTGTGGATGGATAGAAGTGGTTAAAACCATCTCTTAGGGATAATTATGAACCTGAATTCTTCTTTATCCTTCTGAACTGGTTTGTAACGGGTTGGGACCCGTATCCAGTAAGACAGATCCGTTTATGAGTTATTGGGCTTTGAAGAAAGACCCAGTCCCCATTTCAGACCCGTTTGTAAGTGAAATTACCGTTTTACCCCTGAGAGCTTTAAGATTCATGTCCGATTTGAATGATCCCGATTTAATCCTATTTTTAGCCATATCACGAGCCCCCCACTCCTGAAGACTGGGTTTAACAGCATTTGAGGAGTAGTTTGTTGTTCTAATGGCGTACAGGATTTTATCGGAGTTCTCGAGGGAGTTGGATCTAGCTCGGGGTGTAACGGTGTTATTCTGAGCTTGTAAAATACCCAAAATTATTCTCAAATTTTTCTGGATTTTTTGTGATTTTTCCAATGTTTTCTGATTTTTTTTCCAATTTTTAATCATTTTTAAAATAAATATTCAATTTCCAAATTAAATAATTAATTATTGAAAAATTTAATTAATTATTCTAATTTAATAATTATTAATTTCAGAATTTAAAATTATTTTCTGAATTTAATAATTATTTTAAGAATTTTTTATTAATTTTTTTTGGGACTGTTAATTAATTTTTCAAATTTTTTAAATAATTAATTCAATTAAATAAATAAATACCTGATGATGTGAAGCAATCCTGTGCGTTGATCATGATAAGACGAGCGCGCATCGGGAGGCAGCAGTTTTTTCCCTATAATCTGTTCGGAAACACGTCTGTTCGACACATCCGAACGTTTTCGTTCGACAACCAACCAGGAAGCGCCACGTGGCAACTTTTTTTCCTTTTCGTCTCTGCCTTCGTCTTTCTTCTTTCTCCTTTCCCGCCCTCTTCGACCCTTTCTTCGTTCGACCTCACTCCTTCGACGTCGTCTTCGTGGGAGACGAAGCTCGACGGAAGCGGCGGAGGTGGAGCTTGGCGAGGGGAGGAGCTTGGTCGAGGAGCTCGCGTCGTGGAGGTGGAGCTTCGACAGCGAGGCAGAGCTCGTCGAACAAGGAGTTGGCGGGTAGTTTGAGTTTGTCGAGCATGGCAAAGGTGGCGCTAGATCTCGGAGTGAGGCGAGCTCGGCGAATGAAGGAGACATTCGGCGGAGAGCTCTGTGGAGGTTGGTGAGCTCGTCGATGGAGGGGGGAGCTCGGCAGTTGAGATGTTGGGATCGACGAAGCTCGAGGAGTGGGTTTGGAGCTTCGCTCGAGGGGGAGCTCGACGCTTCGTCGGTTGAAGGAGCTCATGTGGAGCTATCAACGAACGTGGTGAAGCTTGGGCGAGCTCGGCGAACTAAAGACGAGTTCGGCGCTCGGTAGTTCAGCAATGGAGGTGATGTTGAGTTCGAAGCTCTGTCGAGATGAGCTCGGAGCATGGTGACTGGAAGAGCTCGGCGTGGAGCTTAGTTGCTTGAGCTTGCCGAGGTTGAGGAGCGCCCGGCAGAGCTCGTTTGAGGGGGAGACTCGGCGGAGCTCGATGGAGGCAAGGCCATGGCGGAGAGTTTGGAGCTCGACACAGTGTAGGAGGAGCTCGGGAGGTTGGAGCTCTGTGGTGTTCGACATTTGGAGGAGGCTCGTCGAAGCCATGGTGGAGCCGGAGCTCGGTACTTGGGCGTAACGGAGAGAGGAGCTCGGGAAGGAAATGGGGTCGACAGCATTGGAGGAGAAGTTGGGCCCATTTGAAGAAGAAGCTGGGTTTTTCTTTTTTGGCGGGAAAATGGAGAAGAAGAAGAGGGCTGAAGAGGGTTGCAGGTTTGGGTCCCATAACGGGTCCAAACCGACCCATTAACCCCTTAGTTCCCCCCCTTTTGTTTGCTCGGATCTGAGCCGCAGATCATGCATTGAGAGCGGATTTTGAGGAGAATTTTCTCATTTTTGTTCGGAAACAGCTCTATTCGGCGTGTTGTGGCGGACGTAGTGAACGATGCGTCGAACGTGTCGAACGGTGCGTCGAACATGGCGAACGATAGGCAAGCGTTGACTGGTCAACGTGATTTTGCCTATTTTTAGTTTGGAAACACGCCTGTTCGACATCTGCGGCGAGCTTGGTGAGCGGTGTGTCGAACTTGGCAAACGATAGGCGAGCGTTGACTAGTTAACGCCATTTTACCTATTTTGAGTATTTTCAGCTCGGAAACATCCCTGTTCGACATCTGCAACAAGCTTGGCGAGCGGTGTGTCGAACTTGGTGAACGATAGGCAAGCATTGACTGGTCAACATCATTTTGCCTATTTTCAGCTCGGAAACACGTCTGTTCGACATCTGTGGCGAACTTGGCGAGCGGTTATGTTGTAACCACTTTCCCGGGGCTACAGAGGTCGGATCAGGCCGTGTGACCCTTCGTTTCGAAGCTATCTCGAAGATCTACAAATTCTTTTCAGAAACGAGTTAGAGAATCACCCTTCTTCAAGGTCAAGATAGTCCTGCAACATCTTCGTCCTCACAAAGTTGAGAAGAGCTTTGCATGGCTCTACGGAAAATCCGTTCTTGGAAGACTAGTCTGAGGAGCAACTCTAAGGGAGAGTCGTACTCCGAACTCGTTGTGAAGAGGATCGTTCTGGAGGAGAGCGGAGCGAAGAGCTTGGCTCTAGGAGAGAGCCGTTTGGGAGACAAGTTTGAAGAGCGACTTTATGGAAGAGTTTTAGCTCTGAACTTGTTGAGAAGAGGTTCGCTCTGGGAGCGAGCGGAGCGAAGAGCTTGGCCCTAGGAAAGAGCCATTTGGGAGACAAGTTTGAGAAGCAACTTTAGGGGAGAGTTTTAGCTCTGAACTTGCTGAGATGAGGTTCACTCTAGGGGCGAGCGGAGAGCTTGGCTCTAGGAGAGAACCTTTGGGAGACAAGTTTGAAGAGCAACTAGAGGGGAAAGTTTTAGCTCTGAACTTGTTGAGAAGAGGTCCGCTCTAGGGGCGAGCGGAGCGGAGAGCTTGGCTCTAGGAGAGAGCCGTTTGGGAGACAAGTTTGAAGAGCAACTCTAGAGGAGAGTTTTAGCACTGAACTTGTAGAGAAGAGGTCCGCTCTAGGGGCGAGCGGAGAGCTTGGCTCTAAGAGAGAGCCGTTTGGGAGACAAGTTTGAAGAGCAGCTCTAGGGGAGAGTCTTAGCTCTGAACTTGTTGAGAATAGGTCCGCTCTAGGGGCGAGCAGCGAGCTTGGCTCTAGGAGAGAGCCATTTGGAATACAAGTTTGAAGAGCAACTCTAGGGGAGAGTTTTAGCTCTGAACTTGTTGAGAAGATGTCCGCTCTAGGGGCGAGCGGAGTGGAGAGCTTGGCTCTAGGAGAGAGCCGTTTGGGAGACAAGTTTGAAGAGCAACTCTAGGGGAGAGTTTTTAGCTCTGAACTTGTTTAGAAGAGATCCGCTCTAGGGGCGAGCAGAGAGCTTGGCCCTAGGAAAGAGCCGTTTGGGAGACAAGTTTGAGGAGCAACTCTATAGGAGTGTTTTAGCTCTGAACATGTTGAGAAGAGGTTCAACAGTTGTGGGAGCAATTCCGAATGATGAGCTGCCCCGCACTTGCTTATTTGCAAGCGGCTAAGGCAATGTTGAACCAAGTGTTGGACTCCAAACTTGTTAAGAGAGTTAACGAGTTATGGGAGCAATTCTGAATAGTGAGCTGCCCCGCACTTGCTTGTTTACAAGCGGCTAAGGCAACGTCGAACCAAGTGTTGGACTCCAAACTCGTCTTTTGAGCTTAGTAAGTTGTGGGAGCGGTTCTATAGGACAGGCTGGGCTTCGAACTTGTCGTTTAACGAGTCGTAGACGTGACTCAGAGAGATAGAGGTGAGGCAAGTACAATAATTTTCAATAGAAAAAAGCTGGGTTTTATTGAGATGAACTAAGTGGCTGCTTCAATTGGGCGAGCCATTATTACATGCTTCTTGGCCATGTTACAAGCATCAGCCTTATTGAAAACTGAAAATCTACTCCTACGATAGGGTGAGGGCCTCTTGGGAGGAGTTTGGTTCTCCCCCCATTTGACCTCCATGGATGAGGTGGAGAACGGCTCTAGGTTCGGAATCTTGGAACTCGGCGGACCTCTCTGTTCGCTTGTAGGCTCCTTGAGGTGGAAGATCGGTCCCGTCTCTTCGAACGAACTTGACCAGGTGTCCCCGCTGTATGAGTTCATCGATCTCCTCTTTAAAAGCCCGACAATCATTCGTGTCGTGCCTGTGGTCCCTGTGAAAGTGGCACCACTTATCCCTGTTTCTTTTCTTGCCAGGGATGTTCATTGTAGAAGGAGCACGGAGTAGCCCCTCCTTGCCCACCTCCATAAGATCTGCTGATATACTAGAATTGAGGGGGGTGAACTTCTTAAAACGAGGAGCTGGGCGGCATTGGCCATTGTCGTCCCTCTTAAATTTTTGGGACCCTTCTTCGCTCGTATTCTTCCGTTTGTTCCCGAAAAATGGTTCCTCCAGACTGGCAGGGTTGAGAGTCTCTTCCACTCGGATGTACTTCTCACTCCTAAGCAGGAGTTCTGAGAAGTCTCGAGGAGGCCTTTTGGCAAGGGATGCCTTGAGGGCGGTGTTGGTGACGTTGTACCCGAATGCCGCAGAGGCTACTGATTGGTTGAGGGAGGCAATAGACCGGGCTTCAGCGATGAAGCACCGAACGTAATCTCTTGGGCGTTCACCCTTTCTTTGGTTGAGGGTCACCAAAGATACACTTGTTTTCTTGGCCCGGCAGCTACTCACGAAATGAGTAAGGAAGAGCCATTCGAACTGATCGAATGAGAAGATGGAGACCGGGGCAAGTCGAGAGTACCATTCTCTCGCAGGCTCCTTCAACGTGGCAGGGAAGGTTTTGCAAAGGAGCGCATCCGACGCATGATGGATCTTCATAAGAGTTTTAAAACTCTCGATGTGGTCGGCGGGGTCCGACTCTCCGTTGTATGACTCAAAGTTAGGGGGCTTGAAGTTTTCTAGGAACGGGGCTTCCATGATGGCTCGGGAGAACGGAGGCCTACTCGGGCAAAAATTCCTCGCCCGTTGTTCCTCTTCTCTGTCAAGTCGGCCAAGGCGTCTCTCCATCTCGTGAAGACGGCGGTAGACCGAGTCTTCCCTTCGGTCATATCTTGTCGAGCCCCTAGACTCTTTCCCACGTGAAAGGGGACTAGGAGTGCGGTGGTGTCTTGGGGCAGGTTGAGGACTAGCTGCCCGTTGCTTGTGGTTGGGAGCAACATTGAGGTCTGCAGAACAGCCTCTTGAAAATGTTGGTACTCCGCCCTTGTGACTGGTGCCCCTCCAGCTTGGCGGTCCCTATGTATGGCTCGTCTTACTGGAGAATGACTTCTCCGCCAATGACGTTGAGGGGACTCTCTTCGCTGCCTCAGGGGAGGGGATCTCCTGGTCCTCGGTTTGCGGGGGGTCCGGACACTTGAGACCCCTGGGTGCTCAGGTTGATGGGCTCCCCCACGGGCTCGCCATCCATTCAGGCGAGTTCGGAGGTCGACCCCCTTCTAGCGGTTGACAATCACTTGACGGAGATCCCGCTCGGGACGACTTTGAGAAGCCATAGAGTCAACTGAAGGATTGGAAACCGCGACATGGTCCTGAAGAGGATGTTGCTTTGGACGACTTCGACGATAGCCCCCTTGGGCAGCCCCCCGAGACCTTGGAGGAGCCTGTTGAGGAAAAACACCTTGAGCTGGAGGAAGAAGAGGAGTGGTTCTACGGCTGGAGACCGCTGCCTTCCCCTTCTCTTTTGGATGCATGGTGTAACCCTTGTTTTTCATTTTGTGTATTTATGACTGTATTTTTCGTTTTAGTATATTTCTCTCTTGTATTATTCTGAACTGTATATTGGATTTGTTTTCAATATATATTCGTTTTATTTCATTTTGAGCCCCTTGTGTTTGCTTGATTCTCTTTTGTCTCGTTTTTCATCGTTTTGATCTTTTCCTCATTTTTGGCCTCGTTATTCTTTATTTTTGTTTTCCGTGGTGTTGTGGTGGTGTTTTGGTTGTATTTTCCCAATCCCATTATTTTTTATCCCTATAAGATTTTCCAAAGGCATAGAATTCACTCCTATTTGCATTCCTATTTGTATTTGACCCAAAATACAAAACCCAATTGTATACCTATTACTAGCTACCAATACCCATTACCCATTAGCCCACATTTAAATCCTATATAAATACCCTAACCCTCTCTCCCTAAACCCTAACCCTAATTCTCTCTAAATCCCGGCTTTCACTGCCTCCTCCTTGCGGCTACACACCCTAACCCGACCCTACACCTCCCGGCCTCCCACACCAGCCCGGCCACCACTTCCACTCAGGCCGACCCCCTACTCCAGGCCACCGACCCCACTCCCTCCACTCCGGCCATCTCCTACAACCCGAACCCCACCCCTCCTTGATCATCCCAAACCATCTCCACACACCACCATCATCTTGCACCATCCACCCTAGTACTCCTTCACCGTGGTGTTGTCAAGTGGTCTCTAGCCACTTTGATCGTCGTGCGCGTTGGAAGGTTCGTTCGTGAGAAGATTTCGCTCGTTTTGCTTGGATTCGTTGCTTGTAGAGGATTTCGTTCGTGGATTTTGCTTCTAGGCATGGTTGCATCGTTCTTCATCCCCAAATTAAGGCAAGTAACTTGTACTCCAATTCATTTGTTTGATACAAGTCCCAAAATTCACCTATAGTGTAGTTGGGTCTAGAGACAACCCTAGATTGTGTTTTCCTTGATGAGTTTTGTCTCTATTGTGATATTTTGGCCATAGAAGACTCATGACACCAATCTTGACATGAAATAACATAGGATTCACTCGTTCTTGAATTAGGATCGTGTATGTGTGACCTTTGCGTGATTTTGTATTTTGATTGATACCCATGTGAAATAATAGGTGTGGACATGTTAATAACCCTAATTCATGATGTTTAGACATTTGGTAGGTTGTATTTCAAGTTTGGATGTGTTTGGACCAATATTCTTGAATCTATATTGTTTTTGTGCTTATGGAAAAAATCTGTATTTTCTGGGTGTTCTGTTTTGTTTACTGTTTTCGACTGTGCTACAGTCAGTATCTTGATTTCGTTATAAAATAAGAGTTTTGGATAATTTCGTCTATTTTCAAACCCCCCTGACCTTGCTTGATTTGAATTTCGTATGACTGTTTTAGTACAGAGGTGTCGCTCTTTTCCAGATTCTGTTTTTCGTTAATTTTGTTAACAAACTATTTTCGAGAACCATGCTGTACATATTATTTTGATTTGAAACTTTGGTCAGTGTTTCTTTATTATGTTAGGGATAACCCAGAATTTTGGTGAGTTTTATTGATAAGTTTTATGTGGTGTTTCATGCTCGTTTAAAAAATCTATACATGCTGTATTTTGCTCGTTGTTATGTAAAGAACCTTATTTTCACTATGATTCCTTTTACTGTATGAAAAATATTTGTAAAATGTGAAAGTTAGTAAATTCTATCTATTTTCATATCCTTTGGCGGAATTGGATTTCGTTTCACTGGTTGCGGGATATCTTAGTTTTCGTACAACAGTGTTGGGACTTCCAGATTCGCTAAACTATGTTTTCTTGATGCTTTTGTATTTTTGATAACTAATCTACTTTTACTGGAAAATTCTGAAACTCTATATTTTGATTCTAGACATATAGGGGAATACCCCAGATTTTTCGTGGATTTAATTAATGTGTTTTCATATTGTTTTCCTGTTCTTGAATTCATTCTTTTGATTTCTGGCTGAACCTAATTTCTGTATTCGAATCAGTTTTGAGCTGTGTTGTTGTGAATTAGTATATGACTTAATTATACTCGCCGGATTCGTGTGGATGTCTATTTTCCAGATCCTTCGAAAGATCTAGATTTGTTTGTTTGTAACTTTTGGAATCACTGTTTTACTACAGCAAGGTCTTGCTATCCTGAACTTGAGATGTGATTATTTTATTCGTTTATGAGATATTTTGCACTCATACATGTCTATATTGCTACTTGCACTTGTCACATGATCATGCCATGTTAGTCTTGACATATTTTTCACATATACATGCTTGTTTGACATTAATAATAAAATAACCAAGCCGGGGTTTAAGGGACAGATCTAATAGTGGATAATTCAGAAATTTGTACACAGAAGGGGATCCACTGATCCTACGTGATTACTTGACATGATTACTTGATACTTGCATGCAAGATACGATACTTGCCACTTGCACAACTTGACACGTGATACATGATACATGATACTTGGATCTTGGAGCTCGATTACTTGCTTGTCCCCGAGTATACTGTCCTTTATGGTCCACTATGAAATCTAAAGCGAAACTGTTTGTTGTAGCAACCATGTAGTATGGGCTGCATGAAATGTTACCTAGATAGTAAATCACTATAAGACTTAATACATGCTACTTGAACATGATACTTGAACATAATACATGCTTGCTTGATACTTGACTACATGATACATGAGACTTGTTACATGAGACTTGTTACATGAGACTTGAAACTTGGTACTTGATAAATGATTTCATGACACTTGACACTTGATGCATGTTTATAAGACACTTGGTTACTTGACACTTGATCTATACCATGTACGCTTCATCAATTTTACCATGCTAGTTGTTTATGTTGACATCATACTTATACCATGTGCCAGTTAGTTTCCACATGTGCTTGTATCCTACATTATAAGTGATCCGTGACTTGCAATTGACGGGTACTTGTGTTTTCTCTTTCCTCTTTCCTGCATTCGATGAATTGCAGATTTTGGCGAAACAGGTTCCAGATGGTATCGGAAACTTGAAGTATTAGTGTTGCATTTTATTATATTATTTCTTGTATCTTGCTTGAACAATAATTGTATTCATGAGACTTGGATTATTTCTTGTATTTGGGCGATGTGACCCAAGACTTGTGTTTTTTTCAGATAATGACTATTTGAGATTTATGTATTTGGTTTCAAGTATTCTTGTTGGCATTTTGGCTCATTATGTGCATGTGGTTGATTAATTTGCTTACGACTCTGAATATTTCATGTGCATGTTGTTAAGATTTCTTGAACAGCTTATGGATGATGAAAATCATTCGCTGGGCTTTTGTTACGTATCCGTATTCCGTATTCCTTTGGGAAGCGGGGCGTGACACATGGCTTGAAACTAATCTCGCTGACGAAGTTAGGTTGGATTTCTTTTTCGTTTCCCATAGACGATGCCAATCTGTTGCTGCTGATTTTGGTGTAGAAGCAAAAATCAGAAAAATCTGAGAATAATTGTGTATTTTTCAAGCTCAGAATAACACCGTTACACCCCGAGCTAGATCCAACTCCCCCGAGAACTTTGATAAAATCTCATACGCCATTAGAAGAACAAACTACTCCTCAAAGGCTGTTAAACTCAGGACTGGGGGGCTCGTGATATGACTAAAAATGGGATTAAATCGAGACCGTTCAAATCAGACACAAATCTTAAAGCTTTCAGGGGTAAAACGGTAATTTCACCTACAAACGAATTTATAATGGGGACTGGGTCTTTCTTCAAAGCCCAATAACCCATAAACGGATCTGTCTTAATGGGTACGGGTCTCAACCCATTACAAACCAGTTCAGAAGGATAAAGAAGAATTCAAATTCATAATTATCCATAAGAGGTGGTTTTAACCACTTCTATCCATCCACACCGAAAAGTAAAGATTTGTTCTTATCTCGAAACGGATCCCTAAGGCGACTATAAAAACCCCTCTCCCCACCATAAGAGGGTAATCAATATTTTTATACATAAAGCTCTTTCATAATCCTCCTGATTACTGACAAGAGCGTCGGAGGGTGCATCGCCGGGATCCATCCCGGTGTATCGCACTTTTTGCAGATTCACGGCAGCGGCTAGAAACAAGTTAACACGTTGGTGAAGGTCAACAAGTCAACAGGTTTGCCTTATTCATTTTCTCAAGAATCCACAAATTTATCTGTTTGCTCCTACACCAAAATCAGCAGCAACACAATCTTTTCTCACAGTTTCCACCCAAGTAAGTTTAGATCTTCTCCTACTCCTAACTCTACCCTCAATACTTATCAAATCACTCTTTCTAACGGGGGCATTGCTAGGTTTACGTGTGACATCCAAACCACATGAGGTGATATGAGCTACCTTTAGCATGTCTTGTACATTCTCATTTCTAATTCTATCCTTCCTGGTTTTACCACACATTCATCTTAGCATCCTCATCTCCGCTACACTCATTTTTTGGACATGTTGTTTCATTGTTGCAATACTGCTCCATACATCATTGATGGTCTAACACTCATCATATAAACTCCACCATTGCCTATCCCAAGCCAGGATCCAGCTACAAACCGGGTAAGAAGGAGGGTTGCGTTAGGCAGTTCACAGCTAGCACAAAACTTTGTCAAATCCTATGAACATCAAACAAATGATAAATTAACCGATTAGTAGATCAAAATCATTAAGTCAACGCACATGTTATCTTATTGTACCAATGGATACCACAATTTGAGCCAAACTTTCAAATAATATGTTGTATATCTAATAACTTCTGATATTTACAAATTTAGCTGAAGCTAATCCTTTTTTCCATTCGGCTGTATGTTGTATGATCATGACATTGACTTAATTTCAATAACTTTGCTTTTCCTTCAATCGAATCGCAGAGTGTGGGTGGTTGACGAAAGTGAACAAGAAGATGGATGTCCACAGCTTTGGTGTCATCCTATTAGAACTGACAACGTGTAACGCCCCGCCCCAATACTCAGACAATTTTAATATTTTTAGAAATACAAATTAGATACTATGTAGTACAACTGCCCACCACAGGCTGCCTCTCAAAAGGTGGTTAACCGGATTGGTGACTCTTGATCATTGGCTAATTATATTTATACTCAAATTAGTTTGTGTATACCTCCCATGTGGGACTATATTTCTCAAATCCTTCTCAAATCCTCAAATCCCGTGTAAATAGTGTTACCAGTCGACTGTTCGTTGAAATACGGGGTATTACATACACCCCACCTTTAGAAATCAGCATCCTCGCTGAGTACGGGACACACATCTAGTATAGGATCCGCCTTTCTAGCCGTTGTAGAATAGTCCTCGATCTCACGAAATGTGTAGAAACACCCGGTACATACAAATGCACCCTGCCTATCCGGAGAATCATCTCCCTACCGTGAACTAGATCATAGTCCCTCTTCTACACTCGGTGTCGAAAGTCGGCTCTGATACCATTTGTAACGCCCCGCCCCAATACTCAGACAATTTTAATATTTTTAGAAATACAAATTAGATACTATGTAGTACAACTGCCCACCACAGGCTGCCTCTCAAAAGGTGGTTAACTGGATTGGTGACTCTTGATCATAGGCAATTATATTTATACTCAAATTAGTTTTTGTATACTTCCCATGTGGGACTATATTTCTCAAATCCTTCTCAAATCCATCTCAAATCTCTCAAATTCCGAATACGCAGACCAGTCGACTGCTAACACTACCAGTCGACTGTTCGCTCTTTAGAAATCTGGGGTATTACACCACGGGATGAAAGCTAATGATGGGGATGATAATGGAAATTTGGCTGAGCGTGCACAGAACCACTTTTAGGAGACTGGCGGAGCAGTAGACCTAAAGCCAAACTATATAGAGAAAACTGAAGCAGTTATAAAATTAGGCATAATTTGTACAGGGACATTTCCAGCAATACGCCCTTCAATGAAGAATGTATTGCAAGTCTTGGGTGGAATGCTTGTAATAATCAACCTCGGAACAATGGAGGAATTGTGAGATAGGAAGAAGTCATAAATGACGATCTTCGGGAACAACTTTGTTTGAAGCATTTACACATTTTTTTGTTATCCTCCCCTTTTAGATGTAATGTAACAATCAACAACCAAGATCAATAGTATTTTGAAGGGATTTTGACCTATTGGCACATAAAGTTAGTATTAATACCCCAAAACAAACATGTAGTTACACTAATACCCCAATAGTACCCAAACTAGTTATAATTGGACGTAAAGGCACCTAACGTCTATTTCTGTTAATTTTCTAACAGATAGCTGATGAAATTACCTTTTTACCCTTATACTTAGTTAAAACATCTACCTTCTTAATTTTTTCTGTCTTAAAACCTTTCTTCTCACTTCATTAAACCCCTTTTCCGACCACTTGTTTTTACTTCCGGTTGAAGGTGAAATCGAGAGCGCGAGGAGTGGCAGAAGAAAGTGAGGAAGAAGATGGCGGGCGGCAGAACGTCAGGAGTGAATCGCAACATCGAATGGTATCAGCTTCTCCATTTTATAAATGCATTAATCTAAATTATGCTTATTTTGCTGTTATTGACTCTTGATTCTTGATGGGTTGAGTATTTTATGATCAATTCTCGATGGGTTGATTTTGATTGAGGGTTGCATTAATCTGAACGAGGTATTGATTGTTAGGGTTTATTTTAATTTTATTGAATGCTGATTGTTGCGTATTTGGTCAACAATCTAGGGTTTATTTCTGATTTGAGTTAAGTAAGGGTTGCAGAATTGGGATTTGATTTAATTTAGGGTTGACTTTGGTGTTGCATTGTGTTGTCATCAATATAGGGCTCACTTTGGTGTTGTTTGTTATGTTGTGGTTGTGTTACGTTAATTATTGGAGTTATAGACAAACACTAATGTAATTGTTTTGGTGATTATTGTGTGACAGGGTGATAGATAGAGTGACGGTGTTGGTGTTCTACCATGGGCATTGGAGAGTAATACTCAGGACAAATAGAAAGAAATATGAACGATATCGTACAAAAAGTATTTTGATTGACTCAAGGGAGTGTAACATAGACTATTTGAGGGAGAGACTCCATGCTTTACTACCATATAATGAGGGGTATATGATGAAAGTAGTATATGCAAAGCGTGGGACATCACCTAAAGAACATGAAGTAGAATTTGCAGCTATATGGAAATTGCATTTAGAGATGAAGAAAACACTAGAGCTATATTTGTCATTTAGACCACCCAAGAATTGCAGTGGGTTTGGTGTTCATGCAGATGAAATTATTGGTGGAAGGAGGGCTAGATATCATCTAGGCTGTGGGCCCATTCCCTCTGAGTAGTTAGTTGTATCGAGTGATGATGAAGATCCTTATGTGAGGCAGATTGAATTCAATCATGACATATCAGGTGTTGTGACAAAAATCTAAAACAGCCAATGATAATGTAAGAGATGGCCCTGGCAGAATGAATGCAGATAAAAAAAAATGAAGAAGCTGAAGGAATGCAGGGTAGAGATGAAGGGATTGACTTGGCAGAAGGCAATGCAGATCAACCAGAAGGAATGTTGTGTAAAGATGAACATATTCAGTTGGATCAGGGCAATGCAGATGAGGCAAATGAACAAGTACAGATTCCAGGGGAAAAGACAACACTACAAATGTTTTATGAGGATGATGACAGTGAAGACCCAAATTATGTTGAAAATGAAGGCACTGATCGTGATGCAGATGGTGAGGAAAAAGAAATACATATAGAAAACTTGAAAGTTGAAAATGATGAAGTAAATGATTGCTACTCTGAAGATTCATACCATTCTTTTGATAGTGAGTTTGAAGAAGCAGCAGTAACAGAAGAAGCAGTGAGGGTGAGGAGGATGTGAGCAGAGAAGCAGAGGCAGAGATGAGTTCAGGATTTGTACAAGAGCACGTAGGTCCAGTGTGGGGTGCAAATGTAGATATCCAATGTCCTCACTTTGAAATTGGCAACAAATTTCCAAACAACTACACCTTTAGAATGGCATTGAAACAATTCAGTATACAAAACAATTTCGGATATTGGTTGAAGTAGAATGACAACACTGCAATTGTTGCAATATGTGGGATGCAGAAATGTCCATGGAGAATTAGAGCAGCTAGGATGCAAGAAAAGAAAACATTTGTAGTAAGAAAGTACACTGCAACATACCTGCACTGGAATAAATAAATGTTGGAATAAAGCTGCAACAAAATTCCGGATTGCAGAGATAATTAAGGGTGATGTGAAAGCCAATCCTAATATGAGGCCTAGAGACATTGCTAAATTTATTGACAACAAATATGGTTTGAAGGTTGGATATAAAGAAGCTTGGAGGGGAAGGGAAGAAAAGGCAGCAACTTTTTGGAAACATTGAGAAGAGCTACAACCTTGTGTACTCTTTGAAAGCTGAACTGAAGGCAAGAAACCCAGGTAGTCACATTGAAATTGAATTAGAGATTGATAAATCTTTTCATAGGATGTTTGTGTCTTTCAAACAATGTGCAGATGGGTCTAAGTTAAGATGTAGACCATATATTGCACTTGATGGGTGTCATCTGAGAGGTAAGTATTTGGGGACTTTGCTTGCTGCCAATGCACTTGATGGTAATAATGGGTTGTACCCCGTAGCTTTTGTAGTATTAGAATCAGAAAATCTCCACTCCTGGCATTGGTTTATTCAAAGTTTAAAAGAAACCCTCGGAAATGATATGAGACATATTTTCATAATGACTGATCAGGAGACGGGGTTACAAGAAGCAGTCTCAATGTTATTGCCTGATGCAGAACATAAATGTTGTGTTCGACATCTATTTTAAAATTCTAAAAAGAATTTATCTGGTGAAATATATGAAATGTTGGTTTGGAGAACTGCTAAAGCCTACACAGATCAGGCTATGGGAGAATTGAAAGCAATTTCAGTTGAAGTTGCTGCTGTGTTAGCCAAACATACCCACCTTTGGAGTAGAAGCCAATTCACTCCAAGATCAAGGCAACACCATATTACAAACAATCTGGCAGAGAGTTTCACTGCATGGATATTGGAATCAAGATATCGTCCAAAGGTGGACGATATCTTGATTCCAATATTCATGCATTGAAACTCTCTGCCAGATTGTTTGTAATATGGTGTTGCCTTGATCTTGGTCAAGACTATAAGATCAACAACTGGACGATATCTTGATTCCAATATCCATGCAGTGAAACTCTCTGCCAGATTGTTTGTAATATGGTGTTGCCTTGATCTTGGAGTGAATTGGCTTCCACTCCAAAGGTGGGTATGTTTGGCTAATGTAGCAGCTTCAACTGAAATTGCTTTCAATTCTCCCATAACCTGATCATATTGCATCACTGTGTAGACTTTAGCAGCTTTCCAAACTAACATTTCATATATTTCACTAGAGATATTCTTTAAAAAAAAAAAATCAAAGATGTCGAACACAATATCTATGTTTTGCATCAGGCAATAACATTGAGACTGCTTCTTGTAACCCCTTTCCTGATCACTCATTATGGAAATAGGTCTCATATCATTTCCAAGAGTTTCTTGTAAATTTTGAATAAACCAATGCCAAGAGTGGAGATTTTCTAATTCTACTACTGCAAAAGCTACTGGGTACAACCCATTATTACCATCAAGTGCATTGGCAGCAAGCAAAGTCCCCAAATACTTACCATCAAGTGCAATATATGGTCTACATCCTAACTTAAACCCATCTGCACATTATTTAAAACACACAAACATCCTATGAACAGATTTATCATTCTCTAATTCAATTTCAATGTGACTACCTGGATTTTTTGTCTTCAGTTCAGCTCTCAAAGAGTACACAAAGTTGTAGCTCTTCTCAATGTTCCCAAAAAGTTGCTGCCTTGCTTCTTCCCTTCCCCTCCAAGCTTGTTTGTATCGAACCTTCAAACCGTATTTGTTGTCAATAAATTTAACAATATCTCTAGGTCTCATATTAGGATTGGCTTTCACATCACCCTTAATTATCTCTGCAATCCGGAATTTTGTTGCAGCTTTATTCCAACATTTATTTATTCCAGTGCAGGTATGTTGCAGTGTACTTCCTTACTACAAATGTTTTCTTTTCTTGCATCCTAGCTACTCTAATTTCTCTATGGACATTCCTGCATCCCACATATTGCAACAATTGCAGTGTTGTCATTCTTTTTCAACCAATATCTGAAATTGTTTTGTATACTGAATTGTTTCAATGCCATTCTAAAGGCGTAGTTGTTTTGAAATTTGCTACCAATTTCAAAGTGAGGACGTTGGATATCTACATTTGCACCCCACACTGGACCTACGCGCTCTTGTACAGATCCTGAACTCATCTCTGCCTCTGCTTCTCTGCTCACAACCTCCTCAACTTCACTGCTTCTTCTTCTGCTGCATCTTCAAACTCACAATCAAAAGAATGGTATGATCTTCACTTTTTCTGCTGCTGCATCTTCAAACCCACTATCAAAAAAATGGTATGAGTCTTCAGAGTAGCAATCATTTACTTCATCATTTGCAACTTTCAAGTTTTCTATATGTATTTCTTCTTCCTCACCATCCGCATCATGATCAGTGCCTTCATTTTCAACATAATCTGGGTCTTCAATATCATCATCCTCATAACCATCCTCATAAAACTTTTGTAGTGTTGTCTTTTCCCCTGGAATCTATACTTGTTCATTTGCCTCATCTGCATTGCCCTGATCCAACTGAATCTTTTCATCTCTACACTGCGTTCCTTCTGCTTGTTCATTTGGTTGATCTGCATTGCCTTCTGCCAAGTTAACCCCTTCATCTCTACCTTGCATTCCTTCAACTTCTTCATTTTCCTTATCCGCATTCATTCTGCCAGGGCCATCTCTTACATTATCATTTGCTGCTTTAGATTTTGCCACAATACCTGATATGTCATGATGGAATCCAATCTGCCTCACATAAGAATCTTCATCATCACTTGATACAACTAACTGCTCAGAAGGAATGGGCCCACAGCCTCAATGATATCTAGCCCTCCTTCCACCAATAATTTCACCTGCATGAACACCAAATCTACTGCAATTCTTGGGTGGTCTAAATGACAAATATAGCTCTAGTATTTTCTTCTTCTCTAAATGAAATTTCTATATAGCTGCAAATTCTACATCATGTCTAATAACTCCATATTCTTTAGGTGATGTCCCAAGCTTTGCATATACTACTTTCATCATATACCCCTCATTATATGGTTGTAAAGCATGGAGTCTTTCACTCAAGTAGTCTAGGTTACACTCCCCTGAGTCAATCAAAATACTTTTTGTACGATATCGTTCATATTTCGTTCTATTTGTCCTAGGTATTACTCTCCAATGCCCATGGTAGAACACCAACACTGTCACTCTATCTATCACCATGTCACACAATAATCACCAAAACAATTACATTAGTGCTTGTCTATAACTCCAATAATTAATGTAACACAACCACAACATAACAAACAACACCAAAGTGAGCCATATATTGATGACAACACAATACAACACCAAAGTCAACCCTAACTTAGATCAAATCCCAATTCTGCAACCCTCACTTAACTTAAATCAGAAATAAACCCTAGATTGTTGACTAAATATTCAACAATCAACAATCAGCATTCAATAAAATTAAAATAAACCCTAACAATCAACAATCAACACCTCGTTCAGATTAATGCAACCCTTACTCAAAAATCAACCCATCAAGAATTGATCATAAAATACTCAACCCATCAAGAATTAAGAGTTAATAACAACAAAATAAGCCTAATTCAGATTAATGCATTTATAAAATGGGGAAGCTCATACCGTTCAATGTTGCGATTCACCCCTGACGTTCCGCCGCCCGCCATCTTCTTCCTCACTTTCCTCTACCACTCCCTGCGCTCTCGATTTCACCTGCAACTGGAAGTGAAAAATAAGTGGTCGGAAGAGAGATTTTAACGAAGTGAGAAGAGAGGTTTTAAGACAGAAAAATTTAAAAGGTGGAGGTTTTAACTAAGTATAAGGGTAAAAAGGTAATTTCATCAGCTATTTATTAGAAAATTAACAGAAATAGACGGCATGTGCCTATAGGTCCAATTATAACAAGTTTGGGTACTATTGGGGTATTAGTGTAACTACAGATGTGTTTAGGATATTAATACTAACTTTAGGTGCTAATAGGTCAAAAACCCTTTAATTATATACTTCTTATGCAACTGTCTGTTTATGATGAAAAATTTGATTACATATAAGATTTCTAAAAGTCATGATTCGCAAAACAAATATTTAATTTTTTTAAATATATATTCCAAAATTTCATTGTTTTCGTATGTACTCTCAAATCTCAAGTTTCGTTTTGCAGTTAACATCCCCACATTAATCAGAAGGACAAAAAGACTGATTACCATTGTCTGACGTAGTGTAAAGTTGGTCATTTAGTACTAAATAAAATGAAGGTTAGTCTGATACAATTACCTCTGGAAAAAGGTTTGTAGGTTTACATATGACAGGTGTCGCTTGTTTAACTTGTCATTCTTAGGAATAATGTTAAACGATAGATTCTTAGTACGGCTAAATTATATTAATCATATGGTGACAAACTAGAAAAATCTATACCTGTCAACCAAAAAGAATAGTCTTAAACTTCCTACATGTCAGCTATAACCTTGTAATAATACTAGATTTGTCCGTGGGCACGTGCCGACGGCATGTCTTCGAAACGATACAAAAGTCGAAAATCTCTGTAAACAGTAAAACAACAATTATGTAGCTCAACTTTGAATAGTATGGCAATAATTAGTTCTAAATAAAAGTTCATGTTTCCATTAGTATATGTTGAAAAATAATTATAAATGTGGGTGTAAAATCTAACTTCTTAGAACTATAAGTGTGGAAAATAATGAAATTTAACTGCTGAAGAGATATTTGCTATTTTCAATAAAATATGTGCAATAAAAAAACATAAAAATTCTGAAAATTTACAAACCTGAAATCTTAAAAATCTAAATTTCTAAGTAAATAAAGAAAGAATGGGAGAGATAGATAGGGAGAGAGAAAAAGAGATAAATATGAAAAAGTGAAGAGAGAAGAAAGAGATAGAAATAAAGTAACGAGTTTTTTAGTTTTGGAGGGAAAATTTTGATTTTTGGGTTTGAAATTTTGGAGAAAAAATGTGTTTTGTAAGGTTAGATCTGGGCCTTTAATTTTGGAAGGATTGAAGGTGAGCCACTTGATAGCTTTCTTTGTGTTTTATTATATAGATATCAAACAACTTACTACCTGACCGAGTAGGAAAGAGAACAACTAAAAGAATGCGTACCACGCTTAAAATACTACCCATGCTTTCTTTCATGCAAACTAATTTGTCAATAAACCAAGTCACATACATGCTATATATCTCTGTGGATTAATAATTCCAACACTATTATAGATGCTGGTATTCCTTGCTTTATCTTCATTCAATTTTCTACTATCTTCCAACCAAATTTCAAGATATATATTTCCCTTCTTACAATATTGTTTACCTGCTTTTAGCTGATGTCCCTCCTAAGAAGCCATGCTTAAATTTGTGCCAAAACAGGTGTATGATAATATTCGATATTGAACTTGTGGGATATTAAGAAAGTTGTTTAAAAATGATGGTCAAGTTCAATGTGCCCTCATCAGTCAAAGACTGCCAGGTTGATTGATAACTAACCAGAGGACTCCAGGGACTCTCTAGTCTATAGTCCAAGAATGTAGTGTTCCTTATGAGGGTTCTTTTGATTTTACATGAAATCTGGAACTAGCTACATTTCTTTTTATCTTTAAAAATGGAAGAAGGTATAGTTGATGGCATCAAATCGGGTGGTAATTAAGATAGACTAAAATCTAATGGTAAGATGATGTCAGCTTGACTGCCATCTCTTATAAGAGAGAAAGATAGATCAATCTGACGGCAAGGTGATACATTAATACATAGACTAAATTCAAGAATACATAAGCATCTCTATCGGTAATAAGAAAATGCCAGACTACTCTACCTATGAGGTGTATGAGAACATGCAGACAAGGAAAACGAATTAATTTCCATGTTTTTTCAGCATCAATGCAATCATACAACTTACGTCTTTTAGCAAAGATTAATTAAATTTATCTTAGTGAAGTTGTTGAATAGTAAGTAAATTTATAATGCTTGGCGTACTTGATTAATTGATGCAAGCAGAGAACAACTTTGGGTGCGTGATCTATCTCTCTATAGTATCATCAATGTCCATGGTTGTTTAAGATTAGTAGTAAGATGAACAGGGCTGGAAAAAGTACGCATAATTTACGTGCTCGAAATTTTAAGATGAGCTTAAGAACATTAACCATATAAGATTGTGATGGTAGAGAGATAGAGACCTTAAGATGCGCTCAGTCCACCCAAAGTAGCCAGCCCTGATGAGGTTGCCGACATTGGTACCTCTAAGATGCCTCTTCCTTGCAGATATGATGAATATTTTGATCCCTCTGCTTCTAATCTGATTGTACAGTGGGGCTTTTTTCTCATTCATCCAGATCTCTAATTATGTCTTGTCATCCATTAATTGCACTGCACCCCAATACAGATTATTCATCAAGCAGTAAGAATTTCCATCTGTTTATACTCTGAAAAAGAACAGGAGGCCAAACCTCGTCATTTGGATATGTATTTCGTATCCATTTATAAATAAACAGACAAAAGAATTTCCGTCCAACCCCAAACCCGACCCCCATTGACGAGCAAGGGCAATATCAAATTAAAAGAGACTTTTCATAAAGGTAGATAAATAATTTTTATCAGTCTGGCTAGTTGGAAAATGAGTGATGCAATATTCTTTACGGCAAAACAACTCCAGCCAAAGTGAAAACCATATGAAGTCAGCTAAGACATAGCTTGACAATACTCAATTTGGAAGTGAGAAAAAGCATGCACACATGTGAATATGATCAATAGTTCCTTATAACATGGACAAGGTTTTAATCTCGGATCTCGGACTCATCTCGGCAAGGGGTGTTTCGTCTCGGATCGAATATATCGGAGGAGATCTCGGAAAAATGTGATCATCTTGGATGTTCATTTCGGACACTCAATAAACATATTTTTTTTTGTTACTAAACAAGATATTATATGTTCTACATGTCATTTATCATATGAAATATTGTATAATATATCTAATGACATGAATCAATCACGGTAAATATTCGCAGAATTTAACAACAATATAAAAAAGAATGTAATATAAGTATATAACTAATTAAATTGAATCTGTATTGATTAAAAAAAAATGTATTAGTTAATAAACTTACTTGACTTTGCATATACACACAATAGAGAGACAAAATCCTCACATTATCTTAGCTTAAGGTCCTATATTGAAAGACTTGTATACAAAAAGTAAAACAAAAAAAATTATATATTCACAATAACATTATTGTGTCGATTTCGGCTAATATTTCGGTAATTTCGGCAATATTTCGGCTTACTTTTAGGCAATTTCGGCTGAAATCTAAACATTTCGGTCCAAAACGATATGGAAGCGAGAACCACTTAAATGGAGGAATCGATTGTATTTCGTCCTTTGTTCCACATAGCAACTAGGGATCGAAAAGCACCAAATTTGATGACTTATTAAGGGAAAGACGAAGTAAGAGCATGCTATTGGAGACGTTGCAACATATGTCTATAAAATCCATGATTTCGTATCGGCAAGCTAGCTGAAAGGAAATTTCGGCCAAAATTTTGGTCGTGTCGGCCGAAATTTAAAATAGTGAACATGGATAAAAGTGAAACAGAGCAAATAAGAAATATTTGTACACAGGGGGGTGTTTGGTTGGTTGTAAATTGTGTCCAATTATGAAGATTACTGTTTGGAAAAAAATCTTTGGAAATAAGTTGTAAAAAAGTAGTTTGTTTGGATGTAGATTTTGGTGTAGGATGAAGAGAAGAAAGAACGAAATTTTGAAAAGTAATATAAAATTAATGTAGAGTAGGTGGAGTTGTTTTATTGGATAATGTGAAGAAAGATGAGAGAGAAACACATTTAAAATGAGTGAACAGTGCCATCCACCAAAATCAGCTTTTTTCGGATTTCTGACATCACTATAGTAGGAAACTGAGGTAAAATTTAACCCTAAATAGAGAATTTCCAAGAACTTTAAAGGATAAACTTTACCAACATATAATACAGATCAAGTTAGAAATTAAAATAGTTAATCGGTTTGATGGATTTTCAAGAATTGAATTAAGTTTAACAAGCTTAATTAACAATTCATTTCTAACAATCAATAATTATATACCTAAGCATTCTTAGCAAGTAAAAGAAGCAATAATAACCTGGACTCTAATTGGCAAGTAGAAGCACACACTCTCAATATTTGTGGACGACAAATAAATCAAATAATATTATAGAGATGATAGAGCAGTAATACAAATATTTGAGAAGTTGAAAGAAATTACCGAGTTCGTAGGCCGGGTTACGAAGTTGCTGGCTTTGAACTTGGATCTGACCCCAAACACCGTTGATCTGCGGTGGATGATGGCAGTGGCGGCATGAGACGGTGGGGTGTTGATGGGGGTGCGGGTGAGACAGCAACGGCGGGGTGTCGGTGACGGGTCGACGGTGGTCGTGGGAGTTGTGGGAGTCTAGGTTGGGGATGAGCGAGGTGCAGAGCTCGGTAGTGGTGGCAGCGGTGGAGGAGCAGCGGGAGGTCGGAGTCGCGAGGCTGCGACAGCAATGGCGAGGGAAAGTGTCAATGACGGCGGGGGTTTGTGGGTCGACGAGGGGCTCAACGGGGTGGTTGGAGGTGTGAGCGGTGTCGACGGTAGGTGGTCGGTGGTGGTGGTCGACGATCGGGAGAGAGAGAAGATGATGAAGATGAAGACTTTGAGTTGGATTTGGAGATTAGGGTTTTGGGTTGAATTGATTTGGGGATTTAGGGTATAGCTTTAGAGTTTATCACAAATCCTAATACTTTATTAGGATTTCTCACAAACACTAATATTTCTCTCAATTGTCTCACACAAAAAGAGGAATGAAAAGCAATAACTCAACACAATAATTTTTTTAATAAAAAATAGCATATTTTCTCATTTTTCTCAAGGCCTATATATAGGCTCAAAACAAATCTCAAACAAATCTAAAACAAATCTCTCAAATAAATCACATATGGCTAAATCACAAAATAAAAATAAAACAGATTTGATGTCCTCATCATTCTCTCCTGGTGGGAGAGGGCTCTACCCAGTCGAGTCATAACCAGTGATCCTGTTATGGTGCTCCAAAAGATCTGGATCCAAATACGGGAGCTCCTCACGATCACTCCAAGCGTCATCCGACTTCGGCTTGTTCTTCCACCTTACCAAATACCTATGAATATCACCATCTCTGGTAGAGATTATCTGATCATCTAAAATATTATCCAATTTGCCTGTCGGGGGTAAGTAGTATCATGTAAAGGGGGAAATGTAGAAATCTCACCAATAGGCTGCAGGGTAGGCTCATCTACAAGAAAATTTCTAGGATTAAATTTTGGGCCTTCATAGAGTACTAGATCCTCAATATTAAAAGTCTTCCTTATACCAAAACCTTCAGGAGGTCAACGACATAGGCATTGTCATTGATTTTATGCATAATTTTAAATGTGTCTGCAGCACGTATGTTCAATTTCTTAACGAATCTAGCTGGAAACCGTTCCGGATAAATCCGAACCATCACTTCGTCACCAGCATCAAAAAATTTAAATTTCCTTTTAGTATCTGCTATTAAATTGTAGTTAAAATTATTCTCATTAATTTTCTTAAAAATTTCTCTATGCAAATCATGAATGTGGGATGCAAATATTGATACAGACTCTGAGTGATGTTCTAACACGAATAAAATCTATAGGCTGCCAATTGACTTGGAAAAGAATGGGTGACTCAGGTATTCAATGGAGGTGATTGGATCGATCGAATACAACTAAGAGGCTGGTCATCCTCTTCTTCACCGAAGTCGTCGCTTTTATGAGGTTCATGGGTAAACTCATTGTCGGACTCATCAGCAATGACAACAATACCTTCTACGATCCTGATCCTATTGGGGTTGGGATAGTTGCCAGCAACATGGCCGTATTCCTTGCATTTATAATACTTAGTGAGAGGATCAATCTTAGTCGCTTTTAGTGTTCTTACTCACGTTGTCATTTCTAAGTGGATAGGGATTTGAAGTAGGCTTTCTTGGGTAAGACTTTAGGGGGGTTCACAGCTTATTGCTCCTATGTATGGGGTAACTTAGTTACTTGGAGGAGTAAGAAGCAAGCAGTTGTGTCGCGTAGCAGTGCAGAATCTGAGTATCGAGCTTTGGCATTAGGAATATGTGAGGTAATGTGGCTTCAAAGACTCCTGAAAGAACTAAAAGTTCAACCACAGAGCTCAGTGAAGATGTTAAGTGACAGCCAAGCTGCTATTAGCATTGCCAAAACCCAGTGCATCACGACATGACTAAGCATATCGAGATTGACAGGCACTTCATTTCAGAGAAGGTCAACAATGGAACGGTGCAGCTAAGCTATGTACCAACAAGGCTGCAAATTGCAGATGTGCTTACCAAAGCACTTCCGAGAGTCATTTTCGAAGAACTAAACTTCAAGCTTGGATTGTATAACATATACAACCCAACTTGAGGGGGAGTGTAGACAAGGAAAGGAGGGTCCGATCCTTTATTGTAAATTAATTTCCTATTTAATTGCTAAAGTTATTTAGGAAATATTAGATTTACTTTTTATTCTTTCCTGATGTAAATTGATTAGTTGCTGATTTAGTTAGGATCTTTCCTTATTTCTAGGAAGATAGTTTCCTATTTTTTCCTTAAAATGTGGACTGGAATACCGGCCACACCTTTATATATTAGGGTGTAATTTATCAATTAATAAGATGAAAAATATTATCTTTTCTTCACCGAGTTGTGTTGCAAAAGTAATGATGATATTACCACTGCTGCATTTTATTTTCAGAATTTCAGATTCATATATGTTTTCATATTTAAACTATTAAAAAGCTAAATTAATGTTAGAATAATACTCTGATAATTTCCAAAATGATAGTTAACATGATTAGGAGTCAAATGAATATTTTTGATGAATTTATAATTGAGTTTTCGCTTATTCTAAAAATATAACAACTTGATGTTGATTTTCAGCCAGAACATGTAATCTGTAAAGAATGATGTATTTGACCTAGCTATTGTTGTCGGATTTTGTATTTTAAATATGCGTTGGAATCGTTGGGAAGTCTATTTACCAGAACTTCTGACGGGTTCAGTTTTTTATTTCTATAGCAGCGGGAAAACTAACTTTTGTACAGTGACCTCTTGTTGTCCATAATTGTATTTTTCAGATTTTCTTAGTATAATTATACATAAATCATTGTATTGCATGAATTGAAGTGTATGTATTGCATTGTATGATCCCAATGTGCTGTTGTCATCATTCTATTTGTCTCATCCAAAGTTATTATCCTAATGTTCTCCTATGATTACTATTTATCTAATATCTCTAAATTGCATAATGTATTGTTTGCATCGATAAAAATAATTAACAAGCCGGAGTTTAAGGGATTGATTTGAGCAGTGAACAATATAGAGACTGTGTCGGCCATAGTTTTATCGATTGATTGTTGGAGCGCTGACTACGGCACCCCAATCTTTCGTGTATCATTTCAATGTATCATTATAGTGTATCGTACAACAATGTTGCTATCATATTAGTGATTATCGTACCTACACATGATTTATAGAATTCAGCACTAGAGTCTAAATAACATTAATTGTATGCATCGAACCTGTAGTATGGGATGCAGTAGTACGTGCATTAGTTATGTTAAAAATCACTAGACTTAAGAATTGACACAACATCGATATTGCATACTGAACATCATCATTTTTATTGATATCGAATATTGTCTAAGTGATATTAAAATCGACCATTGCACATTGACATCGAATATTGAATCATTATTTATAACCATTGCATCGACTATCATTAATATTGATTATTATTATCGTCCATTATTATTGATTCTTATTGACTCATTGAATTCATTGTTATATCGTTATTCCATTGTTTCCTTGCTTTCTCTACTTGTTGTCCATGACTTCCTTTAAGGACAACTTTTCTCCTCTTTTTAGATGAAATGTTCACAAGTGATCAAAGAGAATTACCTGCAGGAATTGGAGAACAAGTTTTCTAAAGATTTATGCTTTCTAGTTGATTGTTATTTCATTGGACATATTGTATTGAAACTTATTATCATTGTGTTTGGATTTATTATTGTATTGGACTTATGACTCGGATATTATTATTTGTTTCCAAATGTTGGATTATCGTATTTGGTTATTTCATATTGTCTTATTCCAAGTACTATTGTTCATGTGGTTGTTATTATTGTCTGCGCAATTGTTTTGTATTGTTTATATTGTTGAGTTGAATAGGTAAACAGCTTATGGATGACGCAAGTTATTCGCTGGGCCAATGTCATGTGTTTGTGCTTCGTATTTTTAAGAAGCGGGGTGTGACAACTTCACTGAGTTGGAACGAGAAAACAACTAAAAAATGCATACTATGCTTAAAATACAAACCCGCGCTTGCTTTCATGCAAATTAATTTGTCAATAAGCCAAGTTACAGACATGTTATCTTTGTGGGCTAATAATTCCGACATCATTAAGAGGCTGGTTCCTTGCTTTATCTTCATTCAATTTCCCGAAGTCTTCCAACCAATTTTTAAGGTATTTCCCTTCTATTATATTGGTTACCTACTTTTAGCTTATGTCCCTCCTGAGAAGCCATGCTTATATTCGTGAAGGACCAATGCCAAAACCGGTGTATGATAATATTCAATATCGAACTTGTAGGAATTTTAGGAAGTTTTTTAAAAACAATGGTCAAGTTCAATGCACCTTCATCAGTCAAACATAAATCAGCCAGGTTGATTGATGACTAACCAGAGGGACTCTCTAGTCTATACTACAACAATGTAGCGTTCCTTCTAACGGTTCTTTTGTTTTTACATGCGTTTGTGTGCAGACTTTTGTTCTCTTTCATTATTGATCTACTCATGGTTTTAAAGATCAACCGATCCCAACCGATCCCTATCTGATCCGGCCGATCGGGATGATTTTTCAAGGGGCCGATCCAATACAACCCATTAATCTCGAGATCGGCGAGATAACTCGGGGATCGGCCAAGTTAGAAATTGGACAGGAATCAGCATGATCCCAACCTAACCTGAAACCACCGATCCTATGATTCTATTCATGTGGATCCTCTTCTCCAAGCAAAGAAGATGTAATTGTGTAACAACCCATTTCTATTCACATCTTAAACAACAGCAACAGCCCATTTTCCTAATTTACATCATAATAGTATGAAAATCAAATAAGAAAGTATTATAGGGTTCAGTAATGAGTCAGGAATGTTTTTTTTTTTTTTTTGAAAATAAAATGACCGAGGTCACCTGTTTCATTAATGATAGATTAAAGAAACATAAAGTACCCATCATTACAAAAAACACCCTATTCCCATCTAATACAAAATATAGTTCCACACCAAGTGAAAAAAGTTACCACAGTGGTTACATAAATATTCTCCCAAAATATCTGAGATGCCAGGCTTGCTTTCTCCTAGTAATAGCTAATACCCTCTCGGTCTTGATCCTTCATCATCTACTGTGCTCCTTCCAGCCTCGGTTTCTTCCATGGACCTCCTTGACCTGCCCAAGCCTCTGTTAGAACTAGCATTTTATGAAGTAACATTTGAAATGAACATCTGGTATTACAGAAGTAGAACTCATTCCTATCTAGAGTAGCCATAAACTCCATAAAATAGCCCCAACCGTACTATCCCAAAGATCCTTATGTTCTATGTTGATGTGTTTTGTTCGCCAGCTTCCCCACAGATCATCGATGCAGTTCGGGATTGCGGTCGTGTGAAAGCCCATCCCCATGATCTCCCAAACCAACCTAGCTCTAGGACATACAAGGAAAATGTGAGTGGTGTCCTCTTCCCCTCTGTTACATCATTGGCACGTAGCGTCTAGCAGGATATTTCGTTTCATAAGGTTAGTTTTGGAAAGGATTCCGTCATTAAGCACCAGCCAAAGGAATGCCTTAACTTTGGGTGGGGCTTTAGTCTTCCAAATTGTACTTGCAAGTGAATTCCTTAACCCACCATCGTTAAGGAATCCATACATAAAAGAGACTGAGAACGTTTTGTTTTGTCCTAGACTCCATTCTCTGTCATCCTCCTCTATCCTCTCTTGAGTTCCTTCTTCCTGTAGCATCGCGTTGAGCCTCATAAGTTGTTCCTATGCATCGTTGGAGAGATTGCCTGGGAGCTCCAGAGTCAGCCTTCTATTGCTCCATACGTCTATAACTAGTGCGTCCACCTTCTTAGAGGACGATGCAAGTTCAGGGTAGAGCGATTGAAGCGTATTATCTCCACACCATTTATCTTTCCAAAATCTAATATTGTTTCCCTTCCCCAGCTTGCACTTTGTGTTCATATGGTAGATGTCTCCTACCTTTGCACCCCCTTCCATATACCAGAAGCCTTTCCATGCCTACATTTTCCTCCAAATCTGACAATTTTCCTCCTTCGATATCGCATGAAAGAGTTGCTCCACCACGCCTTGCATTATTTATGCATTTTCCACCACCATTTGGACAATAGGGCCTTATTCATGTCTCTGAGGTTTAGAATCCCTAATCCACCGAACTCTTTCTTCTTGCAGACCCTATCCCACCTAATAAGATTAATGCCCTTGTTGTCATCACGCATTCCTTTCCACAGGAATTTCCGCCTACACTTGTCGATTCTTTTGATTGCCCAACTAGGAATCTCATAGATCGGCATAAGGTAAGTAGGAATGCTACTGAGGACGGAATTGATGAGAGTGATTCTACCCCCCAGGGATAGAGATTTTCCTTTCCATCCTGCCAGTTTTTTCTCAATCTTTTCCACTAAAGGAAGCCAGTCTTCCTTAATCAGCTTTCCAGGTCTGATCGGCGTTCCCAAGTAGTTAATCGGATAGTCCTTTGTTTCGCATTGGAGCAAAGTTGATGTAAATTCCGTGGATGTCGTATTGTTGTTGTATAGAGCAGTAACACAACTCTTTTGCAGATTAACAGCCAGACCGGACCAGAATTCGAAACATCTTAGGAGGACTCGTACCGCTAGAATTTCTTCCACCTTAGCCATCCCAAACACTAAAGTATCATCAGCATATTGTAGTATTGGAGATCCCTTTAACTGAAATCCCTTTGGTGAGTCCTGCCTCCATTCCTCTCTTATTCATTTCAGCCAATCCATCAGCAATAATTGCAAATATGAGTGGTGACAACGGATCTCCCTGTCTCAGACCTCTCTTATATCTGATTTCCCTTCCTATTATTCCATTGACTAGAACGAAGGACTTGCCATTCATAATACACCTCTTCATCCATAGCCTCCATTTTCCTCCAAATCCTTTAAGTTTCATTGCTTCCTCCACACAATCCCATTCTACCGTGTCGTAGGCCTTTTGAAAAATCTAACTTTAGCAAGAAACCATCTACCTTGTCTTTGTGGCCTCTGAAGACCATTTCATGTGCCGATGCGATGCTATCCAAGATGGCTCTTCCTTTTACAAACCCACTTTGGGCCTCGCCTACAATATCATTTAGCACTGGAGCTAATCTATTTGCCAATGCCTTCGTGATAATCTTGAACGATCCATTAAGCCAATGCCTCGCCTACAATATCATTTAGCATTGGAGCTAATCTATTTGCCAATGCCTTCATGAGTCAGGAATGTTGTCAAACATATGGTGGGAAATAAGAAATGAGATGCAGTTCTAACTCTTTAAGTACCTATTAACTCTTTTGAGTCTGCAGCGTGGCATGTGTACCCCGCCGTTGTCTCTTCCTTTAAGTCGATTTTATCTCAAGTTGCTGACTTGCTGTTGCCATTTTGGCAGGAACATGAAGAAAGGAAAGGATTTGTTTAACATTAGGATGTTTACAAGACATCACATTTTTAAATATTCAGGGGTGGAAAACTCTTACAGCTTTACCAGTATAACGTTTCGAATAGGCCAGGAGGCATTCTTAGATTTTCGATAGCATGCTTTTAAAAGCGTGCTCATGCATGATCTCTTGGATATTAAAGGTAAATTGGTCTCAGTCTTGTCTATGTTTCAATCTAATTCTATCTTTCATGATATAATAACGTTTAAATACTTTTCCAACTAAGTATTTTGAAATTTCTACTCAAATTCAATAAATGCGAATTTATCTTAACAACTAAGATCTCTCTTTTGTGTGTATTTCCTTTCTATGAAAACTCACCTTAACCAGTCCACTTTTATATATAGCTAATTAGCTATCCTTGATAGATATAAATATAAGTGCGAGATATCATAAAGTGAAAGAGTTGAAATGAAATTAGTACCTTAATACGAAGATGAGATGCCCTCTTCCGTTGTTGTTTCCATGGCTTCATCATTTTCCAATAATTGCAGAAATGTCACTGGCCTACAAAATTTACGATTGCAAGACTATTACTATTAGGACATATATCGAAAAACACAGTATCTTTAATGGGGGAAAGAGAGAGAGAGAGATGATTAAACTCCAATTTGGACCAAGTTTACATCTTTTACCTATTTTTTTTATTTTAAAAGGGTAATATGAAACTAAGTTCTAAAAATGAGAAAAAAGGGTAATTTCTGATACAGATAGACGGAATCGGAAACAATATTTTGCCATTAAAAAAAAAAAAAAAACAAAACCCTATATTTCCAAATCGAAGATTTAATATTATGGAACCAGGTGGGTCTCTTTTTTGTGTGTATTTACTTTGTAATTTGTACACAAATTCACCTCAATCATTGGACTCCATCAATAGATCGACATTATGGATAGCTATAAATATAAGGACGAGATGTTGTAAGCATCGTAAAGACATATAGTCCAGACACACTGTACAAAAAAAATTGTAAGAAAGTTACTACCTTAACACGAAGAGGCCAGCCATCTTTTGAAATGCCGGGGATAATTGATGTTCTCTGCTTTGTCTAGCCTCATCTGCTGTGGCTATGGGTTCATCATTTTCCAAGATGTTGCAGAAATGCCGCCGAAACCTCCAAGTATATGATTGATGATTCTGAAACCTAATAGGGAATAAAATCGGAAGGATAAAGTAGTTAATGAGGGGAAAGGGAGTTACCTAACAGTGGATGCTCATGATTTGAATGCTTCCTATCCATTACCTGCCCACATCAACATTCAAATTATTTAGAAAGCCATTGTTATCAGCATTGCCCTTCTAGTGTAGCATAACAACCCAGATACCTGAAAAAGAACAAGACAGGAAACAGCAAGGAATTGGATTCCAACCATACAAAACCAATACCCCAAAATTAAAATGAAATTAATAAAGCACGGTATAGAACAATAAAACCTAGATAGTGAATGTAAAAACTTGCACTTCCAAAATCCTCAACCGAAAAACTTTGCATTCAAATCAATTAACAATTTCACAATAATTAATAGGTCTTCTCTTTTATAGAAAAATCATTATTTTGATTTATAAAAGATATAATGGTGTGGCTCGATGTTACGACCGAGCTCCAAGCCCCTTGGGGTGGGAGGCTTAGCTTGCTCCTCTGTCGTGGGAGGAAGGAGGAGCGACGAGTTGCTGTGCCAGCTGTCAAGGCCGAGGGTAAAACTGGAATTTGATGTGTCAGGCTAATGTCATGGGGGTTGAAATCGAGGTTTTGCGATCCTAGTGGCCATTAGATCTTGATGATCAAGATTGGACGGTGGAGATTTCTTCGTGGATTCGAGGAGTCCTTTTCCTTCTATAAGTCTCCCACCCTCATTTCTCCACTTTGCACTCTCTCTCTTCATAACATGAACTTTCCTCTTGCTAGCTGTTGGCCACAACTTTTTACGGTGATCTTCTCTTTTTCCGATAATCAGGTTAGTACTCTGTTTCCTTATGTCGCGCTCTCAGTCCAGTTTCGAGGCGAGCACTTCGGGTCGCGATATTGAGGTGGTCGAGTCGCAGTCGACGTCTTGGTCCCTGGGTGACGCTGTTTTGGAGGAGGAAGAACAGTCGGATTCGGGATCCAAGGGAACGAGCGATGTGATTTTGGACGTGCCCCCTTGCAAAGTCGTATGCCAGAAGCGGGGATGTCTGGTCAGGAGACCGGGAAGGCGGAGACTGAGGAGGAGGGGACTGAGGAGTCTGAAGAGGAGCTTGCCTAGGAAGAGGGTGAACAAGAGGAGGGTGTAGGAGGAGCTGAGGGAGTGGCTGCGGAGGAAGAAACAGGTCTCCTAACTCTACCCCCGTTGTAGACTCCGTCTCCAGAGAGGAAACCTCGCCCTCGTAGGAGGAAAAGAAAGTGGATCCGTCCGGATAGTCCTAGCTCGCCAAATAGGCACAGAAAAGGGCTGGAGGATCCTCCCCCGACCAATAGGAATCCAGGGTCGATTAGGATGTATCCTGACGATGTTGAGGAACTCGTTCAATTTGTCGTGGGGGAGCGTGCCTCTAATCGGGTAATGATAAAGATGGACAGCGTCCAGCGTGCGCTGGAGGCGGACTACCTGCCGATATTAAGGGCGGCTTACTTCATTTCTCGGGAGTTTGAGCTACTCATTCCGAGTCCTGGCCTTCGTCCAACTACTGAGTTGGAGAAGAGTTTCTGCATGTTTCCCGAGGACGCATTCATCTCGGGAATGAGGTTGTCACTGCAGCCGTTTAACAAGATGGTGCTAAGGTGGGGGGAGCTGAGTCCGATGCAGTATGGGCCCAACTCATGGAAGCACCTGGTCTGTTTTATTCTAAAGTGCTAGGAGAAGGGGTCAAACTGAAACTCAAGTGTTTTCGCGCCATCTTAGGGGTGAGCTGGCTCGGAGATATGGAGAGGATCTTCTACATGTCACCACAACCCCACAAGAGGGTTATGCACGGACATCCGGACTCGATAAAGGCAAGGACCTCGTGGTCCGGAGCGAGACACCTTCAGAAATTCCCACTGTCTGGAATTTTTACAAGCCGAATCATAAACCCCTGAGGCTAAGGGACTTGACGGAAAAGGAGTGGGCAGAAGTAGACAAAATTGTAAAGGGGCACAGCATCGGTTGGCCGCGCGTCACAGAGTTACATCTGGCCCGAGCCGGACTGAGCCCAACACCCCCTGTATGTTTTTGTTTTTTACTTTGTTTTATTTTCTGCCTTCGCTTTAACATTTTTTTCTCTTTCTTTAGCTATGGATGCGAAGAACCTCGAGGCGAGGAATTACCTCCTGGTCCTGGCCGCAAAGAGGAGGGCTGATAAGGAAAAGTCTGCCAAGGAAAAGGCTGCCCCGGATCTTCGGAGCCACCTCCGAAGAAGTCGAAGAGAAGCCACTTGTCTAGAGGGCCAGAGGGGGCGAAGCTGAGCTCCAGCAGTAAGAAGGTGGCGGAGGTCTTGAAGTCGGGGACCCCAGCACTCCGCCCGAACACCAGGGAAATGGTGGGCCAAAAGGGATTTAGGCCGTTCGTCCCGGATTGGGTGGTGAAGGAGGGCGACTCCATGACGGAGGGCCAAATTGCTGTGGATGTGATGGAAAAGATCGTCACCGAGTGCGATCGAATTAACCTGGCAACAGAGATAGCCGAGGTGGCCCACATGAAGTGGGCTTAGGCACAGATCGCGGTAAGTTTTTGTGATTTATTCCACTTTGTGTTTAGTGTTTATGAGTTTTGCGTCTAACTCAATTTTTCTCGGCTAGGCGATGCTGCACGGGGAACACATGAGAAAGTGCATGGAGAAGGAGATTCAGTACGAGAAGCAGAATGCCGCGTGGTATCTCCGAGAGGGAACGAAGCTGAAGGATGAGCTGACGGCAACTCAGGGGGCCCATGCGGTCCTCCAAGCAGAGATGGCTACTCTGCAGGACCAGCACGCTCGCGAGATTGCGACAATCCAGGCCGTGGCCAAGCAGGCGTATGACGCGTTGGAGATGTCCTCTGCGGACAAGCTGATCCAAGCTCAAGACGACGCATTCGATCGGGCTAAGGAGCACTTCCTGCACCTCTACCCGGAGGCCAAGATCGACCACCTAAACTACGGGTGGGTGCCTCCCGTGCTTCCGCTGACCCCCGGGGGGGGAGGAGACGAGGCTCCGAAGGACCCTCGTCTGGAGGAGGAGGCAGGGGATGACCCGGCCGCCGAAGAGGTTCCCAAGTAGTGTAAGATTTTTTCTTTCTTTTTGATTTGTACTTGCCTTGTGCAGACTGGCCACCACTTTTTATAACACTATTTTTTGGAATTTATAAAAACAAGATTTTGGCCGACCCTCTGTGACTTGTCGTTTTAAGCAAGCTTTCTTAGTGAATCGTTGCCTCCCCTGTTTTTGCTAGATGAACGAGACTACCGGGGCCGACCTTAGTTCCGCCGAGGTCCAGCGACTTCAGAATAAGCTGGAGTCCAAGGAGAGCGTGCTGATTCTCTATCGTAAGCAGGCTCGCGACCGAGAAGCTGCAGTGGACTATTTTATGAACAAGTCCAAGAAACTCAGCTTAGAGGCAGCTTGTCTGAAGAAGGCCCTAGTCGACTAAGATTGGGGAAGTGCTGAGATGAACTGGGCTCTATCTAATGCCTCCACCAGGCGTTTGACCTCTGAATTCGTTCTTCGTGAGGTCATGGTTGAGAAGGAGTTGGAGATCCATAGGTTGAAGGTGCTGCTAGGCGTCGGAAGACCACGACTCGGCCATCCGGAGCCAGGAGGCCCCTCTGTCTTAAGCTCCTCGCCGACCCTGTATCCGAAGATGGTGAGGCCTGCTGACGCATACAACTCGATTACGGGGACGTCGACGATGGCGATGCCCAAGTTGGGGGATGAGATTGCTGGAGAGCGGAGTCATTCCGCTGGGCTCGAGGCGGCTCTTGTAAGCCCGGAGGGTATGGGGAAGGACCCTTAGATAGAACTATAGGGAGAGTGTTGTAACGTCTTTTAATTGTACCGTAGCCTTTAAGGGTGTTTATGAATAAGACTTGATTTGTCCGACCCTTGTTGACTTGGAACATTTGGGATGTTGATGGCCCCTCGCTCGGGCTCCAAACCTCTTGCTTTGCTCGGGAGCCGAACCGTTACTCCTCACAGATAGCACTTAATAAGGGATGTTTCACCTTCCGATAACAATTAATGGGGATGTTTCATCTTCCGTCGTTTGGACTCCCCGATGTCATAAATGTGCCTTTCCGGAGGGCTACATAACCTTCCCCCCTTCACCAGGAGTTGATCAGGAATTGTCTCACTCCACCACGAAATCTCACCGCCGGTGACTTTCATGCCACCCTCTAACAATTCAGGATTTCGGCTCTGAGGGTCGTTTTACCCCGAGTTGTCAGTGAGTGAGAGGTGGGTCGATCCCAGGGGCAGGACTCGGGGTGCTTGCCGAAGGCGCGCACCCTAAAGCAAAAATTTTGGCCGAGAGTCCTAGATCGGTGGCTCCCCTGCTACCCTCTGACAATTTGAGGTTTTGGCTCCATGGGCCATTTACCCCGGGTTGTCAACGGGTGAGAGCTGGTTCGACCCCAGGTTCGGGGCTCAGGGCGTTTGCCGAAGGCGAACACCCTAAATCTTAATAAAAACTTTTGGGTAGGGAGGAGAGCTGGAATCCCGAGGGCTGAGCCCCCGTAGTTTTGACTAGCTGTTGGGTCAAGGCTCGGGGGCACTGCCGAGCGCGAAGCCCTGTTAGCTTGAGAAAGCTAGGGCATGGCTTGAGGACCGAGCCCCCTTAATGTAAGAGAAGAGTCGTCGGGTTGTGGCTCGAAGGCACTACCGAGCGTGAAGCCCTGTTAGCTTGACAAAGCTAGGGCGTGGCTCGAGGTGTGTGCCGAGGGTCAAGTCCCTTTAACGTAAGAGAAGAGTTGTCGGGTTGTGGATCTGAGACACTGTCGAGCGCGAAGCCCTGTTAGCTTGAGAAAGCTAGGGCGTGGCTCGAGGTGAGTGCTGAGGACCGAGCCCCCTTAACTTGGCAGAAAGAGTTGTTGGGTTGTGGCTTCGGAGGCACTACCGAGTGCGGAGCCCTGTTAGCTTGAGAAAGCTAGGGCGTGGCTCGAGGTGAGTGCCGAGAGTCGAGCCCCCTTATCGTAAGAGAAGAGTTGTCAGATTGTGGCTCTGACGCACTCTGAGTGCGAAGCCCTGTTAACTTGAGAAAGCTAGGGCATGGCTCAAGGTGAGTACCGAGGACCAAGCCCCTTAACTTGGCAGAAAGAGTGTAACACCCTAATTTTTTTATTTTTATTTTTTTAAACTAAACCTCTAAATTCAATTCTTTCAATTTCTATATCACTTTAAACATAAACTAAGATAGGTATATTTCAAATAAATTTTTGGCAGAATCTCCCCTGAAATTTCTGCCCCGAAACATAAAAAGCTTACAGAATTTTGCTTTAAATTTCGTAGCTCACAACACATGTATTATAATCATGGGCTCCCCAGGCCAAAATGAGCAGAATCACACAGGCAATATAAATAATATGCACTGGGTGCCAAACTCACAACAGAACATCAATTATAATTTAAAAACCATAAATTTTCTTTAAAAACTTATATAAGTAACAGAAAAACTGTAGAAAAACTTTCCAAAAACCAAACACAGAACTCAGTACTCCACAACGAGGTGGATACAGGCTTTCTTACCTCGTCACAGCACTATATCTATATATTTTCAATTTATTACAAAATAATACATTAACTGCCCACATTTCTTCATATGATAAATAATCTATCATCCCAACAAATGTAATATCTAACTCTATATCTACCTCACTGGATGCTAGCAAACCTGCAGGATAGTTAGGGTTGTCCACCCTCAAGGAAGGACCCCCCTAACCCCCAGAAAATAATAGGGGTTAGCCATTTCTGGTGTGAGTATAATTATTAATCTAATAAATCATTAAATTGTATAAAGAAAATAAATTAAACTTACAAACATCAAGATAAGAAGATGCAACCTGAAATCTGAACATAAAAACATCACCGATACGATGTTATATCAAAATACTCTTTAAATCTGCATCCAACTATATAATTATCCATAATCTCACACATTTCACTATATGCTTCATACTAACCTCATATATATCCTTATTTTATATTTGCATAATACTGATTCACATACAATCCATTATGTTTTGATTTAAATTCATCTTTCCACAACTATCTTCACATCAGCATTTCTTTATTTATATAAATAATCACAGGATGCTCTTATATATTTTCATCTTTATTTAGCCATGAACTTCATTTACTTGCATCATATCAACAACTCCCTCACTCACCCTGGGAGTTGTGCCAAGGTAGGTAGTTCTCACCATTTCCACATAAATAGTGAGCGAGTAGTTCCCCGACACACTTCCAAGGGTATACAAACACATATCACAGCATACTTTCTTTAATAACCATTTTCATAACCACTCTCATAATACAGGTATTTATTTTATTATATTATATCATGTATCACATTATAAACATATGCATTCATTCTCACACTACCACATTCATTCATGTCCTACCTAACATCTCATTGCACATTACCATTTACTTGCATTTCGTCACATCATTGGCATATCACTTACCTGAATGCTCAATCTTATTGCATCAAAAGCATGTTTTATAACTCATTCTCCTCCTGTTATAACACTTTAGTTATTTCTCATTCTTATAAGTAATATATCTTATTATCATTTTCACTTATAACACAAGTCGCCATTAACTTCACTTTTATTCTCATCACAATATACTCCATATCCCAAACATAGTTTGAGCAATAACATATCACACCCCAAAGCTGATAGCTTGGGTAATAATCACCGCATCCCAAGCCGAACTTGGGTAATATCACATCACATCCCAAGCCGATAGCTTGGTTATTAATTTACATCAATTACTTTTCATCTTCACTTTACTTTATTCTTCGTTTCCATTACACATGATTGATATTATATTAACTACTCACTAGCTCACCTTGCGAATTATGCCAAGGCAGGTAGTTCCCACCATTCCCACGGAAATAGCAGGCATGTAGTTCCTCGACACAATTCCAAGGTGCATCAACTCATATCATACCATATTTCACTTTAATAATTATTCTTGTAGTATAATTACTTCATGCTATTTGCAATAACACATACTTCTTTTACTTTTTCATATTAATTTAACCACATACTTCATTTATCATTTATTTCCATATACAAACTCATAACTTGTACTCCTTCATACTCTATTTCGTTCATAACCACTTTCTTTCACATTCACAATTTACTTTTCACTTTCTTTACTTTCACATTCCACTTTCTTTACTTTCACATTCTTATTTCCACTTATTTATTTTATTAGTTTGTCAACCAGTGAGCCACAGTATCCCAATATACTGAAAGCCGACAGCCCAGTAAACACGCGAAACGCTGCCCACCAAGAGTCTTATGCGTCCAAGGCTACGTCTTCCTCCTAGCCGAACTAGCGAGGGAACCACAAAATGCTGCCCACCAAGGGTCTTACGCATGGCTGCCCACCAAGGGTCTTATACCACTAACAAGACTAGAGCCGATAGCTCTGTCAAATACAAATCGCTGCCCACCAAGGGTCTTACGCATCGCTGCCCACCAAGGATCTTACGCATGGCTGCCCACCAAGGGTCTTACGCCTCTAACAAGACTAGTGTCGATAGCTTTGTCAAACACAAATTGCTGCCCACCAAGGGTCTTACGCATACACCGCACCCCAAGCCGATAGCTTGGGTATTAGGAGGTCTAGCCCAAACCCCCAGGATTGCTGTAGGTACTGGTCAACAAAATATATTTGTTATTAACATTAATCATTTCATCTTTTCATCTCATAGTATCACCACATAACATCTCATATTTCATTTCCAATACTTGTCATGTCTTTGACTTTAACCACGAGAATTATTATCTCATTTTATTAGCACATACCATCTTATATTTTACCTTACCATTTTAATGCACATCCCGTATCCACGATATTAATTATCATATCATTATACCACCTATATGCATACACTTTGTCATTTAATCATATAACACCGCCATATCATCTTTTTCTATAACATGAATGCACCAAGCTATTTATTTTACCACAACATCATACGTTATGAATACCATGTTATTTATTACCTCATTATATCCTATATAGGCATACACCAGGGTATCTCATGAATAAAAGAATTAAATCATGTTATTCCAGATCGTAATTGTATCAAAATGTATAATTCATCACATAATAGTATCATATTATTGCCCATTAATTCACTTCGAACATAATTATAATATAAACATATATCCACTGACTAATTTCATCAATTATCACATCACAATTCATTACCATGATATATATATGTATCACAAACATACACCACATATGCATGTTTCCAAGAGAAAGGGCCACAATCACTTATTTCATCTAATTAAACATCATAATATCCAATTATAAAATACTAGAAGGCTCCATATATACCAAATCACCTATATCGGCTTATATACCCGAAAACATGCACGAAACATGCACGGGGTAAAAATATACATAAACCACTTAATATATTCAATTTTTATATGATTTAACACGTCATAATAATCCATAATATAGGTTTTATATACTAATAGTTAAATTCCCCAAATATCACAAAAACTCATTTTCGGGCCCTTAAAAATTCGTATTTTCCTTCAAAATCAATTTTTAGCATAACTTTTACAAAATATATCAAAAACCACAACATAAAATATATATAGATACAACATACTCACCTGACGGATCAAGTAAACGAGGTCCCACGTCCGTCCGGTAGCCAATCAAAGTTCAAATTTTTCAGCCTAAATAGAAAATTATAGGACTGATTAGCTCAAAACTCAAAACTTGACCTACGGACCTCCAAATTCGAATCCGTCTTCACCCACGCATCTCAAATGACATATGTAGGCTACATCGATAGATTTCGAATTCGGGTCCCAATACAAAAACTCACTTATCGATCGGAGGAACCCTTTAAGGGAAATCCCCGAATATTTACTTACTTTCATCTAATTCTCCGAATTTTTCAAATTAGGGTTAAACAATATTAATAAAACTCAATTACACATGTGAATCTAACAAATTCTCTCCTAAATCTCACTCAGGTATTTCACCGAATACCCGGCGTGCATACATGTTATACACGTATTCACGAGTTTCCAACGGGGTTCTAACTCCATAAAATTTTCACCAAACTCATCCTAAATTGTTTCCCCTCAATTCACAATGATTTCGATAACTCTTACTTATCAATTATTCTATTTATTATCCAAATTCTAAAGCCAACACACTAATTAATTTATAATTCACAAACCAATCAAGTTCTTAACAATCTTTCTTCTCTATAATTACTAGCATCACCTACTTATCCTATTGTATCATTTTCTAGCAATTAAAACACAAAATCATATAATCACATACAATAAATTTCCCTAATTCTTACCTTCCAAGCACTATTCTCGCAAATAAATGCCAAAAATGAATAGAACGCCTCGAAATTGACCTAAACCCTCATTTTTTTTCTTCAAAAAGGGAGTTAAATTGGCTAGGGTTTTGCACCCCATGCATGGCCGGATGAGGAAAGGGGGAGGGTCTGGTCGGTTCAGAATGGAGAAGGGGAAAAGGGTATGGAAACGTAATATAGTCGCAAAATTTTATATAAGTCCCTATTTGACCATAGGTATATATATATACTCTTCTAGTTAACTTTTCCAGGGTTTTCTTGTAAAAATCACTTCATAATATACCTAAATTCATCCCAAACATAAAATAAAATTAGAAGTGCATTTTTATGCAATAGTTATAATCAAAATCAATAGTTATAAACAATAACAATACATATAAATGTATATATATACGAATATCGCAATATTTTTGGAAAAATACAGTCAACTTCATACTATAGTTTAATAACTCCAAATTTATCATTTATTAAACCCCCTATATCCAAGAAATACTCCAAAAAAATTTCGGGTCAATTCGGATTCGTCTCCTCCGAGAAAACTCATCTCAAAACTCATATATTTCCAATTTTTCTCGTTTACCCCCAAATATCAATTTAATCATTATAATACAAATAAAATCAATTAATACGAGTAAATATACTCAAAAACACATTTAAAAATAATTTAAACCAAATAATTAAAGAATTAAAAAAAATGGATGTTACAAAGCGTTGTCGGGTTGTGGCTTCGGAGGCACTGCCGAGCGCGGAGCCCTGTTAGCTTGAGAAAGCTATGGCGTGGCTCGAGGTGAGTGCCAAGGACCGAGTCCCCTTAACGTAAGAGAAGAGTTGTCGGGTTGTGGCTCTGAGGCACTGCCGAGCACGAAGCCCTGTTAGCTTGAGAAAGTTAGGGTGCGGCTCGAGGTGAGTGCCGAGGATCGAGCCCCCTTAATTTGGCAGAAAGACTTGTCGGGTTGTGGCTTCGGAGGCACTGCCGAGCGCGGAACCCTGTTAGCTTGAGAAAGCTAGGGCGTGGCTCGAGGTAAGTGCCGAGGACCGACCCTCCTTAACGTAAGAGAAGACCGAGCGCCGAGCCCCAAGACTTGTTGGAAAAGTCTGGGTATGCTCGAGGTTACAACCGAGCGCCGATCCCCAAAAGTTGTTAGAAAAACCTTGGTATGGCTCGAGGTTACAACCGAGCGCCGAGCCCCAAGACTTATTGGAAAAGTCTGGGTATGGCTCGAGGTGACAACCGAGCGCCGAGCACCAGTGTCTTGTTGGAAAAGTCTGGGTATGACTCGAGGTGACAACCGAGCGCCGAGCACCAGTGTTTTGTTGGAAAAGCTCTTGTATGACTCAAGGTGAGTGCCGAAGGCTGGGCGCTCTTAACATAAATTTAGCTTGAAAAAATTAAAAAAAGTGTCGGAGAAAACATAAAGTTACACTTTGTTATTTACAAAAGGGAATAGCACGTAAGTGCCGATTACAAAAAATCGGTTACATAAGTCTTGCCCTCTCCTTCGAGGAACTTGATGAGGTGCTTTGCGTTCCAGGGTCTGTTGATCATCCTGCCCCCCAGGTTTGCGAGTCGGTACGTGCCAGGATGGACCACTTCGGAGACCTTGTAAGGGCCCTCCCAAATTAGGCGAGAGTTTCCGCTTTCCTCTGGGGTCGGAGACCGTGAGCTTTCTGAGCACAAGGTCGCCCTTCTTGATGTCCGCCGGGCAGACCTTCTTGATGTAGAATTTCTCGATCCTTTATTGGTATATGCTTCTGCGAATGGCGGATCTTTCCATGACCTCATCGATGAGGTCCAGATTGGCTCTGAGGTCTGAAGAGTTGACCTCCTGGCTAAAGGCCATGATCCTGGGCGAGGGGAGGCCGATCTCAAAAGGGATAACAGCCTCTGCGCCGTAGGTGAGGTTGAAGGGGGATTCACCCGTAGGGATCCTCTTAGTTGTTCGGTGCGCCCAGAGTATGCTTGGTACCTCGTCGACCCATAGTCCCTTCGGAGAATTATCCAGCCGCTTCTTGAGGCCGACTAGGATCCAGCGGTTCGCATTTTCGGCTTGGCCGTTGGACTGAGGGTGGCACACCGATGAGAAGCATTGGCAAATGCCGATTTCTTCGCAGAATTTTTGAAAGTTTTTACCCGCGAACTGGGTCTCATTGTCGGTGATGAGTACCTATGGGATCCCGAATCGGCAGATGATGTTCCTCCAGAAGAATTACTGAGTCTGATGTTCGGTAACCGTGGCCAGGGTTCGGCCTCGATCCACTTTCTGATGTAGTCGATGGCTACCACTAGAAATTTCCTTTGACCCGTCGCTTGTGAGAAGGGGCCGACCAGGTCCATCCCCCACATGGCGAGGGGCGGGCTGGATAGGGATCATAGGTTGACCTGGGGAAGCTTCTTCACCGACGAAAATCTTTGGCATGGGCCACATCGCTTGACGAGGTCTTAGGAGTCTTGCAGCATTGTAGGCCAGTAGTACCCGTGATTTAGGGCCTTTCGAACGAGTGACCTGCTCCCCATGTGGCATCCGCCGATCCCCTCATGCAACTCCTTCAGAGCGTACTTCGCCTCGTCTGGAGTTAGGTAACGAAGGTAGGGTCTGCCGTCAGCTAGGGTGTACGAGCGCTTAAAGAGGGTCCCGTTGATCACGACGAACCTTTCCGAGCGGACCCTGGTCCTTCTTGCCAGGAATTTTTGGATGGGAGTTGTCCAATCATTCGGCCAAACTTCATCGCTTATGCAGAGGGTTTCAGGGAGGTCGTACTCGGCTTTAGCAGGACTTAGATCAGCACCGGGCGGTCGAGGCCTTCAAAGGACGAGGAGGCAAGCTTTGACAGAGCATCCGCCTGCGCGTTCTGCTCTCTTGGGATCCGTAGGACTGCAGAACAGTCGAAGGATGTTAAGAGCCGCTGGACCACTGCCAAGTACCGGACCATCCAATCATCACGAGCCTCGTACTCACCGGTGATCTGATTGACCACGAGATGAGAGTTGCTATAGGCCCTGATCTGCCTTGCGCTCGCCTGGTGTGCTAGGGTAAGTCCCGCGATCATAGCCTCATACTCTGTCTCGTTGTTAGAGGTCGAAAAGTTGAGGCGGAGAGAATATTGGAGAAGGAAGTTGTCGGCACCTCGCAAGATGATGCCTGCACCGCTTCCTGCTTCGCAGGAGGAGCCGTCGACATAAACTTCCCACGTTGGGTCGGTCTCCGAGCTGTTGTGTTGCTCGGAGATGGTACACACCATGATGAATTCGGCAAGGGCCTGCCCCTTAATGGCTATTCTTGGCTAGTAGCTGATGTCGTATTGACTTAGCTCGATCAACCACTTGACCAGTAGGCCAGAGCTCTCTGGCTTATGGAGCACAGCCTTGAGGGGCTGGTTCGTGAGGACCTGGATTGAGTGCACCTGGAAATAAGGGCAGAGCTTACGGGCAGCCATGACCAGGGCATACGCCACTTTATCCATCTTTGCATATCGGGTCTCGGCCGAGAGCAGGACTTTGCTGACATAGTACAACGGCTTCTGGACTCCGACTTCTTCTCGGACGAGAACGGCACTTAGCACACTTTCGGAGGTTGAGAGGTAAAGCCAGAGGAGTTCACCAAGCTCAGGTTTGCTCAGTAGTGGAGGGTTGTCAAGGTATTCCTTCAACTGGTCAAATGCCTCCTGCTGCTGGGCGCCCCATTCGAAGCCTCCGGTTCCACACAAAGCCGTGTAGAACGGGAGGGACTTCTCTCCAGACTTGGAAAGGAAGCGGCCGATGGCCGCCAGTCTCCCCATGGCCGTCAATCTTGGCGATGTCGGGAGGGAACATGCGGATTTGGTTATAGCCTGAAAGGCATCCATGAACGTCAGTAGATCGTGACCCGACGTGGCGTCGATTAGGGCGTCGATGCTTGGGAGAGGGAAAGTATCTTTTGGGCACGTCTTGTTAAGGTCTGTGAAGTATATGCAGATCCTCCAGCTTCCGCTAGGCTTCATCACCATAACGACGTTAGCCAGCCACTCGGGGTAGCTGACCTCCTAGATGGAACGAGCGGACAACAACTTGTCCACCTCAACTTTTAAGACTTGTTGCCTCTCTGGCGCGAACTTGTGTCGCTTCTGATGAATGGGCATTGAGCCTGGGGTGATGCTTAGTCAATGCATGATCAGATCTTTAGAAATCCCGGGCATGTCAGACGGGGTCCAGGCGAAGAGGTTGATGTTACGGCGAACGCAATCGATTAGGCCTAGCTTCAAGTCCGGGGACAGAGTGCGGCTCACACGAAAATGTTTGGATCTGTCATCTGTCTCGAACGAGACTTCCTCAAGCTCGTCTGCCGGTTTTGACTACGGATGGTCCCTCTCAGTAGGGAGTACAACCGCATCGAGGGGAAATACCCCGCCCTGACTGCTGTCATGTAGTACGAACGTGCTGACTCCGGTTTGCCTCGGACGACCCCTGACCTCGAGGTCGGTTGGGAACTTGAGTTTCAAATGGTAGGCCGAGGGGATGGCCTGGAACGAGCAGAGCCCAGGTCGGCTGACGATGGCGTTGTATGCTGCCTTGACATTGACCACCATGAAATCCATCGACTCGGTTCAGAGGATGGGGGTCGTGCCTGCAGTCACATCTAGTGTCACAATCCCTTCAATTTGTACGAGGACGCCCGAAAACCCGTAGAGGGTGTAACCGGCCGGCTTGAGCTTTTCTCGGGGGAGTGAGGTTCTCGAATGCTTCTAAGAACAGGATATTAACCGAGCTGTCATTGTCCACCAGGATACAGCGGACCTCAAAGTTTGCCATGACGAGGCTGATGACGAGAGCGTCGTAGTGCGGAAGCTGGACGCCTTCGAGGTCTTCTCCCGAGAAGGAGACAACCAGCTGCTGGACATAGGGGGAGGCATGGTCTCGGATAGAATTGACCTCTCGGAAGAAGGCCTTGCGGGACGTATTGGAGTCCCCACCCATGGGCCCGCCATGGATGCAGTGTAGGATAGCTGGTCCCCCTGGTGCCTCGGGTTCGAGTCCCGATCGGTCCGTTAGCCGGTTGTCCGAGGGGGAGGCGAAGGCCTCGGGCTCCTCGGCTCTCGCCGATCTTTGGGATTGGCCCGGGCGAACTCCCCAAATACCCTCATTGGATGAGAGCCTCGATCTCGTCTTTGAGGGCTCGGCAATGATCTGTCTCGTGCCCGGTGTCTCGGTGGAAGTGGCAGTAGAACCTTTGGTCCCGCTTCTTGCCGTTGTTCATCTGTCGGGGAGGGAAGCGGACTATCCCTTTGTCCTCGATCTCCATCAAGATCGTCGAGACATTCTGTGTCAGGGGCATATATCTCTCGAATCGGGATACCGAATGGACCCTTTTTAAACCAGTCGCTTCGTTCCCAGGCTTCTTGAAGGGCTCAGCATCGTCGACCTTACACTTTCCTTTAGCGGTTGTAGAACCCCGTATTTTCAAATATTATTTTAAACATTCGAAAATGAATTTAAATGAATTTTGAGGATTTAATAAATATTTTCAGAAAAATTTATCTTGTTACACGTGCAAAACACGTGCAAATACTTTTTGAGAAGTTTGAAAATTTAGTTTTCTTTATGAAAAATCATTATTTAATATTTGGGATTTATTTAGTATTTTTCCAGTTTTTTCTGAAATTAATTGGAACTATTTGCAATTTTTGAGAAAATAAGGACATTTTTGCAAATTTGACATTTTTAGGGGTTAAAGTGCAAAATGTAATTTCTGGACATTTTGAACAGTATTGGTTGAGATTTAGAATTTATATTTTCCTTTAAATCCTAATTTAAATGAATTTTGATTGAATTTCCAAGACTAGACCTATATATGTGAAGTTGTATTTTGGAAAGGATTATTTTGCAAATTGGGTAAAACCCTAAACCTAATCCCGGATATTTAAAGGGATTTTTCCCAGCCGTCATTACTGAAAATACAGAATTTTGGTGATTTGTTTTGGTGGAGGAAGAGGAAATTTTGATCTAGCAAAAAGAAGGCTTTCGTGGATTTTCTCAATTCAAAGGTGAGTGACTTTGTTTTGTGTTGTTTGCTTTGTGAGTGATATGAAATTATTTTGTTTTGTTGTATGAATGATATGAACTTTGTATGGTGGTTGATTGATGTGATCGATTGTTATGTTGCTGGTTTGACATGTATGTTATTTAGTATTTTTGCATGATAACGATGCAAAGTTTGTTATTTGTACCATGTTTGTAGAATCTAAGAATATTGAGTAGATCTTGACTTACGAAATTGTATTGCTAAAATGCATGTTAAGATTTGAGTATGGTTATGATCGGATGATGAGCATCTGGATCTTATATTTGTAAATCAAATTTTTATTAAGAGTTGTGAAAGAAATTTAGAATTGAGAAACCCTAATAGAAGAATTAGAATTAGAATTTAGAACATGAGAACTTGAGTTTTGAGGTATTTGATATTTTGAGTAATGTATCCATAATGAGGAATTGCTGAGATTTGTTATTTTACCTGAATACGAACTATTTTCATAAACAATGAATCTTTGAAAAATCCCAGTTTTGATTTTGTATTCAGATCCAAATTATGAAAAGAAAAAAAGAAAAAAAAACTGTAGGCCGACAGTCGACTGGTCTACTGTACAGTCGACTGGTACGAACCTGCTACTGTATTTTAGTTTCCTTGAAAAGTCGTTCTGGACAGTCGACTTAGCTCTTAGGCAGTCGACTGGTTCACTGAGAAATTATTTTGTAAAATTATTACAGTCCTTTCTGGACAGTCGACCATGACCTCTTTAAGTCGACTTATGTACTTAGAATATTTTCTTGAGAATTATTGAAATTTTGTCTCGATTAAGTCGACTGATGGCTTCCAAGTCGACTGGTATGACTTAGTTTATTTTTGTAAAATTTTGGATATTTGTCCTCTGGATAGTCGACTTACCACAGTATGAGTCGACTGGTACTGATGGATTTTTGTAACTTGAGTGTTCTTTCGAATGATTGGCTTTCAGATAATTCAGTCTATACCTTGTCTTCAGTTAAGCATTTGATTTGAGATATTCAGTTGAGCTAATTTTGTTTAGTGGAAAGTTGATTAAGACTTTTGAGTTTGAGTCTCTAGAGGTGTGTGACCCTAGTATACCGGTGTTGAGTTATTTTGTTGAGGCCTGTAGAGGCATTTCAGTTATTCAGATTTGAATTTAGGCCGGTAGGGTACACCACTCTAGGAGATTCGTTAAGTAATTAAATAACCCAAAAATAATAAGGACATGCACTAGTGGTGATATGATGAACGGGAACATGGGTTATGCACCTCAGTATGGCTTTAGATGTGGGATTTATCTCCGGAATTATCCAGGTAAATTACCTGCGATGTGAGATATATCTCCGGAATTATCCAGGTAATTACTTGCGGTGTGGGATTGATCTCCGGAATTATCGGAGTCGAGGCGACGCACATGTGGTATTCATGTGATGATGTGTCAATGTCTCGGTGTGGGATGATCTCCGGAATTATCCAGGTAAATTACCTGAGATGTGGGATCTATCTCCGGAATTATCAGGCATGGGCTAATTCTCACAGTTTATCTTTATCTCGTAGTAGTCATCGTGATAGGATTAGTTGCATAGCGGGGGATTGAACCCTATGAAGTGAAGACGTTAAGGGCTTGCACCGAACCTATGTAGAGTGGGATGCATAGACTTCGACAAGTATGCATTAGAGAGTCCACATATAGAATTTGTGTTTTCTTGACTTAGTTTTATGCATGTGGTTTTCCGGTTTTCTACCCTTAACACTTGGTTTAGTATCACTTGTTGTTACATTTCTTGCTACTTCACATTTTATGTATTTTGGTTCACTATATGTTACTTAAGAATCCTTGCTTAATGTTTATTTATGTTGATCGTTTGCTTTTATGTCACTCACACCATTTATGGCTGACCCCGTTAGTTTTGGGGGTTAGGGATCATCTTTAGCCTCATATGTTGCAGGTTGTTGCTTAGAGTTGGAGGTTGGATGCTTGAGTTGGTTTTTGAGATAAATTGATTCATAAGTGTTTTGTGTAAATTTGTAAAAGCAGTTTTGAGATAATTTGAGTTGTAAATGACAGAAAATATTGTTTGAGTTGTTTTGAATTCCGCTGTGATTTGTAAAAGATTTGTTGTAATAAAAGTTAAAAATTTTAGTGGTGTTGGTTGTGTTTAATGTTACATTGAAGTGGATTGCTGGGATTGTGCCACGTATTTTCTAAGATATCTTATTAGAAATTCGGGGCGCTACAGCGGTGGCTTCCTTGGCGCCCTCGGGGTTGAAGGGCTCCTCGGCCCAGATATACTTCTCGACCTTGTTGAGTAGGTCGAGGAAGTCCACGGGTGGCTTCTTGGCCAAAGAAGCCTTGAGCTGGCCGTGGCGGACATTGTGTCGAAAGGCTGCGGAGGTGACCTCTGCGTCGAGGAAGGAAACCGACCTCGCCTCAGTGGTGAACCTCCGAATGAACTCCCGGAGGGATTTCCCATCCTTCTGTTTGAGGTCCAGAAGGGAAGAACTCATCTTCTCGACCTTCCTGCTGGTCACGAAGTGGGCAAGGAAATCCGCCTCTAGCTGCTCGAAAGAGAAGACCGAGCCGGGGGTATGTTTGGAGAACCACTTCCGAGCCGGGCCACAGAGTGTAGCAGGGAAGGCGCGGCAAAGGAGGGGATCCGCAGCGCTGTGAATCATCATTAGGGTCTTAAATCCCTCCATGTGATCAGCATGATTACCTTCGCCATTGTAGGTCTCGAATTGGGGAGGCCTGAAATTCCGAGGTATCTCGGCTTCTAAGATTTGGGGGGGGGGAAAGGGGTCCGGTTAAACGATGACCGCGACCCGGCATTGGTCCGCCCTCGCCGAGATGGGCGAGGCAGTTCTCCATTTCCTCCAAACGATGAAGGACGGGGTCGTCCTGTTCCTGATCCGCGGGACTCGCCGACTCCTGTTCCTGGTCGTAGGTCGGAACTGTGATGGACCTCTGTAGTCTGGCCGCCTCGGATGGCTTGGATAATCTCGTCCCAGAAATTCTGGAATTCGACCCTTGTGACGGGGGCTTGCCCCTCCGGGTTCTACGGGGGATCACGCACCTGGGAAGGCTGTCGACGATGGTTCGATACCGAGTTGGAAGCGACATCTCCCCTCGTCCGGCAGGCCTGCCTATCAGAGATGATGCGGCGCAAATCTGACGAGTTTGATGGTCGGGCCGCGCCGTTTGTAGTACCCCGTATTTCTTAAATATTATTTTTAAAGGTTTATAAATGAATTAAAATGATTTTTGAAAATTTATCTTTTTACACGTGCGAAACACGTGCAAATATTTTCTTGAGAAGTTCAAAAGCCAAAATTTTCTTTATGGAAAATCATTATTTATTATTTGGGATTTATTTGTAATTTTTCTAGATTTTTCTGATATTTATTGGATCTATTGCAATTATTAAGAAAAAGAAGGATCTTTTTGCAAAATTGTCATTTTAAGGGGTGAAAGTGCGAAAACTATTTTCTGGACTTTTCAAACAGTACCGACTGGAAATAAGGAGATTATTTTGCTTTTAAATCTCAATTTAATTGATTTTATCAAGTTTCCAAGTATAGGGATCCATTTATGTAAAGTTATGTTTTCAAGGGGTTATTTTGCAAATGTGTCTAAAAACCATAAAACTCATATTCCGGGTATTTAAAAGAAGTGCAGCCGTCTTTCACTGCACAACACAAGGGTTTATTACTTTTTTTGGAGGAGTAAGAAAGGCCATGCATACACAGTTTTCATAAATACCAGAAATACACAGTTTTCTCACACTTCATCAAACTTGAAAATAAGAAAGGCCATGCATAAACTTAACTAGTACAAACTGACCTGACTAGATAAACATACAAGTGCATACATACCAAGGCCAATGCTTTTGTTGGGGGAAGAATGATTTTCTCTAGACTCCCAAACTTTCCAAACATGTCCGCAAGATCTTTTTCACTAGAACCATATGGCAAGTTTTTAGCCAATATTACATGATTGCTTCTTTTGATGTTGTCCGTATTCTTTGAAGCAAACTCCTCCAAAGCAGATATATTAACACCTGCACTGGATAAAGACTGTTTGGGTATCTGCTATCACTTGTGTTTCTCCAAGTGCAATGCGAACTGCAAGATCATCTGCTTCTGTGTCAAGCAACTCACTTTTACTTATGCCATGTTTCCTAGCGATGTTTTCCACAACCTATCCGACATGAAGAAAGGGTAAGGATTAGATTTTGCCATGAACTAGGATGAAACTAAAACTTACGAGTATTAATGAATTTGCCACACAAAATAATAATAATAATAATAAATATAAAACATTCATCATAAAAGCAGGATATTATTCACAGTGCATATGGTAAATTTGAGTCCTCCAATTCAGTTACCGTGATACAAGAATATGCAATTCAGTCTTCAGTGTTATAGTTTATTGAGAACATATCTATACAAAACAAACTTACAAAACTTACAACTGATGAGGCAGCTGCATAAACAAATGAAATTAAATAGTGCCCCTAAAATGTGATATATCCCGAAACAAGTTATACGAAAAACTCCTATTCAAATTTAGCAGACCTCCGCTTGAGAAATTTCTCAGTAATTCTACAACTGGAAAGTGAATTATAGTTTCTCAGCTTGGTTGGGTCTGGATCATGTAGCATCTAAAATTGAAATGGCAAACTCTCACACTTTCTACCGATCAACATTGAACCATAAAAAACATTCACATCTAAGCCAGTATTATATTGGATACAATATGCTATTGGTTTTAAATCAGGTTGGTTTCACCTCATCTCCCTCTCCAATAATAATAATAATAATAATAATAATAATAATAATAATAACAACAACAACAACAAATAAATAAATAACAACATCAATAATTGAAGACAAAAAGGTGGATTTCCCCTTCATATGTAATTTTTAAGACTCACTTTCTCATAAACTATGGACATTATGAAAAAATAATATTAAAAAAACCTTAAATCTGGCCTTTTAAGCTCAACTCACCTCATAAATAATGCACCTCTATGAGTTAAAATCCAGTTATTTAATTGCAGTATATTAAAAGGATACAAGTTGCATCAATAATGGATGCTTTATTGCTTGACTCATAATAATCTCCTCTTCCGTTACCTCAGCTCCAACATCGATTAAATTTGTTTAAATTCCAGCTACAAGTTGAGAGTTAAAATGTCTACATTCAATTTAGTAGCATTAATTTATATATATAACAAGTGTAAAATACACAAACTGTGAAACTGTGAAGAGGGTTGCTGGATTCATATTCTAACACATTTGTGCTGGTTGAGCTCCTATTTTGTGGGGAGATCTGGACTTGTCACAACATAGTCTTAATAATCAGTAAGAAATAGGCGCCAAGTGAAAGTTGGATCTGGGGTGCCCCGATACCATGTGAAATCACTCTGGCATTACACTAAAACTCTGAAGCTGTAGTGTGAGGTTTGAGGGATTTATATTTATATTCCAACAATAATTGATTAAAGTATTGAACTGTATCGAAAATTTAGATTCCAGCATTGATGCTGAAATTAATGTTGGAACTATGATCAAAATTGATGTGATTTTAGTGCAGATGGTGTTGGAATCTAAATTCCAGTTACCATGTTAATGCAAGAAGACACTATAGGTTTATAATACGAGATCATCAAGGCGTTACTAATCACATCACCTGGGATGAAAATATACAATATCTATTTCCCGTTTTGACACCTAATTCAGATCTTAAGAGGTTAACAGCTGAACAAAAAGAAAGAAGAAACTTTACACAGTATTTGAAATATCTGCAGAATCAAGACGCAATTGCCAAGTCGAATTGGCATCTTTCCTACATATATATGTAGATACTTCGTTAATATTGACAATGACATGCAGATAGATTCTGATTCCGATATTGACTTTCAACGACCCCAACATGAACTTGTGTCCAATCTACAACTAAAAGCCTAGTATGGTTCAGGTAGTAACGTCAAAGAATCTACTAAAATAATTAGTGTCTCCAACAAAATTTTTAATTGATTATTTTTATAGCAGTAGGTAAATGTGACTATACCAATAACTAATTCAGAGAAAATGAGAAATCATGATACATGGAGAGTGATTAATTGTATGCCTGTCAGTTTACCTTCCTTTTTTTCTCTTTTTTTTCCTTTTTCTTTTTGAATGTAAAGCAGTGAAAATCGTATTAAAAAGAAAAGAAAGAATTGAATGCATAACTATGGAATTTTTCAAGGATCGCTCTCTCCATCTGCACCATTGTTTCATCTGGATCTTTTCAAGGATCGCCCTCTCCATCTGCACCATTCAATTTCAGAATCTTTCAAGGAAACCTGCACCATTGTTTCATCTGGATCGCTCTCTCCATCAGTTTGCGCTTCTTCCTTTTCAACAGTGTAATCTTTTGACCCTACCTCGGAAATTAAGCTCTTCCCACTACCAATGCCTCCATGTGAATCCTCATCATCTGTTTCACTATCTGACCAGTTCTTCTTGACCTTACTTTTAAAATAATCCATGTCAGAGATGGCATCATCAGAAGCGATTTCACGCGTCTGTTTCATTGAATTAGACTCAGTATCAGTAGGACTCGACGAAGCCTTGTCAGGAGGTTGTTTATTGAGACCTGCTTGCCTTTTATTAATATTGGAAACTGGAGGTTCTTCCTCATTGGCTTTGCCATCATGGTCAAGATGAGCAGAAGTTAAAGTATCATCAGCCCAAATCTTTGACTTCGCACGTAGCTGCATAACTTGCAGAAACTCTTGAAACTGTCTATGTTTCTTCTAAATGTTTTTTGACTTCTTTTCTATAGAAGATTCTAGACCTTTGGACAAATTATTAGGTCTGTCTTCATCCACGTCCTCATTTCCATATAAAGGATTATCCTTCTTTGCAGAATACCGACTCCATGGCCGAGGAATATTTGGATCGCTAACTTTGCGGGCAACCTTAAAAACACAATATACATCAGCTACTTCCTTTAAAATTCATTGACAGTTTGTTTTCCTGTAAATATCTAAAAGGTCCACTACAATTTTCTAGGTAAGAATCTTTGTTGATAGAAGTAATTATCATACAACTGTAGAAATAAAACAAACCCAGAAAAGAGACAAGTTACCAAGAAAGGTTTGACTGTGTATAAACATCCCTACGAGATTATTGAAAATAAAATATTACAGAAGGAAAGAAGGTTTAACCATTGCAAACTCAAGCATAAAGCAAGAGCCCAAGCCTCCGAGATTATTGAAAATAAAATATTACAGAAGGAAAGAAGGTTTAACCACTGCAAACTCAAGCATAAAGCAAAAGCCCAAGCCAAAAGCTCAAAGTTATCAATCAAACTTCAGTTATTTAACTACGTGCTGTCATCCCAGAGATATCATTAATTTAATAAAAAACAACATGATTGCATGCTAACCATGACTATATTATTAGTATCAGATATCCAAATGTCCAAAGAGGGTGTTTTTTTATTTTGGGCCACACTAAACCATGAATGGAGTTTCGTCGCTTCTCTCTTCTCATTCTCAACAAGTTCAATCTCTCTCCTCCATCTACAACCTTCAGTTGTGAAATTTCTCTCTTATTTTCATATAGTTTTTGGCCTATTTTGGATGGAAAAAATTAGAGGTTTTGCATAAATCGTCCTGAATATGTATAAACCCCCCCCCCCCCCCAAAAAAAAGGTCTGATTCAGTGGTTTTCATGCTCACCCTTGGTAAATGATCAAATCTTGTAACTTTATGGGTTTGCAGGAAACTAACAGTGATTCTAGCTTGGTGGCTTCTTCAATTTGGGGTTTTGTTGGCTTTTACTAATTGGGAATTTGAAGAACAAAACTTGTAGACAATTCGGCACTCTCAAACTCTCTCATCCTTATAGTCCAGTGTTTAATTTTATTATGCAGTGATTTTTAGCCTGGTGTTACTTGTTAAGCACCTTCGGTCTAGTGGCTAATTGCTGTAATTGGTAGAAGCGTGAATTCCCCCTCTTCAAGCTCTGGCTTATTGAAGTTTGTATGGCCTTGATGATTTATGCTTCTTTCTAATCATTTTGACCAAGTTTATATACACTATGTTCACTTCTACTCATGTGGCAGCAATCATCACTGTTTTTACTGCACTTTGTACATTTTCAGTTATATATGCAAATAACGCACATTAACTACCAAACACATAACATATAGTTCAACTGCATGTATATTCAAGTTCAAATTTGCTGCACTTGTAGATAGACAGTGAAGATGATGAAATAATTCTTCATAATTCTTCCTATTTGCTGCAGTGAAAATGATTATATAAACTAGTTATTTAGCATAAGCAATACAAGTTAGAGGTTGAAAAATAAAAAGTTTAAGATTCTTGTACTATTTCTTATAACAATTTAATGGGAGAAAGGGATGCTAAGTAAGAAGAGTACCATGCATCACTGTTATATTCGACGTACTTTATTTATATTGAAAAATGTATTTTACAGAGATTCTTCTTTTTACACACCCTAGAGCTCAATACTAGTAAATTGGTAAGAAGTTAGTCGCATGTGGTGGTCATATCTTAGTTTTCGAAGGTTTTCTTACTATACATTGCCTCATTGCCTGTTCATGATTAAAGTAGTATGTGGTTGATTAACACTTACGCTGATCCATGGAATTTATTTATTTACTAGATTTGCCCGTGGGCACGTGCCTACGGCACGTCTTCGGAACGATACAACATATGAAAAATCTTGTAAACAGTAAAACAACAATTATGTAGCTCAAGTTTGAATAGTATGACAATAATTAGTTGTAAATAAAAGTCCATGTTTCCATTAGTATATGTTGAAAAATAATTATAAATGGGGGTGTAAAATCCAACTTCTTAGAACTCTCAGTGCAGAAAATGATCAAATTTAACTGTTGATGAGATATTTGCTATTTTAAATGTAACATGAGCAATAAAAAAAATGCATACAAAATCTGAAAATTTACAAACCTGAAATATGAAAATCTAAATTTCTGAGTAAATCAAGAGAGAATGAGATATAGAGAGAGAAAGAAAGAGAGAAATAATTAAATAAATAAATGAGTTGTTTTTTTTTTTGGCGGGGGGGGGGGGGGGGGGGGGGGGGGGGGGGGGGGGGGGGATGGGTTTTGTGAGGTTAAATTTGTGCCTTTGATTTTGAGGTGATTAAATGAGAGCCACTTGATACCATTTTTATAGTATAGTATTTCCTTGCTTTATTGTGAATATTGACATGTTTGACATAACAAAATTTAAACACTGATTTATCTACTAATCTCCTATTATCTGTCCCGCAGGTCTTGTTTGGTAATCATAATATTGGGCAGTCTTTTTGGCATCAGTACGGGCAATAACTGGAATGTAGTAAGTTGACACAGAAAGTTTTTTTTGTTTATAAACTTTTTTCAAGGTTACTGAGATCCCTTCAAGTTAAGATGCATGTGTTGTCACTACTGCTCCGATTTATTAGTAGGATTCGATTTATTAGTAGGATTGGTTGATCTGTTGCTTTAGTATCATGCTTCACTACCTTTGACCCTTCGATTGAATTGATTGTCTTTCATTGCCAAAATGCTTTACTACCTATTTTCTATACTATATGAAGGTATTTTCTTTAATAAATACAAGTCAGTGATGAAGATTAATACTATTTAGTTGAGAATGTACAAATTAATCGATCGTACATATAGCAGCTAACTATTATTGGATGAGGTTTGGAGGCTTATCATTTAGCCTCCCCTCATTCTCATAACCCTATGTTATGTATATGATGTAAAAACTAACCCTAAAATAGAGAATTTCCAAGAATCTTAATGGGTTAATTTTACCAACACGTTATGCGGATTAAAGTTAGGAATTTTAAACAGTTAATTGGTTGGATGGATTTTAAAAAACTGAATCACGTTAACAATCCCAATTAATAATTCAACCCTACAATCCATAATTAAATCCCTAAGTGTTTAGCCAGTAATAGGTTCAATATTGATTCGTACTCTACTCAAGCATGTGGAACACTCAATCTCAGTTATTTTTGTGGACGACAGGCAAATCAGATAATATAATAGATAATAAGGCAGTAGAACACAAATATCTAATAGTGAAAAGAGTATACCGAGTGCGAAGAGACCGGCGTAGATCTCAGAGTTGGACATCAGCTAAGAACACAGCACTCCAAGGGATAGCAATAGCACACAGTAACTTCATGAGCAAGACCACGGTGATGGGCGGCGTCACTGGTTGACGTCGACGACGGCAGTGAGCGGCGCAAGCGATGGCGGCGACGTCGTCGGGAGGCGGGGCGAACGGGGGGCACAGGGTGAGGGATTGCAGTCGAGGCTGTTGGAGTTTTGTGGGATTAGGGTTTGGTTTGATGGGTTGCGGAAGGATTCGGGGACGACGTCGATTTGGGGTGAGGGTTTTGGTCGGGGTCGGGAGAAGAAGGGAGAAGACGAGGGGATTGAGGGTTGTTGTGGTGATGGGTCGACGGAAAAAGGGCTGCAGGATGGGGAACTGGGGAGGACGATGGGTTGGGTTCTTTGGGTCGGGATTGGGATAGGGGAAGAAGAAGATGAAGAAGGGGTCTGATCGGGAAGGGTTTCGTGTTGGGGATGATTTGGGGATTAGGGTTCGGGTTATTTTATTTGGGGGATTTTTTTTTTTTTTTTGTAGATTTCGGAGTTTATCACAAACCCTAAAATGTATTAGGATTTATCACAAACCCTAACTATTTGGATCTCACTTGTATCACACAAAGAGAGAGAGGAAGAGCAAAAACTCAATACAATTTTTTTAAATTAAGAATAGCATACTTTCTCATTAATCTCAAGGCCTATAAATAGGCTCAAAATACATCTTGATACAAATCTCAAAATATTCTCAAAATCTAAAAAATACAAAAAAGATTACATATGGCTATAATTGCCGAAAACAAAAATGGTACTGAAATAAAAATCCTAAACTAAACAGGAAAGATGTCCTCATCAGTATATTGGCGAGATTCAAATAAGTTCAATGAAAAACTACATGCATTTTCTGAGCCTCTAACCCTTATGATAACTAAAGCTTCTTTGTATATACTATAAAGGTTAGCAATCCTGACTATTAATTTAAAATACATTCAGAATAACCATGCTTGTGTTGATCACCAATTGTTTAAGTTATCCTGCCCACTGAATTCTTCAATTCTTTGCATAAAGATTATTCTCAGACATGTTCTCTGACTACTTTCTTGGTTGCTATCTCATTACAATAAAATTTTGCTAATGCAGTCCATGTTATTACATATGCATGACATGCAAGATATATATATTCAATATAGTGACAATCACATTAGAAATCCCTTGTAAGATAGAAAAGTTTTTGCATGAATGTTAGTTCTCATCATGCTTTACAACTGCTTTATCACTTGCTATATCATTCACATAGGGAATTATATGCAATCATTTCAAATTAACACATATACGTTACATCAAAGATATTTTTATTACATGTTGAATTGCATAATTGGAAGGTGAAGATCTTTTCATAGTTAATGATAATTTATTCTCTCTCTCATATATATATATATATATATATATATATATATATATATATATATATATATATAAGTGATCCCCTAAAAGCTGGTTTCATTCTTTATTTTGAGATCCTCTTCACACTGAGATCTAACAGTCCTTAGATATGAAATTCTTCAATCCAATGACTCAAAAAAATCATTTATTCAATGGAGGAAAAAACCGGGTTCGCAAACCTGGTTCAAGCCCGCAAAATAAAATTTAAAAAAAAATCATTTTCTTTTCCTTGTCCATCGGATATCTCTCCTCTCTACCCCCCCAAAGAAAGAAAAAAAAAGAAGGAAAAAAAAGGTTCTCCGCCACAACTACCATCACCATCTTCTCCACCTTCATGATCATCACCACCAACCACCACCTCCACCATCACCATCTCCTCTAATCCACCTCCACTACTAACACCATCGCCACCTCCACCAACATCACCGTCGTCCAAATTCTCCACCTCCACCACCGCCCCCTGAACCATCTCCACCACCAACATTGCCAACTGCACTGACATCGTCGCTGCAGCCGCTTGCAAATTCTCCACCTCCACAACCTGCTCATGAATCATCTCCACCACCACCGCTGCCTCACCACCACCACCACCGATTTAGTTGTTCAATGAACGGAAAAGGATGGTCTTTTTGAGTTTTTTTGCCACGCTTTGTTAGCGAATGAACCGAACCAGGTATTTTTTTGTTTTTCTCCTCTCTAACTTAAGTGTTCTGAGCCGTTAGATCTGAGAAATCTCAAATCCGACTGCTCTTAAACATTAGCGGGTATTGGATCTTAATATAACTTATACAAATAGTTCTTAGGGGGTCACTTCCCTATATATATATACTGATAATCGAATTATGAACTAATCGGACCTAGATCGATTATCGTTTAACTGCTTAGATCATAGCCATATATATATTATCGGTTTTCAGAACTAATAGGTCTGGGTATATATATATTATCAGAATTATCACACACACACACACACACACACACACACACACACACATATATATATATATATAATAAATTACAATGAAAGCTATCAAGTGGCTGACATTCAATCTCTCCCAAAATCAATGGACCAGATCTACTCTCACAAAACATATTTTCCCGCCCAAAATTTCAAACCCAAAATTTCAAAAAACCCCCCCTCTCTGTATTCCGAGCTGTATCTCTCTCTCGCTCCCTCCCATCGCTCCCGAACCCCCCCTCCCCCCACCTCTCTCTCATCGATCCCCTCCCCCGCGTCTCTCTCTCATCGCTCCTCCCCCCCCCCCCGTCTCTCTCTCTCCCACATCGATCCCCCGTCTCTCTCTCACATCGATCCCCCCCTCTCTGTCTCTCTCTCCTCCAACCCGAAATCCCCCCCTCTCTCATCGTCTCTCTCTAACCCCCACAGTCCAAGGCCAATCGACCACCGAAGGGGCTCCGGCGAAGGGCGGCCAGGAGCAGGGCGGAACACGAATCTTCGGCCCATCCCAGAAGTACTCATCGAGGGATCTCGCCGCCCACACCACTCTCAAGCCCAGGTTCCCACTCTAATTCCTGATTCTTATTTGTATTCCTCAAAATCAGGATTCAAAAACCCTAATTCTAGCCATTAATTCGATATGGGAATGCATTCCTAATGGTTAAGATGTTTAGATTCTTGATTTTGGGAGTTGGATTCGTTCTCTATTGAAACTTAATTATGAATTCGCAATTCAAAACTCTCCATTGATCAAAATTTTGTATATTCGTTGATGCTATAATATATCTAAAGTAATGATCAATTTTGTTGATTTGAACGTTAATTTATTTGCAATAAATGATACAAAATTGTTAACCCCGAATTGACCCGAATTCAAAATTGTTGGTTAATCAAAATTTTGTTTATTTGTGGATGGTGTATTATGTCAAAAATTGCGTGGAGGCTTTCATGTGGGATTAATTTGTTAACTGTTGTGATACTCTAATTTTAGGAAAGAAGGGCAGGACACTCAGGACGAGGTGCAGAGGAGGAACCTTCGAAAGGAATTGGAAGAACGAGAGCAGAGACATTTTTCCTCCAAGGATAAGTCATATGCAGGTATTGTGAAAATATTTAAATGCATTGTTTTATATGTGTAGTTCAATTAAAATATCTCGCGTGCTTTCATCTATGATTTTACATTTGTATTTTTAGTTAATATTTTGGCCGACTTTGTATAATTCTATAGCTTCCCCCTCTCTCTTGACCTTTAGTGCACAATAATATTAGATCTTCATTTGAGGTCTCATGTTTTGAATTAATACCCATTTTAAGATTGCTTATATTTTCCCTACCCAGCGTTATCTGAGGCGATCCGAGGCGATTCCTCAGGCGTCGGGCGGTGCAGGTTGAGGCCTCATTGCTTTGCAGTACATGTGGGGTGGTGGAATTGAATGAGGCAACTGCCCTGTTACTGCCTAGAATTGCCTGGCTTGAGGATTGAGGTGTCCCGTGTCACCTTCGTGAAATGCGGTTCAAATTACTAATTTTAGACCGACACCCACTCATTTGAGCCCAAAGTCTGTTGTTCTAAGTTCAATCCCTTACTCGATTAAAGGAAAACCTGATACCCATTATATTAGAAGAGGTCTGGGTGAAGGGAAAAAAATTTCATTTTCGTTTCAGATTACGACTGCTACGACTTGCGCTTTCCTCTTCCTTTGCAGTTTGGGCGAGATTTTTTTTCTTTATCTATACAATGAAAACTATCAAGTGGCTGATATTCAATCTCTCCCAAAATCAATGGACCAGATCTACTCTCACAAAACATATTTTCCCGCCCAAAATTTCAAACCCAAAATTTCAAAACCCCCCATCTCTATCTTCCGAGCTGTATCTCTCTCTCGCTCCCTCTCATCGCTCCCGAACCCCCCCTCACCTTTCTCTCATCGATCCCCTCCCCCGCGTCTCTCTCTCATCGCTCCTCCCCCCCGTCTCTCTCTCTCTCCCACATCGATCCCCCGTCTCTCTCTCACATCGATCCCCCCTCTCTCTGTCTCACTCTCCTCCAACCCGAAATCCCCCCCTCTCTCATCGTCTCTCTCTAACCCCCACAGTCCAAGGCCAAGGCCAAGGCCAATCGACCACCGAAGGTGAGGTCCTCGAAGTCTGAAGCCTGTCCACTCTCCGCTCCTTCGTCGACTGCACCCTCGGCACCGCCGGCCCCTCCGCCGCTGTACGCATTTTAAATTTTTTAATTTTTAATTTTTGGTTCTGAGGAACTGTTAATTTTTTAGATTTTGGTTCTGAAGAACTGTTGGTTTCAGATTATAAAGGGGCATGATGAGATGGAGAATGAGATTGCAAGCATGATGATGAGGGGCGGGCTCGGATCGAATAATTGTTGAAGAATCTTCGAGTAAGTAATTGTTTAATTGATTTATAGTTGTTAGTGTTTTGCTTACCGTGAACAATATTGATAGCTTGGTGACAATCAGATGATCTGTTGAATCAACAATAGACGTTCATAATGCAGTTTAGATTTGTTGTTACATCTGAAAAAAGGTGAAATGCACCAAAATGTTTTGGTGGCTGTGAGGGTTGAGGGATTTCGATTTATGTTTTGGTGGCTGTAATACATTAAAGGGAGTTCTTCAAAATGTTTTAAAGTTTGGAAGAGTTTAAACTTATTTAGGTAACATAGTCTTTAGACTATTTTCAGAAGAGTTGATTATTGTTGAAGGAGTAGAATTTCTGTTCCATATATGATATAAGGTATGTATCTCAAGAGAACATGCCTCAGTTTAGTTTGATGAATTGATTGGTATCCTACTTTGACCAAGCCAAAGATTAACTAGAGTAGAAACATTTTGGTTGATGAAGATTTAACACTAGCAGTTGAGTTCTCAACACCACAAATAATTATTTAAACACTATTTCTCATTTGAAATTTTAACTGTATCCCATGGAAACTTAGAGCAGCAGTTCTGTTACTACCCGACTATAATAAATCATGACCAAGCAGTTCTGGTTCACAGGGACATGAAGTTATCATTAAATCATGACCATGCATCAAGAGGTTTCCCTCTAATATATTTGATCATAGCCATCCATCTGATTTTCCTAACCCATTTAAGATCTTCAGTTTCATTCAAATCAGATGTTTTATCATTCATCAAGCTATTGTTTCTATTTAACATGTGCATACACGTGCAACGAATCTGTATATGTGTGTGTAAGTTTGAACTTCCAATTAAACAATTTTATTAAAAGGAAGTATTTCATGGATTCAGAATGTGACGATTGAACTCCAATCTGATAACAGATATATAGCTTCTAGACAGTACCTCTAAAAATTTGAACTTCTTTTCCCTGTGTTTTTATAAAAACATTTGCAAATTTAAATTTCAACCCTTTGAAATATGTACGAAAAAAATACCAAGAAAAATATGGCCTCCACTCCTAAAAATTGATGCAACTGATGAGTTGATGAATTAAATATATGTTGAGAATTGATGGAATGCTCCTTCTGGAGTGTACATGTAGTAGAAATCATGCATGCATTGGAAATTTGGAACTCCATACCCTATTAATTGTTTTGGGTTTTTTCCACATAGGCCACCTACAAATTCACTAATTGTTGATAGTGCCTTGAATACAAACGTCAACCTAACCTTTTTCGAAGAAGTTTCTGTGCATGAAACACATGGTCCGCCCTCACATTCTTGGAAGAAGCTTCCATATATGAAAAACATGGAAATGTGAACCCATTAAAGGTTGAAATTTTAACATTGGTGTGAACCCATTGTGCTGCCATTTTTTAACCAAAGATTAAGCATATAATTCATGCTTGGTTGGTAAAATAGTTTCACCATATGAAACATTGGTGTGAACCTTTTTTTTTCTTTTTCTCCCGAACTTTTTTTTTTATTAAAAAAGGGTATGTAAAATTACCAAAATACCTCCCCAACGGATTTATACTAGCCAGTTTTGGGGGTATTTTGGGAAATTGAAGAAATACATATTCTATATATACAACCTCATTTCATTCAATTCTCTTCACAAGTTCACTCAACTCTCTCTGCTATTTATGAGATTTAGTAAAAGTATCTTTAGTTGTGCGTCTTTATGAGATTTCTTCTAAGTTATTATCTAGGATGCATCTTATTGATATTTATGCTATTTTTTGTTTCCTTAAGGAAATGGTCCTCCAGTTAGGGCAAAACTTTCACCAGCATATTCCACGGATTCAAAGATAAATTCCTTCTGACAACCCCGAAATGCATAGGAGAAACATAAGCATTAAACAAAAATGTTCAGCTTATCCTAACAAGCTACAGTTGTAGTTTATAAACTACAATTCCCTTTTTTACCTAATTGTCTCTGAACTAAACCTCTTTATCAGGACCACCTGCAAATTGGGAAGAAGTTCTCGAGGGAATCATGAAAATGAGGGCTTCTGATGTTGCTCCAGTTGACTCCATGGAATGCGAAAAAGCGGGAAGTTTTTTGCCACCCAAGGTAATATTGTTCTCGAGATCTGTGCTGGAACCCTATACACATATCTATAGGTGCAAGTTTATGTTTAGAGCAAGCAATATATACTTTTCTACATATTGAGTGAACTGCATAATTTTCGAGGCATTTATAATGTCAATATTGATATTGTGCTCATTCTAAATAATGAGAATGCATCCACATTTTCTTTTTATTGCATTTTACAAGTTTCTTTTTAAAGAAGGATTAATTAACTAATTAAGCCTTTATCTGTTTTTTTAGGAGAGAAGATTTACAGTATTTCAGAATTACATTTAATGATAACTATGTAAAACTTGCACCGACGACATCTGTTTGATGAATTATTTTGGTAGTGCACGAAATCTGTGTGATGCTTAAGTTGTTTTTGTGTTTGGAATGGGTAGGTGAATTTGCGGAGAGAGGGTTCAGTGTTCTTGGTGATGGGCGTCTGGATATGCATATGAACCAGCAGGTAAGAACATGTGAAATGCATGTTTATAAAGTATCTGGCCGTAGCAAATATTTATTTGTTATGCATATTTTTTTTGATGTTTTGCAACTTAACTCTATATGTACAAATTGTTCATGTTATCTGTTACAAATTAACGTGAGTCTACTTGCCCCAAATCTGACTTGGGGGTGTGGAATCTTCATTTTGTAGTTACTTTGCTACCTCATATCTACATAAATAGTCGAAACTAGATATGACGAGAGCAATGTGAGCACCCGCACCCGCAAATGCACGCGCGCACACACATTAATGCGCTACTAATGCGAAGTGAAATCAACCACTGAAGCATTACGTTTGTTCATTATGTTCTACCATTTTGTGCTTAAGCAAAAGTAATACATATAAAAAGATAACCATTTACTTTGTGAAAACTTGAAATGATCTTTTTCTTCCATATTGCATTTTCTCGAGTTTATATTCTATAGTTGAGTATCTTTTCTCTAATTCCTACTTCTTTATTCATTTTAAGCAGGACTTCGATGGATTGTTGATTACAACCTCCCAATTCAATTTTTGTCCACTAATCAGGTATTTTGTACATTACCTTCTACCATTTTTTGTAAATATGCATGCTTATTTCGACATGTTTCCTATTACCTGAGCAAAGTAGACCAAAGTTGAAATTTACCTCCAACTTCACCTTTTTGTTCTGGTTAAGATCACCAGAAGAAGGGTCAGGTTTGGAACATATGAGAATTAGCAAGTTTATTCTACTTCTTTCTTTCCTTTGTATTTAATGACAAAAATGGGGTTTATTATCATTATAATAAACCCCATTTGATGCTGAAATAAAATACATGAGCTGCTACATCTAAAGCCTAAAGTTGAGAATTTTAAAAAAATATCTCAATATAACGGCATATGCTGTTTCAGTAGTTTCTGTTTTCCAATTATCTCAATTTAAAAAAAGAAAGAAAAAAAAACTCAAACTATTACTGTAAATGAACATAGTGTGAGGTAGAAGAATAAGAAATCTGGATTGAGTGTATATCAATTATCTGAACCATAAATACCTGAAATTTTATAGGCCTGTCAATTCAGGCATCAGTTAATTCTCCTTCTTAAAATCTATAATAACCTAGAATTGCAATTTAAAAATTAGAATTAAAACTATCAAATATGCACACTTTAGAACTATGCAGAATTTTCATGTGTCAAGAATTTTCTTAATTTACTCCATGCAACTATCAAAAATCAATGCGAGTGAATACCAATTTTGAACTTCTTATCTGATCTGTATTCTTTCCAAAATTTTCTTTCATTTTTTGTGAGTAAAATATTTAACTGAAACTTAGAATTAAGCACTTTAAATTAGTTCAAATGCATAATTGCTACAGGAAAAATTACTAATACAAACCTATTATTATGCAACTAGAACCTAATCGAGCTGTTCTTCATGTAGCAAAAAACACTGCTGTTCTTTTTTTCTTGGAGAAAAAGATAAGATAAAGAAAGTCGATGTTATCTTCTCATAACTGATCAATTAAATAAGAAATCTCTGTTGCATTTTACCACATCAAACCAATCAAAAGTACGTAACTAGCAACAAGTTAATTATTTCATCTTCAAGACAAACACAGATCTTTCCACTCACATGACACCAGTATCTTTAGTTCAAACATCTTACCTCTCAATATTGAAAAAAAGGGAAAGAGAACAAAAAGGAAAAAAGTGAAGATACCCTTAATAGACCTGACTGAATGTGTTTTTTTATCTTTTTTGTATTATTCCATGTAAAGGTTTTTGTTTGCTGTTTGCTGTTAGTTATTGTTCGTTGTTTGTTGTTAGTTTTAAAACTCTCATTGTTTTGATTGATTATTGTAAATTCTTACTATTTGTTTCAAAACTCTTACTGTTTTTTTAGGTACAATGTTTGGTCCCATTTTTGAAGACTTGAAGCATTGTGTTTTTCTACAACACTGTAATTTTTTTTTTTTGGTCATTCGGTTGGTTGGTGTATATTTTGGTAAAGGATGTAATAGTTGTAATATTTAGCAATTTGGGAGATTATGTAAGTACCCGCAATTTGGGAGATTATATTGTGATGATATAATATAGTTATGTTAATACCCGTACCCGCAATTTTGTGGAGTATTGGGTTCTGTGTTTGGTTTTCGAAAGATTTTTCGAAGGTTTTCCAAAAAATCCATTACGTTTTCAAACGAATTTTTGTTTTTTATTTTGTATCTTGCATTATATTATGATTTTTTCCCCCAGAGCCTTATATATATGATGCCTGTGTGATGCTACTTGATTTCGCCTGGGGAGGATTGATATTTATTGCCTGTGATGTCATATATTTAATTGTTAGCAAAATTCCGTAAGGAATTTCTGTAAAAGGGCTAATATTTTAGGGGAGGTTCTGTCAAAATTTTTACTAAATTTTCTAAAATCTATTATGTTTTTAAACGATATTTGGGTTTTTATTATGTATCTTAGTCATATGAAGATTTTTTCTTTCCAGAGCCCTATATGTATAATGTCTGTGTGATGTTGCTTGGATTGACCTGGGGAGGATTTATATTTCTTGACCGTGATGATAAATTTTTAATTGTTAGCAGAATTTCGTAAGGAATTGCTGTAAAATGGCTAATATTTTAAGGGAGGTTCTGTCGAAATTTTCAGAAAATTTCCTAAAATCTATTATGATTCCAAACTATATCTTGATCATTTGGCTAGCGACATGTAAAATGCATAAATTTATATGCAGTTCATCCAACCAAATAACTCCAAATAAATTTATATGCAGTTCCAAATACGTGCCGTAGGCACGTGCCACGGGCATACCTAGTATATATATATATATATATTATCAGAATTATCAGAAAAATCACCAATTAATCGGTAATCGGACGTAGACCTATTAGTTCTGAAAACCGATAATAACTGCTTAGGTTATGATCATGTGAGAACTCATCTGGTGAGAATTCTGTGTGAACTTTTTTGGGATATAAATTGAAAAATCCGAACCGTTCAATTTGATCTACATGTCTAAACTAGTCTACTGGTGAAAAATCAAGGGGACGTCGAGACCCGAACAATAGGGGCTCGCTTATCCGAGCATCGAGGAACGGGAGACGAGCTCCCCCCTGCTTGTGGTGAAGGCTAGGGATGGCTCGAGGTCACCACTGAGCGGCGAGCCCCCCTCACTTGTTGGAAAAGCTAAGGGGACGTCGAGAGCCGAAGAATAGAGGATTGCTTATCCGAGCGTCGAGGGTCGGGAGATGAGCCCCCCTGCTTGTGGTGAAGGCTAGGGTGGCTCGAGGTCACCACCGAGCGCCGAGCCTCCCTCACTTGTTGGAAAAACTGGGGGGTGGCTCGAGGTCACCACCGAGCGCTGAACCTCCCCCCCCCCCCGCCTTATTTGGAAAAGCTGGGGATTGGCTCGAGGTCAACACCGGGCGCCGAGCTCCCTCACTTGTTGGAAAAGCTGGGGTTGACTCGAGGTCACCACCGAGCACTGAGCCCCCTCACTTGTTGGAAAAGCAGGGGAGTGGCTCGAGGTCACCACCGAGCGCCGAGCCCCTCCCCCCTCACTTGTTGGCTCGATGTCACCACCGAGCGCCGAGCCCCCCTCACTTGTTGGAAAAGCTGGGGGTGGCTCGAGGTCACCACTGAGCGCCGAGCCCCCCTCACTTGTTGGAAAAGCTGGGGGGTGGCTCGCGGTCACCACCGAGCGCCGAGCCACCCACACTTGTTGGAAAAGCTGGGGGTTGGCTAAGGGGTCACCACCGAGCGCCGAGCCCCTCTCACTTGTTGGAAAAGCTGAGGGGTGGCTCGAGGTCATCACCGAGCGCCGAGCCCCAAGACTTGTTCAAAAAGTTTTGCTATGACTCGAGGTCACCACCGAGCGCCGAGCCCCAAGACTTGTTGGGAATGTATTGGTGCGGCTCGAGGTTACAACCGAGCGTCGAGCCCCAAGACTTGTTGGAAATGTCCTGGTGTGACTCGAGGTTACGACCGAGCTCCGAGCCCCTTTACTTGTTGGAAAACCTTTGGTATGGCTCGAGGTCACCACCAAGCACTGAGCCCCAAGACTTGTTGGGAAAGTTTTGGTGTGGCTCGAGGTTACAACCGAGCGCCGAGCCCCAGGACTTGTTGGAAAAGACCTAAGTTTTCTTATGAAAGTCTTTCCATTTATTTGACCATTAGAAACAATAAATGATTCTATTAATCTAATAATTGTAAAGTTGTTGTCTTTCATATAAGAAATCATTTTTATTTATGGAAATTGTATTATTATTTATGATGATCATTGTCTAAATAAAAAAAAGTATCTTCTTGTAAAAGACTTTATCTTTTATTCAATTATTATTAATAAGAAGTTTTGTTTGAACCAAATAATGGATAAAGTTAAAAATTTTATAGAGCAAGATACTATTTTTATACATACAAAATGTTTATTTTTACTTTTAACAAAAAATTAAAGAAGCTTAATTAATTATTTTAAAGTTAGATGATATAGATATTTTTATATCATAAGAATGTATGAGAATACATTCGTGCATATAGATATATCAAATGATATGAAACGAATGCAAAATTAAATTAAGTGTTAGTAGTTTGGTACAATATGTATATATGCACGACTGATTATAATTAATAAAATTAATAATTAAGGAACTAAAAATGAAGTATAAAACACGTGGAGCCTATGTGCCCACCTCATCTCCAACCTTTCACACATTCCATATGAACTCATCAATACATACGAGATTCAACTGTTATTCATCGCAAAAGAACATTTCTTTTTATTAATTTCAAATTGATTTACATATGTTCTTGAGTAATAAATGAAACTAAAATGAAAATAACGAATGAAAGAAAAGAAAGAGAGGCCACCAACCAAATGAGGGGGGTCCCGGAGCTGGTGGTCGACGCCGGCAATGGAGGACAACAACGACAGCGGTAGGGACAATACGCTATGACGGCAGCAACGATGGAAGAGGGGGACATCGGGCTTGGGTTTGAATAGAGGCTATCATAATTGAATTGGATTGGAATGGAGTTGTCGGGTGTGGATGGCATTGGAGTGGAGCTGAGATGGACATGGAGGTAATGAGTGGCTGTCGGTGGTGGAGGATCGAGTTTCGGAGAGCTACAGTGGATATGGTTATGTTATTGGGACTTTGATGATGATGAAAGAAAATAAACTGAATAATTCGGGGACGTTCAGAATTCCTATGGGACTTTTAGAATTCCTAGGTTTAAATTTTACATGGTTCGAGTAATGAATTTTGTGATTTTTGTGCCCCTCTAAGCCTTAAATTTTGTGATTTTTGTGCCCAACCAAATTCTAATCTTAGGCCCCTGCCAGCCTGGGCTAGGGCCGGCCCTGATAGCTATCACTACAAGACTAACAGTCTTTACCGGCATTTTTTTTCACATTCACCAGCGTTTATAAACGCCGCAGTAGATACCACCGGCGTTTTATAAATCGTCGGTGCAAGTGTCTCTGAATCGTGTGTCGCTGTATCTTAGGGACATTCCCCGGCATTTTTTATGAACGCCGGTATAGGTTAAAACTACACCGGCGGTTCAAAAACGCCACCGAAAGGGTGGTTTCGTTTGGAACTTCTATTTTCGGCCATCAGCTACACTGGCGTTTTTGAAACGCCGGTAAAGGTTACCAGTTTTGCTGAAAAACTACCCCGGCGCTTGTAAAAAATGCCGGGGTAGATATATATTTAAAGAAAAAATTAAAATTAAAATTAAAAAAAAAACCCTTCAGCACTCTTACAATCAAAACCAATTGCAAAACTAAAAGAGACCCATTATTATATATATGAATGAAGCATAATAGTATAATATCATCAAATTGTAATCTCATAAACATAATAATGTGATCTCACCACATTCATAACCAAAATATGGAGTTCAAAATATTGAGTTACAAAGAGTGAAAAAGTTTATTTTCACTGTCAAATTCAGGCAAACAAGATAATAACTGAGATGAAACTTATATTTTTATAATACTCATGAGATAATTGTCAATTGAAACCACAACAAAAGTTCAAACAAGATTATTTCCGGCATATCTATGGACTTTTCACCATTTCTGGCATACAGTTCTGCATATTCCATTTCCTCTATACTTCAGGCCTTTCTGAACTAAGTATCTACGGTCAAGGAGCTGCACATGTATGAAATCTCAAACTCAATTTCATTCCGTACACTTTAGTATATCAGGCATCGTTCTTAAAAATTTTCTAAATGGACATGTCATTAACTCTATACAAATTGAATATTCTATAATATTATTTATTTCCGGAGAAACAATGGAATGATTGCATTTCTCATTATACACAGTCCATTAAAGGAGTACTAGGTGAAACGAATCTTCAGGGCAACCAGCAAAAGCTGGGACCTGGCTTGATAGCTGTGGCCATGAAAATCTTAGTAAAATAACCAAAGATATTTCACGCATAAATACTGATTGTTAATTTTCATCTCCACGCTCCAATTACAACCAAAAGACACTACACACAATTGTATAAAATGGAATGCAATGAAATGAAATTACAATATAAGAGTCAGTGAATAAATGACAAACCTCAACTCTGTCAGGGTCAATTTCCTCTTCCAGTATGCCTCCCAAGGTTTGCTCAAGTACACCACTCTTAGTGGGTTGATCAGAAACAGTAGTGTTGGGTTCATCTTGTTCTTGTTTCTGGCTAGGTAATAATATATCACCAGGGGCCCATTCCGAGTACAAGGGAGCATCTCTGCAAGTTGCAAGATCAGTATGAATGGATGCCACTTTTAAGTGATAGCATAACTTACAATTAACAAAATCTGACATTTAAGTAGTTCCTGACAACCAGGAGAGAAGATTGATTTTTACATGTAAATGAAGAGTAAGTAATATATAATACTATGGAGTATACAAAATGTAATTTTAGTATTTAGTAATATTATAAGAAGAAATGAGAATGTAACTATATCAAAGGCCAATAAAAACCAAAAAGTGCTCCATTCTCCTACTTCAGATTGTTAATGATGACTGAGTTGAAACAATCCGAGAAGCTTTAGAACCTAAAGAATTTTGGAACAATAGGAGTAAAGGACGAATATGAATGTATAAGATGTAACGCAAACTATGAGAAAAGATAAGGGCATAGTTCATGACGGACAAAAAGTACTAAAGAATCACAATAATTTTAACACATAGGATCAGCCATTCATCATGATGGTGAGACTATGTTCTTCACAAAGTAAAGTGGAGAAAACCAAAATGGAATGGTTAGACGTTAAATGGTTCTGGAATAGTATGTGATTGAATAGTACTACGAAACATAATTTGTTATAAGAAGAGTTGACAATATCAAATTAACAACCCACCAGCTCACCCTGCGAATGTAAATATCTTCGAAATTAAGATTCAAAATTATCAAACCTGAGGAAAGGAATAAGATCAAACTTTTAGAGAGGTTGCTTATATGTTGGTGCTAACAGTTTCAAGGATTTAGGATTGCACAAGCACCAAATGTCAAGTTCTCTCGTAAACATGGCATGCTCATCAAGATTGCAGAAGTTGGGGAACATGGAGTGGCATTAAAATCGATCCAAATCAACTTTGTTAGGTTCCAATCAAGTCATCAACTAAGATTGCTTATATTAATATTCTTGATTCCCTCTATCTTTTTTTAGCACAAATACTCTTGCCTTTTCTTTACCCTTGGTTTAAAGAAATTAGATCTGTTGCAAGGTGACATACAATCTAAGATCACGGGTAGTTGGGAGCCCAATAATGTGATACAATGGTCCATTCACGGAGAAGAACTTCTCTCTTTAAAATACAAGTATATAGGTATACCTATTTTCTCAATGAAAGGAGTGTGTTAAAAAAAAAAATCTTTCAAATCCTGATTCACATTACGTGAGGAAACCAAGGGATAGAATGAAACATTTAGAATGGGAAAATTCAGGCTTCCAATAGATATACTCTTCAAGCAATACTACCATCCTAACAGGATGTTAATTCTGATATTCAGATATAGGTTTCAAAATCATGTTTTACTAAGCTAATTGAAGACCAAGAAGCACATAATAGGCTAATTGAAGAATAAGAAGCACACAATGTGAAACGCACACCTCACACAAAAATCTGAAATACTCAAAATGAAATAAGTAATGTTGTGTTTGATGCGCAGGAGCGCATGTATGACACGACACTAGAGTCCAAGTAGAAGACAATAAAGATTATTTCTACACATAAATGACTACCGAGCTGTTCTAATTTGATATAACTGAATGAAGCCATATTGGATGTATTGTCATTCAGTTGGGAACACTACTATCAATTAATAGAAGTCAAAGTCAGCTGATAAATTGAGATCCATCAACCACTTATAATAATAAACTCCAGCAGCCTCTCCCCACGATAACCCCTCAAGTAAATCCAAGTCAAGCTGGAAGGAGTTAGTCATTAGAATGATCCCTCTAGTAAATCCTTTTGCCACTAGCCTTAATAATCCCTCAAGCAGGGATGGAAGCAACCACTTCAACAAGCCCTTATGAAACTACTTCGTTACCAAACTTGATAGTCCCTCAAGATTTTAGGACAATACATCGACAAAATACAACGCTCCCTCTCCCACCTATACCTGGGTTCTTAAAACCAAGTCTCTTCCTTCCATTTTCTCCTCCTTCAAACTCTTCTTGCAACTCACCTTCATAGTTCCCCAAATAAAAGAGATATTTCACTTCTGAAACCATTTTGCCACACCCCTTAGGCAAGTATCCCCTCCCTTCACTCAACTATTTTATCATGGCCATACTCTCTCTCTAACTCCCTTTCATAGATCCGAATAAATATCCAGCTTACACCCAACTCACTGACCAATAATTCATACTAGAATAAACATTAGGGTTTGAAATTTCATACCTGATTTGATTGGGGGAGGGGGGACGGCGGTTTGTGGAAGGGAGAGAGAGTGATTGGGGGATTGGGTGGCGGCGGGGGGACGACGATGAGGGATGGAGGCCGGGCGATGAGGGACGGCGATGATGGACGGAGGTGCAGTGGTTGGGTGAAAGGGAGAGAGAAAGGAGATTGCGGGAGGGGGGACGGCGACCGGGGACGGGGGTCGGTCGAGGGGGGAAGGTGACGGTGATGGGGGAAGGGGCAACGGCGGGGGAGGGGGATAGCGATGGCGGAAGGGGTGCCAGTGAGGGGGACATCGATGGGGAAAGGGGAGATGATATAATTTTGGGGGAAATTAAAATGAGAGAGAGAGCGGGACGGGGGGATAACTTATCGATCCGATTCCCCGACGTTTTCATGCACAAACGACGGTGTATCCCTACATACACCAGCGTTTGTACAGAACGCCGGTGTATAATTGGATTTTTTTTCGTTCCCTTAACTGTTGGTTCCTACTCCAGCGTTTATACCAAAACGCCGGAGTAGAAATGCCGGAGTAGACCTCCTTTCTTGTAGTGTATCCTTGAGAGATATAAATATAAGTGCGAGATATCATAAAGTAAAAGAGTTGAAATGAAATTACTACCTTAATATGAAGATGAGATGCCCTCTTCCATTGTTTCCACGACTCATCATTTTCCAAGATATTGCATAAATGCCACTGACCTACAAAATTTACGATTGTGAGACCTATTAGGCTATTACTGTTTGGGCATAAATCGAAAAAGGCAGTATCATTAATAGGGGAAAGAGAGAGATGATCAAACTCCAATCTGGACCAAGATTACATTTTTTACCTAATTTCTTATTTAAAAAGGGTACTATGAAACTATGTTCTAAAAATGAGAAAAAAGGGTAATTTCTGATACAGATAGACGGAATTCGAAACGTTTTGCTATTATAAAAAAAACAACAAAACCCTGAATTTCCAAATCAAAGATTTAATATTATGGAACCAGGTGGGTCTCTCTGTTGTGTGTATTTACTTTGTAATTTGCACACAAATTCACCTCAATCATTGGACTCCATCAATAGCCATTTTGGATAGCTATATTTATAAGGACGAGATGTTGTACGCATCGTAAATACATAGTCCATACACAATGTACTAAAAATTGTAAGAAAGTTACTACCTTAACACGAAGAGGCCTGCCATCTCTTGAAATGCCAGGGATGATGGATGTTCTCTGCTTTATCTAGCCTCATCTGCCGTTGCTATGGCTTCATCATTTTCCAAGGTATTGCAAAAATGCTGCCAAAACCTACAAGTATATGATTCTGAAACCTAATAGGGAATAAAATCGGAAAGATAATGTAGTTAATGGGGAAAAAGGGAGTTACCTTAACAGTGGATGCTCATGATTTGTATGCTTCCTTTCCATTACCTGCCGACATCAGCATTCAAATTATTTAGAAAGCCATTGTTATCAGCATTGCCCTTCTAGTGTAGCATCACAACCCAAATACCTGAAAGAGAACAAGACAGGAAACATAATTGATTGAGCTCCAATTTGGAACAAGTGGACAATTCATTATAAAAGCAGTATTATCAATCCAAGAATAAAGGCTCATAATTAACCTCAGTGCATTAATGGACTAAGCATTTCGAATCTGTGAATCAACTCAAAAGCGTAAGTTTTTAAAATGAGTAAAGAAATAAAGTAAATGCTTAAAAGAATCTATACACAAAGAAGAGTGAGAGGCAGGGGTTGGGGTTGGGGTGAGGACAACACAGGGCACCGAAGGGTTTAGAAATCACAGCCTTAAAGGATAAGCTTTCACTGGAAATTTTTAAGCCATCTCAGATCTTAAATATGGTAGCATCATAGTTGAATAGTGAGTCAACAACTAAATGAAAGATCCTGAAATCAAACAAATATCCAGACTTTCAAAGGTACTATAGACCAGCATTCTTATGATGCTAACATGATGTTCCTGGGATTTAACAAAGTTTTACGTAACCTTTCAACTACGTAACACAACCCTCCCTTCTCCAGTTTGAGGCCGAATTCCTGTTTGGGATGGACACTGGCGAAGTATAGCATCATATTCAACTTAAATTTCGAAAATGAAGGATTTAAAAAAACTAAATTACTTGGAGTTAATCCTTCCAATACAACATAATGAACAGACAAACAAGTTAAAGTCATCAAAACAGAAATAAAGAAGCAGTCCGCTCAACTTGAATTTGGGGGTCATCTCTTAACTCTTTTAACTTGCTTATATCTAGTTATCTACATTAAAAGTATGCAAGCTGAAGGGAATTTCATATATATTCCATCTCCAGCTATCAGTGCTGGCCAATAGTTAACCTGTCCACATCATTATTCGTTGATATAATGAGATGAATAGGCTTCTACAAATTTATCTAGTTATCTACAACAAAAATAGGTAATTTGAAAGAACATATTGCCGATTTTTCTATCTCGACTATATCAATGCCAGACATGCCACTATTTTGTATCCAAAACATTATTAACTTTCTCATATGCATCTTTTGGGTTCTAAATCTATTCAAAACTTACAGAATATATCTTACTTCCTAAGATAGCTCAAGCCTTAAAAGACTTCATCTTTACTACTCCATCAGCTCACTCAAGACTCGACAAATATTTTAAGAGATGCAAATACACCTTAGAGAACAAAATGATCAAGGTCATGTAACAGTGTTCAGAAAAAATATCGCAAGAGATAGTCTGCACATCTTAGTTCCTTTAACTAGCAAACAAATTGCACTTGTCAAAAAGGTTACAAATATTTGTACAACAATTTATTTGATATCAGAACTCAACATTTAATTGGTAAAACTCAAAAATATCACTCACCATACACGAGGCATGAAAGGAAATGAAATGATGTCAAAATTTAGGAGTCAAGTCTCTAGAACTTGTATGTACAACAACAATAACTGAAAGAACAAGAACATTTGCTGATTGCAAGGAAAAAGGCAAAAGGGAATGGCAAACCATAGGAACATACAAACTCATTTGAATGCACGTCAACAACTGTTGACCTCAGTGTAGATGTGCAATTTCTATTAACTACCATAATAATTTGAATGCCACAAACATGAGATCAACAACTGAAAGATCGATCCCAGTTAGACCTTAATATACTGTGCACATAACACTTGAACAAGTTGAATAATTAGAAAGGTACTAACTCATGTGTTATGCATGCATGCGGTTTCAGATAACAATTTAAACAAATTTAATATAGGGGAGGCGTATTGAAACAAAACAATACATCCGTCCCTTTCGATTATCGGATTACGTGTACTGGTTATGATAAAACAACCATGGGCTAGCAACGGGTAAGGGTTACCCGTACCCGTTGACTATGTGTTTAAGGGTACGGGTGGAATTTTCTTACCCATTTAAAAACAGGTAGGGTAAATGTATAAAATCTGTACCTGTTTGAAAGGTCGGGTAGGGTAAAGAAAATAATTTTATTCCGACCCATTACACGATTGTATAAATTAATAGTAGATAGTAATATAAGTATATGACCCAATACCCAATAGTATACCCAATTCCTAATATCCAATATTCAATAACTCTGAAATTCAAACCCTCTTTCATCCTTTCTAATATCCTCAAATCCAATCTATAGATGAATGTAGAACACTCACTTTTAGTTTCATCGCTCGCTTGCCTTCTCTTTATCGATTTTGTCCTCAATTCCTCACCTCCTCTCTTCTTCAATCTTCTGTCTTATTTCTTGATGTTGATGTTTTGGAATATCTTATTGTTACAATTTGAAATTATTTTATTAAAAATACAGTACAAGTACAACTAAAGCTTCTTTTTTTTGTGTAATATTAATTTCAACCGTTTTCCCGTTTACCCTATTGGATAAAGATCTTTTTTACCTTTAACCATTAGGGTTGGGTACATATTTTTTTTAGATCAAGGGTAAGCATTTAAAAGGTAGGGGTAGGGTTAAGGTATATGCCATACCCAACCCGTACACTCTCCGTTGCCAACCCTAGGCCGGAAGCATAGGCTAGCCTAGCCATTATACTGGAACTAATATCATCATATGTATGGGAGGTTAAACCAAAATGCCTACCAGATGTAAGCATTTACATTTATACAGAAGAACTACTATGACAGATACATCACTAGTAACCTATTTACTAAATGAATCATTATAATGTGAGGAAGACATATCAGTAACTCAAAATAGATGGGGAAGTTTTCATGAACGATTTAGACTGTAATATCTATATAATAAATTACAAAGAAAGCTATCAAGTGGCTCTCATTCAATCTCCCCTTAAATCAATGGCCTAGATTGATTCTCACAAAACATATTTCCCCGCCGAAAATTTTAAATCCCAAAATTAAATTTTTCCCCCCCAAAACTATAAGATTCATTACTTTATTACTATCTCCCTTCTCTTCACTTTTTCGTATTTCTCTCTTTCTCTCTCTCCCTCTCTCTCCGATTCTTTATTAACTTAGAAATTTAGATTATAAGATTTCAGGTACGTAAAATTTTCAGAATTTTTATGTTTTTTTATTACACATGTTATATTGAAAATAGCAAATATCTCTTCAACAGTTAAATTTCATCATTTTCTACCCTCAAAGTTCGAAGAAGTTGGATTTTACACCTTTCTTTATAATTATTTTTCAACATATACTAATAGAAACATGGACTTTTATTTACAACTAATTATTGTCATACTATTCAAACTTGAACTACATAATTGTTGTTTTATTGTTTACAGGGCTTTTCGTGTATTGTATCGTTCCGAAGACGTGCCGTAGGCACGTGTCCACGGGCAAATCTAGTATGTTTATATGCCACAATTCAAAATACATTTTTCAATATGTATTTTTAACATTTGTATTAATGTTTAATTATTGAATGTAAGATTTTGGTTCACATTTGTTTTTATTAATGTAAAATATTATTTGTAGACTGGTCATTTTATAATAAAATATAATTTATTTATCTGACATATTTTATTCTCTTTGTTAAATAATGAGGCATATTATTGGATCAATACGTAAAAAAAATGTATGTGGCCAATTGGTGAAATAGATAAATACTGGGGAATTAAAAAAGAATTTATATAAAAAGTAGATAAAAAAAATATGCAGAGAATATTCCTTTTTACAGTTAGAAATGAAGTTATGGGTCGAAAATGAATTTACTGTTTGATGCGACGGTTGCGCCATTTTTAGAGTAAGTTGCACCAAAATAGAGTGGAGGGTTGGAGATGCTCTAACACACTTACATCCACCAACCCCCAGCTGTAACAAGTAAATCTACAATAAGCTATTACATGTTCAATAAGGGGCTGTTAGTAGGCCGTGCTTGCCTCCATTAAAACCCAAGGTAAAACCCAGGTCCCCGATCGGGATTATGAGTTTGTCTTCACGAAACTTGGGTTTCACATGGTTTCAAAAGTTGTGGATCTCATTTATACACATTGTAATGTTTCATACAATCATAGAATGAACTATCAATCAAATACTACAAATTAATAGAAAATGATGACAAAAAAGGTACATACGTGTTGGCTAGGGATGCCGAGTTTCTTGAGCCGAACAGTCCGAGTCGCAAGAAGTTTCTGGAAGTCTCCGATCTCGGCCTCCAGCTTTGCCACATGTGACTCCACTCCCTTCCCAACTCCATTCAAGAATTCAGGTATTCCAACTTTAGCTGTTCAATATCCAAATTTAAAATAAATAAATAAAATTTAAAAAGCCAAAAAAAAATTATAAAAATAAAAGAAATCAGAAAAAACTATAATCACAAAATTTTAGCAGCTATAAGCAAAGAAAAGGGTAAGAAAACGATAGGAAACCCTAGAAAAAAAAACTAAAAGATGAAGGAAGAGAATGAACAATACATAGGTAGTATGATTGACTATACGATCTGACGGCGGACAAACGGTGAAGTGACGGCGAATCGACGGTTTCCCGACGGCCGGCGGCGAAGAGCTGCTTTAAGAAGTGTGCCATCACTTGAGCTGCTGCTGCGCGTCGTCGATGGAGATCGAGGGAGAAGTTGCTGATGATGAGGGGTAGGCAGATTTAGGGTTTGGAGGAAGAGGGAGATTACTGATTAGGGTTTGTGAGATTGGGTGAGTGGGTGAGTTTTTAGATTGGGGAACGGGGAGAAGGTTTGGACGGGTGAGTGACTGAGTGTGAGTGGGTGAGACAAGTATTCTGAGAATAATAATTGATAAATGTGGGTCTAAAATGCTAAAACTAATAATTGATTCTGTTTAGGGTCTAGATGGTTGTTAGTCCATGGTATTTTGTTTAAGGGTCTGTTGGACCTTTTAGTGGATGTATTATGGTACTACTTTATTTCTTTAATTATCGTTAATGAAACGATGACGGACGTCATCTTTGATCAAAAAAAAAAAATCGGACGAACTTATGTCCGGCTCGTGCTCAGTAAAGAATCAGACTGAATAATTTGTTCAGAATCGATTTGGATAACAATTCGGACGGTCCACGGTTAGCCATTTCTCGAGCCGGACTCGGACGGACGACGGACCGTCCTGTTCATTTTACACCCCTAGGCCCACTTTCATGCAACAGTCCACTCCTAAAACGAGCCTATTAGTTCGCGAGCCCTACTCGAGCTCGCAAACTCTTGTCCAGGCTCGAATTCAGCTCAATTATTTATCGAGTTCGTTTTCCAGGCTCGAGCTCTACTTGAACTCGATTTGAGCTGAGCGTTGACCGGGTTTTGACCGAGATCTAGTCAAGCTATTCACGAGTAGATCTGTTCGTTTGCAGCCGGGTGGGCCACAAATAAATGCTTTTCAGTGACAAATTTGTAATAAAGCACACAGATTCACACGAATTACCGGTAAAAACCATAAAACTAACATGCTTTATAATTACTAGTAACTGCACGTGCGATGCACGCTAGTATTATACACGTGCTTTGCACGCGGGAATTTTTTTTTTGAGGGGGGAAGAAAAGGGGGAAAAAATTACGTAATTTGCACATGGGGGAATTTTTTTTCGGGGGGGGGGGGGAATGAAAAGCGGGGAAAAAAATTACGTGAATTGCATGTGGGGGAATTTTTTTTTTTTTGGGGGGGGGGGGGGGGAATGAAAAGGGGAAAAAAAATTTTACCAACACGTGCGTTGCACGTGTTGGGTTAAGGACTAAGGGCTTCTCCCATTATAGTAGTAGAGAGATGGGCAACCAAAAATTAGTGACACGCTTTAAAGGGAAACTCATACCATAATAAGAAAGAAAGTAAGAAAGAAAAAAATCAGATTTTGAAGAAATTTGATCAGATTTCTACATAGTCAATGGACAGTAGTAAATAAGAAGGTCGTTCGGTCAACATCTTTGGCTTCCTTTTCCAATTGCTTCATTCATGGAAAATATTCTCTCAACCCCTGCTTCAGCCTTCACATAAAATAAATAGACACTCTCAAAGATGCAGTATTGTAATTAGCGCCACAAGCAATTTGAACTACAAAGTTTAGAGCTCTGATTTTGCCAACAGTAGCTAAAATTATCCTCTGTGTGCAACTGTAACTATTCCATATACCTTTTATATAACAATAGAACGATTGAGAAAGAACCTACAGCTTAGTCCGTTAACAATTACGATGAACATCAAGAAGAAATGAAGCAAATTGTATTTCTGTTATTGTGTACAGGTAAATAAGATAGAAAGGTAACCGATACAAAAATTTTCATTTGTGTTCAAAATTGATTTTGGGAAAATATCTACACAAAACTGCCAAAGGAGAAAACTAAAAGATAAATGAAGAAGGCTGGGTTATAAATTATATATGTATGATTACAGAACACAACAAACTGACAAAATCATCAAATGTTTATATTCTGGCAGATTTGGCCTGGGCTTTCTGAGCCTAAACTTGTTTGTTTTCTTTTTTTTTTTCGATAATTTCTGGAATCCATTCTGTTCATCGAAAAAATGGGCAGCAGTTCTTTCTCGTAATTCGTCCAAGCTCTCTCCCTCCTTTGCTCTCTCTAGAACCTGCAGAAGGGAGTGGAGTCAGTGAACCTAATATATGCATGCATATATATACTACACTTTAGTCTGGTATATACTAGACTAGAATGATGAGGGGGGAAAAAAGTGTACCAGGTGTCATCCGTAGAGATGAGTGCTGGAAAGAGCTTGGAGAGCATTCTGAGCCTCTTGCTTTGTAACAAACTCGACAAAAGGAAAGCCCCTGTGGCTACCAAACTTCATTGGCAACCTTAAGCTCTTAACCTGATAAATATAAAGAGCAAAAGATTAAATTTAATATTCGTGATTCAGATCACTTTTCTACAAACATTGCTTTGTGAGTCATGACAACAAAATTATTAAAATCTAACTTCCTTTTTCTTACTCATAGACGCTAAAAGAACATAGTAACATAATTTATAACAATAATAGGCGGTGAATACCATTAATGTCGATTCATATTATTATTATTATTATTATTATTATTATTATTTGTTGTGTTCTTTCTCTTTAGCTTACTACTTTTGGCGAGAAGGCCAAAAAGGATACAGAGGGCATAGGGAGTAATGCTTGCTAACTGTTCAACCCAAAAAAAAGTTTCAATATTTAGCTTTGTGAGGCTTCTCAATACCAAAGTTTTTTCATGAGGATGCACGTGAAAGTAAAATAAGAGATACAGTGACTGGGTCAATGGGAAAGGAACCTGCGTAGAAATTACTTATCATACATCGCATGCGCAAAATTCTGCACATAAATGCCTGCAATTATGTAGTGATCTTCAACAAAATTAATAATAGCAAAGGTGAAAACTTATGTTCATGATAGGTTCCTAACTTATTATTAGACATTTTAGCATTGAGGCTTAGACTAACAAAATCTCAGTTGACCTGGCAAAAAAAAAGATAGTTGATTTGAGGTGGATTCACACTAGACATTAACGAAAAACAAATTCATTGAGACAAAATGGGGCAAGAAAGGATCAGATGCAAATTTGACCACAAGTATAGATACGTCACAATACCACGAAAACATGAACTTAAGAAAATAGATTAGTTGACTACATTACATCTTAAAAACTCCTCCAACGCTCCTGCCTTTTTACTACAACTTTTTCTTAAGTAACATTGATTTGGTAAAACTAGCGTCAGCCATCATTCCTACGATCCTGCTTTCTATTTTTTTTTTTGAAACAAGAGATGGCATGAGAAGTGCCATCCGACTCATATTATAAAAGGATCCGCATACAACCAAAATACAACACCACACATAGGTGATGTAGAAACCTCAAAATGCATAAGCGTTGAAAGAATTAGAAAGCTCAAAATACACAAAGCTCAAAATACACAAGGATTCGGAATAATAACAAAAAAAGACCCAAAAATAACGGTACGAACACCGTCCATTATTCCGAAATTCGCGCCTTGCCAGCACCCTAACTGATCACTCCTGCTTAACTGAAACTCCCCTCTGCAGGGAACAGAGGGCCCACTCGAGCTTTCTTCCTGACACCTGGAATAAAGATCCAAGATGAAGCGAGAGAGAAGATACTATAAATCAAATGTCTAAACGTAGAAGACTTATTTCTGAAGCATAAATCATTTCTATCTAGCCAAATGACCCATAAAGACGCCGCAACCATACAATCCCAATCCCTCCGTCTCTCCGGGTCCACCTCATATTCTCTAAATTCTCCCCATAACTAGGAAACATTAAGGGGGAATCTACTGCAACCAAACCCAAATAGGATGAAATCCCATATACGTCTACTGACACAGCATTCCAAAAACAGATGACGAATTGATTCGACATGGAGACTTCATCTCGGGCACAAAGCCATTGTAATCAAACCTTTCTTAAGAAGATTCTTTCTAGTTAAGATCGCATTTTTGGAAACAAGCCACAGGAAGGCCTGAACTTTATGTGGAGCACTCAACCTCCAAATGACTCTACTTTCCGCACATCTCATGCCTCCATCTGAAAGAGCCCGATACATGGAACGTACCGAGAACTGACCGGTGGATGTTAGTCTCCAACTTCTCTCGTCCTGATAGTGGGAATCGATAACAACCGAAGTCTCTAAGAATGTAAGAAGTGGTGCACACAAACTCTGGTCATTAAATAAATTGGGAGAAGACAAGTGGATATGCCATGTCCTATTGACCCAATAATCGGCTACCAAGGCAAATTTGTTATGAACAGCCTCAAAAATCTCTGGGAACATAGACGCCAACGAATTAGACCCTACCCACGAATCAAACCAAAAACGAGTATTAGCTCCGTCCCCTACCCTACTAGGTGTGAAGGCATGAAAAAGGTCTCCCAGCCTATCAATCCCTTTCCACACTGGAGAAATATGATGCCGCTGATGCCCTCCCCCGAATCTGAAACGTCTACGTCCTCGATATCGTCCCCAAACGAATCCTTGACCGCTAGAGAAGCGAGAGTGAATTTTCCACCACCATTTGCATCGTAAAGCACGATTCATCTCACGAAGGTTAAGGATACCCAAACCCCCGAATTCTTTTCTTCTACAAACTAGGCTCCACTTGACTAAGGGCATTCCCTGGCCTTCTTCACCACTCCCCTTCCATAAAAAATCTCTCCGCATTTTATCTATCTTATTGATAACCCAGGACGGAAACTCATAGATGGACATCCAATAAATGGGCACATTAGACAGGACCGAATTGATCAAGGTAATTCTGCCTCCTAACAATAAGTGTTTCTTCTTCCATCCGGGGAGACGTTTCTCAATACGCTCAAAAAGGACGTTCCAGTCACTACGAATGAGTTTCCCTGGGCGCAGCGGAACTCCTAGATAATTGATAGGAAATTTCCTAACATTGCATTCCAGAACATTGGCCAAAAGAGCTGATGAGGCCTCGTCACATCTCCCCAACCCAATGAGATAGCTTTTATCATAATTGACCCTCAAACCACTCCAAGCCTCATAGAACATTAAAATTCCTTTGAAAATAAGAACCTCCCTAGTGTCGTTTCTCCCAAAAAGCAATGTATCGTCAGCATATTGCAAAATAGGAATACCTCGAGAGCCATCCAAACATCCGATACCGCGAAGAAGATGCTGATTGGAACAATGCAGGATCATTTCTGACAAAACATCGGCGACCAGGGTGAATAACAACGGAGATAGCGGTTCTCCCTGTCTAAGACCTCTCTTACACATGATTAGATTGCTCTGAACCCCGTTAATCAACACGGTCGATTTACCGCCTCTAATGCACAAATTTATCCATCCTGACCATCTTTCACCAAAACCTCTAGTACGTAAGGCCTCGAGAACACTATCCCATTCCACAGTGTCATATGCTTTTTCAAAGTCAAGTTTGAGCATAAACTCCTCTTCTCTATCCCTGTCACTCTGAAAGATGGTTTCATGAGCCGTAACGATACTATCAAGGATCTCTCTCCCTCTGATGAATCCACTCTGTGCTGAATGAATGAAAGTCGTCATCCACGGAGTCAACCTATTAGCGAGAACCTTAGTAATGATCTTAAAGGATGCATTCAAGAGGCTAATAGGTCTAAGATTTCCAACCACTTTCACAGTCTCAGATATTGGAATTAACACAATAGTCGCATAGTTGAGCCGGTCGATTTGAGCCTGATTCTCAAACAACTCGTCAAAGATACGAAACAGGTCCTCTTTAATGACGTCCCAGAAATGTGTGTAGAAAAAAATAGGAAACCAGTCCGGCCCTGGTGCTTTATCCTGTCCCAGATTTTTGACGGCACACAAAATTTCACTCATCAGAAAGGGAGATTGAAGGGCTTCTAGTCCCTGTACAGTCGGCCGAGACCAGAAGGAATCAGTTAGAGAGCAGAACTTTTCTCTCGAAACTCCTAATATTCCTCCGAAATGGTTCTCGATATGGATTCGAACGGGCAGCTCCTCAGAAACCCACCGTTCCCCTATCTGAATGCCTGAAATGAAGTTGGATCTTCTCCGACTATTAGCGATTCTATGGAAGTACGCAGTATTAACGTCCCCCTCACGGAGCCAACTGACGCGCGATCTTTGCCGCCAAAAATCCTCTTCGGATTGGAAGATAATATCCAAATCCACTCTCTCCTTGTGAAGTACTACCAATTCTACTCTATCGAGCTCTCTTGATTCTTCGATGATCTCCAGCTCATGAATGCGTTTTACCAGTCTTTCCTTAATCTGATGGACCTGTCTACTCTCTTCACCTGCCCAGCACCTCAGGGCTCCTCTAAGTCTACGAATCTTACCATTCCATATAGAAATCGCATCCCCTTGAATACCATCTCTCATCTGAATAGGTGTATTCCAAGATGTAGTAACTAATGGACGTAAAGAACCGTTCCTAAGCCAAGCTTTTTCGAATCGAAAAGATGACTCTGCAACTCGACGTCCTATTTAGGGTAAGAATCTACAGAACATGATCAGATGTACCCCGAGGGACAGCTCCGACCGCGGGAAGAGGGAAATGAGATTCCCAATCCGGCGACACTAGAATACGATCTAATTTAGCTAGATCCTGCTTTCTATTATAAATTACAAAATACGCTTTCACAAAAATCACATGAATATATTATTTCCTTACTACGAATAAAGCAGTAACAAGAATCACCAAAATCAATCCCGCCGAGTTAGGTATAGCTGTTGGAAAACTTATCTAGCAACATAAATAAGTATCCTATTCAACAATGTTGTCCAAAGAGGCAAGAATGAAGGCACGGTCTAGGCCTTTAAGCTTCCACAAAAACAAGCGCATGGTTATTGTAAAATTTAAAAAAAATTAATAAAATAAAAAAAAACATGACAAAAATAGAACAAAAATTACACTAAAAAGCAGTTGATAGAACAAAATTCTTAAGAAAGTGCATAAGTTTTAAAGCAGTTCATAAAATCAACACTAAAAGTTTAAATATAACTATAAAAAAGCATTGTTTGAACATCGTTTTCACTGTAGACCTTGGAGTTGAAGCATTCAAGAAAGCTCAAGGGAAAGCTAAGTTTAGCAGGGTTTTACGAATCATAGTCAAAAAAGTTTGTATTAATAAAACATTAATTTTGATAGCATGTAGATCACGCTGGTTTGGAGACTATGGAGACACATAGAAAACACCGTCAGATATATTATCAAACACGATATAGCTCATTATCTTGCTGTATTAAATTTAAATCACACTATGGCTTCATCAGAAAACTGGTATAGTTGCAAACAATATTCTCCTAAATCAAAGACAATATCATATCAACTAAAACCAGCAAACCAATATGAAATATCGAATAAAAGATGACAAGATGTACAGTGAACAACATGCACAGATCCTAACCAAGAGACTATGAGGGTTCTCTAGAAGAAAATGAGTAAGAGGGAAGCATAATACCTGACCAAAAGGACTAAATAGCTGCCTTAAATTGTTCTCAGTTGCTTCAAAAGCCACATTTCTTGCTATTAGTTTGGTTGAACTCAAATCTTTATTACTTTTCTTTGGAACCTGACGATTGCTCTTGGCATGGCAAAGTTGTAAATGAAGAGCATGTCCATCAAAAACTGTTCCCTACAAGAAAAAATAATGATCAAAACATGCTATTTTTCTTTCCAGTTAAAAATTCATTCCTCTTTCCCCAAGAAACAAAGCCGTTCATTATATGTACATCTAAAAAGGCTCACACAGTTACCTGTAAATCCTGGCATACATTGGTGGCTGTCTCCACCGAGTCAAATTCAATGAACCCGAAACCCATGGAAACATTTTTACCATTTTTTACGTGTTTTTTCACCTAGATCAAAAACGAATCTATACATGAGAACAAGACAAAGGTGAAATTAATATTGCAAAGAAGCTGCGAGCCTTACCTTGACACTTTTTATGCTTCCAATCTTGATGTGATCGCTGAAGTGTTTTTTCAGACACTCATCAGACGTCTTAAAATTCAAGTTCTTCACAAATAGGGACCTAGACTGTATAAGGAATAGTCAAAATTATCAGCAATTTGTACACTAACACACTACATGCAGATATGAAAAGTTAATGTATATGCAAGAGCATTTTTCTTCTTTAAAACATCAGATGCAATACGTCATCTCTGGAACAAGCACAAAGAACCCCCGCACAAAGGACACACCTGATATCAATGGATCCATCGAATAAAACAAAGTATTCCATTTATTCACATTGGATATAGAAGATATAAGTGCACTGAATTGCACTACTTTGATGCACAAATCATCAAAGTCGTAAAAAACTCAGATAAACATATTCATTTACTGAGATGTGAGAGGTACCTGGCAAAGGGACAACGGATTGGCAGAAAAAGAAGAACAAGATGATTTTTTTACATAATTTAGCTTTTCTGCAGAGTGTCATGATAACATATTGATGTATAAAATCTTGCCACTGTCATCACGACAATAACAACCTTCTTTTTTGACACCTTGAGAGTGATAAATTAAGCACACTTCTCACCATATCAGGCATACACTTCTGCATATCCCATTTCCTCTATACTTTTTGCTCCCAATTCAAACCTTTTCTGAACTAAGGTTTGCATATCTACGGACTTTTCACCATTTCAGGCATACGGTTCTGCATATTCCATTTCCGCTATACTTCAGGCCTTTCTGAACTAAGTATCTATGGTCTAGGAGCTGCACATGTATGAAATCTCAAACTCAATTTCATTCCGTACACTTTAGTATATCAGGCATCGTTCTTAAATCATTTCGACATGGACATGTCATTAACTCTATACAAATTGAATATTCTATAATATTATTTATTTCCGGAGAAACAATGGAATGATAGCATTTCTCATTATACACAGTCCATTAAAGGAGTACTAGGTGAAACGAATCTTCAGGGCAACCAGCAAAAGCTGGGACCTGGCTTGATAGCTGTGGCCATGAAAATCTTAGTAAAATAACCAAAGATATTTCACGCATAAATACTGATTGTTAATTTTCATCTCCACGCTCCAATTACAACCAAAAGACAGTACACACAATTGTATAAAATGGAATGCAATGAAATGCAATTACAATATAAGAGTCAGTGAATAAATGACAAACCTCAACTCTGTCAGGGTCAATTTCCTCTTCCAGTATGCCTCCCAAGGTTTGCTCAAGTACACCACTCTTAGTGGGTTGATCAGAAACAGTAGTGTTGGGTTCATCTTGTTCTTGTTTCTGGCTAGGTAATAATATATCACCAGGGGCCCATTCCAAGTACAAGGGAGCATCTCTGCAAGTTGCAAGATCAGTATGAATGGATGCCACTTTTAAGTGATAGCATAACTTACAATTAACAAAATCTGACATTTAAGTAGTTCCTGACAACCAGGAGAGAAGATTGATTTTTACATGTAAATGAAGAGTAAGTAATATATAATACTATGGAGTATACAAAATGTAATTTTAGTATTTAGTAATATTATAAGAAGAAATGAGAATGTAACTATATCAAAGGCCAATAAAAACCAAAAAGTGCTCCATTCTCTTACTTCAGATTGTTAATGATGACTGAGTTGAAACAATCCGAGAAGCTTTAGAACCTAAAGAATTTTGGAACAATAGGAGTATAGGACGAATATGAATGTATAAGGTGAAAAGAATCACAATAATTTTAACACCTAGGATCAGCCATTCATCATGATGGTGAGACTATGTTCTTCACAAAGTAAAGTGGAGAAAACCAAAATGGAATGGTTAGACGTTAAATGGTTCTGGAATAGTATGTGATTGAATAGTACTACGAAACATAATTTGTTATAAGAAGAGTTGACAAATCAATCTTTGCGAGAAGGCTTTCCAGATCAATATTATTAGCAGTAAAGAAACATGTGCAACGGAAGGAGTGTTGGCTAAATGAGAACCTGTAGATCAAAAAGTGGAAAATTGTCAAACTATGGGAATGGGATTATGGAAACTAGTGCATCGAAAGAATTTAAAAGTAGCTTCAATTGCGGATAAAATGAGGGAGATCGAGTTAATAAGGTTTGTGCATGAATGAATGGTGACCAAAGATGATCCCAGCTAAGATGAATTATAAATTTTGTAACTAATGGAAAAAGGAGGACTAGATCTGAGATGAAGACTTCAAACAAACTTAGAGTTGATAACTTAAAAATGTTATGATAGCCAATTTGTCGGTGATGTCTCTCAAAAAAGAGAAAGATGATGAAGGATTTACATAGTTGAACCCTATAATATTGGTGTAAATGAGTTGTTGCTGGTTACCTACTCAATCTACACAGAGCTCCTCTTATATTGAACATGAGGGAAATTGGACTTTACAAAAGCATGTGTACTGTGAACATATATATAATCATATAGGTGAAGTGTATCCTATCATCAGTTCTTACAACAGCTTTAAAGACTATAACAAAACTGTATTTTCACTAAGGAAATGAGACCGACGAAACTTTAACCAGCTCAATGGAATTGGATTACTGCTATTGTAATTAAGAGGAAGATACTTGACAGAAGACTCAGAAAATGTAAAAACAAATTACAAAAACAGCATTTTCATTGAACCAGAGTTCAATCTAAATAGCTCCCAAGAAGCCAGAATATTCATTTTCTTGGGAATGAGTCCACATGTGTAGTTGTTTAGTGTCTTATATCTTCTCTAGCATGCTTTCCTAATTTGACAACATATTAGAAACCAACATCATTTAGGTAGTAAATGCATTTGGAGAAAAGAAAGCAAAAAACATATTAGGTAAATAGAGAGTAAAATGTCACAAAAACATTACAATAATAGTAAATTGGAGGTAACAGATCAGCATACATTTCTACTAGTATGTTAAAAATGCTTGCTTCTTTGAACATATTTTTTTTTATTTAAGATCTTTCTATAAGCACCATGTCTCGATGAATCAGCATAAAATCGATCTATATCACAGATGTGAACTCGCACCACAATTTTCTTCTAATTAATAAACAAGGCCAAAGAAAGAATCTTACTTGTACTTTTTGTATGCCAAACCCTTGAAAGCTGCTCGTGCTTCAGCTGCTTCAAGGAAAACTACCTGAAAGCATCATCCGCCAGGAAACCTCATAGAAAAAAGACGTTCCAACCGTAGTATGAAAAGAAATTTGCTTACCCATCCACAATAAATGACATTACTTAATGGGGCATTCCTTTAAAAACAACCCCTAGATTCTAAAAAATTTTCATATATATACCAGAAATACACAGTTTTCTCACACTTCATCAAACTTGAAAATAAGAAAGGCCATGCATAAACTTAACTAGTACAAACTGACCTGACTAGATAAACATACAAGTGCATACATACCAAGGCCAATGCTTTTGTTGGGGGAAGAATGATTTTCTCTAGACTCCCAAACTTTCCAAACATGTCCGCAAAATCTTTTTCACTAGAACCATATGGCAAGTTTTTAGCCAATATTACATGATTGCTTCTTTTGATGTTGTCAGTATTCTTTGAAGCAAACTCCTCCAAAGCAGATATATTAACACCTGCACTGGATAAAGACTGTTTGGGTATCTGCTATCACTTGTGTTTCTCCAAGTGCAATGCGAACTGCAAGATCATCTGCTTCTGTGTCAAGCAACTCAGTTTTACTGATGCCATGTTTCCTAGCGATGTTTTCCACAACCTATCCGACATGAAGAAAGGGTAAGGATTAGATTTTGCCGTGAACTAGAATGAAACTAAAACTTACGAGTATTAATGAATATGCCACACAAAATAATAATAATAATAATAAATATAAAACATTCATCATAAAAGCAGGATATTATTCACAGTGCATATGGTAAATTTGAGTCCTCCAATTCAGTTACCGTGATACAAGAATATGCAATTCAGTCTTCAGTGTTATAGTTTATTGAGAACAGACCTATACAAAACAAACTTACAAAACTTACAACTGATGAGGCAGCTGCATAAACAAATGAAATTAAATAGTGCCCCAAAATGTGATATATCCCGAAACAAGTTATACGAAAAACTCCTATTCAAAATTAGCAGACCTCCGCTTGAGAAATTTCTCAGTAATTCTACAACTGGAAAGTGAATTATAGTTTCTCAGCTTGGTTGGGTCTGGATCATGTAGCATCTAAAATTGAAATGGCAAACTCTCACACTTTCTACCGATCAACATTGAACCATAAAAAACATTCACATCTAAGCCAGTATTATATTGGATACAATATGCTATTGGTTTTAAATCAGGTTGGTTTCACCTCATCTCCCTCTCCAATAATAATAATAATAATAATAACAACAACAACAAATAAACAAATAACAACATCAATAATTGCAGACAAAAAGGTGGATTTCCCCTTCATATGTAATTTTTAAGACTCACTTTCTCATAAACTATGGACATTATGAAAAAATAATATTAAAAAAACCTTAAATCTGGCCTTTTAAGCTCAACTCACCTCATAAATAATGCACCTCTATGAGTTAAAATCCAGTTATTTAATTGCAGTATATTAAAAGGATACAAGTTGCATCAATAATGGATGCTTTATTGCTTGACTCATAATAATCTCCTCTTCCGTTACCTCAGCTCCAACATCGATTAAATTTGGTTAAATTCCAGCTACAAGTTGAGAGTTAAAATGTCTACATTCAATTTGGTAGCATTAATTTATATATATAACAACTGTTAAATACACAAACTGTGAAACCGTGAAGAGGGTTGCTGGATTCATATTCTAACACATTTGTGCTGGTTGAGCTCCTATTTTGTGGGGAGATCTGGACCTGTCACAACATAGTCTTAATAATCAGTAAGAAATAGGCGCCAAGTGAAAGTTGAATCTGGGGTGCCCCGATACCATGTGAAATCACTCTGGCATTACACTAAAACTCTGAAGCTGTAGTGTGAGGTTCGAGGGATTTATATTTATATTCCAACAATAATTGATTAAAGTATTGAACTGTATCGAAACTTTAGATTCCAGCATTGATGCTGAAATTAATGTTGGAACTATGATCAAAATTGATGTGATTTTAGTGCAGATGATGTTGGAATCTAAATTCCGGTTACCATGTTAATGCAAGAAGACACTATAGGTTTATAATACGAGATCATCAAGGCGTTACTAATCACAACACCTGGGATGAAAATATACAATATCTATTTCCCGTTTTGACACCTAATTCAGATCTTAAGAGGTTAACAGCTGAACAAAAAGAAAGAAGAAACTTTACACAGTATTTGAAATATCTGCAGAATCAAGACGCAATTGCCAAGTCGAATTGGCATCTTTCCTACATATATATGTAGATACTTCGTTAATATTGACAATGACATGCAGATAGATTCTGATTCCGATATTGACTTTCAACGACCCCAACATGAACTTGTGTCCAATCTACAACTAAAAGCCTAGTATGGTTCAGGTAGTAACTTCAAAGAATCTACTAAAATAATTAGTGTCTCCAACAAAATTTTTTATTGATTATTTGTATAGCAGTAGGTAAATGTGACTATACCAATAACTAATTCAGAGAAAATGAGAAATCATGATACATGGAGAGTGATTAATTGTATGCCTGTCAGTTTACCTTCCTTTTTTTCTCTTTTGTTTTCCTTTTTCTTTTTGAATGTAAAACAGTGAAAATCGTATTAAAAAGAAAAGAAAGAATTGAATGCATAACTATGGAATTTTCAGCAGGTCGTTCGTATTTCTTGTCATTTTCCTTTACCAACAAAATGAATTTAGCATACTGTACTTGTTATTAAGCCATGGAATTATGTGTAATGCATACTACAATTTCACAGTTGGTAGAGAGTATACAGTGTCTGGACGCATGAATAAACTATTCCAAGCTCGTGTATCACCACTTTCTTCAGATGCCTTCTTTAGCTGCTCCCGCCGCTGTATAAAACTTTTCTTCTCTTGGCCAAGATCGGACCTTAAATAAGTGACCAAATACATAATCGACCCAATAAAAATCAGATGAAGGAAGAAATTTCAACTTTCAAAATTTGCAACTTGTGAAATTTAATGTGATGAGAGGAGCCTGTCAGCAAACTACAACAGCTATATACTTACTCTTCTAATGAGTTGTCCAACAATCTCCTTTGGCGGTTTTGCAGGCATAATATGCAACAATCTCCCTTGAAATATTGAGTTGTCCAACTCTTCTAATGCCCTAACAAAAAGAGCCATTATGAATGTACATTTTATCTGCTATTACAAATTACTGGGATATAGGAAGGTATGTCAATAACCTGCCTATCATATGGTAGAAATTAATTTTTCATAGGAAAGGAAAAGGGAAAAAAAAAACAAGGACGTTCTCAATCCCCCCTCTTCAGATTTTTAGAATAGATCATTAGGAAGTACATAGCCGAATGAGTTATAAAAGATAGCAGTGCATTCAAGTAAACGTTCTTAGAAACAACCTTCCAATGAAAACTTGATTGCTACATGCCACTGATATCCATCCAATTATTTCTCCCTCCAGGCCAACTTTTAAACTACTTTCATACTTCACACATCTAAATCCTATAGGAAGATGAACACTCGCTTTATGAGAATGACAAAGGATTAAAGATAATCCAAAATCCAGATATGGATGGTTGAGTCGTTCCACGAGAATTGCCTAGCATATATAAATATGTAGAAAGAAGTGTGGTTGAGATTTAATTGGGTGGAATTGACATAAAAATGTGTGGTCGAGATTGGTTTAAATGGGTCAGTTGTCAACAAACTACACAGCTTCAACTCTCTAGTAACAATAGCGTGTATATCACAATATATATGCAAGTGATATGCAATAATCACACTGACGAAAAATTGACGAGATCGGCTTGATATTAAGTTTTGAACTGGCTTAATTTTAGGAGAAATATCTAAATTCAGTTATAGGAGGCACTATTGAACATTTACGTTTCCCAAATTAGGCAAGATATCTTAGAACTTAGAGGTAAAATTGGAACATCAAGAAGAACGAAAAAAAAAAAGAACTACAAAGTCTCAAAAATTGTTTATCAAGTGAAACCCCACTAGTACGGAGATTTCCATACAAGATAGGGCTTTTGTCTTTATTATATTTTATATTTACGAATCCATCAGTGACATGATTGTTTCACGCCTAAACCTGCACTATTTCATTGAATTCCCTTCAGCAAGTTGCCTGTTCTTTCTTCTTCTTGCAAGTGGATCTCCTTAATATTATGCATATGTTATTGAAGACTAAACGGGTATCAAATTTTAAAGATTAATTATTACAGACTTAATTATCATACATATTGCATACACTTTCATATATTGGATGTTATATGTAATTAGTACATTATAACGTTTAAGTCTTTTCATAATTCCCCCGAAAGATGAAGCATAAAGGAGATCAGATGGCAGTTGGCACAATAGGGAGGGCAGTGAGACATGTGGAACTTGCCTCCAAAACGTGTACTGCTTTTTTTTTGTTGGTAAAAATCCAAAACGTATACTCATACTAAACAATTATCCAGACTAATAAATACCTAATGGCGCATTCGGGAAGCTTGAAAAGCACATATCCTATGCCTTTTGATCATTTTGTATCCTTATCAACAATAGGATGGACTTGTGAAACATCGCCAAACTTGCTAAATAGCTCCAGCAATTCCTCATCACTAGGTGAGACATTAATAGTTTCAGTCAAAATTAAATTCTTAAATAAATAAAAATACACTCAGTTGAAAATTACGAGTAGAAACATTCTTACTTCGTTGTGTATGGAAGATTACGGATAAACAGACGGCCTGTTGTCAAACCCTCATGTTCTTCACCAGTAAGTGCCATTGGATCTTCATTCTCCCTCTGTTCAATTTCAGAATCTTTCAAGGAAACCTGCACCGTCGTTTCATCCGGATCGCTCTCTCCATCAGTTTGCGCTTCTTCCTTTTCAACAGTGTAATCTTTTGACCCTACCTCGGAAATTAAGCTCTTCCCACTACCAATGCCTCCATGTGAATCCTCATCATCTGTTTCACTATCTGACCAGTTCTTCTTGACCTTACTTTTAAAATAATCCATGTCAGAGATGGCATCATCAGAAGCGATTTCACGCGTCTGTTTCATTGAATTAGACTCAGTATCAGTAGGACTCGACGAAGCCTTGTCAGCAGGTTGTTTATTGAGACCTGCTTGCCTTTTATTAATCTTGGAAACTGGAGGTTCTTCCTCATTGGCTTTGCCATCATGGTCAAGTTGAGCAGAAGTTAAAGTATCATCAGCCCAAATCTTTGACTTCGCACGTAGCTGCATAACTTGCAGAAACTCTTGAAACTGTCTATCTTTCTTCTCAATGTTTTTCGACTTCTTTTCTATAGAAGATTCTAGACCTTTGGACAAATTATTAGGTCTGTCTTCATCCACGTCCTCATTTCCATAGAAAGGATTATCCTTCTTTGCAGAATACCGACTCCATGGCCGAGGAATATTTGGATCGCCAACTTTGCGGGCAACCTTAAAAACACAATATACATCAGCTACTTCCTTTAAAATTCATTGACAGTTTGTTTTCCTGTAAATATCTAAAAGGTCCACTACAATTTTCTAGGTAAGAATCTTTGTTGATAGAAGTAACTATCATACAACTGTAGAAATAAAACAAACCCAGAAAAGAAACAAGTTACCAAGAAAGGTTTGACTGTGTATAAACATCCCTACAAGATTATTGAAAATAAAATATTACAGAAGGAAAGAAGGTTTAACCATTGCAAACTCAAGCAAAAAGCAAGAGCCCAAGCATCCGAGATTATTGAAAATAAAATATTACAGAGGGAAAGAAGGTTTAACCACTGCAAACTCAAGCATAAAGCAAGAGCCCAAGCCAAAAGCTCAAAGTTATCAATCAAACTTGAGCTCAAAGATTTAATATTATGGAACCAGGTGGGTCTCTCTGTTGTGTGTATTTACTTTGTAATTTGCACACAAATTCACCTCAATCATTGGACTCCATCAATAGCCATTATGGATAGCTATATTTATAAGGACGAGATGTTGTAAGCATCGTAAATACATAGTCCATACACAATGTACTAAAAATTGTAAGAAAGTTACTACCTTAACACGAAGAGGCCTGCCATCTCTTGAAATGCCAGGGATGATTGATGTTCTCTGCTTTATCTAGCCTCATCTGCTGTTGCTATGGCTTCATCATTTTCCAAGGTATTGCAAAAATGCTGCCAAAACCTACAAGTATATGATTCTGAAACCTAATAGGGAATAAAATCGGAAAGATAATGTAGTTAATGGGGAAAAAGGGAGTTACCTTAACAGTGGATGCTCATGATTTGTATGCTTCCTTTCCATTACCTGCCGACATCAGCATTCAAATTATTTAGAAAGCCATTGTTATCAGCATTGCCCTTCTGGTGTAGCATCACAACCCAAATACCTGAAAGAGAACAAGACAGGAAACATAATCGATTGAGCTCCAATTTGGAACAAGTGGACAATTCATTATAAAAGCAGTATTATCAATCCAAGAATAAAGGCTCATAATTAACCTCAGTGCATTAATGTACTAAGCATTTCGAATCTGTGAATCAACTCAAAAGCGTAAGTTTTTAAAATGAGTAAAGAAATAAAGTAAATGCTTAAAAGAATCTATACACAAAGAAGAGTGAGAGGCAGGGGTTGGGGTGAGGACAACACAGGGCACCGAAGGGTTTAGAAATCACAGCCTTAAAGGATAAGCTTTCACTGGAAATTTTTAAGCCATCTCAGATCTTAAATATGGTAGCATCATAGTTGAATAGTGAGTCAACAACTAAATGAAAGATCCTGAAATCAAACAAATATCCAGACTTTCAAAGGTACTATAGACCAGCATTCTTATGATGCTAACATGATGTTCCTGGGATTTAACAAAGTTTTACGTAACCTTTCAACTACGTAACACAACCCTCCCTTCTCCAGTTTGAGGCCGAATTCCTGTTTGGGATGGACACTGGCGAAGTATAGCATCATATTCAACTTAAATTTCGAAAATGAAGGATTTAAAAAAACTAAATTACTTGGAGTTAATCCTTCCAATACAACATAATGAACAGACAAACAAGTTAAAGTCATCAAAACAGAAATAAAGTAGCAGTCCGCTCAACTTGAATTTGGGGGTCATCTCTTAACTCTTTTAACTTGAGGGGAAAAACTAATGCAGCAAAACATTAAAAATCACATCTGAAACAATATCAACAAACCAATTTCCTAATTCACATCATAATAGCATCAAATCAAATAAGGTATCAGAAAAAGGGTTCAGTAATGAGTCATGAATTTCATCAAACACACGGTGAGCAATAAGAACTGACATGCAGTTCTAACTCTTAAAGTATCTACCAACTCTTTGAGTCCCCAGTGCCACATGGGCCCCGCCATCGAGCCCATTTTCTCCCAACTTCCGTTGTCATTTTGGGCAGGAACATGAAAGTAGAGGATACCATCTATTATCTTCTATGATCGATCAATCTCTTTGAAATTAAAAGTGAACTGGTTTGTCCCTCCTAAGTTTCGATCCAGTACTCTCTTACATGATGTAATATAAACAACTTTTTTCTACACAAAATAACCTAAAGCAATCAACTTCGTGTACTGGCATTCTGAACATATACAAATATAAACAAAGTAAAATGGTTGCAATAAAATTATTACCTTAATACGAAGAGGCCCTGACTTCATCGATCACTCCAAGTGTCATCCGACTTCGGCTTGTTCTTCCACCTCACCAAATACCTATGAATATCACTATCTCTGGTAGAGATTATCTGATCATCTAAAATATTAGCCAATTTGTCTGTCGAGGGTAAAGTAGTATCATGTAAAGGGGGAAATGTAGAAATCTCACCAATAGGGTGCAGGGTAGGCTCATCTACAAGAAAATTTCTATGGTTAAATTTTGGGTCTTCATAGAGTACTAGATCCTCAATATTGAAAGTCTTCCTTATACCAAAACTTTCAGGAGGTCAACGACATAGTCATTGTCATTGATTTTATGTAGAATTTTAAATGTGTCTGCAGCACGTATGTTCAATTTCTTAACGAATCTAGCTACAAACCGTTCCGGACAAATCCGAACCAATTTATGGGTTCAATTAGCATTTACATATTTGCATCTTTAGTGACGTACTGAGATCTCCAGATAAAGACACATGAATACACATACGAAGCTAATGACCATGAAGAAATGAATATGTTGTCTAAAAAAAAAACTTTATTGTTAGCGAACATGAAAAAGTAATTGATTTCTGTCAGTACTGAATGAAACAAAAATCAATTAGGGTACATCTCAATGACATTCAACAAATAAAATGCCCTATCGAGTTGGCATCAACAGATAACAAAGACAGGCACATGTATTTTTCTTCATTACATCTGAAGCGACTGCAGTAACTTGAGATAATTCTTGAGATAATTTTCCATATGAATCCAGCCAAAAACTACTTGTGAGTTATTATTTTTGGGTCTCGAGGCCTCCATAATCCAAGCCTATACTTGTGAGCATATGTCAATATCAATTTTCTCTGCACCACAAAACAGGGGAGGAAAAAATATACTAGAAATAATTAGAAATCAACAAGACAAGATTAAATATAAAAGTACAGCTTGTATACCAAATAAAAATGTCAAAAATAGCAATTTTTGATTGCATGGATGAGTAGATATAACCATATAGATACACACTGTGAGCTTAATTATTTAGATCCGAACCTCCAACAAGTAAAGAAAATCAATTTATTGTTGCTAGTAATATAAAACATGTGAACATTCACATTTGTTAATTTGCCAATTTTCTTGGTTTAAGATCAGATCATAATTGAATTGTCTGGTTTGAAAGGAACAACAACAAAGTAAATTTTTTGAAATCTTTAAAGCTAAAAGGAGGGGAAGTTGAAATTAGAAGGAATCATGGGGAGATAAAGTTGTCTGCTAGTTAACTAGTAGGAATTATGCAACTACGTAGCTGCTTGTTGCAATCTCAATATACATCAATTTTGGTTGATACCTAAAGACGAATACGCTTCTACAATTATATCTAGTTACACAATAATAACAACTACAACAAGAAAGCATTAAGCCCAAAATGTTGTGATCGGCTTTCATTGCATTTTTTATCCAACTGTTTTTTTATGCATGGCTGTCGGCTACCTCCTTTAACCTGACTTGGGACAGGCGATGCAAAGATTCAGACTTTAAGGACAACAGCACCGACGGAGCTGCTTATATCTAGTTATCTACATTAAAAGTATGCAAGCTGAAGGGAATTTCATATATATTCCATCTCCAGCTATCAGTGCTGGCCAATAGTTAACCTGTCCACATCATTATTCGTTGATATAATGAGATGAATAGGCTTCTACAAATTTATCTAGTTATCTACAACAAAAATAGGTAATTTGAAAGAACATATTGCCGATTTTTCTATCTCGACTATATCAATGCCAGACATGCCACTATTTTGTTTCCAAAACATTATTAACTTTCTCGTATGCATCTTTTGGGTTCTAAATCTATTCAAAACTTACAGAATATATCTTACTTCCTAAGATAGCTCAAGCATTAAAAGACTTCATCTTTACAACTCCATCAGCTCACTCAAGACTCGACAAATATTTTAAGAGATGCAAATACACCTAAGAGAACAAAATGATCAAAGTCATGTAACAGTGTTCAGAAAAAATATCGCAAGAGATAGTCTGCACATTTTAGTTCCTTTAACTAGCAAACAAATTGCACTTGTCAAAAAGGTTACAAATATCTGTACAACAATTTATTTGATATCAGAACTCAACATTTAATTGGTATAACTCAAAAATATCACTCACCATACACGAGGCATGAAAGGAAATGAAATGATGTCAAAATTTAGGAGTCAAGTCTCTAGAACTTGTATGTACAACAACAATAACTGAAAGAACAAGAACATTTGCTGATTGCAAGGAAAAAGGCAAAAGGGAATGGCAAATCATAGGAACATACAAACTCATTTGAATGCACGTCAACAACTGTTGACCTCAGTGTAGATGTGCAATTTCTATTAACTACCATAATAATTTGAATGCCACAAACATGAGATCAACAACTGAAAGATCGATCCCAGTTAGACCTTAATATACTGTGCACATAACACTTGAACAAGTTGAATAATTAGAAAGGTACTAACTCATGTGTTATGCATGCATGCGGTTTCAGATAACAATTTAAACAAATTTAATATAGGGGAGGCGTATTGAAACAAAACAATACATCCGTCCCTTTCGATTATCGGATTACGTGTACTGGTTATGATAAAACAACCATGGGCTAGCAACGGGTAAGGGTTACCCGTACCCGTTGACTATGTGTTTAAGGGTACGGGTGGAATTTTCTTACCCATTTAAAAACAGGTAGGGTAAATGTATAAAATCTGTACCTGTTTGAAAGGTCGGTTAGGGTAAAGAAAATAATTTTATTCCGACCCATTACACGATTGTATAAATTAATAGTAGATAGTAATATAAGTATATAACCCAATACCCAATAGTATACCCAATTCCTAATATCCAATATTCAATAACTCTGAAATTCAAACCCTCTTTCATCCTTTCTAATATCCTCAAATCCAATCTATAGATGAATGTAGAACACTCACTTTTAGTTTCATCGCTCGCTTGCCTTCTCTTTATCGATTTTGTCCTCAATTCCTCACCTGCTCTCTTCTTCAATCTTCTATCTTATTTCTTGATGTTGATGTTTTGGAATATCTTATTGTTACAATTTGAAATTATTTTATTAAAAATACAGTACAAGTACAACTAAAGCTTCTTTTTTTTGTGTAATATAATTTCAACCGTTTTTCCGTTTACCCTATTGGATAAAGATCTTTTTTACCTTTAACCATTAGGGTTGGGTACATATTTTTTTAGATCAAGGGTAAGCATTTAAAAGGTAGGGTAGGGTTAAGGTATATGCCATACCCAACCCGTACACTCTCCGTTGCCAACCCTAGGCCGGAAGCATAGGCTAGCCTAGCCATTATACTGGAACTAATATCATCATATGTATGGGAGGTTAGACCAAAATGCCTACCAGATGTAAGCATTTACATTTATACAGAAGAACTACTATGACAGATACATCACTAGTAACCTATTTACTAAATGAATCATTATTATGTGAGGAAGACATATCAGAAACTCAAAATAGATGGGAAAGTTTTCATGAACGATTTAGACTGTAATATCTATATAATAAATTACAAAGAAAGCTATCAAGTGGCTCTCATTCAATCTCCCCTTAAATCAATGGCCTAGATTGATTCTCACAAAACATATTTTCCCGCCGAAAATTTTAAATCCCAAAATTAAATTTTTCCCCCCAAAACTATAAGACTCATTACTTTATTACTATCTCTCTTCTCTTCACTTTTTCGTATTTCTCTCTTTCTCTCTCTCCCTCTCTCTCCCATTCTTTATTAACTTAGAATTTTAGATTTTAGGATTTCAGGTACGTAAAATTTTCAGAATTTTTATGATTTTTTATTACACATGTTATATTGAAAATAGAAAATATCTCTTCAACAGTTAAATTTCATCATTTTCTACCCTTAAAGTTCGAAGAAGTTGGATTTTACACCTTTCTTTATAATTATTTTTCAACATATACTAATAGAAACATGGACTTATATTTACAACTAATTATTGTCATACTATTCAAACTTGAACTACATAATTGTTGTTTTATTGTTTACAGGGCTTTTCGTGTATTGTATCGTTCCGAAGACGTGCCGTAGGCACGTGTCCACGGGCAAATCTAGTATGTTTATATGCCACAATTCAAAATACATTTTTCAATATGTATTTTTAACATTTGTATTAATGTTTAATTATTGAATGTAAGATTTTGGTTCACATTTGTTTTTATTAATGTAAAATATTATTTGCATACTGGTCATTTTATAATAAAATATAATTTATTTATCTGACATATTTTATTCTCTTTGTTAAATAATGAGGCATATTATTGGATCAATACGTAAAAAAAAATGTATGTGGCCAATTGGTGAAATAGATAAATATTGGGGAATTAAAAAAGAATTTATATAAAAAGTAGATAAAAAATAATATGCAGAGAATATTCCATTTTACAGTTGAAATGAAGTTATGGGTTGAAAATGAATTTACTGTTTGATGCGACGGTTGCGCCATTTTTAGAGTAAAAGTTGCACCAAAATAGAGTGGAGGGTTGGAGATGCTCTAACACACTTACATCCACCAACCCCCAGCTGTAACAAGTAAATCTACAATAAGCTATTACATGTTCAATAAGGGGCTGTTAGTAGGCCGTGCTTGCCTCCATTAAAACCCAAGGTAAAACCCAGGTCCCCGATCGGGATTATGAGTTTGTCTTCACGAAACTTGGGTTTCACATGGTTTCAAAAGTTGTGGATCTCATTTATACACATTGTAAAGTTTCATACAATCATAGAATGAACTATCAATCAAATACTACGAATTAATAGAAAATGATGACAAAAAAGGTACATACATGTTGGCTAGGGATGCCGAGTTTCTTGAGCCGAAGAGTCCGGGTCGCAAGAAGTTTCTGGAAGTCTCCGATCTCGGCCTCCAGCTTTGCCACATGTGACTCCACTCCCTTCCCAACTCCATTCAAGAATTCAGGTATTCCAACTTTAGCTCTTCAATATCCAAATTTAAAATAAATAAATAAAATTTAAAAAGCCAAAAAAAATTATAAAAATAAAAGAAATCAGAAAAAACTATAATCACAAAATTTTAGCAGCTATAAGCAAAGAAAAGGGTAAGAAAACGATAGGAAACCCTAGAAAAAAAAATTAAAAGATGAAGGAAGAGAATGAACAATACATAGGTAGTATGATTGACTGTATGATCTGACGGCGGACAAACGGTGAAGTGACGGCGAATCGACGGTTTCCCGACGGCCGGCGGCAAAGAGCTGCTTTAAGAAGTGTGCCATCACTTGAGCTGCTGCTGCGCGTCGTCGATGGAGATCGAGGGAGAAGTTGCTGACGCGTCTTCGTCGGGGCCTTCGAGGAGGGAGATCGTGGTCGAAGATGAAGATCGCGGTAGAATATTCAGGTTTGGGGGTGGAGGATGATGATGAGGGGTAGGCAGATCGGAGGAAGAGGGAGATTACTGATTAGGGTTTGTGAAATTGGGTGAGATTTTAGATTGGGGAACGGGGAGAAGGTTTGGACGGGTGAGTGACTGAGTGTGAGTGGGTGAGACAAGTATTCTGAGAATAATAATTGATAAATGTGGGTCTAAAATGCTAAAACTAATAATTGATTCTGTTTAAGGTCTAGATGGTTGTTAGTCCATGGTGTTTTGTTTAAGGGTCTGTTGGACCTTCTAGTGGATGTATTAAGGTATTACTTTGTTTCTTTAATTATCGTTAATGAAACGATGACGGACGTCATCTTTGATCAAAAAAATAAATCGGACGAACTTATGTCCGGCTCGAGCTCAGTAAAGAATCAGACCGAATAATTTGTTCAGAATCGGTTTGGATAACAATTCGGACGGTCCACGGTTAGCCATTTCTCGAGCCGGACTCGGACGGACGACGGACCGTCCTGTTCATTTTACACCCCTAGGCCTACTTTCATGCAACAGTCCACTCCTAAAACGAGCCTATTAGTTCGCGAGCCCTACTCGAGCTCGCAAACTCTTGTCCAGGCTCGAATTCAGCTCAACTATTTATCGAGTTCGTTTTCCAGGCTCGAGCTCTACTCGAACTCGATTTGAGCTGAGCATTGACTGGGTTTTGACCGAGCTCTAGTCGAGCTATTCACGAGTAGATCTGTTCGTTTGCAGCCGGGTGGGCCACAAATAAATGATTTTCAGTGACAAATTTGTAATAAAGCACACAGATTCACACGAATTACCTGTAAAAACCATAAAACTAACATGCTTTATAATTACTAGTAACTGCACGTGCGATGCACGCTAGTCTTATACACGTGCTTTGCACGCGGGAAATTTTTTTGTGAGGGGGGATGAAAAGGGGAAAAAAATTACGTGATTTGCACGTGGGGGATTTTTTTTTGGGTGGGGGGGGGGAATGAAAAGGGAAAAAAAATTACGTGATTTGCACGTGGGGGAATTTTTTTTTTGGGGGGTGGGGGGGGAATGAAAAGGGAAAAAAATTACCAACACGTACGTTGCACGTGTTGGGTTAAGGACTAAGGGCTTCTCCCATTATATTCCATATCTTAAGCAAATAGGAGAGAGAGTCTACCCCTTCTTTTCTCTCTCTATTTAGAAATAGAGAAAGGACAAGAAAAGTAGGAGTTCCTATTTAATTAATACGTGCACTACCACGGTTTTATTTAAAAACCAAAACAAAATAAAAACTCAATCTCTCAAACACATTCTCTTTTCCTCCCACTTTCTCAAAAAATCTCACGAGTCTTTCCAAACTCATTCCTATCCCCTAGCTTAGAATTAGATTTTTAAGCAAGCTTAATTCATAAAATTATTTTTATATGATTTTCTTAGTCTAGCTATCATCTACCCTATAACTTGTGCTATAATACATGATTTATAATGCATATCATATTTACTGAATGTTAAAGATGTTATAATATACATGTTAACATAAATTAATTGAATTTGCGACAAATTTTCCTTGCATGAACTTTTTAGTTTTAGTAATATTCAACTGAGTAACATTATGGTTTGACAATGATTCTCTAAACCATTTGCTTATATGAGGATGGTGTGATAGGGTAAAAATGGCCTGAGGCCCAACCAGGGCCCAATACAATTCTCACTCGAAACGGTAAAAATAGCTATCTAGCTCGGCCCCGAACCACTTCAGGGTCGGCGCCGAACCTCCTGTTTGCCCTCACAGTACTGGCCTCCTCGTGCCGACGAGCCTTGGTAGTCCTCGGAGTCCGACCCGTGACAGTGCCACAGGCCGTCCCCCCCTCTCCGGCGAAGCAGAAGGATGACCTGGCACAGCCTAGGCCCTCCGATTCCCCCCCCGAAGCGCAGGAGACCCGCGATCAGCCACGTCAACTCCAAATACCGCCAAGGGTTTCGCCACGTCAGCCCTATACCACTCCTGGTATTGCCACGTCCGCCCTAAACCCCCTGGGCCTTCTGCCACGTCAGGCCCACGGGCTTTCAGATCCAGACCCGGCCCCCAAGTGGAACCAAACCCGGTTGGGATTCTCTATAAATACTAGACCCACACCCACCTTTTGAGGTAATGAATCTTTTGCCACTTAAATATACCTAGTTATTGCTACTCTCTCACAGAGACTGACTAGAGCGTCGGAGGGTCCGCCACCGGGATAAACCCCGGTGTTCCAGGACCGTCTGCAGGTACACAAGACCTCGGATCCGACCCTTCCGATCCGAGCCCAGCCTTCAACATCTTTCCGAGCTCATCGTAGGCCCCAGAAGGTCAACCGAAGGTCGGCAGACGAGCGGCATTCTCCTTCAATACAAATTGAGTCCGAACTCACACCTGGTGCATCCACACGTCTCCCAGAAATAAACAGCATCAGATGGTAATGAAGATTTCAGTAATAACGGTATGGATGATATTCATAAGTTTCTCTCAATTCTCTTCCACTTTTTTGGAGTTCTATATAATTGTATGAGTCTCTCAAAACTGATGTAGGCTGTGCAATTTGCACAGGGTAACACTAGTTATAGTAGTAGAGAGATAGTAGTAGAGAGATGGGCAACCAGAAATTAGTGACACGCATTAAAGGGAAACTCATACCATAATAAGAAAGAAAGAAAGAAAGAAAAACATCAGATTTCGAAGAAATTTGATCAGATTTCTACATAGTCAATGGACAGTAGTAAATAAGAAGGTCGTTCGGTCAACATCTTTGGCTTCCTTTTCCAATTGCTTCATTCATGGAAAATATTCTCTCAACCCCTGCTTCAGCCTTCACATAAAATAAATAGACACTCTCAAAGATGCAGTATTGTAATTAGCGCCACAAGCAATTTGAACTACAAAGTTTAGAGCTCTGATTTTGCCAATAGTATCTAAAATTATCCTCTATGTGCAACTGTAACTATTCCATATACCTTTTATATAACAATAGAACGATTGAGAAAGAACCTACAGCTTAGTCCGTTAACAATTACGATGAACATCAAGAAGAAATGATGCAAATTGTATTTCTGTTATTGTGTACAGGTAAATAAGATAGAAAGGTAACCGATACAAAAATTTTCATTTGTGTTCAAAATTGATTTTGGGAAAATATCTACACAAAACTGCCAAAGGAGAAAACTAAAAGATAAATGAAGAAGGCTGGGTTATAAATTATATATGTATGATTACAGAACACAACAAACTGACAAAATCATCAAATGTTTATATTCGGGCAGATTTGGCCTGGGCTTTCTGAGCCTAAACTTGTTTGTTTTCTTTTTTTTTTAATAATTTCTGGAATCCATTCTGTTCATCGAAAAAATGGGCAGCAGTTCTTTCTCGTAATTCGTCCAAGCTCTCTCCCTCCTTTGCTCTCTCTAGAACCTGCAGAAGGGAGTGGAGTCAGTGAACCTAATATATGCATGCATATACTACACTTTAGTCTGGTATATACTAGACTAGAATGATGAGGGGAAAAAAAGTGTACCAGGTGTCGTCCGTAGAGATGAGTGCTGGAAAGAGCTTGGAGAGCATTCTGAGCCTCTTGCTTTGTAACAAACTCGACAAAAGGAAAGCCCCTGTGGCTACCAAACTTCATTGGCAACCTTAAGTTCTTAACCTGATAAATATAAAGAGCAAAAGATTAAATTTAATATTCGTGATTCAGATCACTTTTCTACAAACATTGCTTTGTGAGTCATGACAACAAAATTATTTTTTTTGATTAAAAGATGACTATAGTCATCGCTTCATTAAAAATGTACTTAACGAAACAGAGATAGCTAATACATAAAAAGCCCGCGGGCGAACAACATCAACGAACATCTAGTTAGAACAATACATCCTCCTGTCCCAAACGAAACAGAGATAGCAGAAATAAAATACATCAAAATAAGAGCATCTAAAGCAAAAGACCAAAAGCTGACTGTCCCAATCCCATGCAGAGTACAGTTCCCTCGCTAGCGAACTACTCATCCTCCTCACCTACGCGCTTCTTCTTCCGTGATCTGAAATTCAAATTACAACATAAAACTCTCCTCGCACTTCTCAACTAGAATTTGAATTTCAAAACTTGAAATTCAAAATTCTAGAAATCTTTTTTTTTTAATGACTCCTCAATTGTAATTTGAATTTCAAATAAACTAATCTGAAATTCAAATTACATAGATACTCTCCTTATACTTCCCAATCAGAATTTGAATTTTAAAACTCTAAATTGAAATTCAAAATTCTAGCAATCTCCCCTTCCACACTCGAAATTCAAATTTGAATTTCGAAGTCCAAATCAAAATTCAAAATTTGAAACTGAAAACCCTCAACCTCGCCAGCAACCGACGATCCCCGTCGCCAGCACCTCCAAGCCCTGAGGAGAGCACATCCAGCCCGGCAACCCTTAAAGCCACCTCGACGCCGGCTCCGATGCCTGCAGCATCTAACTCCGGCAACCACATAGGAGTCGTCTCCACTTCTCCTGGCGGCACAGCACCCAACCTCGACGCCAGCCATTGACATCGCTCATCCCCGCCGTGCCGACCGCATCTAAAAACCACCTCTCGAAAAACCCTCCTCTACGGGCGGCTCCGCTCCCGCCGTTGACCCAGACCTCGTCGAAGCGACCCCTCAACTCCGACAGCGATGCCCACCGATGACAGCTCCAACATCGACACCCACAACGTCCACATCTCCCATCAGCGCATCTCCCACACTCAACGCCAGCCCTTTTGACGTCGAGCCACCCATCCACGCCATCACCGAGATCTGCGACGCCAAAAGAAAACCCCTTCTACTCGACTAGTCGGTGCCACCGACGATCGCCCACCGCAGCGGAAGCGAGGTGGTGGGGGAGGGAGGAGGAGGACATGGACGACGAGGGAGTCCTCCCCCTCCCTAAACACCAGTTGCTCTCTCCCTTCCTCTCTTTTTTTGGGATTTTTTGGAGCTTCTCGACAACAAAATTATTAAAATCTAACTTCCTTTTTCTTACTCATAGACGCTAAAAGAACATAGTAACAGAATTTATAACAATAATAGGCGGTGAATACCATTAATGTCGATTCATATTATTATTATTATTATTATTATTATTATTATTATTATTATTTGTTGTGTTCTTTCTCTTTAGCTTACTACTTTTGGCGAGAAGGCCAAAAAGGATACAGAGGGCATAGGGAGTAATGCTTGCTAACTGTTCAACCCAAAAAAAAGTTTTAATATTTAGCTTTGTGAGGCTTCTCAATACCAAAGTTTTTTCATGAGGATGCACATGAAAGTAAAATAAGAGATACAGTGACTGGGTCAATGGGAAAGGAACCTGCGTAGAAATTACTTATCATACATCGCATGCGCAAAATTCTGCACATATATGCTTGCAATTATGTAGTGATCTTCAACAAAATTAATAATAGCAAAGGTGTAAACTTATGTTCATGGTGGGTTCCTAACTTATTATTAGACATTTTAGCATTGAGGCTTAGACTAACAAAATCTCAGTTGACCTGGCAAAAAAAAAGATAGTTGATTTGAGGTGGATTCACACTAGACATTAACGAAAAACAAATTCATTGAGACAAAATGGGACAAGAAATGATCAGATGCAAATTTGACCACAAGTATAGATACGTCACAATACCACGAAAACATGAACTTAAGAAAATAGATTAGTTGACTACATTACATCTTAAAAACTCCTCCAACCCTCCTGCCTTTTTACTACAACTTTTTCTTAAGTAACATTGATTTGGGAAAACTAGCGTCAGGCATCATTCCTACGATCCTGCTTTCTATATTTTTTTTTGAAACAAGAGATGGCACGAGAAGTGCCATCCGACTCATATTATAAAAGGATCCGCATACAACCAAAATACAACACCACACATAGGTGATGTAGAAACCTCAAAATACATAAGCGTTGAAAGAACTAGAAAGCTCAAAATACACAAAGCTCAAAATACACAAGGAATCGGAATAATAACAAAAAAAGACCCAAAAATAACGGTACGAACACCGTCCATTATTCCGAAATTCGCTCCTTGCCAGCACCCTAACTGATCACTCCTGCTTAACTGAAACTCCCCTCTGCAGGGAACAGAGGGCCCACTCGAGCTTTCTTCCTGAGACCTGGAATAAATATCCAAGATGAAGCGAGAGAAAAGATACTATAAATCAAATGTCTAAAAGTAGAAGACTTATTTCTGAAGCATAAATCATTTCTATCTAGCCAAATGACCCATAAAGACGCCGCAACCACACAATCCCAATCCCTCCGTCTCTCCGGGCCCACCTCATATTCTCTAAATTCTCCCCATAACTGGGAAACATTAAGGGGGAATCTACTGCAACCAAACCCAAATAGGATGAAATCCCATATACGTCTACTGACACAGCATTCCAAAAACAGATGACGAATTGATTCGACATGGAGACTTCATCTCGGGCACAAAGCCATTGTAATCAAACCTTTCTTAAGAAGATTCTTTCTAGTTAAGATCGCATTTTTGGAAACAAGCCACAGGAAGGCCTGAACTTTATGTGGAGCACTCAACCTCCAAATGACTCTACTTTCCGCACATCTCATGCCTCCATCTGAAAGAGCCCGATACATGGAACGTACCGAGAACTGACCGGTGGATGTTAGTCTCCAACTTCTCTCGTCCTGATAGTTGGAATCGATAACAACCGAAGTCTCTAAGAATGTAAGAAGTGGTGCACACAAACTCTGGTCATTAAATAAATTGGGAGAAGACAAGTGGATATGCCACGTCCTATTGACCCAATAATCGGCTACCAAGGCAAATTTGTTACGAACAGCCTCAAAAATCTCTAGGAACATAGAAGCCAACGAATTAGACCCTACCCACGAATCAAACCAAAAACGAGTATTAGCTCCGTCCCCTACCCTACTAGGTGCGAAGGCATGAAAAAGGTCTCCCAGCCTATCAATCCCTTTCCACACTGGAGAAATATGACGCCGCTGATGCCCTCCCCCGAATCTGAAACGTCTACGTCCTCGATATCGTGCCCAAACGAATCCTTGACCGCTAGAGAAGCGAGAGTGAATTTTCCACCACCATTTGCATAGTAAAGCACGATTCATCTCACGAAGGTTAAGGATACCCAAACCCCCGAATTCTTTTCTTCTACAAACTAGGCTCCGCTTGACTAAGGGCATTCCCTTGCCTTCTTCACCACTCCCCTTCCATAAAAAATCTCTCCGCAATTTATCTATCTTATTGATAACCCAGGACGGGTACTCATAGATGGACATCCAATAAATGGGCATATTAGACAGGACCGAACTGATCAAGGTAATTCTGCCTCCTAACGATAAGTGTTACTTCTTCCATCCAGGGAGACGTTTCTCAATACGCTCAAAAAGGACGTTCCAGTCACTACGAATGAGTTTCCCTGGGCGCAGCGGAACTCCTAGATAATTGATAGGAAATTTCCTAACATTGCATTCCAGAACATTGGCCAAAAGAGCTGATGAGGCCTCGTCACATCTCCCCAACCCAATGAGATAGCTTTTATCATAATTGACCCTCAAACCACTCCAACCCTCATAGAACATTAAAATTCCTTTGAAAATAAGAACCTCCCTAGTGTCGTTTCTCCCAAAAAGCAATGTATCGTCAGCATATTGCAAAATAGGAATACCTCGAGAGCCATCCAAACATCCGATACCGCGAAGAAGATGTTGATTGGAACAATGCAGGATCATTTCTGACAAAACATCGGCGACCAGGGTGAATAACAACGGAGATAGCGGATCTCCCTATCTAAGACCTCTCTTACACATGATTAGATTGCTCTGAACCCCGTTAATCAACACGGTCGATTTACCGCCTCTAATGCACAAATTTATCCATCCTGACCATCTTTCACCAAAACCTCTAGTACGTAAGGCCTCGAGAACACTATCCCATTCCACAGTGTCATATGCTTTTTCAAAGTCAAGTTTGAGCATAAACCCCTCTTCTCTATCCCCGTCACTCTGAAAGATGGTTTCATGAGCCGTAACGATACCATCAAGGATCTCTCTCCCTCTGATGAATCCACTCTGTGCTGAATGAATGAAAGTCGTCATCCACGGAGTCAACCTATTAGCGAGAACCTTAGTAATGATTTTAAAGGATGCATTCAAGAGGCTAATAGGTCTAAGATTTCCAACCACTTTCACCGTCTCAGATATTGGAATTAACACAATAGTCGCATAGTTGAGCCGGTCGATTTGAGCCTGATTCTCAAACAACTCGTCAAAGATACGAAACAGGTCCTCTTCAATGACGTCCCAGAAATGTGTGTAGAAAAAAATAGGAAACCAGTCCGGCCCTGGTGCTTTATCCTGTCCCAGATTTTTGACGGCACACAAAATTTCACTCATCAGAATGGGAGATTGAAGGGCTTCTAGTCCCTGTACAGTCGGCCGAGACCAGAAGGAATCAGTCAGAGAGCAGAACTTTTCTCTCGAAACTCCTAATATTCCTCTGAAATGGTTCTCGATATGGACTCGAACGGGCAGCTCCTCAGAAACCCACCGTTCCCCTATCTGAATGCCTGAAATGAAGTTGGATCTTCTCCGACCATTAGCGATTCTATGGAAGTACGCAGTATTAGCGTCCCCCTCACGGAGCCAATTGACGCGCGATCTTTGCCGCCAAAAATCCTCTTCGGATTGGAAGATAATATCCAAATCCACTCTCTCCTTGTGAAGTTCTACCAATTCTACTCTATCGAGCTCTCTTGATTCTTCGATGATCTCCAGCTCATGAATGCGTTTTACCAGTCTTTCCTTAATCTGATGGACCTGTCTACTCTCTTCACCTGCCCAGCGCCTCAGGGCTCCTCTAAGTCTACGAATCTTACCATTCCATATAGAAATCGCATCCCCTTGAATACCATCTCAATAGGTGTATTCCAAGATGTAGTAACTAATGGACGTAAAGAACCGTTCCTAAGCCAAGCTTTTTCGAATCGAAAAGATTTGACTCTGCAACTCGACGTCCTATTTAGGGTAAGAATCAACGGAACATGATCAGATGTACCCCGAGGGACAGCTCTGACCGCGGCAAGAGGGAAATGAGATTCCCAATCCTGCGACACTAGAATACGATCTAATTTAGCTAGATCCTGCTTTCTATTATAAATTACAAAATATGCTTTCACAAAAATCACATGAATATATTATTTCCTTACTACGAATAAAGCAGTAACAAGAATCACCAAAATCAATCCCGCCGAGTTAGGTATAGCTCTTGGAAAACTTATCTAGCAACATAAATAAGTATCCTTTTCAACAATGTTGTCCAAAGAGGCAAGAATGAAGGCACGGTCTAGGCCTTTAAGCTTCCACAAAAACAAGCGCATGGTTATTGTAAAATTAAAAAAAAAATTAATAAAATAAAAAAACATGACAAAAATAGAACAAAAATTACACTAAAAAGCAGTTGATACAACAAAATTCTTAAGAAAGTGCATAAGTTTTAAAGCAGTTCATAAAATCAACACTAAAAGTTTAAATATAACTATAAAAAAGCATTGTTTGAACATCGTTTTCACTGTAGACCTTGAAGGAGTTAGTTGAAGCATTCAAGAAAGCTCAAGGGAAAGCTAAGTTTAGCAGGGTTTTACGAATCACAGTCAAAAAAGTTTGTATTAATAAAACATTAATTTTGATAGCATGTAGATCACGCTGGTTTGGAGACTATGGAGACACAGAGAAAACACCGTCAGATATATTATCAAACACGATATAGCTCATTATCTTGCTGTATTAAATTTAAATCACACTATGGCTTCATCAGAAAACTGGTATAGTTGCAAACAATATTCTCCTATATCAAGACAATGTCATATCAACTAAAACCGGCAAACCAATATGAAATATCGAATAAAAGATGACAAGATGTACAGTGAACAACATGCACAGATCCTAACCAAGAGACTATGAGGGTTCTCTCGAAGAAAATGAGTAAGAGGGAAGCATAATACCTGACCAAAAGGACTAAATAGCTGCCTTAAATCTTTCTCAGTTGCTTCAAAAGCCACATTTCTTGCTATTAGTTTGGTTGAACTCAAATCTTTATTACTTTTCTTTGGAACCTGACGATTGCTCTTGGCATGGCAAAGTTGTAAATGAAGAGCATGTCCATCAAGAACTGTTCCCTACAAGAAAAAATAATGATCAAAACATGCTATTTTTCTTTCCAGTTAAAAATTCATTCCTCTTTCCCCAAGAAACAAAGCCATTCATTATATGTACATCTAAAAAGGCTCACACAGTTACCTGTAAATCCTGGCATACATTGGTGGCTGTCTCCACCGAGTCAAATTCAATGAACCCGAAACCCATGGAAACATTTTTACCATTTTTTACGTGTTTTTTCACCTAGATCAAAAACGAATCTATACATGAGAACAAGACAAAGGTGAAATTAATATTGCAAAGAAGCTGCGAGCCTTACCTTGACACTTTTTATGCTTCCAATCTTGATGTGATCGCTGAAGTGTTTTTTCAGACACTCATCAGACGTCTTAAAATTCAAGTTCTTCACAAATAGGGACCTAGACTGTATCAGGAATAGTCAAAATTATCAGCAATTTGTACACTAACACACTACATGCAGATATGAAAAGTTAATGTATATGCAAGAGCATTTTTCTTCTTTAAAACATCAGATGCAATACGTCATCTCTAGAACAAGCACAAAGAACCCCCGCACAAAGGACACACCTGATATCAATGGATCCATCGAATAAAACAAAGTATTCCATTTATTCACATTGGATATAGAAGATATAAGTGCACTGAATTGCACTACTTTGATGCACAAATCATCGAAGTGGTAAAAAACTCAGATAAACATATTCATTTACTGAGATGTGAGAGGTACCTGGCAAAGGGACAACGGATTGGCAGAAAAAGAAGAACAAGATGATTTTTTTACATAATTTAGCTTTTCTGCACAGTGTCATGATAACATATTGATGTATAAAATCATGCCACTGTCATCACGACAATAACAACCTTCTTTTTTGACACCTTGAGAGTGATAAACTAAGCACACTTCTCACCATATCAGGCATACACTTCTGCATATCCCATTTCCTCTATACTTTTTGTTCCTAATTCAAACCTTTTCTGAACTAAGGTTTGCATATCTATGGACTTTTCACCATTTCAGGCATACGGTTCTGCATATTCCATTTCCTCTATACTTCAGGCCTTTCTGAACTAAGTATCTATGGTCTAGGAGCTGCACACGTATGAAATCTCAAACTCAATTTCATTCCGTACACTTTAGTATATCAGGCATCGTTCTTAAATCATTTCTACATGGACATGTCATGAACTCTATACAAATTGAATATTCTATAATATTATTTATTTCCGGAGAAACAATGGAATGATAGCATTTCTCATTATACACAGTCCATTAAAGGAGTGCTAGGTGAAACAAATCTTCAGGGCAACCAGCAAAAGCTGGGACCTGGCTTGATAGCTGTGGCCATGAAAATCTTAGTAAAATAACCAAAGATATTTCACGTATAAATACTGATTGTTAATTTTCATCTCCACGCTCCAATTACAACCAAAAGACAGTACACACAATTGTATAAAATGGAATGCAATGAAATGAAATTACAATATAAGAGTCAGTGAATAAATGACAAACCTCAACTCTGTCAGGGTCAATTTCCTCTTCCAGTATGCCTCCCAAGGTTTGCTCAAGTACACCACTCTTAGTGGGTTGATCTGAAACAGTAGTGTTGGGTTCATCTTGTTCTTGTTTCTGGCTAGGTAATAATGTATCACCAGGGGCCCATTCCAAGTACAAGGGAGCATCTCTGCAAGTTGCAAGATCAGTATGAATGGATGCCACTTTTAAGTGATAGCATAACTTACAAATAACAAAATCTGACATTTAAGTAGTTCCTGACAACCAGGAGAGAAGATTGATTTTTACATGTAAATGAAGAGTAAGTAATATATAATACTATGGAGTATACAAACTGTAATTTTAGTATTTAGTAATACTATAAGAAGAAATCAGAATGTAACTATATCAAAGGCCAATAAAAACCAAAAAGTGCTCCATTCTCTTACTTCAGATTGTTAATGATGACTAAGTTGAAACAATCCGAGAAGCTTTAGAACCTAAAGAATTTTGGAACAATAGGAGTATAGGACGAATATGAATGTATAAGATGTAACGCAAACTATGAGAAAAGATAAGGGCATAGTTCATGACGGACAAAAAGCACTAAAGAATCACAATAATTTTAACACCTAGGATCAGCCATTCATCATGATGGTGAGACTATGTTCTTCACAAAGTAGAGTGGAGAAAACCAAAATGGAATGGTTAGACGTTAAATGGTTCTGGAATAGTACTACGAAACATAATTTGTTATAAGAAGAGTTGACAAATCAATCTTTGCGAGAAGGCTTTCCAGATCAATATTATTAGCAGTAAAGAAACATGTGCAACGGAAGGAGTGTTGGCTAAATGAGAACCTGTAGATCAAAAAGTGGAAAATTGTCAAACTATGGGAATGGGATTATGGAAACTAGTGCATCGAAAGAAGTTAAAAGTAGCTTCAATTGCGGATAAAATGAGGGAGATCGAGTTAATAAGGTTTGTGCATGAATGAATGGTGACCAAAGATGATCCCAGCTAAGATGAATTATAAATTTTGTAGCTAATGGAAAAAGGAGGACTAGATCTGAGATGAAGACTTCAAACAAACTTAGAGTTGATAACTTAAAAATGTTATGATAGCCAATTTGTCGGTGATGTCTCTCAAAAAAGAGAAAGATGATGAAGGATTTACATAGTTGAACCCTATAATATTGGTGTAAATGAGTCGTTGCTGGTTACCAACTCAATCTACACAGAGCTCCACTTATATTGAACATGAGGGAAATTGGACTTTACAAAAGCATGTGTACTGTGAACATATATATAATCATATACGTGAAGTGTATCCTATCATCAGTTCTTACAACAGCTTTAAAGACTTTAACAAAAATGTATTTTCACTAAGGAAATGAGACTGACGAAACTTTAACCAGCTCAATGGAATTGGATTACTGCTATTGTAATTAAGAGGAAGATACTTGACAGAAGCCTCAGAAAATGTAAAAACAAATTACAAAAACAGCATTTTCATTGAACCAGAGTTCAATCTAAATAGCTCCCAAGAAGCCAGAATATTCATTTTCTTGGAAATGAGTCCACATGTGTAGTTGTTTAGTTTCTTATATCTTCTCTAGCATGCTTTCCTAATTTGACAACATATTAGAAACCAACATCATTTAGGTAGTAAATGCATTTGGAGAAAAGAAAGCAAAAAACATATTAGGTAAATAGAGAGTAAAATGTCACAAAAACATTACAATAATAGTAAATTGGAGGTAACAGATTAGCATACATTTCTACTAGTAAGTTAAAAATGCTTGCTTCTATGAACATAATTTTTTTTTATTTAAGATCTTTCTATAAGCACCATGTCTCGATGAATCAGCATAAAATCGATCTATATCACAGATGTGAACTCGCACCACAATTTTCTTCTAATTAATAAACAGGCCCAAAGAAAGAATCGTACTTGTACTTTTTGTATGCCAAACCCTTGAAAGCTGCTCGTGCTTCAGCTGCTTCAAGGAAAACTACCTGAAAGCATCATCCGCCAGGAAACCTCATATAAAAAAGACGTTCCAACCATAGTATGAAAAGAAATTTGCTTACCCATCCACAATAAATGACATTACTTAATGGGGCATTCCTTTAAAAACAACCCCTAGATTCTAAAAAATTTACATATATATACCAGAAATACACAGTTTTCTCACACTTCATCAAACTTGAAAATAAGAAAGGCCATGCATAAACTTAACTAGTACAAACTGACCTGACTAGATAAACATACAAGTGCATACATACCAAGGCCAATGCTTTTGTTGGGGGAAGAATGATTTTCTCTAGACTCCCAAACTTTCCAAACATGTCCGCAAGATCTTTTTCACTAGAACCATATGGCAAGTTTTTAGCCAATATTACATGATTGCTTCTTTTGATGTTGTCAGTATTCTTTGAAGCAAACTCCTCCAAAGCAGATATATTAACACCTGCACTGGATAAAGACTGTTTGGTATCTGCTATCACTAGTGTTTCTCCAAGTGCAATGCGAACTGCTAGATCATCTGCTTCTGTGTCAAGCAACTCAGTTTTACTTATGCCATGTTTCCTAGCGATGTTTTCCACAACCTATCCGACATGAAGAAAGGGTAAGGATTAGATTGTGCCGTGAACTAGAATGAAACTAAAACTTACGAGTATTAATGAATTTGCCACACAAAATAATAATAATAATAATAAATATAAAACATTCATCATAAAAGCAGGATATTATTCACAGTGCATATGGTAAATTTGAGTCCTCCAATTCAGTTACCGTGATACAAGAATATGCAATTCAGTCTTCAGTGTTATAGTTTATTGAGAACAGATCTATACAAAACAAACTTACAAAACTTACAACTGATGAGGCAGCTGCATAAACAAATGAAATTAAATAGTGCCCGTAAAATGTGATATATCCCGAAACAAGTTATACGAAAAACTCCTATTCAAATTTAGCAGACCTCCGCGTGAGAAATTTCTCAGTAATTCTACAACTGGAAAGTGAATTATAGTTTCTCAGCTTGGTTGGGTCTGGATCATGTAGCATCTAAAATTGAAATGGCAAACTCTCACACTTTCTACCGATCAACATTGAACCATAAAAAACATTCACATCTAAGCCATTATTATATTGGATACAATATGCTATTGGTTTTAAATCAGGTTGGTTTCACCTCATCTCCCTCTTCAATAATAATAATAATAATAATAATAATAACAACAACAACAAATAAATAAATAACAACATCAATAATTGAAGACAAAAAGGTGGATTTCCCCTTCATATGTAATTTTTAAGACTCACTTTCTCATAAACTATGGACATTATGAAAAAATAATATTAAAAAGAACCTTAAATCTGGCCTTTTAAGCTCAACTCACCTCATAAATAATGCACCTCTATGAGTTAAAATCCAGTTATTTAATTGCAGTATATTAAAAGGATACAAGTTGCATCAATAATGGATGCTTTATTGCTTGACTCATAATAATCTCCTCTTCCGTTACCTCAGCTCCAACATCGATTAAATTTGTTTAAATTCCAGCTACAAGTTGAGAGTTAAAATGTCTACATTCAATTTAGTAGCATTAATTTATATATATAACAACTTTAAAATACACAAACTGTGAAACTGTGAAGAGGGTTGCTGGATTCATATTCTAACACATTTGTGCTGGTTGAGCTCCTATTTTGTGGGGAGATCTGGACTTGTCACAACATAGTCTTAATAATCAGTAAGAAATAGGCGCCAAATGAAAGTTGAATCTGGGGTGCCCCGATACCATGTGAAATCCCTCTGGCATTACACTAAAACTCTGAAGTTGTAGTGTGAGGTTTGAGGGATTTATATTTATATTCCAACAATAATTGATTAAAGTATTGAACTGTATCGAAATTTTAGATTCCAGCATTGATGCTGAAATTAATGTTGGAACTATGATCAAAATTGATGTGATTTTAGTGCAGATGATGTTGGAATCTAAATTCCAGTTACCATGTTAATGCAGGAAGACACTATAGGTTTATAATACGAGATCATCAAGGCGTTACTAATCACAACACCTGGGATGAAAATATACAATATCTATTTCCCGTTTTGACACCTAATTCAGATCTTAAGAGGTTAACAGCTGAACAAAAGAAAGAAGAAACTTTACACAGTATTTGAAATATCTGCAGAATCAAGACGCAATTGCCAAGTCGAATTGGCATCTTTCCTACATATATATGTAGATACTTCGTTAATATTGACAATGACATGCAGATAGATTCTGATTCCGATATTGACTTTCAACGACCCCAACATGAACTTGTGTCCAATCTACAACTAAAAGCCTAGTATGGTTCAGGTAGTAACTTCAAAGAATCTACTAAAATAATTAGTGTCTCCAACAAAATTTTTAATTGATTATTTTTATAGCAGTAGGTAAATGTGACTATACCAATAACTAATTCAGAGAAAATGAGAAATCATGATACATGGAGAGTGATTAATTGTATGCCTGTCAGTTTACCTTCCTTTTTTTCTCTTTTTTTTTCCTTTTTCTTTTTGAATGTAAAACAGTGAAAATCGTATTAAAAAGAAAAGAAAGAATTGAATGCAGAACTATGGAATTTTCAGCAGGTTGTTCTTATTTCTTGTCATTTTCCTTTACCAACAAAATGAATTTAGCATGCTGTACTTGTTATTAAGCCATGGAATTATGTATAATGCATACTACAATTTCACAGTTGGTAGAGAGTATACAGTGTCTGGACGCATGAATAAACTATTCCAAGCTCGTGTATCACCACTTTCTTCAGATGCCTTCTTTTGCTCCTCCCGCCGTTGTTTAAAACTCTTCTTCTCTTGGCCAAGATCGGACCTTAAATAAGTGACCAGATACATAATCGACCCAATAAAAATCAGATGAAGGAAGAAATTTCAACTTTCAAAATTTGCAACTTGTGAAATTTAATGTGATGAGAGGAGCCTGTCAGCAAACTACAACAGCTATATACTTACTCTGGTTTCTCAGCAATCACCTTTGGCGGTTTTGCAGGCATAATATGCAACAATCTCCCTTGAAATATTGAGTTGTCCAACTCTTCTAATGCCCTAACAAAAAGATCCATTATGAATGTACATTTTATCTGCTATTACAAATTACTGAGATATAGGAAGGTATGTCAATAACCTGCCTAGCATATGGTAGAAATTAATTTTTCATAGGAAAGGAAAAGGGAAAAGAAAAACAAGGACGTTCTCAATCTCCCCTCTTCAGATTTTTAGAATAGATCATTAGGAAGTACATAGCTGAATGAATTATAAAAGATAGCAGTGCATTCAAGTAAACGTTCTTAGAAACAACCTTCCAATGAAAACTTGATTGCTACTTGCCACTGATATCCATCCAATAATTTCTCCCTCCAGGCCAACTTTTAAACTACTTTCATACTTCACACATCTAAATCCTATAGGAAGATAAACACTCGCTTTATGAGAATGACAGGATTAAAGATAATCCAAAATCCAGATATGGATGGTTGAGTCGTTCCACGAGAATTGCCTAGCATATATAAATATGTAGAAAGAAGTGTGGTTGAGATTTAATTGGGTGGAATGGAATAAATCCGTGGTATGGATCATACAGATCCGACAATCGACATAAAAATGTGTGGTCGAGATTGGTTTAAATGGGTCAGTTGTCAACAAACTACACAGCTTCAACTCTCTAGTAACAATAGCGTGTATATCACTATATATATGCAAGTGATATGCAATAATCACACTGACGAAAAATTGACGAGATCGGCTTGATATTAAGTTTTGAACTGGCTTAATTTCAGGAGAAATATCAAAATTCAGTTATAGGAGGCACTATTGAACATTTACGTTTCCCAAATTAGGCAAGATATCTTAGAACTTAGAAGTAAAATTGGAACATAAAGAAGAACGAAAAAAAAAAGAATTACAAAGTCTCAAAAATTGTTTATCAAGTGAAACCCCACTAGTACGGAGATTTCCATACAAGATAGGGCTTTTGTCTTTATTATATTTTATATTTACCAATCCATCAGTGACATGATTGTTTCACGCCCCAGAGTAATCCTCCCTTTATAACACTTGTGCTTCTAGCAAAAGAAATAAACCTGCACTATTTCATTGAATTCCCTTCAGCAAGTTGCCTGTTCTTTCTTCTTCTTGCAAGTGGATCTCCTTAATATTATGCATATGTTATTGAAGACTAAACGGGTATCAAATTTTAAAGATTAATTATTACAGACTTAATTATCATACATATTGCATACACTTTCATATATTGGATGTTAAATGTAATTAGTACATTATAACGTTTAAGTCTTTTCATAATTCCCCCGAAAGATGAAGCATAAAGGAGACCAGATGGCAGTTGGCACAATAGGGAGGGCAGTGAGACATGTGGAACTTGCCTCCAAAACGTGTACTACTTTTTTTTTGTTGGTAAAAATCCAAAACGTATACTCATACTAAACAATTATCCAGACTAATAAATACCTGATGGCGCATACGGGAAGCTTGAAAAGCACATATCCTATGCCTTTTGATCATTTTGTATCCTTATCAACAATAAGATGGACTTGTGAAACATCGCCAAACTTGCTAAATAGCTCCAGCAATTCCTCATCACTAGGTGAGACATTAATAGTTTCAGTCAAAATTAAATTCTTAAATAAATAAAAATACACTCGGTTGAAAATTATGAGTAGAAACATTCTTACTTCGTTGTGTATGGAAGATTACGGATAAACAGACGGCCTGTTGTCAAACCCTCATGTTCTTCACCAGTAAGTGCCATTGGATCTTCATTCTCCTTCTGTTCAATTTCAGAATCTTTCAAGGAAACCTGCACCGTTGTTTCATCTGGATCGCTCTTTCCATCAGTTTGCGCTTCTTCCTTTTCAACAGTGTAATCTTTTGACCCTACCTCGGAAATTAAGCTCTTCCCACTACCAATGCCTCCATGTGAATCCTCATCATCTGTTTCACTATCTGACCAGTTCTTCTTGACCTTACTTTTAAAATAATCCATGTCAGAGATGGCATCATCAGAAGCGATTTCATGCGTCTGTTTCATTGAATTAGACTCAGTATCAGTAGGACTCGACGAAGCCTTGTCAGCAGGTTGTTTATTGAGACCTGCTTGCCTTTTATTAATCTTGGAAACTGGAGGTTCTTCCTCATTGGCTTTGCCATCATGGTCAAGTTGAGCAGAAGTTAAAGTATCATCAGCCCAAATCTTTGACTTCGCACGTAGCTGCATAACTTGCAGAAACTCTTGAAACTGTCTATCTTTCTTCTCGATGTTTTTCGACTTCTTTTCTATAGAAGATTCTAGACCTTTGGACAAATTATTAGGTATGTCTTCATCCACATCCTCATTTCCATATAAAGGATTATCCTTCTTTGCAGAATACCGACTCCATGGCCAAGGAATATTTGGATCGCCAACTTTGCGGGCAACCTTAAAAACACAATATACATCAGCTACTTCCTTTAAAATTCATTGACAGTTTGTTTTCCTGTAAATATCTAAAAGGTCCACTACAATTTTATAGGTAAGAATCTTTGTTGATAGAAGTAACTATCATACAACTGTAGAAATAAAACAAACCCAGAAAAGAACAAGTTACCAAGAAAGGTTTGACTGTGTATAAACATCCCTACAAGATTATTGAAAATAAAATATTACAGAAGGAAAGAAGGTTTAACCATTGCAAACTCAAGCATAAAGCAAGAGCCCAAGCCTCCGAGATTATTGAAAATAAAATATTACAGAAGGAAAGAAGGTTTAACCACTGCAAACTCAAGCATAAAGCAAGAGCCCAAGCCAAAAGCTCAAAGTTATCAATCAAACTTCAGTTATTTAACTACGTGCTGTCATCCCAGAGATATCATTAATTTAATAAAAAACAACATGATTGCATGCTAACCATGACTATATTATTCGTATCAGATATCCAAATGTCCAAAGAGGGTGTTTTTTTATTTTGGGCCACACTAAACCATGAATGGAGTTTCGTCGCTTCTCTCTTCTCATTCTCAACAAGTTCAATCTCTCTCCTCCATCTACAACCTTCAGTTGTGAAATTTCTCTCTTATTTTCATCTAGTTTTTGGCCTATTTTGGATGAAAAAAATTAGAGGTTTTGCTTAAATCGTCCTGAATATGTATAACCCCCCCCCCCCCCAAAAAAAATGGTCTGATTCAGTGGTTTTCATGCTCACCCTTGGTAAATGATTAAATCTTGTAACTTTATGGGGTATGCAGGAAACTAACAGTGATTCTAGCTTGGTGGCTTCTTCAATTTGGGGTTTTGTTGGCTTTTACTAATTGGGAATTTGAAGAACGAAACTTGTAGACAATTCGGCACTCTCCAACTCTCTCATCCTTATAGTCCAGTGTTTAATTTTATTATGCAGTGAATTTTAGCCTGGTGTTACTTGTCAAGCACCTTCGGTCTAGTGGCTAATTGCTGTAATTGGTAGAAGCGTGAATTCCCCCTCTTCAAGCTCTGGCTTATTGAAGTTTGTATGGCCATGAAGATTTATGCTTCTTTCTAATCATTTTGACCAAGTTTATATACACTATGTTCACTTCTACTCATGTGGCAGCAATCATCAACTGTTTTTACTGCACTTTGTATATTTTCAGTTATACATGCAAATAACGCACATTAACTACCAAACACATAACATATAGTTCAACTGCATGTATATTCAAGTTCAAATTTGCTGCACTTGTAGATAGACAGTGAGGATGATGAAATAATTCTTCATAATTCTTCCTATTTGCTGCAGTGAAAATGATTATATAAACTAGTTATTTAGCATAAGCAATACAAGTTAGAGGTTGAAAAATAAAAAGTTTAAGATTCTTGTACTATTTCTTATAACAATTTAATGGGAGAAAGGGATGCTAAGCAAGAAGAGTACCATGCATCACTGTTATATTCGACATCCTTTATTTATATTGAAAATTGTATTTTACAGAGATTCTTCTTTTTACACACCCTAGAGCTCAATACTAGTAAATTGGTAAGAAGTTAATCGCATGTGGTGGTCATATCTTAGTTTTCGAAGGTTTTCTTACTATACATTGCCTATTCATGATTAAAGTAGTATGTGGTTGATTAACACTTACGCTGATCCATGGAATTTATTTATTTACTAGATTTGCCCGTGGGCACGTGCCTACGGCACGTCTTCAGAACGATACAACATATGAAAAATCTTGGAAACAATAAAACAACAATTATGCAGCTCAAGTTTGAATGGTATGACAATAATTAGTTGTAAATAAAAGTCCGTGTTTCCATTAGTATATGTTGAAAAATAATTATAAATGGGGGTGTAAAATCCAACTTCTGAGAACTCTCAGTGCAGAAAATGATCAAATTTAACTGTTGATGAGATATTTGCTATTTTAAATGTAACATGAGCAATAAAAAAATCCATACAAAATCTGAAAATTTACAAACCTGATATATGAAAATCTAAATTTCTGAGTAAATCAAGAGAGAATGAGATATATAGAGAGAGAGAAAAAGAGAAATAATTAAATAAATAAATGAGTTGTTTTTTTTTTGGGGGGGGGGGATGTGTTTTGTGAGGTTAAATTTGTGCCTTTGATTTTGAGGTGATTAAATGAGAGCCACTTGATACCATTTTTATAGTATAGTATTTCCTTGCTTTATTGTGAATATTGACATGTTTGACATAACAAAATTTAAACACTGATTTATCTACTAATCGCCTATTATCTGTCCCGCAGGTCTTGTTTGGTAATCATAATATTGGGCAGTCTTTTTGGCATCAGTACGGGCAATAACAGGAATGTAGTAAGTTGACACAGAAAGTTTTTTTTTTTAAACTTTTTTCAAGGTTACTGAGATCCCTTCAGGTTAAGATGCATGTGTGGCCACTACTGCTCCGAGTTATTAGTAGGATTCGATTTATTAGTAGGATTGGTTGATCTGTTGCTTTGGTATCATGCTTCACTACCTTTGACCCTTCGATTGAATTGATTGTCTTTCATTGCCAAAATGCTTTACTACCTCTTTTCTATACTATATGAAGGTATTTTCTCTAATAAATACAAGTCAGTGATGAAGAAGATTAATACCATTTAGTTGAGAATGTACAAATTAATCGATCGTACATATAGCAGCTAACTATTATTGGATGAGGTTTGGAGGCTTATCATTTAGCCTCCCCTCATTCTCATAACCCTATGTTATGTATATGATGTAAAACTAACCCAGAGAATTTTCAAGAATCTTAATGGGTTAATTTTACCAACACGTTATGCGGATTAAAGTTAGAAATTTTAAACAATTAATTGGTTGGATGGATTTTCAAGAACTGAATCACGTTAACAATCCCAATTAATAATTCAACCCTACAATCCATAATTAAATCCCTAAGTGTTTAGCCAGTAATAGGTTCAATATTGATTCGTACTCTACTCAAGCATGTGGAACACTCAATCTCCGTTATTTTTGTGGACGACAGGCAAATCAGATAATATAATAGATAATAAGGCAGTAGAACACAAATATCTAATAGTGGAAAGAGTATACCGAGTGCGAAGAAACCGGCGTAGATCTCGGAGTTGGACATCAGCTAAGAACACAGCACTCCAAGGGATAGCAATAGCACACAGTAACTTCAAGAGCAAGACCACGGTGATGGGCGGCGTCACTGGTTGACGTCGACGACGGCAGTAAGCGGCGCAAGTGATGGCGGCGACGTCGTCGGGAGGCGGGGCGAACGGGGAGCACAGGGTGAGGGATTGCAGTCGAGGCTGTTGGAGTTTTGTGGGATTAGGGTTTTGGTTTGATGGGTTGCGGAAGGATTCGGGGACGACATCGATTTGGGGTGAGGGTTTTGGTCGGGGTCGGGAGAAGAAGGGAGAAGACGAGGGGATTGAGGGTTGTTGTGGTGATGGGTCGACGGAAAAAGGGTTGCAGGATGGGGAACTGGGGAGGACAATGGGTTGGGTTCTTTGGATTGGGATTGGGATAGGGGAAGAAGAAGATGAAGAAGGGGTCTGATCGGGAAGGGTTTTGTGTTGGGGATGATTTGGGGATTAGGGTTCGGGTTATTTTATTTGGGGGATTTTTTTTTTTGGTAGATTTCATAGTTGATCACAAACCCTAAAATGTATTAGGATTTATCACAAACCCTAATTATTTGGATCTCACTTGGATATATATATAGGAGTGATCCCCTAAAAGCTGGTTTCATTCTTTATTTTGAGATCCTCTTCACACTGAGATCTAACAGTCCTTAGATATGAAATTCTTCAATCCAATGACTCAAAAGAAATCATTTATTCAAATGAGGAAAAAACCGGGTTCGCAAACCTGGTTCAAGCCCGCAAAATAAAATTTTAAAAAAATCATTTTCTTTTCCTTGTCCATCGGATATCTCTCCTCTCTACCCCCCCCCCCCCAAGAAAGAAAAAAGAAAGAAGGAAAAAAAGGTTCTCCGCCACAACTACCATCACCATCTTCTCCACCTTCATGATCATCACCACCAACCACCACCTCCACCATCGCCATCTCCTCTGATCCACCTCCACTACTAACACCATCGCCACCTCCACCAACATCACCGTCGTCCAAATTCTCCACCTCCACCACCGCCCCCTGAACCATCTCCACCACCAACATTGCCAACTGCACTGACATCGTCGCTGCAGCCGCTTGCAAATTCTCCACCTCCACAACCTGCTCATAAATCATCTCCACCACCACCGCTGCCTCACCACCACCACCACCACCACCGATTTAGATGTTCAATGAACGGAAAAGGATGGTCTTTTTGAGTTTTTTTGCCACGCTTTGTTAGCGAATGAACCGAACCAGGTATTTTTTTTGTTTTTCTCCTCTCTAACTTAAGTGTTCTGAGCCGTTAGATCTGAGAAATCTCAAATCCGACTGCTCTTAAACATTAGTGGGTATTGGATCTTAATATAACTTATACAAATAGTTCTTAGGGGGTCACTTCCCTATATATATATATATATATATATATATATATATATATATATATATATATATATATATATATATATATATACTAATAATCGCATTAGGAACTAATCGGACCTAGATCGATTATCGTTTAACTGCTTAGATCATAGCCATATATATATTATCGGTTTTCAGAACTAATAGGATAATATATATATACCCAGAACTATTAGTTCTGAAAACCGATAATAACTGCTTAGGTTATGATTATGTGAGAACTCATTTGGTGAGAATTCTGTGTGAACTTTTTTGGGATATAAATTGAAAAATCCGAACCGTTCAATTTGATCTACATGTCTAAACTAGTCTACTGGTGAAAAATCAAGGGGACGTCGAGACCCGAAGAATAGGAGCTCGCTTATCCGAGCATCGAGGGTCGGAAGACGAGCTCCCCCCTGCTTGTGGTGAAGGCTATGGATGGCTCGAGGTCACCACTGAGCGCCGAGCCCCCCTCACTTGTTGGAAAAGCTAAGGGGACGTCGAGAGCCGAAGAATAGAGGATTGCTTATCCGAGCGTCGAGGGACGGAAGACGAGCCCCCCTGCTTGTGGTGAAGGCTAGGGTGGCTCGAGGTCACCACCGAGCGCCGAGCCTCCCTTGTTGGAAAAGCTGGGGGTGGCTCGAGGTCACCACTGAGCGCTGAACCCCCCCACTTGTTTGGAAAAGCTGGGGGTTGGCTCGAGGTCAGCACCGGGCACCGAGCCCCCTCACTTGTTGGAAAAGCTGGGGGTTGGCTCGAGGTCACCACCGAGCACTGAGCCCCCTCACTTGTTGAAAAAGCAGGGGGTTGGCTCGAGGTCACCACAGAGCGCCGAGCCCCCCCTCACTTGTTGGAAAAGCCGAGGGTTGGCTCGAGGTCACCACCGAGCGCCGAGCCCCCCTCACTTGTTGGAAAAGCTGGGGGGTGGCTCGAGGTCACCACCAAGCGCCGAGCCCCCCTCACTTGTTGGAAAAGCTGGAGGGTGGCTCGCGGTCACCACCGAGCGCCGAGCCCCCCTCACTTGTTGGAAAAGCTTGGGGTTAGCTCGGGGTCACCACCGAGCGCCGAGCCCCTCTCACTTGTTGGAAAAGCTGAGGGGTGACTCGAGGTCATCACCGAGCACCGAGCCCCAAGACCTGTTGAAAAAGTTTTGCTATGACTCGAGGTCACCACCGAGCGCCGAGCCCCAAGACTTGTTGGGAAAGTTTTGGTGCGGCTCGAGGTTACAACCGAGCGTCGAGCCCCAAGACTTGTTGGAAAAGTCCTGGTGTGACTCGAGGTTACGACCGAGCTCCGAACCCCTTTACTTGTTGGAAAACCTTTGGTATGGCTCGAGGTCACCACCAAGCACCGAGCCCCAAGACTTGTTGGGAAAGTTTTGGTGTGGCTCGAGGTTACAACCAAGCGCCGAGCCCCAGGACTTGTTGGAAAAGACCTAAGTTTTCTTATGAAAGTCTTTCCATTTATTTGACTATTAGAAACAATAAATGATTCTATTAATCTAATAATTGTAAAGTTGTTGTCTTTCATATAAGATATCATTTTTATTTATGGAAATTGTATTATTATTTATGATGATCAATGTCTAAATAAAAAAAAGTATCTTCTTGTAAAAGACTTTATCTTTTATTCAATTATTATTAATAAGAAGTTTTGTTTGAACCAAATAATAGATAAAGTTAAAAAATTTATAGAGCAAGATACTATTTTTAGACATAAAAAATGTTTGTTTTTACTTTTAACAAAAAATTAAAGAAGCTTAATTAATTATTTTAAAGTTAGATGATATAGATATTTTTATATCATAAGAATGTATGAGAATACATTCGTGCATATAGATATATCAAATGATATGAAACGAATGCAAAATTAAATTAAGTGTTAGTAGTTTGGTACAATATGTATATATGCACGACTGATTATAATTAATAAAATTAATAATTACGGAACTAAAAATGAAGTATAAAACACATGGAGCCTATGTGCCCACCTCATCTCCAACCTTTCACACATTCCATATGAACTCATCAATACATACGAGATTCAACTGTTATTCATCGCAAAAGAACATTTCTTTTTATTAATTTCAAATTGATTTACATATGTTCTTGAGTAATAAATGAAACTAAAATGAAAATAAAGAATGAAAGAAAAGAAAGAGAGGCCACCAACCAAAGGAGGGGGGTCCCGGAGCTGGTGGTCGACGCCGGCAATGGAGGACAACAACGACAGCGGTAGGGACAATACGCTATGACGGCAGCAACGATGGAAGAGGGGGACATCGGGCTTGGGTTTGAGTAGAGGCTATCATAATTGAATTGGATTGGAATGGAGTTGTCGGGTGTGAATGGCATTGGAGTGGAGCTGAGATGGACATGGAGGTAATGAGTGGCTGTTGGTGGTGGAGGATCGAGTTTCGGAGAGCTGCAGTGGATATGGTTATGTTTTGGGACTTTGATGATGATGAGAGAAAATAAACTGAATAATTCGGGGACGTTCAGAATTCCTATGGGACTTTTAGAATTCCTAGGTTTAAATTTTACATGGTTCGAGTAATGAATTTTGTGATTTTTGTGCCCAACCAAATTCTGATCTTAGGCCTCTGCCTGCCTGGGCTAGGGCCGGCCCTGATAGCTATCACGACAAGACTAACAGTCGTTACAGGCATTTTTTTTCGCATTCACCAGCGTTTATAAACGCCGCAGTAGATACCACCGGCGTTTTATAAATCGTCGGTGCAAGTGTCTCTGAATCGTGTGTCGTTGTATCTTAGGGACATTCCCGGCATTTTTTATGAACGCCGGTATAGGTTAAAACTACACCGGCGGTTGAAAAACGCCACCGAAAGGGTGGTTTCATTTGGAACTTCTATTTTCGGCCATCACCTACACTGGCGTTTTTGAAACGCCGGTAAAGGTTACCAGTTTTACTGAAAAACTACCCCAGCACTTGTAAAAAACGCCGGGATAAATATATATTTAAAGAAAAATTAAAATTAAAATTAAAATTAAAAAAAAAACCCTTCAGCACTCTTACAATCAAAACCAATTGCAAAACTAAAAGAGACCCATTATTATATATATGAATGAAGCATAATAGTATAATATCATCAAATTGTAATCTCATAAACATAATAATGTGATCTCATCACATTTATAACCAAAATATGGAGTTCAAAATATTGAATTACAAAGAGTGAAAAAGATTATTTTCACTGTCAAATTCATGCAAACAAGATACTAACTGAGGTGAAACTTATACTTTTATAATACTCGTGAGATAACTGTCAATTGAAACCACAACATAAGTTCAAACAAGATTATTTCATCACTAGTCACTCCTTTGTAAATCATAGTATGCAACTTCAGTTACATAATCCATCTCATCATCACTTAAAACCAATGAGAAAGAACAATCTCATTTTCAAACCCAAGCAACAAGCATGAACATTATCTTAGAAACTGATACTCATCTAGACATCATGATATAATTGTATATAAAGTTTAGATAAAAAAATTTCCTCAGGTTCCATAACTCCACACAATTCACTATATACATCACACTAATCACATATAACCTTATTTTACATTCGCATAATACTATATCACACATACAAGCTTTCTATATTTTACTTTACTCCCCATTTCCATTACACCTTACCAATATCAAATTAACAACCCACCAGCTCACCCTGCGAATGTAATTATCTTCGAAATTAAGATTCAAAATTATCAAACCTGAGGAAAGGAATAAGATCAAACTTTTAGAGAGGTTGCTTATATGTTGGTGCTAACAGTTTCAAGGATTTAGGATTGCACAAGCACCAAATGTCAAGTTCTCTCGTAAACATGGCATGCTCATCAAGATTGCAGAAGTTGGGGAACATGGAGTGGCATTAAAGTCGATCCAAATCAACTTTGTTAGGTTCCAATCAAGTCATCAACTAAGATTGCTTATATTAATATTCTTGATTCCCTCTATCTTTTTTTAGCACAAATACTCTTGCCTTTTCTTTACCCTTGGTTTAAAGAAATTAGATCTGTTGCAAGGTGACATACAATCTAAGATCACGGGTAGTTGGGAGCCCAATAATGTGATACAATGGTCCATTCACGGAGAAGAACTTCTCTCTTTAAAATACAAGTATATAGGTATACCTATTTTCTCAATGAAAGGAGTGTGTTAAAAAAAAAATCCTTCAAATCATGATTCACATTACGTGAGGAAACCAAGGGATAGAATGAAACATTTAGAATGGGAAAATTCAGGCTTCCAATAGATATACTCTTCAAGCAATACTACCATCCTAACAGGATGTTAATTCTGATATTCAGATATAGGTTTCAAAATCATGTTTTACTAAGCTAATTGAAGACCAAGAAGCACATAATAGGCTAATGAAGAATAAGAAGCACACAATGTGAAACGCACACCTGACACAAAAATCTGAAATACTCAAAATGAAATAAGTAATGTTGTGTTTGATGCGCAGGAGCGCATGTATGACACGACACTAGAGTCCAAGTAGAAGACAATAAAGATGATTTCTACACATAAATGACTACCAACCTGTTCTAATTTGATATAACTGAATGAAGCCATATTGGATGTATTGTCATTCAGTTGGGAACACTACTATCAATTAATAGAAGTCAAACTCAGCTGATAAATTGAGATCCATCAACCACTTATAATAATAAACTCCAGCAGCCTCTCCCCACGATAACCCCTCAAGTAAATCCAAGTCAAGATGGAAAGAGTTAGTCATTAGAATGATCCCTCTAGTAAATCCTTCTGCCACTAGCCTTAATAATCCCTCAAGCAGGGATGGAAGCAACCACTTCAACAAGCCCTTATGAAACTACTTTGTTACCAAACTTGATAGTCCCTCAAGATTTTAGGACGATACATCGACAAAATACAACGCTCCCTCTCCCACCTATACCTGGGTTCTTAAAACCAAGTCTCTTGCTTCCATTTTCTCCTCCTTCAAACTCTTCTTGCAACTCACCTTCATAGTTCCCCAAATAAAATAGATATTTCACTTCTGAAACCATTTTGCCACCCCCCTTAGGCAAGTATCCCCTCTAGGGATGCTTTCGGATCGGATACGGATCGGATATTGGCTATACCAATATCCGTATCCGCATTCCAAAGACGGATTCGGATACGGATACGAATATGACTCGGAAAATAAAAATCATATCCGTATCCGCAATTTTCGGATACGGATGCGAATCGGATACGGTCTACCGGATAACGGATACGAATTCGGATATTAAATATAAAGTTTTTCATATCTAATCACAAAATGAAAATCAACAGAATAAAAGACGTGAATGAAAATTTATATCAAATATATACAACTCTTATAAAAATGAATACATTACGCACTTACCTGTCTATTTTGCATTAGTTTAAATCTGACTCTTAATCTTTTTTCATTAGGACGGTGTGGCGTTATTGAAAAAGACAGTACTTCGGAAGAACTGCAGTAATGGAGGAATGGCGACTTGGGCTCCTGCAAACATTTTTGGAAAAAACGTATAAGAGCATGTACTCAACAAAAAGTTTGTCAATCCTGTACATAACAGAAAATCCACCAAAATAGAAAAATAAGTTGTGGTTTATGGAAACAATTCTTATCAACAAAATGATGGAACTGCTATTAGGTGCATTAGACACTTAAAATATCTCCTTTCAGTATTAACATGGAATTAAAGATTAATAGATGGTGAAAATATTCAGCTGCCTCTTACCCCTAAAGCTTAACATAACTGAACCAAAGTGTTCCATATCTATATCAAAATATTCAAGTATGTGAGAGATAACTGATCCAGATGCATCATTCCATTAGGCCTCAAATAGATTTCGATCAATGTCTCTTGTAATTCCAATTCTTTATACATAAACTAGAAATTAAAATAAATCATTTACTTCTAATTTAATCCAACTGAAACTGTAGATAAAACTGAATCTTCAGAGTAATCTGCCCATTGCTCCAACTAATTCCTATGGCATTATTAAACGATGCATGGCATATAGATCTTCTAAATGGTCCCCACACAGAGAAAAAGAAAACAACAATGAAGAATCCAAAGACCAAAATCTCACTTGAAAAAAAAAAAACTAACCAGAAATGAATTAATAAGAAATAATACCTTGCAGGTTCTAATGCAAATCCATCACGCCTGCTGACATTGTAGTGTTGATCTGAGTCCAGCTCCCACAGTTCTGCCTTACCCTGTTGTGGTTGGAAGTATCCAAGAAACCTGCAATAATGGGCAGATATAAAGCAGGCCTATGGACAACACATGATGCAACAAGTGAACATGAGTGTAAAATGGATGTGCAAAGGAAAAATTGGTAGAACTTACAAATTAATTGCATCTTGCTTTTCAGCATCCATGTAAGCGTTGCTGTAGTATCTCTGAAGTGTTCTAAAGAACTCCTGTGATTGAGTTTCCGCCTTCCATTGACCTCTTCTCTCCGAGAATTATCTACTCAGCAACACCACATTCAGTAAATGCTAAAGAGTCATGCTTAAAAGGTTAAAACAAATAGAAGCGAACTGTGCCAAAAAAATATCATTATCATTAAGCAAGTTATACTGAGCAGGATGCCAGTTAGTATTTAACTGGTAGACTTCTGGCGCATAAAAGAGAAAAAACAAGTCCTCAGAAGGTGTTACCACGAAATCAAAAAATTTAAAAACCATTTTCTGCAGATGGTAGTCATAAGGTAAATCAAAATATTTTTTCCCCTAGAAATTTTAAGAATACTTCAACTAAACTCCGTATAATCATTGAAACATATGAAATTAACCTGCCTCCGAAGGACTTATGTAATAACTCAGATGACCAAATCTGACTCTAACTGAATAAGACTATATTTAAAACCCCCAACCGGAAGTGCAATATAACCATAACATTTCGGAATTCCCATCCCACCCAAAAAGAGAAGATGAAAAGCACTACTTTCGGCTATGTGCAGAAATATTTGAACGTATAACGGATTACACATTAGATTATTTAAATAATTATCTTATATAACGATTCAATAAAATTTGATACCTTAAGCAGTAAAAATTAAAATCTAAGAAAATCATCCTAAACTGTACCTTATTGTGAGCAGCAGACCCACCAACTGTAGTGCAAGTGTGTCCCCCATTGTCCTCATAAAAGCTCAATTTGCTACTACAAACTCTTGATTTTGCGAAGAGATAACTTACTCTTCCACATTGCCTTCACTGGCGGCGCGACTGGGGTCGAGAGGAAGGGGATGGGGACTGCCGTCGACTCTGGCTGCGGGAGAGGAAGGGGACTGGGGTCGCGACTGCTAGCTGGCTTCACTGGCGGCGCGACTGGGGTCGAGAGGAAAGGGGAAGGGGGACTGCCGTCGGACTCTGACTGCGGCAGAGGAAGGGGACTTGGGGTCGCGACCTGCTGCTGGCTTCACTCGCGGTGCGACTGGGGTGGAGAGGAAAGGGGGAAGAGGACTGCCGTCGACTCTGGCTGCGGGAGAGGAAGAGGATTGGGGGTCGCGACTGCTGGCTGCTTCACTGGCGGCACGACTGGGGTTGCGAGGTCGATGGGGAATTGGGGGATGGGGACAGGGGTCGAGTCATCGAGAGGATTTAGGGAATTGGAAGAATTGGATTTGGGGACTAGGGCTGTATAGTGTATAGTATAAGTGTATATATATTTGTTAAATAAATATATATTAAATTAAGCGGATATCCGTATCTCGAACTCCGCTTTTTTAGAGATATCCGTATCCGCATCCGAATTCGATTTTTTTTGGATTTGGATATCCGAATCTGTATCCGTATCCGCCCGGATACGGATTTTATTATATCCGTATCCGCCAAATAATCGGATTCGGATGCGGATCGAATCGGATATATCCTTATCCGAGAGCATCCCTAATCCCCTCCCTTCACTCCAACTATTTTATCATGGTCAGACTCCCTCTCTAACTCCCTTTCATAGATCCGAATAAATATCCAGCTTACACCCAACTCACTGACCAATAATTCATACTAGAATAAACATTAGGGTTTGAAATTTCATACTGATTTGATTGGGGAGGGGGACGGCGGTTTGTGAAAGGGAGGAGAGAGAGTGATTGGGGGATTGGGGGGGCGGCGGGGGGACGGCGATGAGGGATGGAGGCCGGGCGATGAGGGACGGCGATGATGGACGGAGGTGCAGTGGTTGGGTGAAAGGAGAGAGAGAAAAAGGAGATTGGGGGGAGGGGGGGGGCGACCGGGGACGGGGGTTGGTCGAGGGGGGAAGGTGACGGTGATGGGGAAGGGGCGACAGCGGGGGAGGGGGACAGCGATGGCGGAAGGGGCGCCAGCGGGGGGGGGCATCGATGGAGGAAAGGGGAGATGATATAATTTTGGGGGGGAAATAAAATGAGAGAGAGAGAGAGGGACGGGGGGAAAACTTATCGATCCGATTCCCCGGCGTTTTCATGCACAAACGCCGGTGTATCCCTACATACACCAGCATTTGTACAGAACGCCGGTGTATAATTGGATTTTTTTTTCGTTCCCTCAAACTGTTGGTTCCTACTCCGGCGTTTATACCAAAACGCCGGAGTAGAAATGCCGGAGTAGACCTCCTTTCTTGTAGTGTATCCTTGATAGATATAAATATAAGTGCGAGTATCATAAGTAAAAGAGTTGAAATGAAATTACTACCTTAATATGAAGATGAGATGCCCTCTTCCATTGTTTCCACGACTCATCATTTTCCAAGATATTGCATAAATGCCACTGACCTACAAAATTTACGATTGTGAGACCTATTTGGGCATAAATCGAAAAAGGCAGTATCATTAATAGGGGAAAGAGAGAGATGAATCAAACTCCAATCTGGACCAAGATTACATCTTTTACCTAATTTTCTTATTTAAAAAGGGTACTATGAAAACTATGTTCTAAAAATGAGAAAAAAAGGGTAATTTCTTATACAGATAGACGGAATTCGCAATGTTTTGCTATTATAAAAAAAACAAAAAAAACCCCTAATTTCCCAAATCAAAGATTTAATATTATGGAACCAGGTGGGTCTCTCTGTTGTGTGTATTTACTCTGTAATTTGCACACAAATTCACCCTCAATCATTGGACTCCCTCAATAGCCATTATGGATAGCTATATTTATAAGGACGAGATGTTGTAAGCATCGTAAATACATACGTCCATACACAATGTACTAAAAATTGTAAGAACGTTACTACCTTAACACGAAGAGGCTGCCATCTCTTGAAATGCAGGGATAATTGATGTTCTCTGCTTTAACTAGCCTCATCTGCTGTTGCTATGGCTTCATCATTTTCCAAGGTATTGCAAAAATGCTGCCAAAAACCTACGAGTATATGATTCTGAAACCTAATAGGAATAAAATCGGAAAGATAATGTAGTTAATGGGAAAAAGGGAGTTACCTTAACCGTGGATGCTCATGATTTGTATGCTTCCTTTCCATTACCTGCAGACATCAGCATTCAAATTATTTAGAAAGCCATTGTTATCAGCATTGCCCCTTCTAGTGTAGCATTCACAACCCAAATCCCTGAAAGAGAACAAGACCAGGAAACAACAAGAAATTAGATTATTAATCGATTGAGCTCCAATTTGGAACAAGTGGACAATTCATTATAAAAGCAGTATTATCAATCCAAGAATAAAAGGCTCATAATTAACCTCAGTGCATTAATGTACTAAGCATTTCGAATCTGTGAATCAACTCAAAAGCGTAAGTTTTTAAAATGAGTATAGAAATAAAGTAAATGCTTAAAAGAATCTATACACAAAGAAGAGTGAGAGGCAGGGGTTGGGGTGAGGACAACACAGGGCACCAAAGGGTTTAGAAATCACAGCCTTAAAGGATAAGCTTTCACAGAAAAAATTTAAGCCATCTCAGATCTTAAATATGGTAGCATCATAGTTGAATAATGAGTCAACAACTGAAATGATCCTCAAAATACAAAATCCAGACAAAGGTACTATAGACCAGCATTCTTATGA